>JACCIC010000002.1:7887500-8517500 GCA_018907035.1 Sycobia sp. Sy_11 | reverse complement strand
CATGGAGTTTACTAAACTTGTAAGTTTGCAAGTGTATATTGAAATGTTATTATTAATTACGCAATGTATTCCATTGAAATCTAACGAATTATACGTTTTCGTTTATACGACTTTTTTGAACGCTTTATCATTGCTTATAAACGGGCTTACATATTTTTTTCGCCTCATTACATTGCACAAATATACGGTTATAAATGTGACGCATCGCACGTATAATCATGTAAAAATGGAAATATTTTATCGGTCTGATTAAGGCAGCGTAAAGTTGTTACCATAAAACTTCTAACAAAATGAACGACGTCGCCGAAAGAGTTTTTCATTTGGATAACCCGAGGTTTATAATTACATTCTCATATTTATCCAGCAAATAATTAAGTGGCCGTCCACGGGACTCGTGATAAATTATAAAAATATCCTCGATCTTTCGATTTCTAAAATTTTTAAAATTCCAGAACAATGTTTTCCTTGCTGATATATTAAGAAAAATATGCCGACTTTTATTAATGTCGGCACAAAAGTAAATTATTTTCATTAATGTTTCACAAAATCGCCGTCATAATATTACAATGTTTCGTGAAATTTTTTTAATTTTGTTTCATATTATATCAATACGGATTAATTAATTAATGAATTAATTAAGTCGATTTGTTTCTGACAAATTTTCCAACACCTGCCAATTACGTTGCAATTGCTACATTGGCATTTTCACGCCATTACGTGAATGTTAAGTATTGCCAACTTTGGCAAGATGCGACTCGAAAACTACTTGGTAGATCATTCCCAAATTTCCCGCAGAGCATTATAATTTATAACGAGTTTTTCATTAAGAAACTGCATTAAGTGATATTCTTTTTTTACATATGAAATTATGTTCATGAAATCCACTGAACTCCTCTGATCTAAGGAATAGTGAAATTCAATCAATTAATATCGTGCGACTAAAAACAAAAAGTACTTAATTGAAATTGCGTTGAACATTAAAAAAATTTTTGAAACACGACGGAATCAAAATATAGGCGTGTTGTACTGCAAGTTCCCTTATAGCAAGAATAAAAAATCTAAATTGTTCAGTGTATTTTATATTGTGCAAAAGGATTCAAGCCGTCGCAAGCCTAACCATTCCAGATCATTGTTGTGAGTAATTGCTTGGAAGAAAAAATTATTTGTTCTTCCGAAATGTATAATTTGTGAATTAAGATAAAAATCATAGGTATTCACATCACAAATTTAAATCAGCAGGGATTTTTTTACAATCGCAGATCGTCAGTTTCTATCCTAAAAAAATTATTACAATATCGTCATTGCTCTGTATCGAGGGGGAGGTGGGGTTGGCTGAATTTTATTGCAGTTTCAGTTATTTTAAACCAAATAAAACGTTCTACAAACTTCGTAATCATAAATTGATGGTTTCTAAGCAAAAAAATATTTTTAAGAAACTATTGTTTGGTGCTCGGAAAGAATCTCTTTAAGGTGATCGGACAAATGAATCGGTTCGTCGGAAACCTATTTATTATTAAGTGTTAAATACATATTGACGAAATGAGCATTTCAATTCAGGCACAACGAAATCCCAATAGCCTTTTTAATAGGCCAGTTACAACAGAGGCGAAAATTATCGAAGCAATAGCAATCAATGAAATATCATAATAATATAAATATCTAAATAATAATTAAGTTTGCTCGGCTCAGCTAAATATACAGATATACTATTTCTCTAATTAAAAATAACTAAATACCGATCTCGTAACTGAGATCTACTTTTCTTTCCGATTGCCTATTTTACCTTTTATTTGGCAGACAATCAAGCAAAAATAAAGACTTCAGTTTTTCTTCAAAAAAAAAAAAAAAAAAAAAAAAAAAACACATAAGACACGCAAAGTATGCCCAAGGGATCGCGCGGACACCGGGTCCTCGCTCTCGTTACACGCGCAAGGACACGCAGTGCTGCTTCGACCCACTCGCGCATCCAGAATCCCCGTCGCGCAGATAAGATCCATATCTCAAATTCCCCGTCCTCCCCCAAACACCCTCGATCCTTCAGGATTTAATTCTCAAAATCCAAACACGATCGAGACAGGCTCACCCATCCGCTCCTCTTTCTCGTTCTTGCTGCGCCAACCATCGGGGCCTGATATTGTTTAAATAAAATGACCCCCTCCCCCCCACACCTTATCATATTATCGTATATCCCCGCTGTCCATCGCGCATAGAGTTACCTCCTGCCGGTAGCGCGCGCGCACACACACAGACAGAGAAGGAGTGCATAATTAAACTCCTTTAACGAAACCGTGCGCACCGCTCGTGCCAATTAAAGTCGAGATTCTGTCCTGATCCCCTCGCCCCCCCCCCACCGCACGCCGCCGACTGCTATACACTCAACGCGCCTCGCAGGCATCAATTCCCGTATTATTTCGGAGTGACGCGGGTGAGCGAGCGAGCGAGCGAGCGATCGACAGAGAGAGAGAGAGAGAGAGAGAGAGAGAGAGAGCGGGGGCCCGGTTACATTGCATAAAGTGCCGGCGAATATGATCGAGGAAGTCGTAAAGAAACTGTGTTTCGACGCGCCGCGGCCCGGCGCGGCGTCGACGACAACGACGGCCACGACGACGGCGGCGGCGGCGGTGGCGGCGACGGCGCGCCGAGGTAACCTCGGTCTCGCAAGCATCAATTAACTAATGAGAGATGCCTATACAGCGAACGACGTCCCTACGTATGCGGGATTGAAGAAGGAGGAGCACACGCGCACGCACACACACACACACACACACACGCACGCGCACACACGCACAGAGACAGAGCCAGTCGTTAAACTCTCGCTCTCTCGACCGAGCGTTGCGTATAATTGTATTTACGCGTGTAATATACACGCGTCGGGCAGACGCGCGTCGCAGGTGAGCGCGGCGCGAAGCGTCGTAGACTCGCGGGGCAGCGCCAGCGATATCGGCGATCTTCCCCGCGATATCGAGGGGCCGATAACGAACAACGAGACCGGGTCCCGGTTAACGATGAAGAAAAAAAAAAGAAAGCAAAAAACGAAGCGCGCGGCCTAATATCCGCGCCGGCCATCCACCCCCCCCCCGCTCGCGCCACCACGGTCAGCGCGGCCCAGAAGCCAACGCGGAGGCTGTTGTAGATACAGGGTGCGGGTTTCGGAGTAACGCTCGGTCGCGCGAGCCGAACGATTTTTACATCATTGGCGAATACCGTGGGATGTGCGCCGGTGGAGGCGGCAAAATGTATCGCTTAGATTTGTAAAATTTCGAAATTCTTGGAGAACTTGTTACAAAGAAGAGTAGCAAGGCTCAATAAAAATAAAGCGTTAAAAGTGCCTTAGTAGACTGAAGATTCGCAACAGATGCGTTATGGAATTTTCCTTACATCTTATGTTGTTATTGCATTCCTGAACCAGCTGTCGCTAAAATTCGAAAATCTACGGTAATTTACCTGGTGATATAAAAACGTCGAATAATCGCAAAGAGAAATAGATCAATCTTCTTATTTATGGATTTAATAAAAAGGTAAATAGTACATTTATTTTGTTTGTTCTTTCAGATATTATGGGATTATAAAGTACAGTACAACATTTAAATACTTTAAGTGGGCAAACAGCTATTTTTACGTCAGGCATTGATTTCACACACTAATTTCCCGTTCAGGCATTGGGTACGTTTTCCTTGCCACTCTGGGCTCGATATAATTCGTCATTTTCAATTTCTAGCGCCAGATCTGCCCTATTAATTTACTTAATACTGTGAAGGAAAACGATTGGCGCTCTCGACCGCGGCGAGAAAAGGTTTTACCGTTTATTTGAGGATAATTTCGCGACCGCAACCGTAACTTTGTGAATAATGCACAAACGAGGATGTCTAGGATATTTATTAAGAACTACGATCCCCGATTAATTAATCTTCAGACTACACTGAAAGTCTTTGTCTGTCTTTTCAACTTCCACGGCCCTAAGTGGAAAGTCGCGTCAACTGCTTGCCTATTGGCTGAAAAATATTTGCAAGTTTTCCAAATGCACACTAGCTCTCTATACAACCGATCCCGCTCTTGTTACCGATCGATTGCCGTGTGAACAATCGTAATCGGGACAACTTGTTTTGATAATCGCATTTACAGTGCGCGCACGGACATTTTGGAGCAGCTATATATTTATGAACTCTCTTAAAGCGAGTCCTGGGGACTGAAGAGAACAACAGACCCTCGAGTTAAAACTCCAGCGGACGGTGTCAAACACGCGCGCACATACCTAGTGCGCAGTACAATAAACAGCGCGTTTATCAGATGCCGCGAGGCGCGCATGCCGTGTGCGGCTTTATAATATTATACTTGTGCATAACTTGCGTGAGCGCGTGGCTCGGTTCATTCATGGGACGCACGGCCGACACAGAAGCCGACAGGACGGCCGTCGTCTTGGGGGGGGGGGGGGAGACGGTGGACAGCGGACCGGCCATCTTCGAAACAATCTCGCGGCTTACATTTTTCATTTGAAACAGCACTTCCATTCGGAACTCGTGCCTTGAGGTCGTTTTGAAGTATTATTTATGAAGCAAAGGGTTCGACCGAAGCGCGAATGCACCACTGCCATTGCAAGCGCGCGATGAACACAGGGAAAGTTGTACATGGGAAAGCCCAGCTTATGATTATTATACTTGTACGGTAAAATGTGGAAAATCTAGTCGATAATATATTATTTTGAAAGACTGCAGTTGATCAGCTATCGATGCAGTTTTGACGGGACAGAAGCTTCGTCGGCGATATTTGATAATAAGATAATTCCAACACTTCGGTGTCGAACCTCGATAACTTAGCGAGCTCGCTATCAGGATAAATAAACATATAATTTACCTGATAGTTCGACCCAAGAGTTGCAAGATACGATGTGACGCGATGACGCCATTTTATTGTATTTTACTACGAGTCGTCGCGAGCTTTGGCTGTATGCAGAGATATTAAAAAAAAAAACAAGCTAATAGTCACGAACTCGAGAAAATTCCATTATTAAAATCGTCGGACATGTGAAGTTTCCTAGTACAGTATCTATATATACTATTATCTCCAAGTCTTATAACATTGAACACCGATATTCCTCATTTCCTTGAAACATCTACTAGATTATATATATATATATATATATATATATATATATATATATATATACATACATACATTCCTATATTACGGCGATAGCCGTTAGGCAAAGGGAAAAAACTTATCCTGTAATCTAATAATCTACTCTTCTTATTATATACAAGTCCAATCTCTACAGGCACGGGGAATAATCTCGCGATGGTGCTATCTGAAGGTAAAAACTACGCGAATAGAAGAGAGAGAGAGAGAGAGAGAGAGAGAGAGAGAGACAGACAGATAGAGAGAACGATATACACCTGGGGAGAGAAAACTGCATATTACGCGCGGCGGCCGAGACCTGTGTTGTTCAGCACATACATACATTGGAATGCATATATACACACATATACCCGATTGATGAGAGGAAAACCACGCGCGCGTGAAAAGGCGAAGGAGAGTTTAGACGCTATTTATAGGAAGCAGGTTGTACGACTTGTCGTACACGTTATGGGGCACGTGCGCACGCGGATTTCTCGCGCGGAAGGGTAAGAGAGGGGGAGGAACCGGTGAGCGCTCCGTAATTGCACAAACAGCCCGATACCGATATGCGAGGAGAGAGAGAGATAGAGGGGGGAGGGTTAAAGAAACACCTGACGTTCAGAGGATCGTGTCCCGGCTGAAAACGAGCGATTACTGCAATCGGCCCTCGTGTGGTATGTAACCTGGACGAGATTTCGTTTTACGAAGTTTCCCTACGATATGGCAATATGTGGAGGAGGCCAAGTTCTTTGCTTATTCTCGCTGCCTTTTCTTCTGTCTGTACACGCGCACGCGCGCACATTTGCAAATCGCTACTCGTCAATCAGTCCGAGCGTTTGCCCAATGAATCTTCGTACCAGGAACACCTTGCCAATGATTCAAGGGAACCGACCGAGGAGATACATTTTCTACTTCTCGACCTCGCTGCGTAGGCTCGGACTCGAACAATTTCGAAATTATCGATCCTCGGATCCGCGCGAGAAACTGATATGCTCGATCGATGGCGCGAATCGCGCAAATCAAAATTCCAGGAAGTAATGGGGCGCGGCGATAAAGGCGAAGAAAAGCGAGAGATTGCAGAAGGACCGCTTTCATGTGCCGTGCACAGGACTGTAATCCCAATTGTTTTTTCAGCGTCCAGTTGCCAATGGCCCGCGTTCTTCAGCCTCCTCGATCGGCCAGACCGGTTGCGTGAAGATAGTTCGAGCCAGCTCGCAATGGTTCGATTCTCGCTGGCGCACGTGTAGGCCAATTTGGGAATGATTTCGACACGAAATGATCCGAGGAGGAAAGATGGTGATGCTTAAGAAATGAACTGTGACTGGTTCGGCTTTCACGACTGTGGACCAGTTGTTGTTAGAAATTGGTTTGAGACCACATCGACTGAAAAATCCTGATACTCGCACATACATAGCGCTATTCCAATTCCATTCGCCTCATTTTCAGCTAATACTCGTCTTCAATAGACAGCTGTTAATGTTTCATAACACTCTGTTCATTAATTTGTCAATAATGTTGTGCCGAGAGCTACGCTTATTTTCATTATAATGGGTCGAAATTAATTTCATAAATTCATTTTATACTACTTCTTAATGGAAAGCAATACCGTTTAATCGAGGTAATGGCTTGAAAAGTGTTATAGGAACTAAACTACGTCAGAAACGACAATAAAAACGTTGGTGCGCTAATTTAAACGTGGTTGCAGGGATTGCGTGAACGTCTAAATGCGATGGTAACGCCAAAATCTAACAACAAAAGCCACAAAATCATTTAAAAAAATGAAGTTACCTCTATTAGCTGACATTGTAAAGATATCGAAAGAACGTCTTGGGTTTATACTGCCATAAGTGTTGGCCCATTGGAGAGCTCTATTCAAAATCGGTTTTTCGATTTCTCACTGTTGATTAAAAACAATTACGTACTAATGATTCTGAGAGGTATTTGGTCATGTTTAATCTTCACAAAACCAGAAAATTTTTGCTTCGATATGTGATAATGAATCAAAGAAGGATAGATGACCTCATTGGAGTGTACCCAAACGAGACTGCAACAACTGGTATAAATCTCCAAAGGGGCCGAAAGCACAACAATCAGCTGAGAAAGTTGTGTCATTGAGCTTTTGGGATGTACATGATATAATATACATCGACTACTTTGACAAGGAAAATACCATAATCAGTCCTTACCGGGCTGCTTCAAGGTCGAAATTCCACAAAAAGGTTCCATTTATTTAAGAAAAAAATTTCACTTTCACAATACACCGTGTCAAAAATTACAATAATTCACGTGAATCATATGCCTAAGCTTCGAGAGCACTAAAAAAATTCCATTAGCTCTCGTTAAATATGCCAGTTCAAATATGCCATTCACATATAACTTAACGTTGTGGAACTCCATAAACAATTGTAAAATAATGTTGTCTTCAATTAATAAATACTTACATGCATTACGTTCTATTTAGTACATGCTTAATATTCATCAATTTAGAAATACTTGACCTAGTAAATGGGGTAGAATAAACTTCACGGGATTGATGTTTAGCAAATATTAATAACCGCATTCTATTAGGAATGATAGTGGCGATTGAGTTATTAATACTATATCATCAATGAAAAATTTCTTTTAACCGATGCTTGTTTGAGATATTGACCGTTGGAATCGGATTTTAAAGTACATAAGTATATAGCTATATCAGAAATCTTTTGATGTTGCCGACAGAATAAACTCTCTGCAATACCGTGTTTGCAAATAGAAGAAAGCTTGCATAAGGTATGGGGGGAAAGTATTTAATTTAATAGTACATTTATCGACAAAAAGGGAGTCTTGTTATATATATATATATATATATATATATATATATATATATATATATATATATATATATATATATAGACAAAAAAGAAGAACTGCACAAAAAGCGCTCATATTTCCTGCGTACCGCCGTCGTTAAGGCAAAAAGGAACAAGTACATCTAATATAAGTACAGCCTGCAATAAAGTCCTTCTTTCAGCCAACGGAAGAACTGCGGAATAATAATTCCCGAGCCGACTGGGCGTCCCTAACGACAAATTAATGCGTGCTTCTATCCCGGTTAAAATATCGACATCAGCGGAGATGACCAACTGAATGCCCATGAGCTACTCTCTCTCTCTCTCTCTCTCTCTCTCTCTCTCTCTCTCTTCGCTCATTACGGATCGAGAAAACTTCGAATGAGCCAGCACATGAGCAGCAAAGGGAGCGAAAGAGAGAGAGAGAGAGAGAACTCGTTCTAAAATTAGCCAATGAAGTTCAGTCGCGGTGCGTGTGAGCGCCGGTTGCATACGTCGACGAAAAACAATATGTATGCCTGACGGGGAGGGGGTAGAGGAGGGAGGCTCGACGAGGCGCGTCGGTTCCGAAGCACACGCGCACTCAGTGGCCGAGGCTGGTGATTACGCTCTTACAGCCGGGCGGATGTTTGCCCGGTGCGGACGCGCGCATCCTCTTCTCCTCCCCTGGCGAGACGCGCGCTCGGGTTCGCGTATGCGAGAGCAGCAGGAGCAGCAGCGAATTTCGCTGCTCCCGACTACCCAGTTGCGCCGAGCGCGCGCGGGAGGCGGGATTTTTCCACTCCCCCTGCCGCCGACGCGCGTCCGCGGTCGTTTACCCTTCGACGCGGCGCGCCGGGGAAGGCGGAAAACCTTTGCGGAATTCCGCGAGGGCGTCGAACGAGACGCTGATCGTATCTTTCTTCGATGCGTATATATAGCAGCAGCGAGGAAAAGCCGACATTGCCACGAGATTTTCCCGCGCGGTTGACCGATGCTTGCGAGCGCCGAACGAAAATCCCCTTCGTGGGATAGCCCGAGGCCGCGCGATACCGGCAGTCGGCACTGGGAGGAATTCTGATGGATTTTTCATGTGATCAATCGGCGTTCGACGATAAAGACAACCGGGACGACGGGCTCGGGGATCAGTGTTTCAGAAAAATATTGACAAAAGCAGGAGCGAAGAAGCTTCCGTAAATCTGAATCGAGTTGTGTCGCTTCGCGTCTTACCAATCTAATCGTCACGTTGTCTTTAACGCGACTTTAATTTGAAACGATATAGGTTTAGATATATATATATATATATATATATATATATATATATATATATAATTTAATAGTTATTTAATTGACAATTGACAATGAAAATTCAATATTTTCAACAGAACTCAGATGAATGTAAAGATCAATATTTTGTCTTTTAAAAAAATGAATTAAAAATTATGAAAATGTCATGCTTAATACATTAAATTTGATGCACATTCATAAACTCTATGAAAGGTTTCATTGTCCACCCATAGAGGGACACCTGTTTTCTACGTAGTTCGATAAACGGCTAAAATCACGTCAGTTAGTATATAATAAGACCAATAAAATCTTTACTTCTTTACACGATCCTATGTACGATGTATTATACACATACATGAATACATTTGTAATGTGATAAATAATGCGATAAATATATTTAAATTTATAAAAGAAAATATATAATCCGTTAGATTTAAAAGTAATAATTTGCATAATAATAACATTTCTATATACACGTAGAACAGTTCAATAAATTCCATATGGCTTAACGATAAACATTTTTTAATTAATCTTATTAATAAAATATTATTTACATTACATTTAATGTGGATATAATGGAAGCTACTTTCATAGACATAAAAGAATCGAGATTCATTGAAAACTTAAACTACATGCCCGTGTGTAGGAAAAAAAGTTTCAATACTTTTTGCATTAATTTTAACGAAATTGCGTGAATTTTCAGTTTTTAATGAATTTCAATTGCTTTACTTTTATAGAAGCGGCTTCCAGCACATGTACATTAAATTTAATGTACTTTTTTCAGAGCACAGACAGCTTAATTTTTCAAAACCTTTATAATTTATTCAAATGCATAGTAGTCAGTCGTAAAATAAAATAATCTACGAAACTTATATTTTATTAATAAATTCTCATAAGTTATCCGATATATATATATATATATATATATATATATATATATATATTCTAATGGCCTGCGTAATTGGCAGATTTCTCATGGACTGGAGTACCCGTCATCGTCTATACTTTAACGACAAACTGCCAACGTGCTTTAATCGAACTGCTGGAAAACTACTTTTAATAAACATAGTTGCCAGGTTGAAATATGAGGCTCGACCGTTGTTTTTTATGCAGTTATAAAACCTGATCAAACCCACTCCTGCATTAGTTCACAGGGCGAGGGAACAGTCCTGGTATCTTGATCAGGATCAAGATCTTCGTCGCGATCGGGATTCAAAGAATCTTTTTTGATTTAACCGCCATAGTCGATATAAAAGTATTATTAATTTTGTTCCTCTCCGATATAAAAATAACGCGATTATTATTATTTTTGGTTCAATAATTGCCCTGACCACATAGCTAGAAACTTTCGTTTCTTGCGTAAGAACTGAGCGAGAATGATCAGGAGCATTGATTGGACAGTTGATTGGATAATTGATTGGATAATTTATTGTATCCTTTCAGCAAAGGCGTATACCGACCAACGGCACCTACCGGCACAACTCGCCATTAAAAATTTCAATCCGCACGTAAGCTCGTTTCAGTTTTCTGACGACGGATAAAAGTGTATTTAGATTCTCGTGCATTTCATCCAATCTACAATGTAATGGGAAAATCACGCGAATCCAATTACGCATCGGACGGATCGTTGTTTTATCGCTCGGTTGGGTCAGTGAAAATTTCCATTATATCCATTCGCCGGGATTAGACGGGGCGCCGATTAAAAATTTCGACGATCGATGCATAAATTCATTTCCCAGGGTATAATAATAGTGGCTTTAAAGGCTCGAGTACATTAATATGTAGTAAATTTAACCAAATCTAACTGTAGTAAAATTCCTCGTAAATCAGGCCCGATTCATCATCTTTCATCGTCGGACAAACGGCGGGCGACCTAAGATGAATCCTTAATCCATCCGCGTAAGGATCTCATCACACCGGGACGAGAATTGAGTCTGCCTCCCTCTCCCGCCCCTACCCTCTCTCCTGCGCCGCCACTTGATACGAGTAGGAAAGGAAAGCGCGGATGGCTCGTTGGCGCTACTACCGCTACAGTTTATGAATTCCATTATCCGGATATCTGACGCGGGGCGACACACGGTAAAGAAGAACTCGCGCGCTGTCCGGCGCCACAGGTGCGCGAGAACCGATCGACGCTCTCTCTCTCTCTCTCTCTCTCTTTCTCTCTCGCTCTCTCGCTCCCTGTCATCCAGCCCTCATTTGAATTTTAACGATCGCCATCTCCCCCCTCCCCCGCCGCTATACCATCCTAAGATTATAAATCGCTAGACCTGAGCAAGATCGAGCTCGTTTCGAAATTCCCAGCTCTCTGATAGCGCGTTATATATAAATGGGGAGAACGTGAGTATAGAAAACTCGTTCTCTGCATAGCCTATATTTACATACGGAAAGGTTCGCGTATAAGAGAACTATTTAATGGAGAAGTTTCAGACGGATAAAATGGGTGGCGAAGGGTGGAGAGCCCTTTCTTCGCAATACAATGTAATTTGGATAAGAAAAATTTGCATATAGTACTGTGGTGTGATTTCAAAGAGAAGAAATTAGCATTTATTTATATGCAATTTTTAATTTTGACATAATACTTAAGTAAAATTACGACGATGATGATTCTATTGTTTTGCACTAATAATACGAGTAGTCAGAATATTCATTTAAGATGGATAATCTATTACTCAAGAATGGGACAAGGCAATTGTCAATTTTTAGATTTGATTATATCTACTATCTGATAATGGAAAGGACTAATTACTAAAATGACAAAAATGACAGATAATTGATAATATAATATAATCATGTTGACACTAATAGTCATTCTGCTGAAAACTTCTGTTTTGGCAGAAAGTGGTTATCCTATTTCTATTGAAATTACATATAATTATATCGTAAAATAAATTATACTTTTATAGTGACACTAAAGAAGAAACTTTATAAGTTATAAACATTTATTAATTTTAATTAAAAAAGATTTTTTTCTCAGAGTTTCTATTGGTATCAATATTATTCTACTGTATAATATCGACATTTTGAACATCATCGACATTGCTTCGACGACGGCGACCTTGACTTGCATATTTTGATTTTCTGTTAATCATTGATGTCAACAACAAACTATTGTGTGAAACATGGAATGTGAACTATTAATTATCATATTATATCATATAGTTTTTGCCTAGACAAGGAACATAGAGTAAATCCTGCAAATGATCTAAAACGTTAGAGATTGTATGTTGTAAGCCAATAAATATGGAAATTCAAAAATGTACTGCGCTAATCTTCAAAAATATAATGTTTATTATTTGAATTTACAGTCAATTCCGTGAAGGCGAAAAAATAAATGAGAAGATATCGATACATCGTACAAAAGATTTATTTATGATCTGTTTACAAAAAATCGTATTCGTCGAAATGCGACCTCTTGGAAACTAATACAGTCCGAAGTTTATTTAAAATTAATCAATTTAAAAAATCTTTTTTTAAAATAATAAATTTGAGTATCGAAAAAAGAAAATATTTATTCTAATTAAATATTATATATTTTTTTAATTTCTAAAAGTATTTTTTTACTTAAACAGTTGCAGGTAAATTGACAATTATGTGTAAGAGTTTCTAAAAGAAAAACATACTTTTCAGTATGAATTTATTTCTCATTTCTAATTATTATCATTTTATATATTATCGAAGTAAACGGCTTGAAATTCATATCATTTTATTGATTTGCTATTAAAAATTAATTTATGACGTGTTACGCTATTGAATTCAAATTTCTGTCAAATCGCTCTGAGCCAGTTCCAAGTTATTCATTGTCACATACATTCAAAAAGTCTAGATTTGTTTGAATAATTTTAAAAGCCGTCTGTTTATAAATTGTGACCAAAGCCGATTACAATACTACGATTTAGCGTTATTTCAATTACGCACTCTTCCAAGTTATTAAAATCTGGAACTTTTGAACGTTCTGTAGAATAAATAATGAGTTTTAAAGAATTATACCTATATAAGTTTTACTGCTTTCAATTTGAAAAAAAAAACAATCTAAAAAGTAACAACCCATGCTGCTTACATGGTTTTTTTTAACTCGCTGCGATATGCCTATGTGCGTACGTTTCTACCGATGGTGTTTATTTCAAATCTTGAAAAATACAATTTACCTGATTTAGCGTATCTCAGAGGGCTGAAAATTGGTAAACACTTACATCCTAGGTGGCGATGCAATATTTTATCATAATCTTGGCACCAAGGGATTTAGATCGACGAACACAAGGTCATATATGGGGGAAGGAGGAGGTGCAATTTGTTTTTGTACGCATCTTTTGACATTTTTAATAATAAATTTGACACTTTTATTACATATACGGTAGAAGAAATATTTATGCACGCATAAATTAATATTTGGCGCAAATTATGCATTTTCAAATTTATGCGTGGATTAAAATTACTGGAGATGTCGCGATTAAGACACAATTACATAGAAATATTCATCACTTAGAAGGTAAAAGTGATTAAAAATTCGAACTAGAAAGTCAACATTAAAAAAAAGAAGTAACGTAAAAGATTGAAGTAGGAATTAAAAAATTTTTAAAAAAAGACAAGCTTGAATTTGAAAAATAAAAAATATTTTTGCCTAATAAGAAAAGCATGGTCCAGAGTAAAATGATTGATAGAATTCCAGTCCATGTTAAATATTTTCATTTGCTATTCAGGGACTTATCTTTTGGAGCTATAATGAAAATTGCTGGCATCGTGCATAATTGATTTTCATAAATTTAATCCCACATATCCGCAGCGCACTAATTTTATTATAAAAGCATAATATGCAACGATTTCTCAAAACAATCCTTTTCCCAGGCATCGGACGCGCGCGCTCGCCGATAAATCTTTCGGGCGAGCCCTCCCCCACCCCTCTAACGAATTCGAAGTCACTTTTGCACGCCGCCCCACCCGTCCGTCGGAGGAAAAATTGAGAATATATATATAGATATATACATAATAGTCGTACTCCCACTTGGAAGCATAAAACATCGAACTTTTACGACTTGGCTCGGAAATTGGGTTCTGGGTCATTCGCGCATATCCAATAAGTTCGAAGGCAGGGCGGGCGCCCGCGCGCGCGCACCGCCGCGGGGGCCATTATTCGGCTAATTTATTAGATTTTTGGCTAATGCGTTTTAACGCCCGTTCGTGAAAGGCGAGAGCCGCGCTTATACGGCGCGCGCCCCTTCCTCGGCGTATAATTTGTAGCACCCATGCCGATATATATATATATATAATATTTTTGAGCGAGAATTTTTTTCTTCCGCAACCCTTCGAAGAGAGTCCGGAGCTTCGTGTAATGTGCATTCGAAGAATCGGCTCTCGGAGCCTCGACGCAGGATGAAACCGAGGGATGATTTATTTGTGTTCATCTCTCTCTCTCTCTCTCTCTCTCTCTCTCTCTCTCTCTCTCTCTCTCTCTCTCTCTCTCTCTCTCACCCAGTCCCTCTCATTCACTCAAGAATAATCTCTTCAAGCTCTTTAAACGTTTCGTCCTGCGTCAATTTAGCATAATTTAAAGTTATAGGAATTGAGATAATTTAGAAAAATAAACGGGCTTAGAAGCGAATTCGTGATTTATGAATAAGTAGCCGTTAGTCACGTGTAGCAAAATTATCGTTAAAAATTATCCGTATCCTGTTTACCAACTGATTCCTAATACTCTTTCTCGTTTAAAATATTGCCGGGTACAGAAAGTCCCCTGGTCAAAACTGTACTCACTGCGTACGTTAAAAACTGTATAATATTATCCAGATTGACGTGGAATGAAGAAAATAAGGTATGTAATCAATCGGCAACTTCAATCAAAAATTGAACATGAAATTGTCAGTATGGTAGAATTGTTTAAATTGAACTTTTTTTGTGACGGAATACACGTGCAAATTTACGTACATAATTTGACTTGGACTTTGGACTCGAACAAAAGACGTGAAAGGTACATAACAAAATTGTGGCACAGATTTATTTTTTACGCCTAATATAAGTTGTATCGATAATCGTGTATAGCGCTGATTGTCTTACTTTTCTATGAATGGTAGAATTATTTAAATTTGAAAGCTCGAAAGAGGTTCAAATTTTAATTTGAAGGGAAATATAGGGAAATACTTATTTAAATTGTTTCTGATAGATTATTTAAAATTTTCTGTTTTTCTATTCGCGCGCGTCTCCATAAATCTTTACATGAACTTGCAGCTGTTTACTATATTTGTATGTAGTCCATAATTTTATACATGCATGTATACTTTCACGATCTTCATGACAAAATTTACGAATCTATTGTCATTGAAATACTTGATTTAAAACTAGATTATTTGAGTACGGAACTCGTTTTTTCGATCCTATTTTGTTATTATTTTTTGTTTGCAAACATGAAAGATTTTTTTTCTTAGATCGAATAATAATTTTACAGAAAATATTCCACGACGGTATTTGACTTTGTCACCAAAACAAAATGTAAAGAAAAGTATTAAATATAAATTTTGAACGTTTCTGACAATGATGCTTTGGAAAAAACAAGGGGAAAATATTTATAACTTACTTAATACGTAAAAGGTTCGTAATTTACATGTCAGTTCCTAATAAAAAATAAAATTCTAAAAAATTTACTATATTGTAGCAGGCACAAATGTAGCATGCTTGAAGTGACAATTAGCTGAACAGCTGATATTTTAATTCCATGAAAAGAAAATTAGTACATTAGATAAAGAAATGGACATTATTTTGCAGCTACAAATTTAACATCAAATTTTGTAATTACAATTATGTCAATAATAATGATCATAACTGTTATTATTATTATTATTATTATTATTATTATTATTATTATTATTATTATTATTATTATTATTATTTCAATATTAATAATATTATATATTTACTGAACTATTTTGTGTAATTCGCGCATCGAAAAGTCAACTCCCTACAAAAGACCCGCGGCATTTGGCATTAAATATATATAGGTATATGTACGAAAGTGTCATTGGCAGCTTGCCAGCGCGATCGGGAAGGCATCATCTATAATCCCTGAGAGGCCGGCGTGAGCGATTTTCTTTTGTCCCCCCCCCCACCTCTCTCGCCTCGTCGTGGAAACGCGACTCCCCACATTGGTTTCTTGCCTCGTCCTTTATCTTTGCCCCACGAGCGTTTCGCCCGTCTCTCGCACTCTTGACCCCGCTCCATCCCACTTACCTTTTAGCTGCGTCGTCTCGATGGCGAACATGTTGAGGGCCAAGAGCTGCAGCAGCCGCGTGCCCGGGAGCGGAAGCGGCGAATGGTACAGCAGAGTCCGGAACTCGCGAAGCATTTGTACGGCGGCCTCTTGGAACGTCTCCATTCTGAAACAAAAATTTTTTTTATTGAGGCTTTAAACGTTGTATGGCATTACTTAGACACACACATGCACATTTTTATTCCTCAATATTACTTTATCGATTGACAATTATTCTGATTGAATATGTATTATATGATGTATTAGATATATATAATTATAGTCAGTATGATCGCGAAATTTAGAAAGACGAAAATTCAGATTTAGTAAGACGTTGAATCTAAACTAAATTTAAAAGAAATTGAAATTTTTCAATATGGTTTCTTTTGGGGAAATAAGACATTGTGTGAGCAAGTGAACAGATACTCAATTTAATATTAACGTTCACGTTCAATTATAACCAATTATAACGTCGCAACATTCGCAACGATCGGAAGTAAGCTATAGTTTTTTGGATGTTCAGGGATTATATCTGGTAATCTTATATATCTCTACCGGGGTTACTGTAAGTCTATTCGGGAAATGCTGGTTGACTGACAAATAAGTCAAAGTTTAATGACAAAAATCGTATCCAACGCCACCAGACTGATTTTTGTTTGCTTACAACCAGAGAAGATCGACCTGTCAATAATACCGTCCTACCTCTACATACACAATTGCGTTTAAGGTTCGAAAATATAAATAATTCATCGAAGTAGATATATATCTATATATTACTTACGAACATTCTCTAGTTTCCAATCTTTTGTTCAATCTGAAATTTAGAGCTTCCAGTAAATGTATAAGCAAAACTTATTTGCCTTCCTTCAACACCGTGTATTTAGACCAAATACAAAAATTTGATGAAACTACTTCCAGGCTCCACCGAAGACACCCACTCGTTTTTTTTTGTTTTTGTTTTTTTTTCAAATTTTACATCAAAACTGGAAATGCGCTTCCGCTGATTTATGCACGCGAGCGAGGCCCGCTCGGTTTAACGACGACGACGGCGGCGGCGGCGGCGTCGTCGGCGACGACAGAAGAAAAGAAGGGATCGCCATTCCAGGATCGCAGAAGAACTGTAGCAGAGGAAAATATCGTCCAATCTGCATAATTGGCCCCGAGGCAATTGCTTCCGTACGGTTTTTCCCACAGCGCTTGCCTGTTGCGCCGGCCCCGGCAATATGTGACACGGGCTTTATTTCGCGCTTTAATATTCATTGCTTTTCTTGCCCGTCGCCACGTAATAGGCGAGTGGCATAATGTACCACAAACGTCGAATTTACACCTTCCTACTCTCCGGTGCTAAGGCCACAAGGAGCGAGGAGGGGCGTATGGGGGGGGGGAGAAGGGAGGAAGGAAGACAGCAGCTGAAGATAAAGCGAAGTAAAGCCATATAGAAAGGCTATAGGGCAAAAAACGCGCCTTGGCGCGGCTCATGCAGCGTCCCGTTAAAATATTAATTTTCCACCCCGCGATGTGTCTTCATTATCTGACGTTCGCCCACGCGCGCGCGCGCGCACTAAACCCGAGTGTAGAGGAGAGAAAGAGAGAGAATGAAAAACATCGGGATGGTAGTTAATGGGCCTGCTGTTCTTCCCTGCGTCCGGAAGTGGAACAGTTAAATTGCCAGGCTGTGGGATTGAGCAGCGGTGGCACGGCCTTCCCCGATCGACCCCGCCCGCGTTTCCGCCGCGTCGCGATGTAAACAGGTAACAAGAACTGCGCTAAGAATGGCCAATTGCTTGGCCACAGCCTCCACAGGCCTAGACAATTTATGGCAATGCAGCGCGTTACTGAACATTAGTGCACAATACATTTACGGGATAAGGTAAGGTCTCTTCGTAAGCGCACTCTGTTGGATCAAGGACGGTAACTATTCTTTTTTTTTTTTTTTTTGATCGAGGTTATATCGTTGGTCGGATGCAAATTTTCGATCTCATGACGAAGAGAAATTGTTTTATTTACATGTGTCCACAGGCACGATCAAACTGAAAGTTTCATTATTTCTTTCATTCTTCAGCCGTGATCCACTCTCGTCAGTTCATTGATGGCTTCAATCATTTCGTAAGTAATCAGCTTAACAATGTATCCTGAATATGATTCGTTAGAAACTGACTTTTCTATCATTAAATATAATGGATCAACCCGTTGAATATGAATTCGCCTTTAACTAGCTTTACGCCTTTGAAATAAAGGTATTTGATGATCGCTCGAGTCATAATTTTTTTTTTTATTGCCGAACTTAAGGAATCGATGCATATTATTTCTATGCATATTATGCAAATTCGGAGCAACCAATTTAAATATTTCAATACGGGCTGAAAATTTGACCTACAACTACTGGCATCTCTAGGACAGACATAGATCGTATAATAAAAAATGTCATGGCTTAAAAAGTCGAAATCTGATCTATATGTTCAGGATTTGGAATAGGATCAATCAGGTCTATTTTGAAACCTACTTTATACCTCAGATGGGAAAATTCGTGATTGGTCCGAACAACATTCGACAGATTCAGCAAAGAATTGCCGACTATGATATTGGCATCTAACACACATTATAATACACGATAAAACTATTAGTGTATGCATATGACCGGAAAAACAATGGACCGACTTCGCAAATATCATATCAAAGATTAGTCAAGACCAATAAATAACATGTCCAAATAATTCCATAAGTTATTCTGCCGTTGGCCGTGTTTTTTACTATTTTTGACACCCTGCATGAGTATCCGGGTGGTCATCAGTATAAGTTTCTTTGAGCAATTATAAAAGGGCTGAAACAGAATTTCGGTGACTTGGTAAACGATTTTCCAATATTTACCAAATATTTCTACAGCGTTTGCTGAAAAAATTACAAGGTGCAACAATAATACATAACACTATGCTCTCTCCCTTCGGATCACTGACGCCGCAATTGCTACCTTGGTTATTATAATAAATGAATACACCGTTAAGAATATTTCTTACTTAATCACTGGCAAGGGCTGAGGCAAAAGTAAACGGGCCACCGCGATACGAGGCCGCAAACCATTATTCTATACTTTTTGTCTCTTTTGCAGCAAATTATAAAAGCCAGAAATTGGTTGCCCACCCATAGCTTCGGTGCTACTGGAAAATAAGCTCGCGCTTCTCGGAGAGACGGGGTGGGTGGGATAAGAAAGAGAGAGATAGATAGATTGATAGAGAGCGAGAGAGAGAGAGAGAGAGAGAGAGAGAGAGAGAGAGAGAGAGAGAGTCGAAAGCGAAGAGGGATAAAATTGAAATGTACTTTATTGCGGCCGGTGATTCATTACCGTAACCGGGATAAAAAAACATCCCCGACGCTTTACCTCGGTGAAAATTTTAGCTCGTCACTGTAATAAGAATCACGTTACGCAAAGCCGGAATGTACTATAGAATGCCCTCTCCATTCATTCGTTTAATAACTTTGCTCCTAAATACATTGTTTCCTTGTGAGGTCTCGATCCCCTTCCCCACGCGCCGAAGAGGCCCCCATTTCACCCTTCCACGCTTACCGCATCCAAACATCAGAAATTTCTTTTACGTCGTCAGTCCGTCCGTCTTCATTAGTGTGCAAATTGCCCCTCGCAGTTTCCGTCGCGGGTCGGCCGGAGCGGAGTTCGCAATTTATACACGGTCGCAGACCCAGTAGATGGCCGCCTTTGACGGCCCTGACAGCTCGTCGAAATTTATCCGAGAAACGGTTGGTCTGCGTTAGACAATGGCGTGGAGTGGGTGGGATCGGTGACGATTTCCAAGCCTTGCTCGCCTCGCTCGGGCAATCGATCGTGCATAAGAGTAGGTGTGTGTGTGTCGTCAGTGCCGGGGCCAAAAGCAAAGGCATCTTACATATACCACGGATGAATAACAAAAGTAGAGCTCCCCCCCCCCCAGCCGTGTACCGCAACAAAATTAAAGCGCGACTTCATCGTGGCGAGGGAGGGGAAGCGGGAGGGTCGCGGTCACCTGCCGGCGGCAAATTCGACCGGGTCAGTAGTGGCGCTGTACCCGAGCCACTTCCGAGGCCGTATAAACCTCGGAATTATGCGGCACATCGAAGGAGGCCAATTATTTTCTAAATTTACGACGTACGACGATGGGTGAGTGAGTACTGTCCTCCCCCCCTCTCCCTCTCCTGCCCCGTATGCGCGCCGGTCCCACACTCCTCCTCTTCCTCCCCCTCCTTACCCTCCTTTGTCTGGTCGAGAAGTAAGGTACGGGGGACCTCGGGATGTCCCGTTAAAACAATTAGGCTCTGCGGCTTCGATGAATTTCGACAGAGGACGCGCGCGATGTGCTCCATCCACCTCACCCCCTCTCACGGTCTGCTGAGGTATTGTAATGCTTCCCTTGTCTCCCCCCTCCCTGGCCGTTCGTTCGCCGTCGCCGCCGTCAGGAACTTTGATTCGCTTGGCTATGTGTCGGCGGTACCGTTATAGCGCCGGCTAATGCGTAGATCGTTTATAGATCGCGAATGATCGGGAAGGGGGGGGGGGAAGAACTTTGATCGGGTCAGGTGGGCGCCGAATAAATTGGAATATGATAATAATCGATGGCATGTGTCCAAAATCATAAAAGTTCTAATAATAAAACGGATCTATATATACATACTACATACGCATATATATATATCATAAAATCAATTTCAAAAAAACTAAAAATAAAATAATACGTTTATAAATTAGTAAGACCTTAGATTAATCGTGTTTATGATAGATTTTTTTTACACGACCGTGCTGTAATATTTTACGGCAGTCGTAAAATTTATATTCTACAGTCTCGCCTTTTCCAAGCTCCGATAAATTCATGACGATTATTTATTGCCATTGCCTAGGAAACTGTGCGACATATTACGCTCGTTCGGAAGACCTCGCGTAGACGGGGTCGACAGTCATGGGCTTTTTAAAACTAGCACCGAAATTCGAACTAACAGGGAATTATACCTGTCGGTTAAGATTACTTTGTAATCCAATAGATAATCCGAATGAAGCTCTTAATGGATTAATGGATCGAGTGATGTTTCACGCGTGCAGAGTACGAGAGTTTCGTACGGCAAGTATAATATATATGTCTAGATTAGACGAATTAGCGCGCGACTTCACTAAAATCTACGTCGTAAAGCCTCGATGAATTACAGTAGTTGCTTAAAACGAAAGGAAAACAGCGTTTATCCATATACGCTTTTAAGATAAGACAAAGATCTAGAGAATCTTTATTAGAACGATACGGACAGACCGACGAAGAACGAGAAATATGCATTATGCCCATAAGAGAGCGTCCTGTCGAAAATCAATCGAACATGGAACGAATTGGAACAATTTGGACAATTATCTGAAACTATGTTCAATCGTGACATGTTTTGTCCTCTGACAAAATCTGAATCGGATAAATTTGTCGACGGTTCGTTTGCGCGGTAAAAAATTCAGCATTGTCAAGCAAAAAAAACTAACAAATTTCTTAAGACACTACAGTATATAAAATACGATGTTACGACGCGTATTATACGATGGTTTTTTTTTTATTTATATTATTGGTATTATAGCATTACCGAGGATTCGCCGTGATTTGACAGATATAATTCGTGAACGTTTGCGGATGTCGCTTTCCACGGAGGTACGGGGCGAAATTTGAAGAGGATGATGCATCATTTGTCCCGCTTCCGACCGGTGGGGGCACAGCGGGCTATACAAGTGCGTAAAAAAATAGCCTCGAGCTGAACTTTCTGTTTTCGGGGAAGGGAGGAAGGGAACATCTTATTAGGTAGACTGGTTCTCGAATTTTCTTCGTTGTATCGTCGCGTTCGATGTACACCGGGGGGCGAGAAAACATTGCATTCTCTTCCTGGACTTATTATTTACTCGTAGTAGTGCGGCAAGATCCGCGCGATTCAAATCTATTTGGATATTTTGTCTCTTACGGTGTCGTGAAGGGGTATATACATACATATATATATATATATATATATATATATATATATATATATATATATCTGTATTTATGTATTATAGGCACTTCGGTGCAATGGATATAAGCCTGTACACGAGCGAACGCGGACAGGACTGCGGCCAGACCTTTCACTTGCTCTCTTTCTCTCTCTCTCTCTCTCTCTCTCTCTCTCTCTAACACACATACGCACACACACACACACACACACACACACACACACACACACACACACAGACACTCCCTCTCTCTCAATCTCAGATACGAAAGTAGCACTCGATTATCATTGAAAAACACACTTACGAGCACGTATATCGACCGGGGGCGTAGCTCAGATGGTAGAGCGCTCGCTTAGCATGCGAGAGGTACCGGGATCGATACCCGGCGCCTCCAAATTTTTTATTAATTTTTTTTTTATACATATATGAACGCATCTTTTTCATTTTCCGCGATAATGGTATTATAAATCAGTTGCGCCAAAGGTACTCTTTTGTCAAACATCGATTATGGCGGATTTACTCGGTTGATTTGGTTCTAATTTTTTTTTTTTTTTTTTTTTTTTTTAATGCTTCAAATAAGTTTAACAAAATCTACAACACTGCTCAATTATATCGAAATTCAATTTATAACAAACTGAAAATAATTTCGAAATTTTGGCAGATGCCAATTTAATAAAAATTTTTCGCAGTCATTTCAGCTCGGAGTAATTAATAAATAAAGTACTCGCGCGTATCAACTGCCCGTATCGACGGGCTCATTATTAATACAGTAATTGCAGTGGCCACGTGTGCGTATTTACCTTATTACGTATACTATGGGAAACAAATATCGACCACTAGTTTTCTGTAATCAGCTATTGAGAATTTAAACTCTCAATACCTTTTAAATTAAATTTTAATATTTTGTATTTTGCATCGTGCTATGTTTGAAATAATTATCTTTATAATAATTTTTAAAAGGCAAATTATGGAATAAATCGTGACAGCTGGTGAAGAATTTCCTTGAGAAAAATTTATGAAAAATAAAAAAGCGTAAATACAACGAGTGATATGACGGGTACCACAGCAACGGACGTATATCGACCTCTGCAACGATTCACCGATTTCATAGCCGAATTCCCGATACCGGCTACTCGCAAGATACTCGAACGATATTCCAAAGTGCTCGAGTGAACTCGCACTCGTCCGTAGAATTTTCCCAATGATTTGTACAGTCGATTATGGGGATTCGATTGGGCTCTGCATGGATCCAAGTCCCGCGAGTTCGCCTCGGCGAACGCGCTCGAAAAACATTGCCAGCCGCTCGCGAACTCGATCAAACGCGTGAGTCGGGACTTCGTTCGGGCAATCGACCGATGCGATAGAACGCGTGAAAGATCGTTCGATTTCTAGTGCTGTACAGCATGGAAATAAAGTAATCGATTCACGCTACTTTTCGCGAGCTGCGCATCGCGACAAGAATCGGTGAAGAAAGGCAAAAATAAGCTGAATATAACACTTAAATGAGGAAATGATCAATAATTCGTACACAATTGGATCTTTTTTCTTCTTCGACTCCTCCTTTCTATATTTTTGCTACGTTCTGTTTCCATTTACACATGCGCGCGCGCGCGCACACAGTGAGAGAGAGAGAAGTTATATTATCGATGCGTATGTAAAGTGCGAAATCCCAAGCTTCCACCCCCCCCTCTTTCCGCCACTCCTTCAATACAGAAATACACGTATAGTAAAATAGGCGATAGTTTCCTGAGTTTTCTATAATTGATCTCGCGCTGTGAATGCGCGCGAAAAACGGTATCTCGGCTAGCAGGGGCCCGTCGTCCAATTAGGATATTCGAAAAAGGCCAAGATATCGAATAAAATCCGAATAAGCGGATATATATATATATATATATAGTGTCGAATTATATGTCATTTCTATTTTCAAAATAGGAAATTGCGCGAAGATCGCTCTATAAAATCCTGTATTTTGTTGAAGATAAGAAAAAAAAACCAAGTTCTGTACTTCGCGTAAACAATTCTGTGTATAATTAAAGCGCGGATTCGAGATTCGATAGGGGAGCCAGTATGCAAATGTAAATAATTATTATTATTATTATTATTATTATTATTATTATTATTATTATATAATAGTATTGAGGCCTTCGTCATATCGAATATAAAAGTATTGAATGACAAAACCATGATTAAAGAAACTGTAAAAAACTGTATCGCAATAAATATGCGCACGCTGCATTTGTACGGGTAGCCAATGAGGCATCGTCTTGGAGGATTCGATTACTAATATTATAAGCAAGCGAGGGCAACGAAAATGCAAAGCGAGCACGGAAAAGCCTAAGGTTTTCCGTTTCTAATTACGGGCATTAATAGCATCCATTTGGGATGCGATTAGTATGTTGGACGTATACGGCATAAATTGATAGTAAAAATGTGTTCCCCGGCAAGCAAGATGGATTGCCATTTAACTTGTTTAAGAGACGTCAAAATGCGATTTTTCAGGATCAGATTTGCCGTCTCAAAACAATAGAATAAGCCACCGTAATCCGATTTTACTTTGAAATACAATTTTAAATCCTTCTCAATTTTTCAACTATTATTACAATTTTTCTTAGATTTCTATTTTGCAACGCACAATACAGATAATTATTAATAATAATCGTAAGTTTTAAGAACCATTGATCACTACGTTCACAAAAGTTACGGGAAATAATTTTTAGTTAATAATTTATAAGAATTAGTCGTTAGTTGTATCGGAATTAATTACTACAGAAAAATCGCGAATTCACGTTATAACTATTCGATTAATTATGATTAATTTTTTATCAATGTTATTCAATAAATTTTGGACTGATTTCATAGATAAAGTAACGCTAAAATTGACTATATTAAATAATTAAATTTTAAAACTTCACTCATGAATTTCTCGTCGTGGATACGTCAGTACGTGTCAAAAAATGTGCGTCATGAACATCAAAATTAGCATACGAGATCCTAGACTAATTTGATGGATTGAATTAAAATAACCCACCCTTGAATAGAATTTTCATTGTCAGTGTATAATAGAATATATCCTATTCCATTCATTTTCAATTCGACCATAAAACGATCTCGCGAAGATGAATATCAGGATATTTTTTTTTTTTTTTGTTGAAAATCATATCGAAAAAGAATTTTTTTTTCATCCCACGAAGATATTTATGTGAGATATGTCAATACGACCGATCGCGACCCTCTGTAGCAAAACAAACGAAACGAAACATTAGTAAACGAAGTTATATAATAATAGTACACTTGTAATCACTAAATATTTTTCAGGCCGCTGAGTGTTTTAGACCGTTTTGAAGAATTTCTTTGCCATTTTGATACTTTTAAATTAACAAGTATTTAAAAAACAAAACCAAAAAAAAACCCGTAAAGTTCCCAGACGATACTATTGCCTTCCTTTTTCTATCTTAATTAAAAGCGGCTTTACTATCTGTAAAGATAATCCTGCCTTATGAGAAATGTGATTTTCAACCTTGTATAATAGACGTTATCGCAATTTTCATTTATTTTGTCTCCGCGCTATCTCCCTTATCCCGTGCACCGATTAATTGACCTTATCGATGAGAAAAGGAAAAAAAATACAGCGCAATTGTAACGGACCGCGCTAGGCATAGATAGGCGTAGCTGCGAGGACGGAAGAATATTATGGCCTAATGGGACGCCGAGGCAACGCTTGAGGGTGTCCGGAATGCAATTTTATCGCGTTTAAAAATTGTTCCAAATTTTTCAACGATTGGAATTGTCGTTATTGCTCGCGAGGAAATGAGATCGGGACAATTTTGAAGGACTTCCGAGCTTGCCACACGATAGAGTCAATTATCTCCCAAGGGATTAATTTTAAGGTCAATCGAAGGTCCCGGTTAACATTTTTAATTGTGGCCTTGAAATGGCATTGAGAGTCGACACCCACCCCGCCCCCTAGAGGTGAAAATTATTAGAAACGTTAGATCACCTCAATTATCTTGAAATTAAATTTTGTACAAATAATTTATTTAGATCTTGCTAGCCAACGTAAATATTCTATTCCATAAATTAAAATAGTGCAAACAGCTGAAAACTCGAAAGTATTTGCTTTATTTTCATTAATCGTCGCGTTTAAGAACTATGTGATTTTGTTTTAGCAAGACGCCCACAAATTCTCTGTATTCAACTGATATTCACCGAGACACTATTCATTGTCAAATATACGTACATTATTTACCGATAATGTTATAGCCATTTTTAAATCTAAATGATGTCATTAAAAATTCCATAGTTCAACGTTCAATTTCGGACGTCATAATCAGAAAAAAATTACCCTGCTATCAAATATTCCGAGACTCCTGACATCTTTGTACCTTTGGTTGGTACTGGGTAACAATTTCTTGATAATTTAAAAAAATTTACTATATCTAACCTCAGTGTTGGTCGCAGATTTATTTACAATTGCATAAGTCTATTTTATTTTAAAAAATGTCTACATAAGTTGTATAACGTTAAGAAATGATAGTATTATGTGCACGGATATATACCAAATCAATGAAAAACCATTCGAGAAATTCATCCCCTACATTATACGCCCGGCTCCCCAAAAAAAAAGAACGTGAATAAAGCTCATCTTGACAGTACGCAGGGCAGAGGAGGAGCGAGAAAATCCCACGATAAGGCGATCTCTCTCTCTCTCTCTCTCTCTCTCTCTCTCTCTCCCTCCCTCTCTCCCTCCCTCCCTTTCATCTTCAGCTTCCGCGTCTCCCGCGCCGTTATCCCCCCTCTCCCCCCGCGCACAACGATACCGCCGTCAATTTTGTCCGTCGACTCGACGCGCTGCCGGTAAAACGAGCGCGAGGAGAAGGAGGAGGAGGAGGAGGAGGAGGAGGAGGAGAAGGAAGAGGAAGGAAGAGATCCCTGCCGGCCGTTCGATCGAACTAGCGAACCCCGCAGCGCGCGCGCGCGCGCGCGAGAAGCCGCGAGAGAGGGTCCCCCGGGGGCTGTGCAGCCTGCCCCCCTCCCCCCTCCTTCCTCGCCGCCCTCGCGTGCCTCGCGCCATTTTCACGGCCGCGGCGCCGGAAAAGAGGAGCAGGCACGCGCGCATGCATGATCGAACGGCGAGTTATGTAGCGGTGTGAGGTGCGGGTGAGGGGATGGATGAAGCGCGTAAAACGGAATTTGAACGGCGCGCGTTGCTTCCTCATCGCTGAATCCATCCCCCCTCCCCCCCCCCGCCGTTCGCCGGCGCCTAATAATCAAAGTCCGCGGCGCTGCAGGAGGGGGAAGCGGGCCGAGGCTCGGAACAGTCCTTTGTGCGCGCATCTGCGTGTGACGATTTTTCGCCCGCAGCATGCGCGTGCGGCAAGGCCAATCCCGGCCAGTCGATGGGAACGCAGAGCGGCGGCGGGGCAGCGAATGAGGATTCGAACCAGTCGCGGGCCCGTTGCGATTCGCTCAGCAGTCGCCTGTAATTCCGACGAGCGGACTGCTCGCCTCTTGTGTTGCGATCACGAAGCGTGTGTGTCAGAGAGAGGGAGAGAGAGAGAGAGAGAGAACCGATAATTTGCTGGATCGTCGATATAAGGGAGATTTCGAAGGGCGTAACTGTGCCTATAATTGTTATTTAATCGATTTTTGCTTTTCGAGAAAAATAATTCATTATACTATACCTCCATTTAAGAAGATATAGTCTCTCAATTTAGGAAAATAATTTACTTTGTAAAAAAAAAAAAAAAACGGGAAAAAATTTTTTTTCGTCGTCGTTAGAAATAATCTTCCTGCTTCGATACGTATCGTTAAGCCTACCTATCCATCCTGGCCCTCAATTACACCCGGGAATCCTCAAAAACGTCCGTCCAATCCGACGGTCCGTCAGCAACCACCCCCCCCCCCTCCCTCCTTCGCCGATCGACCACGGCGGAACGGTCGGCGACCTCGCCTCGGCCACCTCCACACACCTCCCGCCTCCATGGTCCCCAGTCGCGCCGAGCGTGTAATTAATCGCGGGGTACGCGCCACCGCCGCCACCCGCAACCGTGTACACGTGTCCACGGCCGGGGCGACTGTGTTAACTAATTCCCGTCGGCACTCGCGCCTCGCTCGATCGTCACAGAAGCGTGCTAGTGGCGCGTGTGTATTACACGCATACCGGCGACGAAAGAGCCGGCCCCGGAAAGGTGGACTGCGACGGGGCACTTTAGGGCATAACGGGGCAGCGGCGGCCACGGCGCATTGTGCGCAAGGTGGCGCCCGAGGCCCACGAAGAGAGAGAGAGAGAGAGAGAGAGAGAGAGAGAGACGCGTGGGACACGAATGCGCTCGGTGGACGAATGCCGCGAGGGGGTGAGGCGGGGGGGGGCACGCAATGACACGGCGCTCGTCCGAGTTTGCCACGGGTCGGCTCGCTGTCGTTCTCGGTTAAAGGGTATGCGCGCGCTCATGGGCTTCGACGCGCTATTATCTGTACGACCGATAGATCGGCGAGAATGGATGAATGGCCAGTCCCTTATATCTGGGTCAGAAACTCGCTTCGAACATATATGTATATATATATATATCCAATGGGAGCGATAAAGGTGACCCCCCTTCGATGTATCATTTCGAATCAATGAATTAATTTTTTTAATATTTAATTTAATTTTTTTTTTTATTAAACAAATAACAGTGGCACGTGCTTTGGCAAAGAAAACGTCCACCACGTGTACGAAGTCAACACTGAATCAAAACAAAAATAGGAGTCGCCGTGGTGATTCGGATAGTACAGAGTGTATAAGAAGTGGGCTTTTTTTTGCTTTATTTAAAAACTATAACTTTCTTTATATTTTAATTAAATGCACATGACAATAGAAAAATTATTTTGGAAATTAATTTACTTCTCCGATTTTTTGTAATACACGTGTTTTGTTTAGAACGCGACGATCATTGCAGCTGCAAGTGACTACTTTTCTTACAGAATTTGATTTTTAGTATTTTGGACCCCATACTTATGATTTTTTGCCATTTCCATATGATAAAATAAATTTTAGCTGCTACAGAGCCGGGAATACAATGAAATTTTAAATATTAGTACTTACTGTTCTTTAAAAAGTTTATACTTAACATTCTTAACTCAAATAATGAACAAATCTTCTGCTTCGCTCTCGTGTATTTCGGTAATTTTTAGTTAAAACTTTCACATACTTCTTTAACTCGCGTGGCTGCCATTTTTTTAGTTCTCATCCCCCAACCCTTCCCTCTAATATCGCATATTTTACATTTAATTTTCCAATTCTTACAGTTTGTTACCAAGCCAATGGTCGCCCCACTATTGCGTTTCTTAAAAACACATCCCCATTTTATTATTAAAACTCTTTGAGCCTCGAATGAATATCATCAACCGTAACGAGATTTCTGCTAAAATTTTTGTTCTCCAATAATTTATTTTATGACAAAATTTTCGTTGAAAATAATTTCAATCGTTGTACAAAATTATTTGAAACGCGCAAATTATTATTAATTTTCTTGGGGCACGAAGTACGAAATCTTCCATGAAGCGTTTATACACGAAAGCATCATTGATCGTTATCTATAACTGCGTATCTAAAGGCACAGAGGGTGCTGTATTCATGCTCAGATCGAAGTTCTTAGATTACACATAAGCTTCATACAATGCTTTATAATCAACCTTCGATATAATTAATGGCTATCAGAGAAATAAATGCGATAAAGCCGTAGAATTCGATAAGTCAAACGATCGAACGCTCTTGCCTCGCGCACGAAAAGTTTATTAAAAGAAAAAATAATAAATAGAAATTATTCCCCCCGCCCCCGCCCCCCGAAAATAAGAACTGTATATTCTTTCGTATAACAGTGTTTACTTAAGCAACGGTACGATGACTGTTGAATTGAATGGAATGCAATAGTCATTATACATATTATGGCGGACGTTGGTAGACTTCGGCAACATCATATATGACCCATAATACTACCATTGTAAAGATTATTTTCGTGAGGCATATTATCCGACAAATATTCCGTCAATTTTCGACCTGCCGTTAAAAGTAAATTACGAAATTTTTAATTATTAATGCACCGGCGAAACTTATCATAATGTTAATTAACGAACTTGCTGAATTCTTTGACAAAGCTCTTTATTATCATACACACTGATAATTATAAACAACCTGTATTGGATAATTTAATTATAGTAAATGCTAATAATATCGAAACAAATAGTCCCAATCAGAAGTTCTAATTAATGAAGCAAGTAGAAATATGGTAATAATAATAATAATTCGATCGATAATGGAAATTTTTCTGGAATTGCATTAATTGACTTCACTAAGAGGAAACTAATCCTAAACAATCGGCTCCATGCCGAAGATTAGATCTCTCCTCGTTCGCCGTGAAATAAAGAATGAAAATCCGAAGAGAGGTGTGGTCAATGCCGTAAATATTTATTTTTATCACCATGTAAAAAATCCGATTTATTTTTGTCGACGCCCGCATAAGAGGTTACGCTCGGTTAAGGTCCTACGTTAATGGCTCATCGTCAATCTGCCGTAACCTTTGCAAAATGACGCGTAAAAGATTCGCGGACTTACCGACGGAGGCTCAATTCCATCGGGCGGCCGTAAAAAAAGCCACGTGAAAACGTAAGACGGTCCTCGACGTCGGCGCCGTTTTCGCGCACTTAAGGACGTGACGAGCGGCGGCCTACCTTGGAATTTGGGGGGGTGGCGGGAGAACTATGAAATTTAATAAACATTTGCAATCGAAATGCGTGCCATAGGAAAAGCAGAATCCAATGATCTTCACGAGCGGATGAAATTATTTTATTCTCCTTGTCGTTGCGTCGTCCTTATCAAGGCTTAAACTGACATTGTATAATCAACGATATAATCGATACTCCATAGGAATAGGCAAAAAAAAATTAAAATTCTGGTATATAAGCTTGTTAATACATTATGATGACTAATAAGGCAAGGCATGAGGCAGATTAAAAAGGGGCGAAAGTTGAAACATTATTGTATTATAATAAGAAAAGCTAAATTGAGAAAGATATATAGAAATAAATGTTCTTAGAATAATAAGTCTCTGCCATTTTCATAACACGCACACAGAGATCTACATATATATATATATATATATATATATATATATATATATATATATATATAAGAATCGCAAAACCCCAACGGCATATCGCCCATTACGCTCCCACCTATATACGCAATAATATAGTTTGATTTTTCCGTCGGCGCGACCGCGCGCGCCTTCACGTGCCCGATCGTTCTCGCCCATTGTGCGCCTTGCCCATATTTATAATACGCTCGCCCAACGATCGTTCTCGTCGATATTGCTAAGTGGACGGGGAAGGAGAAGAGCGGAGGGTTAAGCCCGGAGCTTCTCCGTTCCCCGGTTGAATCGCAGGAACGACACCCGAAGAAAAGGCGGGCACGAAGAGAGAGAGAGAGAGAGAGAGAGAGAGAGAGAGAGAGTTAGTGGGAAGGGGAGGAGGAGGGGTGGTAGAAGCGCGTATGACTAACAAGTTTGCACTTTAGCGGATAACGGGCCGTCCCCGTCGCGCCGGCCCGCGTCCCATACATCGAAGAAGGTTGACCCGGCCCGCGGCAGAGTTGCGTGGGCCGGGTCGGAGCCGCCCCTGCCCCCCGCCGTCTATCCCCCCGTCTCTCTCTCTCTCTCTCTCTCTCTCTCCCGCGAAGTCTATCCGCGACACGACTCTGACCTCCTTTCCGCGCCTCCTCTTATCTTTCGGGCACATCTTCGACTCAGCCCTCTCCTCTGCTCCCCCCCCGCGCCCGTCCCCCTCTCCTTCCTCACGCGGGTACACACTTTTTCACCCGCGAGCAAAATAGACCCGCGGCCGGGCGTGTGCGTGCGTGTGTATTCGTAACGCGTGGGGAAGGGGCGGTGAGGGGGGAGGGGAGGGTAAAGGGGTCGCAATCCCGGGGCTATTCTCACGGAGCGGCCCAGCTCGGTTCGCCGCCCTCGCGATCTTGTGCGGGACTCGTCGCCGAAACGGAGCCGTCGATTTTATTCTCGACAATCAGCGATATTTTATTTTGCGCGCGCGAACAAACCCGTGAGACAGAGAGAGATTCATACTAGAATTATACAATCTAGGTTTTCGGTATAACTGCATTATATTCTTAAGGACCAGAGAGTTCTCTGTTAGGAAATTAATTATCTAGCCAGTTATTTATTCTCTCTCTCTCTAATTTTATATATAGTATTATATATAGATTATAATATAGAATTATAATATTATTCGTGTTTACGACAAACATCAGTTCATTATAATCGTTTCTTAAGATTATAAAAAATTATAAAAAATGTATATAGTAAATAAAATATATATATAATTAAAATAAATTAGAGAGAGTTACGTAGTTTTATCTAAATATTCTATATCATTCTGAAAAGAAAAATTATAATAAAAATTATAATAATAAATATTTATTCATCGCTTAATTAAAATACGATGCAATTATGCAATTCTTATCGTTCGGCACCAATCATCGCTTCTGCAAAGCGTTCGTGTACGAATAAAAGTTATAGGTATGGCGTGGAACATAAAAAAATGATATAGCGTTTAGATTGAAATTTGGCATTAATCAAGTTCAAAGAATTATCCTGTCGAATTACAAAACTTATCGAATCTTCGCAGAGAGATTCGATTTCTGCCCTGAAACTCTTGCCCTGTACGAATAACATCTGCATACGTACGTACGTGTGCGTAAAAAAAGAGACATACGATTGTTAATGGGTAGAAAGTACGCTTATATTTATTTCAATGAATAGTAAAACTATAATTCTTTTTATTATCATCCTAATATTATAATCCTAACTAACCCTAGATATTATTGAGTAGCTGCACACCTAATACACCTCTATCCTTACATCTGTTATTTATATTTTATAAAAGATGGGCAGTGACTTATTATATATACATATAGAACGAACTATCCTTCAGACTCATTAACCCTGACTTTGGCGAAACTTTATTCAGTCAAAATTGACGAGGAGGACGTCAAAAAGACAAAGACTGTCGTCCCTGTCAATGGAAGTTCAAAAGCTCCAGGTACGGACTAAATATGTCTCGCCCCTCCGCCCCCCTCCACTCTCTCTCTCTCTCTCTCTCTCTCTCTCTCTCTCTCTCTCTCTCCCTCTCTCTATCCCACCCCTACGTCATATGTATATATGTATAATAAGGAGACTCAAGGAAATAAGACACAGCTTCTATCCAGCAGTAAAAGTTCAAATTCAATTTGTTATTTGTTTAATTTATTTATGTATTTTTTTTATTTTTAGGCAAGGAAGACCATATTGATAGATTTTTTTTTAACCTTTGCGCGGATCTTGTTGAAATTAAAAGTAGTCTTAGACCGATCATCAGATTGAGCTATTTTCTAAGCGCGGAATTTTTGAATGCTTTCGATAAATCTACATGGCACTTTTATTTTTTTATATTATAGTAGAGAATGAGCGCAATACTTCTTAAAGTTTTGTTATATATACGTATCGTCTGTCTCTTTCTGTTAGTTAGAAGCTACGCATGTTCTAGGCCTAGATATCACTGATGTACAGGCTAATCAAACGTACTTTAAGATTCGATATCACTCGGTATTTGAGCTCACTAAAATCATTTTTATTAATGTCATTTTGGTAAATCAAACGTTACGACGATTATATTTATGTATAACTGCATAAGATTCACAGAAGCAACATTTTAACAGTGAGGATTCTTACCAGCAAATGATAAAATATGATAAATTTAATTCTCACTTCTGATAAATTTCTATTTCATAGTTTTATAATTATTCAAACTTCCCCCAAAATTGAAAGCACTATTAGGATTATAGGAGAATATAATTTATGCTGATTTCTGAATGTGGCACTCATAAAGATTAAAGAATACACTTAGAGAAAAAAAACCCTTAATTTTTATTCAGCTTTGATGGTAACACAATTGGTGTGTTAACTTTTGATGCGCTCATTAATTTAACTTTATTATTAAGCCTAACGTTAAATATATGCCAGATATCTATCTATACATATAGGTATATTATAAATCAATGGATAAATAAAATGAAATAAATACATATAATCAGAATTTTGTTACACTTAAAAGCTTGGCTTTGAATCGTAGTGCCACAAGTATATACAGCGGCTTCTAGTAGAAAAATCGAGTTTGGTCGGCCATAGCACGCTCTCGGCCCCAGGGTCCAAGCTTTGGCTACAGAACACAAAAGGATCTCCATTCCCGTTAAACACGGGGCACTTCCCGTACGAGCACGTCTGTATCGTACGTACAAATGACAAGGCTCTTGCACGGAAGGTCAGATCCGAGGAAATAGAAGGCGCGCGCGCGCAGAGAGAGAGAGAGAGAGAGAGAGTACCTCTGTAATCGCTCGCCGCTCTTACGCAATCTGACGTTTACCCTATCTTTATCCCCCGCTATTATCGCGGATCGGCAAATTACACGCTCGGGCGAACTATCGACGGCGGATCATCGAAGCGCAGGAGTCTCGGAAAATTTTCGGGACTATCGACATTGCGCGACTCGGCCTCGCTGCGCCCGATGGAAATTCTCCGCGTGGAGTGTGTGTGAGAGAGAGAGAGAGAGAGAGAGAGGCAGAGACTGAGTGAGTTAGGGCCCAGTGCGAAATTAATTATCGCTCGCGTAAATAAACCCGAGGCTAATTATCGAACAAATCAGCCGGGCGAAGATTGATAAACGTAATTATTGGTTAATTCGTATCGGAGCCCATCCACTCCCCACCCCCCTCCCTCTAGCGCCGACGAGCAAACTGAGAAGGGGCACGAATAAATCGCATTCTAATTAAATTCCCCGGGGGAATTAATGGGATCCACGGCGGGGCCCGTTCAATTACGCGAGAATAATCGGCGCCGCGGATTAGATGAAAATATAAGTTAAAGTTCGGGGGCGGGGCATTTAAGCGCATTGAAATGGATTTACAGCTGTACATATAGACGTAATGTATTTAAACTGTAGGTGGGGAGGGGGAGGAGGTGGGAGGGTAGGAGGAGGCGGCACGCGCGCAAACCTAAACGATCGTTCATCATTCAAGTTGGTATAGCAGCATTATTCTAACGAAGGCGCGCCCGTGAAACACGTGGCTCAATTCTGTAATGGAATTCTCAACGTTCGGGGAAATCCGTATCGTAAACTTATTCCCAATACTCGGTGAGACAGAAGAATGCCGACCCTTGTTTTGGACTGATTTCACAAAATTTTGCGATCATATACGAATTGAATTATCATTTTGCACGGTAGATTATATATATGACGTAGTAATTAAGACTATATAGTTATTTATGTGCGGTGAAGGATTGATTTGTTTACGAATTATTTTAAAAAGTATTGTATACAAAAACAACGATTGTCAGATAATTTGCTTTACACGTTAAATTCATTTACTCGCTCTTAAAACTTAAGTTTTACGATCGTGTAATGAAAGGCGAATGAATATTGGATTATTAGTTCATTTTTTTCAGCGAAGTCAAGTACTCGTACACATAGAATCAGATTTTCATTGATTATTCATGTTTTAGATAAGATTATGATTTTTGAAGAGGCTCATTCAACACATGCTAAACCATAAGTTTCTACTTGGTAGAGATGAAAAATATTAATAATTTAGGTAGCAATGACCGTGTAAGTCTTAGATTGTCAGTTTTTGGCATGTTTTCATTACGCGAAGTCTAATGAACGTGAGAACAACATTTTATTAGACATTAAATATTTGCAATAGTATCAGAGATGTATTAATAATAGCAATATAGTCAGTGATCCTTCTAATTATGAAGAAAAAAACTAAATAGCTACCACGTAACTAAAGACCCAAATACCAGAAAAGAATTCGATTGTCCGCATTGAATAAATATTTTTACCTGGATATAAATCCATTATATATAAGATATAAGTCCATTGCCAGCTAATCATCTTTCCATTCGAATTCATTTTCGAAAATTTCCTATATGAGACTTCCGTCCACCTACCATACCCCATGTAATTGGAAAAAATTCATGATTCATATATATATATATATATATATATATATATATATATATATAGGCGTACTTTGCTTTTATGACTTCGGTATAAATATACGCCTGAAAATCACTTGTCGAAATATGGACGTCGTTTTTAATTGCCTATCCCAGTAGAACACCTTTTATAATGCATAAATTATTTCAACGTTTCAATCAGTATTATAGAGAGAGGAAGAGAGAAAGAGAGAGAGAGAGAGAGAGAGAGAGAGAGACAGGCGGAGTAGGTACATTTAATGCTCGACTCCGCCCCCCCCCCAACCTATCGAGGATTACATGCGCGGCTTTACATTGGAATTTTATTAAAATAATCCGAGGCAGATTCCTTCGCTATTTCCATGGAGCTCTATTAGAAACTGAATCCCGACGTACGACTGGCTAATGCGCCGAATGCCCAGAATATTTGAATTCCTCTGCATTAGGATGATTCGAGTATAATTTACTGGCCCAATACTTTATTGATATTGGCAGCCAATATATATTGTATCAAAATATATATATATATATATATATATATATATATATATATATAGGTTGATAATGCTACGTTATCAGGATCTGTCTTCGTTAAAAGAAAAAGTAAAAAGTATTATGATAAAGCAAGAAAAATTATTCGGAACTATTGCCAGAATCAGCTGAAACTATATTCATTTGAGTCTCTTGTCTTTATCGTTCGGTGGAACCCTCGAACGATAGTCATTAAAAGGCTATTTATCAAGATAACACAGGCACGCATACGCACATTTTGTAGAAATCATTCGAGACCCACAGGAAAATCCTTTAAACTTTCTTATGGTTAATCCTTTTGGCCCAGACGCAGATAAAGATCATATCTAGGTAGGTGCGAATATAGAATGATTAAATCCAATCGAATATCATACGATTTTAGTCTATACATAAATTAGTACTTTTAATACCATTTCTTTGCTGTAATAGTACTTGTACATTTAATACTATTTCTTTCGATATTACTCGAGACTGTTGTAACATATTCATTCGATCTTGGTAATCTCGGTGCACCAAGTAGCTATTAGACTTTATCTGTACAACTGAACGATTACCAACCTACATGCGCACTATCATAAACTTCGTTGGCGGAGAGAGGAGGAATACCGATTTGAAGACATGGATTATTTCGAATTGGCAAATTTGTGGTGTCTCAAAATTGAATTCTGACAAATCGTGTATGAAAAGGCAGCGATAAACCGACGATGATACTCATTGTGCGAAATAGCTTCAAATAAATTCATTGAGTCTCGAATAAATTGGAAATAGAATATAATACTGGACAACGGATTCCAAATACGAGTTCGAGAAGATAATAACACCGCTCCAAGATAAGTTATTGTCAACTCTAGGAATCTTCTACATTTGCAACAAAAAAAAGCTTCGGCGGCATATCCAGCATCACTGTATGAGTACGATCTTAAAGCCATCGCGAGTTCTGAGCCTAGAAAATCCCAATTTCTAAAACCCCCAACTCCACAATCGCTGACTCCAGACAACCGGACCTACAACTTTCGAGCCCCAAAACGACCATCCGATTTGATTTTTAGTTTTTGATAAATACAAAAGACATCTGATGTTCTAGAATAAATTTTTCAGCGGATTTCAATTCATCATCCCAATAAAACAGATAGAAGTGATGCAGTTAGTCATTTTATGGATTTGTGCTCTTGTGTAAACGATATGATTTTGCATCGATCGCGATAAGTATTGCCTTGATTTTAGAAAATATGGAAACTTCTACTTTCATCTCTCCTGATAGGAAAACAACCACGTGGAAATTATCAAGTAGCATTAAATAAAAAATAAAGAATTAATCCAAACTTAAATAATAGGAATAGAAGACTCTTCGGTTACTAATTTAATTACCTCTTCAAATCATTTGATTATTATAACCAAAATTGTCTTATGACCTTATAAATATTTTTGTATTATCGTTTCCTTCTTGAAAAACGAAATGAAAAAAAAATTGCAATTGCGATTTATATTAGGCACACTATGAGTCAGTATATGAAATGGTTTGTGTTATCTCATAATCCTATCATTGTTTTTCAGAAAATTTGTATGGATATACAAGTTGTGTACCCTTAACAATGTATTTACGATCCTTAAAAAAAGAAGACCATTCCTTTATCTTCCATGAAAATTCTTCTGACACTCGAACCTGCTCTCTCTCTCTCTCTCTCTCTCTCTCTCTCTCTCTCTCTCTCTCTCTCTCTCTTGCTCTCCCCCTCCCTCTTTCCCTGCCTGCTTCGCTAATTATTACGAAGGGCCCCAGGCGGACGAGGGGGAAATGGGCGAATGAAATAATACGCTCGTGCCATTGTTTTCCGTGCATATTTTTTTACATCCTCCCGTGACGCCTCTCTCACAACTCAACCTATAAAAGGAATAAACAGTTGTTTAATTTAGCATCCGGGGATGCGGTCGTTAAAGCTCGGCGGGCGCGCGCGCGCGCGCGCATCGTAGGTGAAAATGTTTAATTTCACTTGGCGCGGATATCGGGCGTAAAATTTCATCGAGCTTATACGGGCCGAGCCCGATGGCTCTTGCTCTTCTTCAGCGCAGAGCTATATAATAAACTTTGTTTTTAATATTTTCAAGTTACATCGCGAGGATACTTTTGTTTGGTTTAAGCTCGGGGCTCGATCTGTTTCACGTCGAATGGCGCGATAAATTCTCATTTTTACGATCCTTTAATGGGAGATGAGCGTGATGCTCGATTACTTCTCGATTAACCGTCGCGCGCGGATGAAAATTGACCGTAAGCGTGTCCGTCGATTCTCCGCCGCCCCGATGTTAGGCCAAAATTACAGCCCGACATTTTTATGGGCGTACAATTAATCTGGATTATCCTCGGTAATATAATTGTAATGCGAAAATGCAATATAGCAATGGAATGAAATTTCAGCATATTTTTAACCCATCCCCCTCGTGTACTTACAGGTCTGTCCGTACAATAATGTACATTTTATAATTTGAATTCTTGAATACGTTATAGGTTATGATGCCAGGGGCTGAGGGCGATAATAGACCCACCTGCTCCTTTGAAAAATAATCACCTGGTAAAATTAACTATCGCAAGATGGTAAATAATTTTATCGCTTTTTAACGATAAAGAAAAGTCATCGCAAATAAACAGAGATCTCCAGAGTTATAAAATGAGAATAAATTTATAAAAAAAATCTTTTATAAATTTAAAGGATTTCCGACATTAATGATTGAAGGCAGACAGAAGCATTCCACCGATTCCGTCGTATATTGTATAAATAGTATATAGCAAAACAGTAAAAATAACTGACCATAAAATATCTTTTCGAAGTAGCTGAATATTATGTATGAAAAATTGTAAATTATTTTCCGATGTTTACCGTCGTATTTCCAATACTTTTCGTTGCATTCGAAGTGTATCATCCACAATATTCTATGTATTTTTTTCGATTTCGATGATATTTTTGCAAGTTTGCATTGGTTTTATGATTTTATTTCACTGATTTGTAACTTTTTGTCAATGCATATTTAAAAAAAGATATAGAGTTTGATTATGAGAGAACTCCTGAATTACCATTCAATTGAAAGTTCCAGATAAAGTAACCAAATGACATTTTTGAAGCATAAGAGAATTAAGATAACCACCTCTGAGTTGGCGAACCATCTCGATAATCATAGTGAATTAATTATCAATTCATTGTTCGTTGAGCTATAATAATTTATTCTATACTTCAAAATCGTACAATTTAATTAATGTTGCATATAGAGACATTTTCTCGTATAATGATAATTCTAGTGTCCAATAATTTTATCACGGACTGTGAAAGAAAAAAAGCTAAAAAATGACCATACTTGTAAATCATTTTGTAAGCGAATATTTGAAATTTTTTGAAATTTATTGGAAACTATGGTAATTTATTAGATTTTTTTACGCTTTGCTTACATTATCGGTCACTACTGATTCTTCTCGGTGTAGATAAATCGATATAATTAACAAAGAAAATACCCACCGCGTCTACCAGGGCGCCAGTGCAAGAAAATTGTCATAGAACAAAAATGGCAGCCACGAAGATTCAGATAGTACAGAGTGTATATGCATTAAATCCGGTTTCTTTTTCATGAAAAAGTAGATATTTGTACTTAAAATATTTATTTCAATGCTGCACTGTACTTTATAATCTATTATATTTTATAATGTAATTTTTAAAGAATTACGAAATTCTACTAATCTGAGGTACTTCTCGCACGCTCGTGACTTTCCTTTTGTTTTTTTTTTTTTAATTCTGCTCTCCGCCGCCAATATCCCAGATTATATATCCACTGCCAATACGCGGACTTGAACAGCGCGGCATTATTTCATGTATTCGATAATAAAATTATATACACATTTCGTCGGATTAATCTCGTCATTTGCGTCCACTTGACGAATACGTGGTATAATAGATATTCGTTCTGAAAAGGAAACGAAAAAGTGTCGAACGCACCGAAGTTCCGGACGAGAAGGAAGAAACAGGAGGGGGGGGAGAGGGTGGCCTGGACGCGAACGCCAACCGACGCACATAAGAGTCGCGCATCAAGGCTCTCCAATAACGGTTCGAATGGCGACCCTCGCGCGCGCAGCCTGTCACACAGTGTATATATATATATATATATATGGTACGCGCGGTACCTGCACGAGAGGACGCCGGCGGAGTGAGGGAGAGGGGGGGGGTGGCAGTAGAACTGCGCCACGCCCGCTGCCGGTATGCAAATAATTAATCAGCGCGATGCGAGTAGGGAGATACGGATCGGGGGCGCGAGAGGAACGTGTTACGGTGGGCCTGTATGTATATATATATATATATATATACATGCACACAGCGCCAGCTCCGGACGCCCGTATAGAGGAGCAGGAAGGACAGGGATCCCATAAACAACGGCGAGCGCAGCCGCACAACGCGCTGCCGTATAAGTAATGCTGCGCGGGACTTGTCGCTCGCGCGAGTAGTAGCAGCAGCTCTATAACGTCGATGCCGCGGCTGTTGTTGGATGGTGGGGGGAGGGGGGGGGCGGGGAGAGCTGCGCCAAGAGTTACGAGGTGTCGATGATACGGAACGGGGGAGAAGAATGCATTTTTAACGAGAGCTCGGGGACCCTTTTTCTTCTGAAAAGATTCGCCCTCTTACCCCCCCCATCCCCCCTTCCCACACCACCACCTTCCCGTTCTCTACGCAGGCGCACAGAGAAGTATTGGTGAAGTATTGGAGACGGTGTATTGGTCGAGTAATCAAAAATCGCAGCAGATTGGCCCCCGTCCCGCGAATGCCTCGCGAGGTATGGTCTATTGAAATTACCGAGTAATCAGGGTCAAATATCATTGCGAGATATTGTACGATAGCGCGATATGTTTTAATAGAGCTTTTTTAACAGCTTCTCGTAAATCATGTAATACTAAATTCTGTGGATGTTATCGGTGACTTCAACAAATTGAGAGAGACTGAGTTCTCAAAAACGTCCTCTCCGACCTCACGCCGGCTATCACCGAGATCTGCTCTTTATGACTCTTTTCTGAAATTGAAAAGTTTTTAAAGTAAGAAAAAAAAAAAAAAACGTTTGCACGAGTGATAAGAGCGAGAATCCACGAGCAATGCCGAGGGTAGCAATGCTGGTTCTTTTTTGTTTCAATATTTTCCAGCAGGGTGTCGCATTATCTAAAATTACAATTACAGGATACAATGTGTACTTATTAAAAAAAAAAACATCATAGCACGCGACTGAAACGACACTGGTCTATACTATACTATAACTAGATTCCGTAATATCATAGGTTGTTTTTCTGCTTTGTTATCCACTTCCGCCTCTAAACAATCTGTCTAAATAAAGTATTTATTAGAAAAAGAGCCGGAGAGGACTATAGAGAACAAGGAAATTCTCATTATTGTTATTATTCCAGGCAATGCCTATATTAGTGTCGTATCTGGCATAAAATGTACTATGATTATCTACACTGTCTTCTGCTCGACTCTTAGGCTCTCGCGTAAGCTCTGTTGGTCTCTCGCCGATTCTCTTTGGATCTCAGCGGTGATAACATTGGCCCTCTTTGCTTTTCAAACTTGTGCCCTTGTTCGCTTTAGAAGGGAACAGTGGCCCCTCGATCTGACGCCAATCAATTTTAAATTATACTATACCACCTGGTTATTTTTTTCTGTTTTTCAACTTCTTGAATAAAATTTATTCGAAAAATAGATTTTACGGATAGACGTGATTATTTATTATAACGGGCGAGAATCGAAAGGGATTAAAAGAAGTTCGAGCAAAAAGCACCATTTGACGCAGGTATATGCAATAAAAAGCCCATGCCGTGCACAGCATTTACCTGATTATACACTTCGCCGTTAAAAGTTCCGGGGTGCAATAATAGCAATGGAAACAGGACGTTTTAGGCAGAAAACCTACAGAGGATATTCGACATTGAAGGTGGGTCGATAAGCATCTGACCAGAATAACTAAAAAGTAATTTCACTGAATTCACTGTAATTCCATTGCAAATTTCAATCTAATCGACGAATAATGACTCTGTAGCGAGCGACGAAAAACTCTTTACCTCGCGGCAAATTCACGGCATACTGAAAAAACTAAGCTCACAGAGTAATTTTCACCTCAATTCGAGAAAGCTTGAACTTTATTGTATATATAAGGTCCGCGTGACTGCAGCGTCATATCTTATACGATTTCGTATTATTTCAGATTGAATACTTCAAAATTCCTCCAAGCATTCTATTATTATTAATAATGTTCGAGTTTTCGATTCTTAATTTATGATAATTTTCTTAAAATTAGCAGGCTCGGACGTACTTAATTCGTAATGCCGCCGACAGTTTTTTTCTCTCGCGCCCGTGCCTAAAATATGCGAACCGACGATTCCGATTGTAAAACGAGAGAGGCAGGCGCCTCGCAATTTCCCTCCCCTACCCTGCACTTCTCATTTCTGCCAGGACTCTCGCGAGCGCGATGTATGCAAATCCCTTCGCCGCCCCCGCACACCCCCCCCCATCACACCAACCACTCCACCCTCGTTTTCCATTTCATTCTCACGCCTGCGCGTTTTTCGAAGAATTTAGCCCCGGCCCCGAGAGAGAGAGAGAGAGAGAGAGAACTCGGGCTGCTTTATGACTTCCGCGAATCTCTCGCCTATGGTCGTAAGGCGCGCGGGGCGAGCTATGCGGCTGCGCCATTCGCCGTTTGGCCATCATCTCCGTATCTGCCTCTCTCCCTCTCTCTCTCCCTCTCCCCCTTCTCTCTCCACCTACCACCCAGCATAAGCTGAAGAAAGCGAAAATCGCGGGGGCCCGCGCACCTTCCGCAGCGATTAAACTTATACGTGTCTATAAACATATATGTGTATATATATACATATATATATATATATATATATATATATATATATATATATATATCTACGTGGGATACGCGCGCATTACGGGCGAGGAGTCAAATTTCTCGCGCGTCTTCGCACACCGTGAACGCGGCGCGCACGACGTCGACCGATAATCCCCCTCGCGCCAGGCGCTCTTGTCCCGATCGGCGTCACGGGCAAATCGAACGTGCGCCCCAATACCGACCGCAGGCGAGAGATATAATAATTGTTTTGCCCGCGATCGCCGCCAATTAGTTCGGGGCTGTTTAGGGGGGGGGGAGAGTGGAAGGAGTTGAAGGATCGTTCCACCCGAGGGCTCGGGCGACGGGGGGGGGGAGGACTTTGTTCCTCGGGGATATCGGACAAAAGCGGGCCCGAATATCTATCTCTCGTCCCTGCGCTAATTTGCGAGACCGCGCGCGAAATCGGTCGCGCTCGTGACTGGGAGAGCCCGAGGGGGTGTGGTGGGGGAGGGGGAAGCCTGGGAGGGCCGCTCCGTGACCTCTGCCGCGATCTACGCTCGATCCTCCCCTGTCCCGCCTACCCCTTCCACCCTTTTTCTCATCGGTCAATTTCAAGGACATTCGACGGATAGTTTTTGCTCGCCGATCTCACAATGAGAAACTACGCGGATCGGCCGTAGTTTTTGCAAATTTCGATTTCCGCCGGCCGACGCGGCGTCCGTCTCTTCACGGATTTCAACTTGCAAGGCGCAGAACTCGAGGTGTTTGTCATTGTCATTGATTTTTATGAAATTGTAATTTGGTATACGTGACAAGAAAAAGAAGGGGGCCAATAAGAAAAGAGAATTTTCGAGGTAAATACAAATATCACTTGCGCACGTAAATAAATATTAGCTGTACTTATAAATTCATTGATTGTCTTTATTCATAAATTTCTTAGCATCATAGTAGCTATTAAATTTATAACATTCACCAACTCAAGATGGTTAAAAAAAAGTTCTGGCTATCATTTTATTAGTAACTGTTATCATTTAACAAGTTATGATTTTTTTTATAACGCAAATATAAAAATAGAATAATTAATAAAAATAAGAAAATATATCAATTTAATATTTATTACAAGGAAAACAATGATTTAATATCAAAAATTATTTAATGAATTTGCCAATATATTTCGTAAAGAAGCTACTATAACTAGTTACTATAACGAAAGAAATAAATTAATCGTACGATTCTGTTTATAAAAATTAACGATGGATATTAATGAAGCAATACAGAAATTCTTCAATTCATCAATTCAATATATGAATTGTTCTAAGGAATAATTGGAATAATTATTTCAATTCATAAATTTCAATTAATCAATTCCTCGTTTGGTCTTCGGTGGTAGAGGAATAAAGCACAATAGTTATAAGAATAACAATGGTATTTACATATGTACGTGAAACATAAGCCATTAGTCAGAATGGTCCAATTGACCACTGACCCGTATTCAACTTATTTGAATCGTTTTCTCATATCGTATTTGATTATTAATCATTTTAATAATAAAATATTCTAATAAGTATAAATAATATATTGAACACAACGTGCTAAAGACAGATCGGTCATCCATTTTTTCAAAAAATTGTAGAAGTTGCGAATACACTACACTCGTAAAATTTTGTTCTTAATATTTCTGAAATAATCCTATCTTCCGGTATGTTCTTATAGAGCTGTTACATTAGGCATGGAGATACCACTGCAGTAGCGCAATCTGCAGGCGACTCGTTTGCCAAAAAAATATAGATGTATAGAAAGATAACACATGTATAGTTATTGACATCGATCATCATCAATCCTCTCTCCCTCTCTCTCTCTCTCTCTCTCTCTCTCTCTCTCTCTCTCTCTCTCTCTCGATACAATATTGAACGCTACACCTTTCTCGCTCTATAACTTTATTATTACATAATCTATAGCATTATGGTAAACAGAACGCTTATAAATAAAACTGTTAACAGTAATTATCTAAATTTGAAGGGATTTCTATAAAACTTCTATAAAAATTCTTCTATAAAAAAACTTCTATAAAACTTCTATAAAAATTATCAAGTATATCAATGGGCTTATTTTTAAAATCACGAAATGTTTCATTGTAGTTACTGTTTTTTACTTGACCAAATCATTGGTAAAAATATTCAACCTTTTTTAGTGCTCCAAAAAGTTATTACCGAAAAGTTAAAAAAAAAAACAAAAAAAGAATATTAAGGAGACTTAATCCTGAAAAAATATTTATCTACAAGAATCTTAGTATTCCTGTTATATATTCTTTACAAAGATACTAGAAAATTCAGCTGCGCATGATATATTTTGAGTTCACTATTATTAACCATTTGACACTAATTACATTCGAATAAATCTATTGCTTTCTAAAATATTAAAGAAAAAAAAAACGAAAAAATGAAAATTCTTAGGGGTTAATTATCGGAATACCGATTACACCAACCCGAAGAACATTTTGTTTTCGATCAGGTAATGAAAATCCGTATCTTCATTCCACGCATATCCCGCGCACGCGGCCAAAAATCCGGCTGATTGGCGTTATCAAGGTCAGCAAAAAAAAAAAAAAAAAAAAAACAACAAAAAAGAAAGATAGAAAGAAAGAAAGAAAGAAGAAAAAGAAAAGAAAAAGGAGAGAAAAGGAGCAAAGCACTCGGGCAATGCGGTTGAGCGAGCGAGTCGCGCGGCGAGCGGAGTTACGCAAGCGCATCGCGCAACAGATGCGCGGCAGAGGCGGGCCCCGAGAGCGCGCATACAGGAAGAGAGGGGTGGTGGGAGGGGCGAGAGGGGGGGCCGGGGGGGGCGCTCGCGAGGTCGACGGCACCGCGTGGTACGGCGCGGGCGCGCGTCAGGCATTACGCGAGCGCTCGGGCTCACGGGCAAGGTTGCCACGTTTCAAGGGTATTAATTCGAGCCGAAAGAGAGAAAGTATTATATATATATATATATATATATATATATATATATATATATATATATATCGCCGGGCGCGCACGCGGCGCGTATAGAATAGCTCGCGCGCATCCATGCATGCATGCATGAATGCATGCATGTGCGCGGGCGCGTGGGAGTCGCCGATATTGCGTAAGCCGATGCATGTATAAACAGATTATTGAAGAGGGCTCCGCCGCTTATCCGAGTCTCCTCTTCCTCCTCGCCCCCCCTCCCGCGGCCGCGGCCGCGCCGACCCTTCCAACGCGACGGCGCGCGCGGTGGCTTTATCGAAGCGGGCTGCGCTGTAGATATAATTACGATTCGCGGCGAGGGGTACAGAGAGGGCGAGAGAGAGAGAGAGAGAGAGAGAGAGAGAGAGAGAGAGACCAGGTGTTTGAGATCGTCTTTGATCGGGTCTGTCCTGATTCTCTCTCCTCTTGGCCCGGGGCGTGATTGTATGCATGTACATATATGTATATATATGCTTCAACGGTTTTCTGTTTTATATCCATCTACGAAATAGATGCTCAGATTATGTTCCTGTTGCTCTCGTTATTTTCTTTTCGAGGCGACACAGGTGGCAAATCCTTAGTATTCCAAAATAATGTACATAATTGCAATTCACGGTACTGCTATCTAATATTTATATTTTTAAAAAATATTATTTATGAAAACATTTTTTTGCGACTGTCCCGTTTGATTAACCAAAAATAACTTGAATATTATAGATCATGTCTATATGTCTATAGTCGAAGACATTAGTAAATACTCAGTATTGACGCTTCTTAAAGTTTTTGTCAACTTGTTTGCACGTTGCCGTTTAGAACTTCCATATCAGAATTTTCTCTACATTCTCGTATACAAAGTGTTTGAAAGATTACGAAAAAAGATTTTATTTGTTTCGATAAGAATAGAAAAGTTGTTCGGTGAACTTGTAGGTGATCCCAGTTTGGTTTTGTTTTTTTCTTTTTTTTTTTTCATTTTCAACGAGAGACCCCTATTTTTATCTCTAACTCCAATAAAGCAGAAAATTGTAGATCTACATATGCATTCACGTTATAACTCAAAACGATCTACAGAGATTACTTATAGGAATTAAATGAGCATCATTTATTATTATATCAGTACCAGAAAACTCAGAAACGTTGATTATTAGGAGCCTTGGGTGTAATCGACAAATACTAGGGTTATGTGGTCTTATTGAACAAGAATTATGGCGATCATCTTTGTAAAGAACTAAAGTCGATTTTCCTATGAACTGAAGGCCAAATGTAGGCGTCGCCACAAAGTTAACTTCAGTATTATTCACCCACCGGGAAAGCTCTTCATAATCGGTATTTCTTAATTTTCTGATACTAAACAGTTATTTCATCCCTAAATAACCTCTGCAAGTCACTTGCTGTCCTAACGTAGCTTTACATTCGAACACACGACGTCGCGCTCTTCCACAAACCAAAATAATAAATAACAATCTCAAGTGAAGAAAAAAAAACCTAGAATACCCGTATACCAGAGTCATCATTAAGTTTGCCAAACATAGAGTAACGAATTTCGTAATTAATCGTCTTCTTCTTGTTCGTTATCGAAAATATTTCCGACATCCTGCATCGCGTTAGGCTTAAATGAAAATCCCGCCAAATAGAACGAAAGCAATATAAGTTCACGATCGAGACACGAGTAAACAGACTTCATATATAATCGCGTAAAACAAGATCTCCTTCGCGATCGCATGAGTGTGCAAAAGTTCTTTCAAAACTTAACGGACGAATTATGCCGCGTCGGGGTAGTGATTCGCTCTCCAGTGTATGCGCATATATATGCGCGCATACGCAAGTATACGGTTATTCTAATAAATTTAAAATCTAAAAGATGGTATCTGAAACAAAGTCGTCCTCGTCATCACAATGACTAACGATAAATATTGTCAAATATCGCGATTCGAAATAAAATTATTATTAATTACATAAGAGTAATGGAAAATTTTATAAAATAATATAAATGGATAAACGTGATTATCAGAAATTAGGGTCATTTTTCATTGCTGATTAGATTTTCGTCTTGTATATATCCCAGAATGTGAACATTGCACTGAGTGTTGCTTTAAATAATTGCTAGTAACGTTCGTATTTTAATAGTTAACTGGGTGACGTTAATTTTGACGAACGAAATTAGGCCGAAATTTCAATTTTTTTAAACTTTTTGTTCAATATTCGTGGTTCATCGATCTCCTGTGACATATAAAACTGAATTTAATTATTTCTGTAACAAGTTACCAAATTACGAGGAAATCATAACAGAAATAATGGTGTATATATTTCCAACTGTAAAACAAACTAATAATTATTATAAAACTGACTTTAAATAATCTGATCATGAATATGAAAAAGATTACTTAATGTACGTTAATCAAGTATTCAGGTTTGGAATTACACCATTAAAAAGTGTAGGATATGCATAAAAATTAAGAAAAAATAATTTTCCATAAATTCAAATGCTAAATTTTGTGTCTTATGGAAGAGGGATAGAACTCGATTCGTAAATAGTCTACCATCTTTCTAAAACTTTACCAAATAGTTGCAGAACCAGAAAAAACGCTTGGCTGATGCACACAAAGTGAAGAAATCTTTTAATAGCTTTCTTCTCGTTAATGTGAATGACGCGTTTTAAAAACTATTTGGCCACATCAAAATGCAGAAAATTGTCAATACTAAAAGACAATACTGCACGTTATCTTTGACAGCTTTGAAATTTGGAATTAGAATTATATTTCTAATTAATCAAACATTATTCAGAAATAAAATCATAATGAAGTATTTTTTTATGATTAATCAACATAATGAATTCGTTCAAACTAATCAATAATTTTTTTTTCTTTTTTAGCATTAAAACTATAAACTACGCGATAAATCATGGTTTCTGATGATTATCTATACGCATTTTATAATTAGACATATAAGAAAGATCATCGAAGTTAACAGTATCGAGTCCAAAAAGGCGATGATCTAAGAGTCCACCGTTCGATCCAAGGGATTTATTGAATGTCAATAAATGCCAATAACACATAGTTTTCCCAAAAGCATTTTCCTACCCATACACAGGTATTCAGGTAATGTTAAATATCTTACACGCAAGAGTAAGACGGCGCCAATGTAAAGCATGGATTGTCTTTCTGTTAACCAAGCAAAAAGCCAAATACCTAATGATACATTTTTGTGAACATTTCGATTTGGTTAATCTCAACATATTTCTGATATCGCCAAAAAAGCCAGAAAAGGCCAGTTTTTAAGGATCAATTATCGAATAAGTACGACAGCGATTTAATAGCTGAAAATTTATCGTAAGTATTTCACAGTGTACGCGGGGAATGGTAAGTCAAAAAATTCTCTACATTTTCAACAGTTTTTTTGCTTTCTTTCTCTTTTTTGTTGGTTATTTTTTGTTTTGTTTCTGTTTTGCTCGATTGCCCCAACCGCGTATAAATCCAAAGCAATCTGAAATTCATCGGAAGAATCAATTTTGTATGAATAAGAAGAGGCACCCACCTCCTCGCGCGGTGGCAATAATTTATCCCGCGGATCGACGATAATCGGCGACTTCCTCGCGAGCCGGCGAGGAATAAATTCACCCGGCCCCCACCGCGAGTAGTACGCTACATAAACAGACCCCGAGACGTTCCATAATTTATAGACTATCGGAAGCCCCGTCGTTGTTCACGCATGAAAATCGACTCCTCCTCCTCCTCCTCCTCCTCCTCCACCCCCGCTCGCCGCTCCACCTCGCCCATTGCCCAGCTCGCCGCCACATCGAGCGCGCGCGCGCCAGACCGCGACCGACAACAAATCACTCCATAAATCAAAGGCGTTCGGCGAAATTGAAGAGTCTCCGGACGCTGCGGCGCGAACGGCCCGCGAACGCGACCGACTCTATGTCCCGTAGGTGAAGGCCGAAAAAAAAAACAAAAAAAAAAAAAAAAAAAGAAAAAAGAAAGAAAGAAAAATGCGCGTGCGACCGCGCGCGCTTCTTTGACGCGGGTCATACGAGCGACGAGCCCATCCGCTCCAGGCCGCAAACGTTGACGCTTCGCCGTCGTGAACAATGACAACTTCGATTCCGCGCAGCGGTCTGCCTCTCCGTCTCTCTCACGCGCGCGCGCGCGGACTCGCCTACCGTAATGGAAAGTCCAACAGTACGCGCGAGGTGGGCGGTGGCAAAAACACTAGAAGAGTCCGCGATATTTATCGAAAGGGCTAGACGGTGGGAGGGGGAACGAGGCGAATAATGCGCGCGGGAACGGATAGCGGAGCTCGGCGCATTGTTCGACGCTCTCAGCCCCCCCCCCCCCCCCCCAGAGCCCCATATTCATACGGGAAAGGCGGCAAAAACGGGTGATTCCGTCTGCGTGCGCGTGCACGTATGGGCGACTATACACACAAACGCGCGCGGTTGTCCCGATCGACGCGGCTCTTCGCGCGGAAGTCTTCGGTCGCTGTCGTCCCGTACGCGCATTAGCCCCGCGCCGCGCGCGATGAATTAATGAACGAGCTAAGCGTAACACTCGGGATGATAGCTGCGAAGGGCAAGAGATGAGGGAGGGAAAAAGAGGAAAGGGAGCCAGAGAGAGAGAGAGAGAGAGAGAGAAAGACAAGAAGCAGAAATCACTTTGCCCCGGGGCTCCTCTGAAACGGGAGGGTGAAAGAAGCCGGGAGAGGCAAAAAGCGGTCGGGGGAGGTCCGAGAGTCGTCCGAGAATTTTTGCCAAACAATCGGGAGAAGCGGCGGGGGGGTGGGGGGAGTGTTCGCAAAAAAGGGGCAGAAAATTGCGCGCAAGAAGCATATCCAATGCGCACGCGCGGTGGCCGCTCGCCGAGTGAATCCTTTTCCCTCTCCTGGAGCACTGCTGCTCCCTTTCTATCTATCTCCATCTCCCCGCGGCCCCCTCATCTTTATCACCCCCCTCTTTCTCTCTCTCTCTCTCTCTCTTACTGTTGCTCTCCGCGCAGCGCGGAGTGTCGGAAGGTGTCCTTGAGGCGGGCGGGGTCGTCGTCACTCACAGGCGCACTCGCGGAGCGCGCACACGGGTAAACGACCATCGGAAAGCCATGTGTGTTACCGGGGACGGGAGGGAGAGAGAGAGAGAGAGAAAGAGAGAAGGAGAAGAAACTCTGCTGCCGTTGCCGGTGCTTCTCTTACTGCATGCACATCCTTGCTCTCCGTCCGTATGCTCTTCGACGTTTTTCTCGTTCTCCATCTCCCCCCATCCTCTGCCCTATCTACTACTTGCCCCCCTCGGTCCCTCTCTCTCTCTCTCTCTCTCTCTCTCTCTCCTGCGCCGATACAGCCCACTGCGCGGCCGCGGACAACCAGCACAAAAATATATACGAGCTCTATGCCGCGCGCACCCCGGGGCTCGCCTTTACAGGTGTTTTATAATACGTTGCGCGCTTTAAGAGGCTATCGAACCCCTCGCGAGTCCGGCGAGCGAGCGAAAGCGCGCACCGCGCGTATACGCGGAACCTGGGAGAGAAAGAGAGAGAGAGAGAGAGAGAGAGAGAGAGAGAAGATTCGTCCGGGACGATGGCAGGCATCGGGTTCGCTGCTACCGGCTGTTCGGGAGCGACGACGCGGAGCACCGACGCTGTAGTTCGGGAAAATTGTTGAACTACGTTTACGGCACGATTGCGGAGAGCGGGAGGGGGAGGGGCTCGGTTTATTCGCGATGTCTCAGCAACGAACCGGTGGAAATCAGCGGACCAGTTGGAAACTTCAAGATTTTCCGTTTACTTCCTTCGATGTTCACAATGACAACGGCAAAACACCTAAAGCTTCTGCTTTTGCTCGCTGAATCCTGGTCTGCCGTCATTCATTTTCGAGATAGCCTAACCTAAAATATCAAGACAAATACGGTTTTTCTATATTTGTCAATAAATTTCACATCCTTCTTTTATTTTTCGTAAACTTCTAGTGCTGTCCTGAAATGGCACTTTAAACTTCCCAAGATTATTTTCAATTGTTCATATATTTGTTTTGTTTTTTTTTTACAGAAATGGATTTTTGAAGTTCAGAATTTTTCGGTGAGAAAAAAGGTTTTCTGACCAATAGCACACTGAAGCATTAAACATAAAATATCCATGCATCTGCTGAAAAAAATCCAACTAGATTTGAAAAGATAGTAGCTACACTTGCTGATAAAAGAACTATTTAAGAAAAAAAGAATAATACTCTGATGAAAATTATTATAAAAAATAATAAAAAAATTGTCTTTTTTAGCTTTAAAGTAGGAAATCTTAAAAAGTAAGAGTGATAGAACAATTCTAAAGCCAGATTTAGATTCAGCAAGCAAAAAGCATTCGAAGAAGTATACCGAACTTTCTGAGTTTGTTGAGTTTCAAGCAGCGAAACTGAAAAAAAAATTTAATGAATTCAAATTTGCTTCCAGACGCAACTAAATCCTGCCTCTCGAGGCTAGCACTATATATATATATATATATATATATATATATATATATATATATATATATATATATATATATACACAAGCAATATACGATCGCTGGATTCCGTACTCCGGATACACGTCTAAGAGCCTTGTCGGGCAAAAGAAAACTTCGGAGGTAAGTATTTTCGAATTTTAAAAGCATCGTGTGAGCGGCTTTTATTGAAAAATTTAATTGCACCGTGCGCGGAAAGAAAAGGGGGCGTAGTTGATTTGAATTTCAAATCGAGGCGATCACCCTCTGTGTGCTCGCGCCCAGTGCCGCCCGACTTACTTATACATACCTACACACACACACACACACACACACACACACGCATATATATATATATATATTCGCCCGAGTCTCCGGCGATGTATCGCGAAGTTGTCCCCGGAGGCGTTCACCTGTCGTTTTTCCAGCCTGCGAGTGCGTGTCTGGATGCGCGCTCGATCGGCACGGCGTGGATATTATTACTATAGATGCTGCGCTCGAAAACTACCGTTGCAACCTGCGAAGCCTCGGGGTGGAGGATGGAGCAAGGGGAGGGGGGGCGATGATGGTGGATAACGTATGTACAGGGTCGATGGATTACTTCAATCGCTGGAAGCGCGTATAATTATTTATTTTTATTACTGGCGTGCTTCAACCCCCGCTCCGCCCTCCCCTCCCCTTGAAGCGCGGATCTCGGAAAAGTATCAGCCCCACATTCGCTCCCTTATCACATGAAGGTAATAACACACCTGACTTTTGCGGGAATAATTTAATCATTTTATTAAAGAGTAATTTTTAAGGTGATGAACAGGCGATAAATGTCTAGCACAATTTCGTACATTGTAATTATATATGCCGTGGGATAAAGAACTAAATAAGAAGGAGAGTATAGAGTGAAAAGTAAAAATAGCGGGGAGGAAAATGAGACATAGTCAGGGGATTTTAATTTGTTGGATGTCGGATGTTTAAGCCCCTGAAAAAGTAGCTCGCAATATTAATAACTGCGTCTATATTAACAAAATGCCCAAAGGTGAATACAAATTGACCGATAATTTTCGATAGTTTGAATTTAATTGCTTCCATATACTAATGGCCTAATAATTGGATCTCGTTTAAATTACGCTATTATAAAGTAAAAGAAGTCTTCGCAAATGAAGCATACATTATGTATTCTATTCGTTCTTTTTTACAATGTAAGTCAAGCATCTCACTGGGAAAGCATTCATGCAACAGACACGACTTCATTATGATAGAAACTAAAAAGTCAATTATACAGAGCCTGGTTTATTGGGAGGAACTACTGTCTAGATCAATCTTCTACTTCAAAAAAAATAATTGTATATAAATAAACCTACTTTTACGTTAAACTGACGTCTATAATATATCAAACAATAAGAAAATATTACTTTTACATACGGCCACATGGCTTAGTTGATGCTTTCAGGGCACATATTCATGTAATTTCATGTCTTATCAATAAACCAAACATTTTCTCAACAAACATTCTTTACAAATGGCGACTCTGATTAGTAGTGAAACTTCTGTACAGATGGCGTATCACCACTTTTCGAGGCAGCAAAGCGAAGTAATCATCCTTAAAGTACTGATACAAGACAGTGCAATCGGAACGACAATGAAAACTATTTCTTATTGTAAAAATCATTATGTTTAAAGTGTATTTCGTCTCTCCTGCTGTGCCTTTTACAGATTTGATCATGGTCTACTGTCAATTTTCGAATTATTCTAATTAAACATTCTATTCTATTATTCTAATTAGAAATTTACGATTACATTTTATTATCTCACTTTCTGCACGCTTTCTTCTATTAATGGTTTTAGACGTCTAGAATTTCGAAAAACAAGCTGTCGCGTTTCAGTTCCACTATTATACTATAGTTTGATGCTAGTACCGACTCCTAAGTATCGGAAAAACGAAACATTCCGAAATTCCGGTCGTAAAATTCTTCACCAGGACTTTTAGGCCCTGTAGAAAGAGCGCTACAGAAACAAAAAATTCCAATGACGAGACTTGCAGAAAGGTCTGTATCTCGATAAACCCCCCTCCCTCATCCAGCACTGTAACCCTCAGTTCCATCGCGACAATCGGGCTTCGTGGCTGGTGGGCCCGCGCGACACAATGCCAGATTGAGATTCCCCGCGAATTTATGGGGGAAGTGCTCGGGCGCGCGCGATATGACGAGGAGATTCGCGTGGCCCGCGGAGAATCCGCGGCAATTCTCTCTGCCTTCGCGGTGGTAGCCCAGCTATTCGAGGTATGGGAAACAAAGAAGCCAAGGCAGAAAGAAAGAGGAAGAGAGATGAAAAGAAAGGGGAGAGAAAGAGAAAGAGAGAGAGAGAGAGAGAGAGAGAGAGAGAGAGAGAGAGAGAGAGAAGGGCCAGCAGCGGCCAGCGAGAGCGAAAGCGACCAGAAACCCTGGTATGGCAGGCTCGCAGGCGCTTCTTTCTCTCTGTTTCTATGGGGAATTCGCGGTCATGATGTGCGCTAGTGAGAAAAAGTGCGAAATTCATTCGCATTCGCTCGGTGAAGTGTTTGTAATAAATAGAGAATTGTAATGTTTGTATATTCAAAATAATATCTCTTTAATAACCTATTATATTTTTATCGCTTTTCTTTTGTTCATCAGTTTCCACGTTCTTCACAAGTGAAATAGTTTTTTTATTTAATAAATTTTAGAACATATTCTTTTTTCTTTGTACGACATAGGGCAACCTAACATCTTACACCGATTATAGGTTAAGAAAAGGCGCATAGCTACTGTTTCTTAATCAAATCATTGCGAGGTTAGATTTGAAAAAGTTTAAATAAGAATTTTAATTTGAAAATATTTTATCGCGTTACGTTAAAGAAAAAAAAGATAATTCTTTTTGTAAGTTTTAATATTTGACTCTACAGTTAACACTCTTCAATCTCCCTGTACATATTTTCACTACAAAAATTCAAAAAGAAACACTATTCCGTTCATTTATTTTTCTTGCTTTTCTTTCTCTTGTTTTATTACCTTTTCGGTTTATCCGATACCCTGTCTTATTTGCCCATTTCTCAATTCTTTTCTCTTCCTCTATCCTTACATTTTGCATTTTCTTTTTCCCCGGCCTCGTACACGTAATATAAAATATGTTTATGGATTATTCAATGCATAAGTCTTATATAGGGTTAGTGAACGTAACAGTAATAATTTAGTCACACTAAATGATTAGTCAATGTCCGTAGCAAGCTAAATACTTTTTCTGTTATAAATTTGTTACGTTATTTAAAAATTAATTGATTGGTAAGACCCCTTTGTTTGGACATTTCTCGGATTTTTCAAATGAATTAATTCTCGTTTCATAATACTTTGTAAGTTCCTATTACTTTCTATTAAATAATAAAACATATTAGTGCTTAATAGAATACGTTAATACTCCATAAGTATCTTAAGTAATATCTGAAAAGATATCAGTTTTCTACCTAGTTTATATTTCATACTGGGTATCATTTTCCTATAGAATATTCAAAATATATTAAAGGGCTAATTTCTAATGTAAGACACAATCAAAATTCAATGAACTGCTGTATTTTCTTCCAAGTACAGAAGATTCTTCACCAGGTAATAAGATGGTACAGTATGAGGTTATATTTATCTCCAAGATAATTAAAAAAATATCTTAAAGACAAGTTCTTGAGGTAAGCAGAGAAGTCTTGCTTGAGATAAGCAAGAACTATATCTTGGGAAACAACGACATGTTAAGTCCTCGAGCTTTATGGTGATCATTTTGGAGATAATCTGAGCTGTCTCGCTAAATCGGAACCAAATCCGTCATCCATCTATCGTAGCCTCTTGTTACAAGAAAAAAGAATATAATATAATTGAGTTGCAATGAAGTATCCCAATAAACAGTGACACTAAAGCAATGTAAAACACGTTATCCTAGAAAAAAATTTTCATCCGTTCATGCAGGTGCATCATTTCAACATTTATCTATAACTGCTATTTTTGTGTACGCCCCCCTCACTCAGTTCTTATTCAGAAGCGTTGAATGTTCTAATTCTAATTGTTTTACAAATGGAATATTGTTACTAATATTTAACCAAAAGATTTATCTATTATTTTTAAGTCTTAAATTATTAAATTCTTCTTTAAAATTTATCTTTAGTTTTGATTTCCTTTAAATTATCAAAAAATCGTAATTTACTCAGAGATTTCTTTTTTACAGATAATACAATCGTTACATCACGCAAAATTCCTAACAATCTGGGTATGTAAGTTTTTTTCTTATTTTCTACTAATCTCTTTCCATACACTCAGTCTATCTATGTTACCAGAACTACCAAATACCTTTCGATATCCCTACGTCCCTGTATATTGTATACAATGATTGGGTATAAAAATTCAGGAATAAAGTCATAAATTCAACATGGGCTTCTAGGGTATTTTGATTAACGAACTCATCAAAATGCGCATTTGGATTCTTGCCTCTAATGCCAATGGGAAGAATTTCTATAGGAGTCATTTTGCAAAGATATTTATATCCTTATAAATAAAACCAAGACACAAGCGAACATCGGCGAGTGAGCGCAAACGCGCGTCTGCAATAAATTGCCTATTAGCGATGTTTCCCGATGTCCCTGCGTCCAGAATTAATTGGTTAATAAAACAAACGATTATATTGAGATTCAAGTGGAAAAGGAAACGCGACGACACGCTCGAGGGGCCATTTTCAATCCCGGATAGCCAGCGAGGATGACGCCCTCGGCTTGCTTAACTGCGCGTCCCGCCTGCGGCACTCTCTCTCTCTCTCTCTCTCTCTCTCTCTCTCTCTCTCTCGAAAAAGGATATAAACGCAAGGAAGGAGAGGGCGAGAGGGAGACAGAGAGAGAGAGAGAGAGAGAGAGAAAGGACAAAGATGTACAGGGAGAGACAGTCGCGTTTCGGAGGGAAGTAATATTGTAATATTGAAGAGGCATCGGGGCGAGAAATCGCGCGCGCGCGCGCGCGCATGTCTGAAAAAGCAATGAATGGCGTGTTCGAAGGTAGCGTCCTTGGATACACGTGTTACAAGTGCCACGGAGGCGCGAAGATACTACTACTCCTCCTCCTCCTTCTCCTCCTTCCCAACCCCTCGCCGGCGTGCTCGGTAATGAGCTAAATCCATTACATCGTTAGTCCGAGGGATATAATAAGCGAGCGCGCATTGCCGTAGGGCATAATGGAAGGAGAGAGCCACCAGGCGGTATAGATTATGGGCGCGAAGCCCTCGTCCTCGTCCGCTTTCCGCCGGGCAGGGGCATTGTTATTCGTAAATATTGTTTATACCAATGTGCATTAGTATCATTTTCGTCGGGTGGAAGTTGCCAGGTGATTTTTATTGCAGAACTAACGAGTGAAACACTTTTAACAAATAGTTTTGCCAAGCCTTGAAGGGAGTTTATCCGACTGCGAAGTGTATCGACAAAACACGGAGCCCCGAGCGAGATGAAGTGCTACACAGTATTTCGCACGCTATCTACACACTTCATCCCCCCCTCCCTAAAACCAGCATTTTTATACATTCTTGCATAGACAAACATGCGAGAGGCTGAGCATATATGAAGGCATATTACATATGCAACACCAAAGTGACTGCATGGCTAAATGGCTATGCTATATGTTGCTCTATCTCGACGTATGACTACTGTAGCCTATCGTCCCGGACAGAAGCGCAAGTGACAGGTCAATCAAAATTGTGTACTTTGAATTAGGATAAATGAAAAACGGTATGAAAAGGTTAAGGTCTCTAAACTTACGTTATCTAATTTTAATTATCGAACTGAATGTCATGTTAATTTTTCAGAAAAAAGCGCCAATGATGTCTTCGACATTATGGACTGAACCGCTTTTCTGTGTATATAACCCACAGCTTAAGGCGCCATGTAAAATGATTTAACTTTAATAATAACGGCGGGGCTAAGCTCCTTTCTCGAATAATGTGATATACGCAATGGCTAAATTTGCATTCGATAAAAATTTCAAGGACTTTCCCAAATAAAGTATGCACCCGATAAATCCCATTAACGTCAAGATGAACAACGTATACGTAACATACACACATTGCAATTGATATTGGCCGAATTCCACAGTTGCAATATGAAATATTGCTTGGAAATGGATCGGATCAAAAGTGCGACATTAAATTAAGGTTCGTCTTTTTGCGATTTCACGCTCGTCGTCCCGGTGGAACGAGGATTAACGAGAAGACGATACGTGCCACTATATTATGAATAATTTTACGCATTCGCCTTCGTTAATCGCGTCACGTATATATGGAGGAAAATTTCATTTTACGCGCGGAGATAATTATACTTAATCGTAACTGGAGTGACGCGACTGTCTGGAAGCCGTCTGAGAATTTACAAAATTATTTCTTTCAATTCGCCAAGGGCGATCGTGCTAATGATCGCGATAACATGATCTGATCATTGTTTTTCTGTAAAAACAAATGAAAGCATTTTTACAATCATTAATAAAATATATCGTGTCATCAATAATTATAAAATATATAGGGAAATAATAATGAATTAATTCGAAAGCTGTCAAATTGAGTCCCATAGTTTCTACGTTGGATATGCAGATTCGTTTCAACCGAAGCTATCAACGATTTGAGAAAAAGAATATTTATGACGTTTTATATTTTACATTATGCGGTGACACGATCCTTTCGAAATGGATTCGAAATTCAACGTCACAGTAAGCATTAAGAGATACCAGAATAGGTTTTACATATCGAAAGTTCTGATGTTTTATTACGAAAACAAAAACAGAAATAGACCGTAAATATCATAAGACGTCCTACGAGAGATCTATAATCAACCCTTTTTATTTTCACATTCCAAAAGTACATATACAATTTAAATATAAAAAAAACTGATTTGGGTTTATTGACATATCATGAAAATTATCTCAAAATTTCAGTAAGTTTAGCTTCACCGTGATTTGGCAAAAAGGTAATAATTCAAGTCATCTCATTGCAATGTTCACGTGGATTTGTAGTTACATTATACCTTTGTATTTATACATTAATTGTTCTTTGAGGTAAGAGATGAAGAATCTGCCTACATATGTAAGCACTTTTATCTATTTGTTTCTTTTATCTTTGAGTTGTACTGATTGAACAACCCCGTCCGCTTCCCCTTGAATCTCTCAGTAATTTTAACCTATAATACACCTTTCCATGAGCTTCGCTAACAATTTCGTGACGCACGTATGAGTTTATTCATCGGTAAACTCTTCCAGCTCTACCTCCTCGGCCGAAGCGAATACAGGAAGTAGACGAGCACTTCCCCCCCCCTCATAAAAAATAACCCCTAACTAAGTACGCTAAGCGTAGGAATTGTTTTTTTCGTATTTTTTTTTTTTTTTTTTTTCAAGACGTCCCCGTCCTCCCATTCGTTGCGGACGACTAAATATCGCGTCGGGAGCCGCTGCGCAACGCTCGTCGGGCGCGCCTTTACAGCCCCGGGGACGATATCCACCTCTCGGGCGGAGGGGAGCACCGCGGTAACTCCGGAACGAAAATTTACGAGCGCACGGGGCGGTAAACGCCACCGCGCTACACACAGCCCTTTCGCCTGTTGGCTGTATTCTGGGGTATATAATATATATATATATATATATATATATATATATATATATATATGTATATGTATGTAAACGCGCATCGGACCGCGCTTTCGATGGAAATTTTCGCGAAGACGCTGGCCGCGCTCTCTGGCCAGGCTGCTAAAGACAGTCTCGCAAGAAAAGCTCCGCGGATAGAGGCCGACGCGAGAGCGAGCTTCCCCCCGCTGTATAGCGCCCTCTCCCCTCCCCCCCCCCCCCCGTTAAGAAAATAAACGAAGGGAATTTTTTTCGTATAATCGGCCGAGTCTCGAGGCTGCCAATGGGTTGGGCATTTAATTGGAATCGACTCGTGCGCCTGCGTGTGTCTAAACAATTGCCCCTTTATTGCCTTGGTAATCGAGAACTAACGAGGAGCCTAAGTGGCTCCGAGCGCTAATCGTGCGTTTCTTACAGGCCAGATTGAATAATAACAATTTTATATTTAAGACAAAGCGTAGAATAACGTAAGACCGATATATAACTATTAAATCCTAATTTTTCGAATTTCCGCAAAAAATCATTGCAATATTGGCGATCAACAACCCAAACAACAAAAGTACACAAAACTTGATCAAAAGCGGCAATGGGTATTTTTGGGAAGTTTATCAAAGTTTTTTTCACTTTTAGACTTTTCCTTCATTTATAATGATGTATCGCCTATATTTCCGGCTCCAACAATGAAACGGGTTAGAAGTGCAAATAACATAAAATATCTAGACAAACACATGCAAATTTTTAAATACAGTGTAATTTTGTTCTTATTATTAAAAAAAAAAAACGTTAATAATATTAAATTAAACACGGGAAAATTGAAAATTGAGAAACGCACGAATCTCACACCCCAACGGTAAAGGGATGAAACGATTGTTATTAATACTCGAAAATTGTTATTAATACTAGAAAAATATGACATGAAATAATTAAATTAAAAAAAAAAAAAGTATTACATTCTCGTAATGATCTGTAGTACTAAATTTTCGCCTTAATAATGTTTGATATACGACACTTTGTGCTATCTTATAATAACCAAATCGATAAATATTTTCTTGTCCTTAAAGTTTACTATGATTTATCATGAAATATTAAAAATGAATATTACCTTGTTAAAATTACATTTCCACAATTACATTTCTAAAATTTATTATAATTATATATATATATATATATATATATATATATATATATATATATATATATGCATGTATATATACATATACATATAAATTTCTAATTATTTATTTTTAATATTTAAAAAACAAAATCATTCTGCGCATCGCAGTTATTATATCATACAAAAAACAGTTGAACTTATCCTAATTAAAAATATCAGATTTAACGTCTCAGTATATTAAATATGTACATACACGTGTAACAAAAAGAAGTTTAACGTCAAAAGATAAAAAACGTACAGAAGAAAACTCCTGCCTTGCTCGTTCCTTATTACTGTTGCTACTTTCGCGGCAGGTACAGAGAGAGGGAGAGAGAGAGAGAGAGAGAGAGAGCACGTACAGTCAGAGAGACGTCCACGCATATCGTTAAAAAAAAAAGTTAAAAACCTATTAAAAGCGTAAGACTGGGATAAGAGAAAAGGAAAGCAAGAGAGCCACGCTGCTCCCGTCTCCCTCTCGCTTTCCTGCGCTACTTGCCTCTTATTTTATTTAAGAAGAAGAAGAAGAAGTAGAAGAAGAAGAAAAAAGAAACGGAACGAAATAAAGCATATTACCGAGCGTCGGATTATCTCACCGAGCCGGGCTCTCATTCTCTCATTAAAACTACATCTTCAAAAAAAATGGGGGGGGGGAGCAGAGCAGATAGGTAGAGAGGGGGCTTCGAGAGAGAGAGAGAGATACAGAGAACAGCGCCCGGAAATATTCGTTCGTCCGCGCGCACGTACCCGCGCGCATTTTAGCAATCGTCAGGCCGTATGCGAGGGAATGATTTCGGGACCAGCGAGGAGGTCCACTCGGAAATTCGCCCACCTGTTTCTTCCGTGGCGCCAACTTTGTCGGCCAATCTTCGGCGAAACTTTGAGCGCGCGCGCGCGCGCGCGATCTTACTGCGAGCGATCCTCGGGTATAGAGACGGTTTATGGGGAAGGTATCGAGGAGACGCTGCGATACGACGATTGGGCTGTATTTGTCACGGTCGAGCTGAGTTCCGGCTTGTTTTATGAATTTAAAAAAATGAACTTCTTCGTCGTTCGGTGTGTCTCGGACGCAGGCTGCGATAGTGCTGGCAGACTTTCTAATGTGATAGATATTATCATAAGCTTAATTAAATAAAACTTCGCCTTCTTCTTCTTCTTCTCGGCGATGAAGTAATCCCATCCCTCGGGGCTTCGCGGTTAATGCGCCAGAGAGAGAGAGAGAGAGAGAGAGAGAGAGAGAGAGAGAAATACCAGTTGATCTCGGCTCGTGCAGAAAATGACGCAGGGAAAGCCAGAGGCCGCGGAAACGGAAAGAGCGCTCGCCCCGGCCTTGAAAACATTCGCTTTTGCCGATTCTCGACCGGCCACAGCGCGCTTATCTCCCCCGCCCGAGATTCCATTTTAGCGCATCTCCCTCACGCTCTCTCTCTCTCTCTCTCCCTCTCCCTCTCTCGGAGATCTACTTCTATAATCTGCCAACTGGGAAAGGCTGCTCTCCACACACAGGCGCAAGGCCGGTGCGCTTGTACGAAACCCACGACATTCGTACTTATATCATCTGTAATACTACGTCAATATGCGGTTGCTCTATAAGCTCAGCCGGCACGGGTAAGCAGGGGGGGGGAGGGGCAAGTAATTTAATATTTTATTTACCATCATCCGTGGCGGGGCATTGGCGGCAGGATTAAATTCTGAAGATTCGCCGAGTTATGTAAGCATTTATGAGAGCACAGTACACGCGAAAGCAAGGATAGACTAAAGCTTGAAGTTCAGTATGACTGTGACGTCCTTAAATGTCAACCACTGACAATTAGATATTATTATTTGATTACAGTCACGAAAATAACTTAATTTTCACTGAAACTACCGCTCGCTTGACTCAAAAGGTGTATTTTTTCCCTAGAATTTCGGGATTTCCACTGGGAATGAGTACATTTGGGTGTGGATTGGGTAGACAATAAAACTCAAACTCGGTACTGGAACGAGCACGAAAATATCATCCCAAGAGTGTGGGAATAAGTTGGTAGACGGGCAACTAAAATACGTATCAATGATCGAATTAAAGATTTATACGATCATAATTTCCGTTATTAATATCTAAATTCCATATTGATTTCAATAAAACGGATTTGTTATACATTATACTTCGACGACAGAAATAAATAAATGCAGTTTTTTTTTTTTAAATAGTTCGCAGTTGTGGTGTTACTAAATGATTAGATTAATAGTGGCGAACATTGCGACTCAACAAAGTCGAAATTCAAGCAAATTTATTCTCACATATAATGCAAAAATAGGCATGAAATTTATGACCAATTTATGACCAAATAGTGGTATAAATAACTATTTAATATACAGTTTCTGACACGATCACCACACTTAATTCCAAGAATAATTTTCGTAAACTTAATTTCATTATACTACTGATTTTCATTACCCATTGGTATACTATGTATTACTTTCTTAAAAATTAAAAATAATATAATACAAAAAAATCGTTGGAAGTGTTTTTTAAATTTCACATACCATATTTCATTACGAACGAAGTTATGGGGGTGGGGGTGAGTTTTCAAATATCTTATGCTCCCACTTATGTGGAGGAAAGAGGAGATTCATAAAGTCCCAAAAAAAAAACCCTTGCGTAATTCAAGGACACTATCTAATAACCATCTGCTGACCACTGCTATAGTATACATATGCAAGGATTTATTATTAGAGATTTAATTTACTTTATTAATTACCAGATTTCAGCGTAAAATTTTTTCTTGAAGCATCCTTATAACATTCATTTTGGATTAAACGCAACAAACAAAAATTCCACTCGATATATATATATATATAATCTCGAAAAACACGCGCGCACGCAAGCCGCGAGAGGGGCGAATCGCCAGCATTTACGGACGATGTGGCGCCCCCTCCCCCACTGCGACCACTATCTTCTCTCTCTCTCTCTCTCTCTCTCTCTCTCTCTCTCTCTCTCTGTCTCTCTCCATGTATACTTCCTTCGCTCGCGCTTCGTAAGACGTAAACAGCGAGTAAAAAGGAAGGGGGGAGGGGAGGGCGGGATGGGTAAAAGTGTAACGAAGGTAAGCGAACTCATGGAGCCAGAGAGCGCATATACACGCAGCTCTGTAAATTATCCGGCTCGCGTCCACGGCAGGCGCTCTCGCTCCCGCCGCGGGAGCAACGCACGATTATAACTCATCGAGCATGTGCAAGAGTATGTATATATATATATATATATATTCGCAAGCGTATATAAGCAAAGCGGGCGAAACCCAGCGACGAATATATCGCCCTCTGCGATATTCGGTCATTACGAGGCAGCGGGGAGCCGTTCCAGAGGCGAACTTTGGTAATTCTTGCGAACATGATGTAGGTAGGCTCTTGGGAGCGAGCGAGAGAGAGAGAGAGAGAGACGCAGTATTCAGAGGTGGCTGCATCCACCCAAATTTTCGCGCTAAGCTTATTAATGCGCAGTGCCGCAGATGCTCAGATGCTCGGGCACGGGAGAACTTGCGAATTCTCGTCGAAATTCATCGGATCCCAAGTTGCGCCGTTGGTTAGGAGGACCACGCTTAATGGGCGCCCGTTTATTATTTTTTTTTTTCTTTGAAAGGCGTTCGTTCGCGCGCGCGCGCGCTCTGTTCCTTTTGTCTCGATCCAATACATAGATGTATAGATAAACCTCGGATGCCGCCAATGTGCAATGAGTGTACAGATAATACATCGACGGCGCGGATGAACACTTAAGAATTGAAAAAAAAAAAAAACAAAAAAATAACACCCATTTAACTTTTGGCAATCGGTGTATGCCTTGTTATTTGTATATTTAGTCACGCTTAAATGTGATCTATTGAGCAATTGTCAGGGAGATTTTGGCCAAGCCATTATTGTTTCAATATTATTGCGTGGTTCTGTTGATGTGTAAATTTTTTTTTTCTTCAAAACCATGACATTTTACAGAAACATTCACATTACTTACTTGGAAAATCAGCCGTGATTTTCTAGTCATTCCGATAAACGACTTGATTTTCCTTTAGACTACATTGTTCTATACTCGTAAATGTTTTTAATTTCATCAAATTTCTTTTTTTCCAGCGTCAGCCCCTTTCTTTTCCTATTCTCACAGCCACTGAACTGTTTCACGATGGATTTGTTGGAACATGTTTATAATCAGTATTATATGGAATGTTTTTAAAACTCTATTTACATTGTAAATAACTAATAAGAAATTATCAAATTTAAAGGTAAAAAATTGATTATATCCAGAACCTTATTCAACGTAAAAGATCTTATAATATTAAATAGCTACTCAGAGATTTACTATTACTGTAGAAATCGTAGGGATATCTAATAATCATTATCGATCGCTCGTAGGTTTCAAATTCAGATATGATAAATCGGTACGGATTTTCATTGAGAATATCTCTCAGCTCGTAGATGTGCGATGGGCATTTTTTAAAAGGAAACCAACTTTATTATATGAAACATAAAAGACTTTTTTGTTCAGATTAAAATATAATCAGGTAATTTTGAATATAATTCTGCAAAAACTGATAGAAAAATCCATATAGAAATCAGAAGTTTGCGATTTCACATCGGGAAACGATAATTCTTTTGTCACTGTTAATGGCAATCATGATTGCCATTTCAAAGATCCTACCTTGCTTAGCAGACTATCTGCCTCTGAGACTTCTCGCCCCTCCCCTAATTTATTTCTCATAGTGTACGAAAAAAAAATTTTATGCTCAATATCTCATGATAAACCAATCCTTCAATAATTATAGTACTGTAACGAAGGACGACTAAAAAGTCACCTCGGTATCCAGAAGTTATTACATCAATAAAAAATCTATGCTTCGAGGATATGAAAGGGGAGGCTAGAATGATTTTAAGGCGCGATTAAAAACTAATATAGCGTTTATTTAACCTCGACTTTATCCATTTAACACGTGCGATGCAGTCTGACCGTCCACTAGAAGAGAAGAAAGAAAACAGTCTTGCGCAATGACATACGCGAAAATTCTCGCTTCGGGTAAATAACGCGCCCGCAGCAGCTCCGTCGCCGAGTTGAAGTAATAACAAATGACCTCCTACTCCGTCAGCCCAGCCTCTCGAAAGGCAGAGGGGTGTCTAAGTCTCTCGAGCCGCAGGTGCGCCGAGGACGAGCTCGCGTGTGAACTAAAATGTTATCGGGCGGCGGGAGAGGGATGACGGAGGGGCCCCCGCGGAATGCGCACCGGCGCCGATGCCGCGCCCCGCCGAGCCGCCATCGACGACGCAACACGTACGGCGCTCGCCGCGCCGAGAGCGACGCAGACGCGGCCGTAGACGAGGACGAGGAAGAGGCGGCGGCTGAGGAGGAGGAGGAGGAGGAGGAGGAGGAGGAGGAGGCGCAGGAAGACGGGAGGAAGACGAGAGAAACAGAGAGGGAAGGGGGGGGGAGAAGAGAGAGGCCTTCTCAACGGAGCCGTCGTCGGTCATGCATAGTTTCATTAGCATTGGCCATTAGCTTTAACCGGACAAGTTCCGCGCGCTCCCGCCGCGGTTGGAAAAAGGAGGAGAGGAGAAGAAAAAAAAAAGGAGCCTCACGACAAGCCACCTCTTCCAAGAATAGCGGCCGCGAAAAGCGCGCAGCGGCTACTCCTTTATCTCTTTCCACCTCCCCCTCCCCACTCTCTCTCTCTCTCTCTCTCTCTCTCTCTCTCTCTCTCTCGCTCTTTCCCTCCCACCCTCTCTATCTATCTATCTGTTTCTCGCCTGCGCCGATTGTATGTGAGGCGACAACGGCGCACACGCATTGTGCGCGACGGCTCTTGTTCTTATACATATATATATATATAAACAGCACTCTGTCGATTAGACGACTGATTTGACTATCAAGTCGATTTATTTGACAGGCTGTGCTTAGATTTGCAATACGAAGAAAGAAAAAACAGCAAACTTCGCGGGTCGACGAACTGTTATTGGCGTTTTAAAAACTCACCCTATTCTGGTGATCAGCTTCCCGTGGACGTGCAGGTATGAGGTGACGAAGCGTTTGTTCAGCTGAAAAAAAAAAGAGAATACACCGATCTTTCATGAGACTGCCACGCTCGTTAATCTTATCATAGTTTTATACGAATTATCAAAAGTATGAAAAATGTGTGGTCGAAAAATATAAAAATTAGCATAATACGTAGCAATAATGAAAATGGATAGTGGTTAATTAAAATCGTTTAAATGTACTTTTTCACGCAGTAAGCATAAAATTCAAGTTTACGCCCCAAATTCAGGGCGTAAAATGATGCATTATTTTTCTTCGACGAGTGCTCGAAGCTCGATTTTACGCACCGAGGGCCTGATATACGCCCCCACAGACGGTAAAATAAAATGGCAAGCACTACCAGCGTATAGCTATCTAAATGTCAGAATTTAAGGTGTAAAATTGCATCCGACGCCTATAAATCTATTGTAAAAAGTAGCGTACGCTTCGTCGAATGTCGCCGGTGAGAAGCTGTCGCTTGTAAACACGTGATTGGCATTAATATGCTGTGAAATCATTTACACGTAAAATAATACCATGCTAATGATTAATACATAATTATTATAAATATTTAATTTAATATACAGTGAATCAGTAATTCGAACCAACATTGCCCGATCTTTGATATATTTCACGAAGTACTGAACTTTTTTTTAATTTTATATATTTAAATGATAAGTCTTTTAGCCGTTATAATAATAAAATACGATTGCACGACAAAAATCTTGATACGTCTGAATAGACCTCGGTATAACGCAGCACATATTCCTGCTTCGATACTCGATTTAGTATGTCTAGATGTGTTGAGCTGGCTCGGCAATTTTAATGAATTCCATCAGATTTGAAACATGATACAAATAAAATCCTTGAAATTAGAATCTTTGAGTAAAAAAATTTCTTGAGAACGCCATGTTAATAAAAGGGAAAATCATAAGCACTTGAAAAACAAGAAATATGATCCCTTTTACACAAATTTTTATAGCAACTTTTCGAAAATAATGTGTTCAATTGCTGTCTGCACTATTCAAATCCAACCATTTGTAGTAATCAAAGAATAAGTTTAACGCTTATAGATTAAAAAATAATAATAAATAAATAAATAAATGAAATTTTCAGAAGAAAATTTGATTTATAAAAAAAACAGTACATTATTTTCTAATATTGCAACTTTGATTATTGTAAATGCGTAAATTAATCAAAAATCATCATACTCTAAATGTGGACAATAAATTAACTAATTTTAATACGACTTGCCTAAATATTGAAATAAAAATAGATAAGCGTCAAACAAAACCCTCATATTGCATCAATTTTTTTTGCGGTGCAGTCGCATCCTCATAGCTCGTAAAAGAGACTTACTTGATTAAATTAATTTATGATGTAATTTATTTATTTTATGAAATAACCATCCAATATTTAATTTAATTTCCATATCTAATAATTAGTTCAAAAGTTAATTCAAATGTTTATTTACGCGTGATTTAGTTCATACTTGGCCGTAAAATATGAAAAAATAATGCTAACAAATTTTTACATTGAGTAATACCAGTTCCTCGTTTTAAAGATGGACCGGTCAAAAATTACAGAAGTTTTTATCAGTTATTTGGAGTAACTAATACTGCTGTAAGATCTAAACATAGTATTTATATTTTGTCTAGAAGAGCAAGACGTCGGAATTTCATACGCTGTATTATTTTAAAATAATATACTGGTACCCATCCATAAGCCATAAAGTAATCTATTGCTGCCATAGTTGACAGAGTAAGTTGGAACAATTAAAATACAAAATGATGAACTGTCGATCGCATGCCAAAGAATTAAGCAAAATCAGATTTGACAAGCTACAATGGATGATTAAATAAGGTATTTCATAATAAAGAAAACGGGAACAAACTGTAATTAAGAAATGCAATTAGAAATAACGCTGATGCCACGTTTTACGCATCACCATTCGATACCAAAAATGGTAAAGTTCTTGAGTACTCGAGGTCCGATTTCCCCATCGTAATTGTTCACAAAAGAAATTGCAGCGCCCAAAATTTTGTACACACCTCGATACTGGAGAGTTGCGCCAGATCCTCCAAATCGCTATTATCCAATCTCGATTCGTTTGCGGCCGTTGCAGAGGTCGTGCGCCTCATTCGCTTACCACCGGGATGAATCCAAATTTCCCGCCTGAGCCCGCCGCCGGCAAGATTTGCGCCCTCCTTTCTTTCATTCTGGCGCGCTCCTTCGATTCCCGCTCCTCCTTGCGTTTGCGCTCCGTTGATTCGTACTGTTTATAAAATAAGAAAACAAATAATAGCGAGGCAATAATTTATTTAAAGTGATAGCTACATATTGCGTGCATACAGTATAAGTATAATGAATAATTCATCGCACGTTCATTTCTTATCTAAGAAAAGAATAAATACGTTTACTGCAAAGGGAATAAGCTCATATATATATATATATGTTATAATAATGGTAATAATGATTAAACATTCATGTAACAGATTTATGTTAAATTAATTATTATCTTTGTGCAACTAGCACTCGGAGATTGAAATAAAATTATTATCCTAATTTTGAAAAATTTTTTAAATGTTCACTTAATATATTTATATTATTATAACAATTCGTACAGATATGTTTATTACACTCTTATGAATTTACTTTATATATTTTTAAAATATTTTATTCACGAAATAAAACAACAATGTCCAACAAAATACTTTTCAATTTGCGACAATAAGATATTTTTTTCTCCTTTTAACACTATCAACATTGTGAATCCCATTATTATTTACTATAAAAAATAAACAAAATAAAGACTGTACACTCAATAATACTCAAAAATATTTATTACAATTTTTAAAAGTAAAAAAATTAAAAATTAAACATTGACGAAATTTTTCTAACAACTTTTACACGATTGAAAAAAAAACTATATTTTACCTAATTTATTAATTATATACGGTAATCTAATACGTTAACATTGACTGTATGCATAAAATATACTAGCTTTATATCGAGATTTATAACAATTCTAAATAACCATTCATTTTATACGAAGCTAATCAATGGACATTTAGAAGCTTTGTTTGTTAAGAAAAAAAAATACTAAAACAATTTTTCTAAAATAATGAATTTGATAGTTTGCTTGCTATAAAAAAGTGGAAATCATATTGCAGTGAACAAGAAGAACAATACTCAAGTTAAAATAAAAGGACAAAGCGAAAAATGAAAGTAATTTCAAAATTGCAAAATATGTCAAACTGGATAAAGCCTACTAAAATAAACAATCTCTATAGCCATGAAATGGTTGGTGAAGAATTCACATCAAGTCAAGTACTAAACTTTACTTACATAATGTAGATACTGGCAGCGCCACAAAATATTAAATATTAATTATTAAATATTTAAGACAGTTATTTGAAAATAATAGTCTCAGATAATGTAATTATTAAGTACCTTTTTCCTATTTTCATCAAACATTGTAATTAGACTTTCTCGAGCAGAAGGAAAAGGATTTGAAGCCATGAGAGAACGCATGTAATAATAAACTGCATCTAATTTTCTTCTCTAAAATAAAAAAATATATACATTCATAAACTTTAATTACAAAATACAATCAATAGAAGTAAATTACGATTATACTTACTGCATAAGTGGCTAGTAAAGCTAACTGACTGTATGGTCTTCCATTTTTTGGATTAATTTGTTGAGCTTTCAAGTACCACCTTAAAAAGTAACAAAAATGGGAATAAATTTTTTTTATTATGACGCAAAATAAAAGTTTTTTAAAAATTAAAAAGAACTTTGATTAATAATTTTGAATAATACTTACTGCCTTGATTTACCATAATTTGTTGATTCCGTAACTAATTCTTTGTATCTTGCTAGATCACCCAAAAACAAAAAAATTTTTTGAGTACTGACTAAGGCCAATCCTAACATACCTAGACCTTTTGGTGGTATCGAAGAAGTTAAATATGTATCAACTTTAAATTTGTACGTATTTTCTAAAACTGTGAGTAAATTCGTAAAATATATTGTTCCATCTTCCACTGTTTTCAATAAAAGTTTTTTATATTGCTCCTGAAGTTCAATATTTTCTTTAGGAATAAGTTTTCTTAAGATTTCTATAATATTATAATAAATAATCTTCCAAAAATGCTGTTCTACATTTTCACTTTGACAAAATTTAAGATCAGTAACCAGTAGGGTTTCTAAGTTTTTCTTAAGAAAATTTTGTATTTCATTTATTTGCATCCATTTTGATGGTAGATCACTAGAACTAAGAATATATTGTAATTCTAAGTCGGCTCGTTCCACATCCAAAAGTAAATAAGGATCTTTTGCAGCACGAAAACTGAAACAAGAAAAAATATTTCTTATAATATTGTTACAATTATAAATCATTAATAGTTCATGAAACATCGCTATACCTTTCAGAGATTGGATTATACCATGAAGGTTTCATGCTAGTCAATTGCTCTGCAAATTGTGGTATTAACATATTATCTGCAAGTGTGCTCTGGAAACCGTGACGAACAATTGGCTCCATACCAGTTGGCATGGATAATTCATTATCTCTAAAATATAAGATAAATATTAGACGTAAAATAAATAATTTTTTCAGAATTAAATTTAATGTAAGTTTTAATTGCAGCGAAAACAATACACGTCCACATTTAAATATATATTAAATTTATATACTGTATGTAATATATAGATTTAAAGAATATGCACAATAGCAATATTTAATCATTATTTTTCTTTCTTTACAGAATTTTTATATTTGTTTGGAATTCAAAATATATATTATTATTTTAAAGATAACTTCCAATTATCTGATAAAATCTAAATCATTAGTTTTAATGTTTTTATCAAGTTTATCTATTATCTTTTATTATATTTTTGAGTGATATTAAATTACTGAAATCTAAAAATTACCTATGTTGTGAAGTATTTCGATTGCCTGGTGAATTTATTACAATTGGTTTATTGGGATTGTAAGGATCAAATAATAATCTTCTTTTTTGTTGAGGGGTCAGCTGCTGCTGCTGTTGCTGTTGTTGTTGCTGTTGTTGTTGCAGTTGCTGTTGTTGCTGCTGCTGCTGTTGTTGTTGTTGTTGCTGCTGCTGCTGTGGTCTTGAAGAATTAGATGAGAGTTGAGTTTGATCTGGTAAAACTAAAACACCCGGTGCTTGAAGATTCGAAAAACTTTTCATGTTTGTGGGCGACTGACGATGCACTGAACCAGAAGTGGAATTAGTCGCTACTGTGGAATGAGACAAAGGAGTGCGGCGACCATCATCAGATTCACAAATAGATGATCTGCCTGTTCTCCAATTTTCTTCTATATGTTGTGATGTTCTAATAAAAGTCAATAATAATTACGATGAAATCATAACAATATTTACAATAATATTTCTACATAAATATTAATAATTCAGTTTAAAATAATTTTCAGTTCAAAAATTGATTTACCTATGTCTATAAAAATCGTCAGAACGAGTACCTCCACGATAATTTCTATCTTTACTAGATTCTCTACTACGATGAGAGGCATTACGCCTTCTGCCTTCAAACCGCTTACTACTATTACTAGAATTATTTTTCAGATTATTATTAAAATTATCATTCTCTCTATTTTGTTGATTGTTTTTACGCTCTCTGCTATTTTCTTCAATTTTATCTTTACTCCTAAATCAAAAAATATAATATTGCAATTATATGAAACAAAGATAAAATACATAAATCAAACTTTTATACTTTTCTCTTCCACCTCGCCAGGACTTTTTTTTCTTGGAGCTTCTACGTCCACTTCTTCCACTAACTCGTTCATTAGCTGGTACACTGGAATTTTCACGTAAACTCATAACTGAAGAACTGCGACTTAATGGTTCTACGTCTCCTTTTTCCGTTAATTCTACTTCTTCACACCAATCCTTCAATAATTCATCAAATGTTAAAAACTAAAAATATGATAATAAATGTAATATACTAGAATTAATAATTACCAAAGTAACTTCGGACTTATTATTAGGCACAGGATTACAAATTTGACTTTTTATAGGACTTCTGTTTGTATTTTCTTGAGTTCTAGGTTCTTTTTGTAAATTATTAGATTGATTTAAATTATTATTCAACTTTGCTCTGAAAAATAAAACATACAATTAAATATTTAAAGCTACATTCAAAGAATGGAAAGTAAGAAAAAATAATAAAAAATTTTTTACGTTTGCTGAGAAATAGACGAAGCCATTGGTTCACGTCTTTGATTATTTATAGGAGAATGACATCTATTTGTATTTGAACGATATGATCCTGGTGATGTAGCTGGTGGAGGCATCAATAAACTATCAGCATGACTCAAATTTTCTGTACTTGTGTACATACTACTATTACTTCCACGACGATCATATGAACTTTTATAAAAAAATTATTGATTAATTATCAAAGTTTAGTTATTGTATAAAGTTCTTAAGTAAAAGATAAAATACCGATTATATTCTTGGTTGGGTGTATGAGATCTGGAACTTGGTGCAGAATATTGGTCAGGTGTAATAGATCTTGCTGGTGTATGTATTTCTGATTCTTCTGCTCTCATTCTACCTCTACCTCTACTTCTCGCTGGCACAGTATTTGACCAATTGGACTGTGGAGGCAATGAACTTGGTGGTAAATTTTGCATTGTTTGAGAATGTTGCATTGTAGGGGCATAATTAGAAGACACCGAACCCTAAAATTACAGAACCATAATTATTGCAATATTTATATAACTTGAGAATTATGTAAGTTAATGATTAAATAAACTTATATATATTGAATTTTAAAAAATTGTCACTCTAGATAGTAGCTATCCTATTATTAATACTTTTTGTTATATATGCAAAAAACAGTTTTATTTACCTGGAAAGTAACAGTACTACCATCCCAAGAATCTTCCAAAGCTTTGCCCATGGAACTATTTTGTGGTGGAAGCAATCCATGTTCTTGAATATACTTAGCACGCAAACGTGGTGGTAAAGATTCAATTTTTAAACACTTTGGCATTGTAATTTCTTTACCACCACGTTTACCAGATGGTGGTTTTCCCTGAAACTTGTCTGAATGTCCAGAAGGTTCTACACTACGCGTATCTCGAATTCGATTCGAATCACTCATGTTTTTTGACGTTATAAAAAGTGGTTCAGAACCCTAAAAATTAAGGTAAATTTTTTAATTGTACTTTTCATTCCAAAGATTATTTAAATTATAATTAAATTGACTTGACTAACTTCTCGAGTATTATCTCTGCCACGACCACCAAAATTTCTGTTCGGTGTTGGTGATTCTGATCGTTTCTGATCATCATTTTCTGAAATATGACGATTTCGACGACCTCCTGTAAAACGTTTGGAATAGTCATCTCTATTTCGACTTCCATTATCATTGTGATTTCCACCAAAACTACTATGATTAATTCTATTTTGAATGCTTTCGTTTCGCTGACTACGATTTGGTGGAGAATCCCATTCTCTATAATCAGACTTTTCTCTATCATTATCCCAAGTATTTTGAACTGGAGGTCTATAAAAATTATTAAATAATTTAAACACATTGATTTCAGAATATTAAGCAAAGAGCTTTTCAATATTTTGTTACAAATTGTTTATATTTACATTAATATATAAAAATATTTGTACATTGAACTTAAAGTCAAAATTCCAATTCTATTCAATCAGATAACTTAATAACACAATAAATAAAACTTTCATTTCTTACCGATTTCCTAATTCTTGTTCAGCTATTGCTTCTTTCACTTTTTTAGGTACATAAAATGATTGTTCAGGCTTTTTACTCTTTCTTCTTGATTCATGAGTCGAAGTGTGATTATTTTTAGAACTCTGACCATGATCATCAACATGGTTTCTAGACTTTATGTGCAGATCATTCATCTTTTCACTAATACTATCTATTCGATGCGATCTAGAACTATTATGTGATTGATTTGGATCATGAAGCTGTGATTGTTTTAGCCGATCCTGGACAGAAGACAATCTTGGTCTGTCCTGGTAATTGTTTTCATAATCATAGTCATCCATTCTCCCAGACTTTCGCAAAGGTCCACTCCTTGGTGTGTAGAGTGCTTGAGGTGGTGCTTTATTTCCTCCTCCTCTCATTGTTGCTAATCTATCTTGTTCAAACTTATAATCAGCTGAATTCTCTAAAATACATTAGACACACATTATTCAATTAGCACATGGCACAAATAAAAAACAAAAAAATGATTTCTCTGTCAAAACAAGTAGATTTTTCTATAATTGTATCACTAAGTTGTGCAAATTATCCGTTGCTTATTTCCAATTTAAATAAGTAGAAATTAATGAAAGGTTTTTCGAAATCTTCGACTTGATAAGAATTTTGGAAGAAGTGATAAATTCAACGTACATTTGTCATTTTTTACAACAAAAACATTGCGAATTTGACGTTATCAAACCTTTAACACTGAAATTACGCGAAATTAAAGAATTGTAAGAGGAAAGAATTTTCAGATTATAAAAGAGCTTAATACGATTTCGAATGAGACTGATGTTGATTTTGACAATCTCTATTTTTAGTCACACGAAATTCGCGTTTTAGAAAAAAAACGCACTCACAGTCAGTCCCGCGGTGTTTCTCTCTCTCTCTCTCTCTCTCTCTCTCTCTCTCTCTCTCTCTCTCTCTCTCTCTCTCTCTCTCACTCTCACTCTCACTCTCTCTTTCTCTTTCCCTCTCTATATAAGCCTTTGAGGTTAGCTTCACTCACTCGAAAATTACTTTTTTAGTTTTGACTCGCGCCCGAAAAGCAATATACCTATATTATTGTTTAACCAACATGACACAAAGACGCGAAAGACGCGCGTTAAATCTTCCCGGCGAGGGATCACAACTTATTTAGATCAATTAATCTCGCGCTTATTTACAAGAACCCTTTCTACATTCGTACCTTGTGAAATCTCTCCCCACTTTCTGCGTCCTTTGTCGTAGTTCGCCATATTGAATTGAAGTACTTATGTACGTACAATTCCCGTCAAAACTTTTCAGGAAGGTCAAAAGACTTCGCGTTTTGCTGATCGCGAGTCGCGATTCACAACGCCGTTTTCACTGCCGCTTTATTCTGGCGCGCGAGCGCGCGTGTGTCTCCGCAACCGCACACAGCAGGAGAATGGGAGGTAGTAAATTAACCGCTGTATAGTTAACGATTTGGATAACCGCCGAATTTCCCTGTCATATCAAGTAATAAAGGAGATACTTATAAGTACCACAATGAATTTCGAAAATGCTGTTTTACTTTACATTAAATCAGTTTTAAACGTAAATGAATTTATTTTTTTCTATTGTATAGGATTAATTTGTAACGCCTCGTCAGAGGCAAAATTTGGCTATGCGCAGACTCAAAAAATAGGATATTCGAAAAATAATGAAAAAATTGTAACAACGTATAAAAATTATTTAATTACAAATTTACTATAATTTATTAAGTTAAAAATAAATTTCTTAAAAATATTAATAAAAAAAATTTTTCTTTTAAGAATATATATATACTTACAATTATTCTAAAACTGATTGAATGATATCTGTTTTTAAATAAAATTCCACAGAAGTATTTAATTTTTTATGCTGTATATGATTTTATTAATATATAAACATATCATTTTACATTAATTAAATATATTCCTGTATATCATATATCATCAAAATTATCAAGAATTTTGATCATAATTTTCTAATAATTTTAATGACTTCTGATAGTGCTGTTAATGTTAATGCATTGTAATTAATAATCATTAGCTTTGAAATATTGTAATAAGTTTGTATATATATACACATATAATCGAAAAATGTCATTTTCGATTAAGTTCAATAAAAAAAAACATTCATTAAAAAATATATATGTAAATTGCAACGTACACGATATTTTCATTTTAAGTTTATGACAATGAATTTAATGTCGACCTGATCTGTTAATAAAATAATAAAAATTAAGCCGATCCCAAGTGGAAATAAATTTCGAAAAATTCGTCAAAGTTGAAGCAAACTTAACATCTTGATTTGTGTTCCACTAGATCTGATTCAATGTAAACGTTCGCGTGATGTTCTTTCTTTCAAAAAGAGTATTGCGAACTTTGGCGTAAAGATAAAAATTAAAAATTTGTCTTAAATTACAAATTGCTGAAACAAAAGAGTAAATTACTCTCAACTTGTACTTTAAGAAAATAAATAATTAAATAGTGTATTATTATACACTTTGATGAATTTACAACGCCAAGATAAAAAGAAAATAGGAAAGTAACAGTATTGTTCATTGAGGAATCTTTATTTTTTTTATCATAGCTCTATTAATCGTTACTGTATATATTATAGAATTAATTCTCTATTGTAATACACTCGATTGAGTATTAAAAAATGTAAATAAGACTTTGAACATGGGAGAAAAACAAATTCTGGCAGATTCTGTTTGGTTAGCCAAAGTTTTTATTTTTTATCGATTGTTTTTCCGATCATCAATAGGCAACTACGACGATGGAACGATTTAACAATACTTTGCGTGTTTATAAATAAAAATTAGATTGTTCATAGGTATTACATTTATTCAACGATATTATAATAAAATATAATTTACGCTCCCGAGCATTAATCAAAATATTGCAAATTAATTATGCTACGTTCTCATTTATGACTCCATGTGTCTTTAATCGATTTTATACTATTATGCTATATAAAAAATTTTTAGGCGCACATATTATTATAATTAGGGCTCGGAATTCCGATACTTAAAGAACAAATTAAATCATTGATTTTCTCGCATCTGCATTCTTCATTTTTTTTTTTCTGACTTTTACGAGCAATCGTCCCGCGGCCACTGTCCCTGGCATTACCTCTGAAATAGCTCGAAATCTCAAAAATCAGTTTATATAGTCTAAGATCGATTTTAAAGCCTGTATAATATCGTACCCTTGCGCTTCAAGCGAACATAGCCGCTCGACAATCGTCGAAATATTCACCGGCCTATCCGTTAAAAAGGTCCAATCCGTTAATACGTGTTAAATCCTGCTTTGTTAATATAAATCTACAGACGGGGTTTAAATTGTTAATATTGTAACCAAAGTGTAATTCTGTCAACTAATGATTGACTGGGTATGTTTATAGATGGATTTGCATATTTTTTTCTTTTAACGTGGGAAAGATTTTTATATCATTAAATACGCTTACCGCGATAATTATTTGCTCGTGTACGTATTATTTCTTGAAGTCATGATAGGCGCCGATTCTAATCTCCAAATTATTAAAACAGCGTGCTATTATTATAATTATTAACTATCAAATAATGTTCGCAAACTGTTAACATAACAGTCAACATAAATGTTTCACGAAGATAATGATAATTGCATTTTGTTAAAGCTTGAGCATTTTGAAAAACGAGTCAATTTTTCAAATCAGGCCCAACTTCTACATACACGCACCTTAATAACGATATTATTATTTAGAAGACATGTAAAATAAATTTGCAAATAACATATATTTAGAATTCTAAATCAATATATATTTATTCAAATAATCAAGAAGTATACGTTTATATAAATATATAAATACTGAATAAAATGAATATTTTACATACATCGATATCTCCAATAAATTGGTTAACTAATTGTTATACTATATACTTATATATGTCTGACATTAAAAAAGTTCGGCCACAGAAAAAACGCTTCGTGTTAAGTTATGATCATCATCGAAATGAAAGGAATATAAACTTTTGCACATAAACGTAGGAAGAATTAAGATTCCAGTTTCTATCATACAAGCAATTTGCTGAAAAATCGACGATGCCTTTAATTAAAAATGTATAAGGAAATACTTAGATAAATCGGAAATTAATAGATTTCACACGAAAGCAATTAGTCGATCTCAGGCATTAAGTTGAATCCCATATTATTTATAATCTATTTTTAAATCGTGCTCAAAATCAATTCTTTAATCGTATCCATCAGTATATATTTGTTTGTCTGTGCCTATAATTATGTATACGTTGCTCTTTGTTAATTGATTTATTTTATGCCTTCGTTATGCAGTTGTATCAGTTGCGTAAACTCAAGGTTCAATCTTTAGTGAAATCGTTATGACTAAGAATTACTTCAAAGCACTAATAATGTTACTTTAAATGTAATTCAATTTTACCTTTGAATGTAGCAAATATATATATATATATATATATATATATATATATATATATATATATAAGAGCAAATCATCTGATTTTTTTCACTCTTGCATTTAGATGTACTTTATTATAGTTAATAAGCTATTTTTCTATTTAATTGTAAATTCGAAATTGATTAGATAAAATAAAAAAAAGTAAGCTTTAGCAAGAGCTGTATAAAAAAAACTTTAACCACTTTTTTCAACCATTGATTGAACCAATATATAAAGAAAAATAGTGATAGAAAAATGAAAATAAATTTGGTATTGGTTTTGGAACTTCTTTATCAAAAGTTATATTATTGCAAATATACGACGATTTTATGAATTTTGAAAAAAAGTTTGTAATTTAGTTAAAAGGAAAAACCTTCCCAAAGTTGAAGAAAATAATAAATTTAACGGATGAATAGATAAATATAAATTATATATTTATAAAGCGATAAATTTTAAAAATTTGTACGCGAGTGAAATTAAAATGATGAAATTTTAAGTAATAACAACGACAGTTTTATATATTGCATGTAATAAATTATGTCTCGTCAATTTTCCGAACAGTCGTACATATAGCAACGTATACTACTCGGGTATGCTTGTTTTCCGCATTTGGTAATCTATATGTGTATCTGTAACTGAATATGCATATAAAGAAACGCCGACGAGTAAAATATATATATATATATTATAGTGCATTGACGAACCCATTATCATAGATAATTTTCTTTTTTTCTTTTCTCTATATATAGCTGTATATGTTAAGTGTATTTATTGTTCATTTTTTCATTCTGCTCTCAGGGGAATCGAAGAATGAGATAAAAAAAAATTGATAAGGTATATAAATATAAAATATGGAGCAGATGTTGCGGAGCCCAAACGAAGTTGTTTGAAATTTAATTGAAATTTTACTAATGCCCCTACTCAATATAATTGTATTATGCAATTTATAGATTAATGGGCCTATTGTTTATATCACTATAAGGTTTATACAGTAATATTTCAATTTATTGCACACTGTATATAATTTTACTTTTAAGCATAATATATAATTTGAATAACAATTTTGAAGAATAAAAACTGATCTATTTATCCGGAATTAGAAAATATCCAGAAAGCTTATTATCGCATGGCTGTCTAACGAAATAATACTATTATCATATTTAAACTCTCATTGTTTTCATCACTATACAAAAAAAAAACAACTGTAATCTCGAATACAAATCTATTATCTTATATAAATCTTGCTGCATGGCTCGCAGTTTTTTACATGAAAATTTAGGACACTTAAATCTCATTTGATATAGAAATAATCCCAAAAGTGCCGTAAATATTCATGTCATTCTTATACAAGGAGGCAATGGTCGCGTTAGACAATGATTAAAATGAAAAAAAATTGCATTTTATCCGCATAGCGTTTCTTCAATCGTGATTTGACCAAAAAAGTTATTGCGCCACAGTTACATAGACGATTAAACGAATTTTATGATGTGACTGTCATAATCAGCAGAGATCAGATGTTATATATATATATATATATATATATATATATATATATATATATATATATGTATATAATTTAAAGTTGTTTAGTGTGAAAGCAACTGCAAAGAGGTATTATAATGTCAATACAGGAATTCGTTTCTCACCGAGTACTTTAAAATTTTTACTAACCAATTTTAAATATCGATAATTAGAAATTGCTCTATATTTTTATTTAAAAAAATGTTAGTAATCCGGGTAACGTGCCTGCTTTTTTATTCGGATCAAAATGATTGAGACCTCGGCATTCTTTTCAAACGAACGAGTCTGACGAGCCCCGACGATAAACGACAGCCGGCAACTTGTCGCAAATGAACGCTCGATTATTAATAATAAAATTAAACTATAAAAAAGCTATAAAACAATGTTCTATTAATTTTTTATTGTGAAGTACGCACATTTCGGCGAAACTTATTGTAAGCTGCGGTGTCCGAGCGGTTAAGGAGATGGACTTGAAATCCATTGGGTTCTACCCGCACAGGTTCGAATCCTGTCCGCAGCGAAATTTTTTTTCTCCACTTTTCAGGCGGTTCTCAACTCGCGGATGGACTAATGCAAATCCAATTGAACCTTGCTCCAATAATTGTACAATTGTAAGTAATCTAAGCTGTATGTTTAAACTTTTTTTTGACTGTGCTTAAAATATATGTGATCATGGATTTTTTCTTTTAATAAAAATCTTGACTTCAAATAAAATTTATGCTTAAAAATCACATCGTATACATTTTTTCGATTAAACATATACAAATTATTATAAAAAACAAAATTATAGTAATCGTTCTTAAAACATTGATCTATATGTCAATTTCTAAAATATAGAATTATAATAATTAACAATAATAAAATTATATTATAAGAATAAATAATTACTGTTTTTTAATAAAAACCTGGACATAACTTATCTAAATATAGTTCCATAATATCAATGTGTAGTGTTATGATAAAAAAGAAAAAAATAAAGTTAAAGGAATTATTTTAAAATATTATGGATTTCATTTTATAAATAATGTTCAACGTATATTGCACTATCTTTAATTCATTTTTTAATCTACTAAAATTTAAAAAAGATTTAAAAGATATTTTATATAAAATTCACTTGATGAGGAGATCATTATAAAACATTTAGGCTCAAAATTATGATTAAAAATGCTTTTGTAGATTTAAATTATATGTCACTGACTGCAAGGGCGCTTCGAACGCTTAGTGCCGTATCAAGCGGAGGTACCTGTACGGGTCTACATCAATGTTTTCATTAACAAACGTATTGTTTTAGACTCATAATTATAACGATCTCTATTGAGAAAAAAGGTATATTGAATTGCGCCTATATATAATATAATCTAATTTGCTATATATAGATATTAATTTTTCAGCTTCAGAAATAATTTAGTTGAGTAGTATTAATTTCATATATTCACAGCATCGTTTTTAAGACCCTGTGCTTCAAAAGGATTGCATTTTTTTGTGTAAAAAGTTTCCTATATATACATATATAAAAACACAAATGTTTTTTTCTGAATCCAATCATAAACAGACTAATCCAAAATATTAGTTACATTTTTAATAGTTCCTTATTCTCTGCTCTGCTTAAAAAAAATCTCACTCGATTTATGACTTGATAAATTCTTGGACAATTTAGCTATAGATTTTCGAGCTGATTTATCATGACATTTATCATCTACGCATCTAGATTAAAATTAAAAGAAAAAGTATCTAAACAACGTAAATATCTTTTTCATTTATTGGACATTATCGCTTTCAGCGACATCATATATCAACTTTATCAATGAAATATAAAATATATCATCGAATTCTGATTCTGTTAAGTTCTTTAGTTGTTTTTAAGTATCAATATTTGATAAGAATGTAAATTTTTTTGTATAATATAGAAAACTAATAATTTGACAGTTCTTTGATTTTTATCTATAATTATAAAGTATATATAAGTACAATAAACAGAAGGAATTAACAAATCTTTATGTACGATCTGAATAGAAATTTTAAAAATGACTTTCGTTTCCTTTATACAGAATTCTTTCGAAGGTGTCTTAGAAAAAAAATTGGCTCTTCGACGTCCTTTAGTTTATATAAAATTTAAAAAATCAATATCATAATATTCATAGGTTTAAAACATAGAAAATCGAGTAAAGATAATGAAAAATCGTCTACAAATAACTTCATCTTTAAAAAATGAATTGTTTATTACTTTATTAATTGTTCTTTTAATGTTAAAACTCATGAAAGTATGAAAAACATATTGGATGTCGATTTTTAAGTAGAATAATATAATTTAGTGCATTTATCATTGTATAAAGCAATTCTCATTTGGCTTAAAAAGCTTTTCTCAAAGACAGTTTTTTTTTTTATTAATCAGCAATCTCCGTCATTGAATGCAGGTAAGAATAATACGTTAAGCTATTGAGGTAATCTGTATGTCAAAATCTGCTACCTGAAGAATACCTAATCGAGCTAATTTTGGTTAATGCTTCCGTGAAAAAATTTTATTGGCTTTGGAAATTTAAGAGGGCTGAACCCTCTGTCCCCTGCTCGACGACTCCTTAGAAATTATGGCATTTTTTACAAAGTTAAAAGAACAATTTCTTTATTTTATTTAACTCGTCGGTAAAAAAAATTACAAAAGTTCTTCTAAGAATTGATTTTTTTTTTCATTTTATTTTTTTACGTTTACATTTTTATTTTATACATTTTTTACTCATATATATATATATATATATATATATATATATATATATATATATATATAGTCTTGTGCCGATTTTCACCCTCACGTAGAGGAAAATGATCATTTTTAGAAATTTTGTATTTGATTAAAGAAAATTATTTAATGAATATATTATACAAAGGCATTTTTATATATATTGAAATAATGAATTTTAATTTTCGATTTTCGTTATTTATTAAAATTCAAAGTTGGAACAATGGCTTTAATTAAATTTTATTTATCAGAAATATCCCGCTCTTCCTCGGGGGGCCAGAGCACTTAATTTACTCAATTGGTAAGTAAAAATTGACGTCGACTGTAATTTTGCCTATAATTATAATCTTTTTTTGCTATACTGTATTAATTATTATAATATTAAATAATATATGCAAAGCATAATTGAACAAATTAAAAGCGAATTAAACTAACATACTATTTATTTCTTTCTTATTTAAAAAAGGTACTTAAAAATCTATATATTATAATATTAGATATCAGTACAATAATATTTCATTAAAATTAATCTAAATTTATACCAATTAAAAAATAGCTGCATAGTTTAATTGCTTCAATGCATAATGTAATTCAATTGTAAAAACTCTTAATAAAATGTTTATGTTAATTTCATTAATAATTATATATCTTATAGATACAGTATTTTAGGGATATAATAATTAACCATGAAACATATGTAATTTATACTATAGATATGTTTTATTAAAAGTTCCAGAGTTTTCAGTTCTCGCAACAGTAAAACATTTAAATAAAATATATACTACACGTATTAAGAGATTAAGAGTAAGTTATAAATATGTATAAATAATTTTCTTTTATTTCAATTACTATTATTATTTCTATTACTACTCTATTCTTTTAATTGTTACTATTGATTACAAATTCAATTTACCCTTTCGTTTAATTCATTTAATTGTTTACGTAATTTTTTTTTTGAAAATTAACCTGCTACATCATTTTGAAATTAAATAAAATAAACGAAAGATTCCATAAATAGTTTACATGTTCTTAACATTTACTATTGGCATATTAGTTTTGTTAATTAGTATTAAATCTTATAAAAGATATTAATCAATGATTTATATTTATATTTATTAGATGTATGCAGCACTGTGATTCTCTGAATCTTTTTTTACATTAATTGCCTTAACTATTTAGTTAATAGGAATTAGTTTTATAAATACGAAAATTGTATTTTACTTATAAAAGTATTGAAATAATCTTCATATACTAAATAAAGATAAATTCTAAACATTTATCTTCTTATCTTCTTGTACTAGCTAGTACTATTTAAACTTATAAATTATACATTATCTCGGGATTTAAGAATGATGGCAAATGTAAGTTTTATATCCTATAAGAAATCGTTTATAAAGATCAATGCATAATAATTTACATAATTATTAAATGCCTTTATTTGTACCATATAGTTGTAATTAAAAATAGTTGTCTTTACAAATGTATCTTGTCATTTTAAAAATCAGCTGTGAAAACTTATATAGGTAAATACTTTTAAAAATCACCACAAATGGCGCTGTTAGAAGTAATTGTTAACGATGACCTCTAGTATCTGCTAGTATATAGTGAGTCTAGGAACAGCGTAACCAGTGGCCATTATAGCGAGATAACGATGTCATTTTGAGTCTCGCGCGCGTTATAATGTAAGGCACCTGTTCAAATCTAAGCAAAATTTGGAATATAAAGATTAGACATCAAAAGCATACATTTTTTATAAAATTATTACAAATAAATAATATACCTATCTAATTAATTACTTGGGTTTGGTTTTCTTGAAATTAAATGAATTAAGATTTTTGAGTTGAATTTAATTACTCTTTAAATATCACGATATCCAATAAAAATACCTTTTACAAAGTAAATAAAATCAAGCATTCTTGTACTATAAAATTGTATTTCTTTAAATTTTTAATATGAAATATATCAATTATATTGTAATATACTTACAAATTAACGTTCGAATAAGTCTAAATAACAATGACATTGCTATAATTAATAATTATAAACTTAACAATTTGAAAAAAATCAATCGATAAAGCAAAAAAATTTCTATTCTATATATATAAAAGAATTAAAGCAACCATTTTTTGCAAATAATCGCATTTAACCTGATTTAACGAAAAACGTACATTATTATTTCAAATATAGAATCGAGCGAGTGCGTAAGAGTGCGATAATGCTATTGGTTCAACCTCAAAATGGCGAAACCAATCAGGAGAGACTCGTGTAATTGAACGTGGAACGTGGAACCAGATTTAATATTCATATTATATATATATATATATATATATATATATATATATATATATATATATATATATATATAATATACATCTGCGATTGTGTCATAATTATGACAACACTGCAATGTTTAGATTTATACGTCCCTTTAAATTTGCTACAAAATTATTATTCCCACAAGCCTGTTAGATTTTTCGTAATCATTGATGTTTTAAAAGTAAGTTCATGATCGCTGAAAAAATTTTAAAATGTTCTTTAAATAATAATCTATTTGTATTTAAAAATATAACAAGTCAATGTTTGTTCTCAACATTAAAAAGCTTATGAAAGGTTTGAAAATTTAGATCAACAAATTTATTGCAAATGTAATAATATATCTGATTTATAATTTGAAAATTTATATTGTGCATCTTGTATCCTATACAACCTATAAATCACTAAAAAAAATTTTGTTTTAAATTTCATTACAGAAAAATATAGTTTCAATGCATGATTGTTAGTTCCTCTTTTATTTGTCTAGTTATGATATGTAATTCAATATCTGTATGCTATAGCTAAATACAAGATAATATATGTATATTTAGAAGAAATATAAAAATATAAAAAACGTCGCCAACGTCCATGCATATATATATAGAGTCCATTACACACTAGTATACATTATTATTTCTGTTGCCTCTCGCTATACATATAAAATGACAGCACCCAAGGATATACAACACCAAGGTCCAATCTTTTCTTTAATCCAATTATCAAATAATCTGTGAGATGCACAGGTGAATAGTCACAGTAGATCTGTATAGTTTTCATTCTGACAAGTAAAAGTTTTTATTTATCCAACTCACCTAATATTATATCGGAATAGAACATAAATTGATGAATTATTTGGTTTACATTGCCAATATTAGAAGGAGAAACAGAAATATGTACACATAAGTCTCGAACTCTCTTGTTGAGTTGAAGCCTGCCCAAGAGATACCCACGAACTTGCGGTGTGTGAAAAGCATGCACAAAGGAAGAAGATTTAAAGAGAGAAAGAACGTTGTTTAGAAGAAGAATTGAGGCAGATAGAGAGTGATAGCTTATACCTCTCCGACTCTCGGGGAGACCTACAGCTGTGCGCAACATTGCGCGCTCCGCAGCTCCGCTACCAAATAAGAATATATATACATACATATATACATACATATATATATATATATATATATATATATATATATATATATATATATATAAAATATATACATGTATAGACTGCAAAGGTGCCTCGTACTCCCGTGCGCGTGCTCCCATAATACACATTAGCGGAGCACGAACAACGCGCGTGAGTCCAACTTTTGCTCCTGCAGCAGCAAGCTCCGGAAATCGTCGACGCTATATACTCAACGCATATTTTCCACATAGCAGCGCACTCCGCGCGCTCGCGCGAAGGAGAAGACGCGCACGCAAGGTGAGAAAAGAGATAAGGAGCATCGTCGGCAGGCGCGGAGGTGCTCCACGAGCAATCTCGACTTGCCTCTACGGCATAATAGTGAATTTACCTCGGTGTCCCGCATATGCCCTGTGCCCTGTGCTGCGTCAACTGCATCGCAGCATCTCCTCCGTCGCCCGAGCGATGCACAATCTGCAATGCGAACCATAGCGTGCATTATTATGCGCGAGCGATGTGTCTCTACGATACAGCTTCGTTACAGTGCACTTATGTAAAACGGTCGCGGGGGAGAATCGTCAGCTAATCGCGTGTGTGTTTAGAGTAGGCCACCAGTCTCGGTGAATTATACATCTCGATTTAAATGGATTTGTCTGTCGGGTGAGGGAGGACGTGGAATAAAAATACACGCACCACAGTGCGCGAAGTGCAATATTTTGTATGTACAGGAACGATAATCAGCGAACGAGATGTACGATCTGTGCAGGGCAGCTAGAGACTTGATCGCTGATCCGTGACAGTAAACAACGGAGGTGCGTCCGCTTTTAAAGCTGCAGCTCTCCATTTCCCTCGCATGTGATTATATATATATATATAAATATACGTATAGATTCGCTGTACCAGCGTATCCCTTTCTTTTATAGCGTGCAATAAAAAAAAAAAATCAATTCCCGCAAGCTCCGCAATGTACGCGTTCAAGCCGTTTGTTTTCATGAAGCACGAGGTGCAGAGCGTGGAGAGGCCAAAGGCCCGCAGCGGGCACAGGGTCGTTTGCGACGAGAGAAATTTGTACTCCTACGGTGGTTTCAACCCCAGCATCACTGCCAATGATCCGGACATGCAGAACGATCAGAGCTGGATAGACAGCAGACCCTTGTTCAAGGAGCTCTGGAAGTTTAACTTTGCCACAAAACGCTGGAGGCGCCTGCCCTGTCAAAAAATGATGCCCAATGAACTGGCTTCGAACGCAGTCATACTCAGGGGGGTAACACTGGTGGTTCACGGTGGTACTGGGGTTCCCTTCGGTGAGAACTGCAACAATAATGTGTACATATGCAATGTAAACGACGGGGAAATGCACATTATTCCAGCAACTGGTGATTTACCAGATCCGCAATATGGACAGGCTGTTATTTGCCATGGACAATATTTATACACTGTCGGAGGAACAACAGGTTTGGAGTATACCTGCGACATTCACAGATTCGATATGAAAAGTCAGGTGTGGGAGTCAGTTTATATTTGTGCTGGAAGAGATCCGTGCGAGCCCAAAGGAAGATATAGACATGAACTTGCATTTGATGGAAGAATAATTTATGTGCTAGGTGGTGGTACTGCAGCAGAAGCCTTTGGCTTTGCGGTATGATAATTAATAAAATTAAAGCTTAGCATGCTATTTATAATGGAGCACTATATATTTTTAGTTCTAAATTTTGTTAGTCAATTATCTTTTAATTAATATAGTTATATAAATTTAATAACATATATTATAATACTTTTAAATTGTTTAGATTTCTTTTGCTTACTATAATAAGAATAATATACGAAAAAAAATTTTAAAGATTTAATGAATTTAAAATGTCATTTTTTAAGACAAACTTTAATTTTCGTGCTTAATTTTCTAGGAAATTCCAGCTTTCGACACTTTAACAAAAAGATGGATGACGTTATGTCCTCAAAGTGACTTAGAGAAGAATTTTCCTGCTCCAAGACGATGCCATGGTTTAGTCCAATATGTGGATGAAAAAACAGGATCAACTTTAGTTGTCATATCTGGAGGGTACAATGGTTCACAAGTTTTTAATGATATTTGGAGGCTAGATCTGAGTATCTTACAATGGACATGTTTAAAGACCTGTTTGTTACCACAATCAACATATTTCCATTCTACTACTCTCACTCCAGCAGGTCAAATGTTTACTTTTGGTGGAATTGTAAAAGAAGAAAATGAGGTAGATATACGTTAGCATTAGTTAATTCACTTATAGCAATAAGGTTGATTTTATAAATAGTTATTATTCGTTATTATTAATATTTACATTATTCTATGGTTATTTTTAAATATTTAATCACTGTCTTTTCTCGAACTAATTTTTAATTTGTAAGTGAAATTAAATACTTTCGTAATATACAATTCAATATTGAATTCTATTATTTCAGGTAGCAAGAACAGATAAAATTCATTCTGTTTGGTTGGTGGTACCAAAACTTACAGAAATGTGCTGGGAAGCATTGAACTATTATTATCCAAATTTCAAGAAAAAACCAAAACTAGATCTACTTCGTATAGGTGTACCATTAAAATTTGTTCAAAGGTTTGAACATGACTAACAATAATTTTTTTTTAGTATAATTTACAAGTTTAGGGTGCTATAAATTCAATCATTGTTACCAGTTAATAGTTAAAAAGAATATGAATGTTATACATAAATGAAAAATTATACTTATATTTTTCTATTGCCTTAACATGTACATTGTGATCAAGGTCAATGCGTTAGTGATATTAATTGGTATTGTATTCAAAAAGGTATCGGTAGAGAACACAAATTGGTTATACAGATTCCAAATCCATTAAAAAAGATTAAGATGTTGAATATCAATATATATTTATTTGTACATAAAAAATTTCTTGACAGTCTATATCCACTGAAAATTAAAAATGAAATATACTGTAAGAACATGTACTTTATTTTACAAATGCTACAATATTTTTTTGATTTACAAAATTTGAAATATTTTGTTAATATAAAATTAATCAAGTATGCCATAAACTAGAATTTTTATTTTGCCTTGTTTGATAAATTTTGTTCAATATGATTCATTAGAAGCAAAAATTATATGATTTGTATACTTTATCAATAGCGTATTATTTAAAATGAACTATAACTTTTATACAAGCAAATATATGAATCTAATAAGGATTACATCATTATAATTTGTTTCAATCTTAAATATTTACAAACATGTTATAAAAGCTTCATAATATTCTAATTATAATTAAGCTAATTTAAAATCTTTTTGAATTAGTTGTGAACTAAAATATAGTTGATCACACAAAAGATGCAGGACTGTTTAGAGCTACACCTAATAATATATTACATTTGTAACTGAAATGGTTTCAAAGTAAATTGAAATTATAGAAAAAAGCAGATGATTTCTTATAACAACTTATATGCTATTAAAGAGGCTTCCGTGTATTTTAACTAAATGATAACGCCATTTGGAACTTTGTGATTACGCAAATAAGCTATAACCAATTCATATTTGAAAACGAAATATTATACTTCTCCATGTCTTGTTCTATAAAATTACTGTCCAAAAATTGTCAACTTCCCATCCAGTTGAGTGGAATTTCCCTTTAAACTATATGATTTATTTTTCTGAAACAAAATCACGATTGTTACTGAATAAAAAAATATTATATTTGTTTAAGTTAGATCTTTTCAAGATTTTTTTTACAATTTCATGTTTTTGTTTTTTTCTCAAGAATAAAACAATCTCTTTCATGTAATAGGCACGTCTCGTAATAGCTTATCTGTCGCCCTACTGATGAGCCCAGCAAGTAATCATGAGTAAAACATAGATTTTATTTTAATAACTCGTTATTTTAAAAAAGCTTCGACCATCTTGCAAAATCAATTAGAATCAAAAAACCTAGATTTTCCAAATTCAATTAAGAGAAAAAGTGATAAAGTGTATAAGAATTGTTTCTTACAAGCAATACTAAAATTTCCCTTTATCGGCAGCTCTTCCACGATTTCTTAAACTTCTTATCGTATATTTAATATAATTATACTATACATATCATAAAAAAATAAGCACTAAATATTCACTATTATATGTGCTGCTTGCTACAAGGTTTCTTAGTCAATACTGTAGCACTGCCAAAGCCTCTTTAATATGCGATATTTCATTTTATTTAAATAATGGAAAATTGTTGGATTTTTTAAATCAGACATGAATTTTGTTTTTATTTCGTTAAAATTTTTCTTTTTTTAATTATTAGCAATATCCCAAAAATATTTTTACCAGGTAGTAAATATTTTGTGTATAGAAACAACATATTGATAAAGTTGCATTATCATAAATTTATCTTCAGGTTTTAATAATATTCAAGGAGAGGAAGTTTTAATTGTGTAAAACGATCAAATTAAGATCTGATCCCATATAAGGGTTCAAAAAGAAACATGAGCGTTTATTACACCGAAAATTGTATTATAAACAAAAAAAAATAAATCGGGCAATAAAAATAAAACACTAAGATTTTTACTAAAATAAAATGGAATATTATTATATAATAACCATAAAATTTATTTAAAATAATTTTCAGCTAGAAGGAATTGCAAGACTTTTGAATATAAAAAAAAATCATTTAAATTTCGATTATTATTTAATTACCGAAAATTCTACAAATTGACGATACATAAAGTTTAATTCGATTTGATGAACAATTTACCGTGTACATTATGCCATTTTATGATATATTTTTATAACAAATAAATTTTATTCTATTATCTAAATTTTCATTAGTTTGAGAATGTATTTCTTAATAATCGGTAATATTGTTATCAGTAAAACAGTTAAAAATATTCACAGTAGTCCAGCAATATACTTTATATAGTTGTTAAAATTATTAAATGCTTAACAGTATAATAGAAAAATTAAATCTAATAATCGTATGAATTCAATTTTCTAGGATTAAACTGGGTTTTATAAATGCAAAATTTGTAATTAAATACAAAATAACACAAAAATATTTCAAACAATTTACATGGATAATAGTTTTTCTTTATCGCTTAAAACAACATTCTTTTCATTTGACGTACGATATCAATAACAAACCGAAATTTTGTAACAGCGCCATAATGAAAAGTAACGAATACTAAATAATTAAACTTTATTATATAGACATATTGAAACCGAGCAAAACAACAAACACCAAATTAATCGGTTTGCCGTTTAAAAACGATTGTAATAGATAAGTGAGTGTCGATATTTACAAAGTTATGTTTCGCCTATTCTATAAAATAATGTAATATTAAAATGATTGCTGCGCAAGTTGTATACTATATATATGTATAAAAAAATGATAGTAGTATCGAATTTATTTAGATGCAGTTAAATTGGCTTTTGCGTGTAAATAAAGTAGGTAAAGGAAAAAAATTGATAATTATATATAGCTTGTGAAGAAATATAGATATATTTATGAGAGAATATCAATATATGTAATAGGCTCATTGAAAATTTTATCAAAAAGTTAGAAACTGTTACGTATTCAAGTCGTGTGCGTATAGATAGATAGATAGATTATTATTATTATTATTATTATTATTATTATTATTATTATTATTATTATTATTATTATTATTATTATTATTATTATTGTTATTATAGGAATACCCGAGTATACTTTTATTGTAACTTTAATCTAGTATGTACAAACGATATCATTGAGACTTATTAAGATTATTATTTTGTTTGATTTTCGTTAAACTACTCCTAAATTTTTAGGTGTGTGATTTTACTTACTTATGCATATAATTTTAATATATATAACATAGAAGCATGAAATTCATTTCATCCCACGCAGAAAAGAGTGCGGGAAGAAAATTCTCGTTAGCGCGTGCAGTAAATTTGAATGGGAAATAATTTTCAACGCGATTATACAATAATGTAGTGAAACAAAAAAGGTGTTTTAAATCAATAAAATATGTCAAACTAAAAGTTTGTAAAGTGAAGGTTTACGTCGAGTAACTTTGCTAATTCTAAATCATGAGATAACATATGATTTTGCTGCTCGCATCTTTATTATATATACAGAACGTTTCGTGAAATATTATATATATAATATGTTATATCATAACATATAAGCATGAAGATCTCGACATTAAGAATATATATACGTAAAGGAAATGCTCTTCGATAAATAATTTTTAAATTAAAATGTCGGCGATAATAGATAATATTAAATAATTATATAGATAGAAAATACAGTGTGAACACAAGTTAATATAAGAATGAATGAATTATTTGATCTATTAAAGTTTGATTACATATACTTATTACGTTAAATGATTAATTTTATTTTAAACGAAATTTGTAAATTTAATGCTGATTGTGAATTATTTATTATGGGTATGTATTTACATGTTAAATTTTATAAATTACATTTACATCATAATTTATAAATTTAACATACATATATGCAACATATACTTGCCAATCTTTATTAAGTTTACATGTTTTTTTAGCAAAAATTTTTATCCTCGCCTGATTAACGATGGCTTAAATTCACTGATAACGAATTTATTAAAAGTGCAACTGATAAATAACATCACCTCTGACTTATACTACAATTAACATGATATCGAAAGCTCAAATTCAGTAAGAAGTTATAAACTTATGTGGGAAATTTTCAATTTGAAATCCAGCGTTGTCGAATGTTTACTTAAGTTTGAAGCTTGCTCGATATTTATTATCGATATAAATAATTATGTGGCACATATGAATCGCTTCGATTTCTTCTCTATAAAATGCCATTGTGCAATATGCGCTGCGCATTATCAGTATATCTTTATATATACATATACATATACATATATATATATATATATATATATATATATATATATATGTGTGTGTGTGTATAGATAGATAGATATATATAGATAGATATACAAATGTCTTTGAGCTCTACTAGTATTCGAAGAATACAATGATATATTGTAAATAATTATTACTTGCTAACAAGATAATTAAATTATATATATATACAACTAGCAAATGCAATTTTATATGTTTAATAAAAATTGATATAGCAATTATATCGAAAAAATGCATGGTACATTTTTATTTCTACATATATACCTTCGTCTATATAAGCGCAAAAGATCTGAAATTTTGAGAAATTGCCCATTTTTCGTCTGCGTATAATTACAGTTTATTTCCTTGTTTCATATATATATATATATATGATTCCCAATTTCGCCCCTGATGGAGTTCGAACTCATAATAACTTATATATATATATATATATATATATATATATATATATATATATATATATATAACTACCAAGAATGACACTTTCTAAAATTATAGAAAATTTCACGTTAAAACCTAATTTCACTTTCATATACATTATAAAAAAAAAACTATTTTTATCATTGTTATATAGCTGTTAGCTGCTTGCCCGTATTCATTATCCATCATTGAAGTTCCTCTGCTATCTTTTTTATTTTTTGAGAACGTCAGTTGTATTATAATTCTGTATAATAAAATTATTCCTTAATGGTACTGTAAACTTTCGAAACGACTTAGAATTTACAGAAAGGAATATAATACACAATCCACGAGTGCAATTCATACAAATACTCGTATGTATTTATGTAAAAAATACAAATTGTAAACGAATCTGTATAATTTATTCTACGGGCGAATATTCCAAAATCTTCTTTCAAAATAACATGTTACCGGTCACTCCGTCAAATTTTAATAACCTGTTTGGCTCATCAGTAAGATTGATGGTTCATCCGCACACGACAAAGATTTCAACATGAATGAAAAATTAAAAAAATTCTAATGTTTTACATCATGGAAATAGCGAGTGCGCAACTTCGTATACCAGCGATGTAAATACTATAGTAATGCTTTGCGATCGAACGAATCGCGTTGTTGATCCGACGTTGTATTGAAAAAAATTTTTCGTAATTTTTTTTTTTTTTTTTGTTCTACAATGTTTTTGTTGGCAAATTTGACGTTATTCGTAGAAAACTACCGGGCCCAGTGGATGACCGAGGACGGAACGTATTCTGTTTCATTAGACTTTGGCAAGATTATTCGTGAAAGAAAAAAATGCTTTGAGCGGCCTTGACCATCGCTAATGTTTTCTATACGTATATAAATTTTAAGAGCTGTCGTTATTTCTCTAATGCTCGTACGCTATCATCGTCTCTTTTCTGTTATATATAGTTATTTTAATTTCAGAAACGAGCCTGAAGACATTAAAAAAGTTTAATTTTAGAATCTTGAACTCGTTAAAAAAGCACAGTGCTTTTAGCAAATTCTTTAAAAAACATTCCTTGGTAAACATTTGTAAACTACCCCTAATAACCTGCACTGAAAAACTTTTTGGCAATGTATTGTCGATTTTTCCTTAATTTATGAAATTGTATATTGTATATATATATATATATATATATATGACATTACAATATATAAACTATGTTTGTATATATTATATATTATGTTTAATGTAATTATTATGTTCGTTATATTGAATTAAATATGGGTATATTAAAGATGTTAAAGAATAACATTTCAATTTATTGCAGTTTATTTAAAAGTGAATGCTATACAAAAAAACATTAGAATTGTTTTACAGATGCACCATCAACAGTATTGTAGATATCGTAAAAGAAGACCTCGGAAAACTGACTAAAAATCCACTACAATTAAAAGCATATCACACCCCGAAGACGTATAAGTTTTATTCTTAAAGGGTTCCGCGCAGCTGTAATGACTTTAAAAAAAAAGTCCTTTTTCGGGAATTTTGTCATACGGAAGGAAAAGTAGTAAAAAGATACGGTTTAAAAATATTAACACCAAAAATATCGACTTCAGAAGAATTTGCCAAATACTTCAGGAAGCGGTCATTGGTATTGTCTATGCGATTGAGTAAATATCGTCTTGACAAAATTTTTTTCGATGCATTGGTCTTGGTTGATCCTATATGCAAAATTCAGTGTTAGATTATTTTAGCCTTCTATAAATAATAAAGCAAAAAATACTGGAAACTAAAATATTGGACGGTATCGTGGAAGGTATGTAAACAGGTGTGTCCACTTGGTTTTATTACGGTCTGCGTCTTTGCTGCTCTGCGCGGCAAATGATTTATGAGTTTATTTTTCAGAGGCATGAAGTTTTTTTTATAGGTTTTAAGCTTCTGACAGGGGCTTGCAGATTTTCAATTTCGAGTACTGCAGTTGGTCTTGTGTCGTCCTGTCGTTTGAACAGACGTCTTTTCTTTCCTCGTTTGAAATAAAGTTCATGTTAAAAGATTATTTCGTGTATCTTTATTTTAATATTCCACCTACTATATTTAATAAAAATTCAATTTTCAGGAATAATGAAAATATATTTATTACCTGCATATATTAATAAAAAGTATATTTAACAATTGATGTATTTCACAAAAGTTATGATCAGCATCGATGTGTCTTCGGCGATTAAGCGGTAATTGGTAAGTCCTTTGCCTTACTAAGAGTATGCGAGAAAAATATATAAAATGCCAATGATTTTAATAAACTGGCAAAAGTCCATTTTGTACGTTTCGCCGTATAGGCCACCTACTGGACACTCGTCAGCAATATAATACAATTTATTGCTTTCCAGTTTTTTAATAATGTGGAGCAGCCTGCTATAGCATCGTTATATATTATTAGAAAACGTTAAACTTAAAACATCCGTCAATAGAATTGGCTCACGTAAAACTTCGATTTTAACGTCGGGGTTCTTCGAACGCGTCTTATTGTCGATTTCCAAAAATATCAAGATCATACATTTGCAAAGCTTTATTATTGGCCAATTCGACAGTTTCGCCGATAGGAAATACATTCACTGGTCAAAATGGGTCAACATTATATTTGCGCATATATAACACTGCTAATAAAGGAAATTTTTGTACGAAGCTTCCTTACAAAATTATCACGATGGCGATGCTCGAGACTATACTTATGTTTGTGAAGCAATGCACTGAACTTCGGTGAATCAATTTTCCAAAGATTATTTACAAAAATCATCACGATCGTATTTTTCGAGGTCAATTATTTGTAGTGCAATCACTAATCTCGATATGATGCGAAGAAATTTTAATTATTTATAGCTCAAAAGTAAATTAGAGCAATTACAAATTATAGAAATATATCGTTGTTAGCTATATCGTTATTACGTCCGGGCAGCCTACCGATGAGCCCAACAGGCGTCCTAGGGTGAAACGTATAAAACCCAATTTTAATTTGAATTCTTAATGAATATTTAAATGTTTCAATATTTTGATTTAAACGGAGCAATCGGCATATCACCATATTATTGGAAATCTTTCATAAAGAAATTGTTCAAATTTTGCTCGATATTTTAATTCTAAGCGTTAACAAAATATGTTTTATTTTTTAAATGTATATTTCCATAACGTTTAGGTCTACTCAAAGGCTACTTTTGAATAAATTAAAAATACTTACATTGTAAAAAATAAAATCTAAGAACATTTATAGTTAGTACAAAATCATATAATTATTGGTGGGAAAAAAACGTTTAGTTTTGGATAAAATCTGATAATTCAAAAAGAATTATGTTGTCTTCAACATGCTGCAGCGCTGTAAAAAATAAATTACTACTTCCTCCGCTCCGCTACTAGAAGCTCTAGCATTTCCAAGAAAGCTATTGTTGAGGACGGATACAGGCAGCACAGAGACGCTATACGACATCTTTTAATGAACGCGAGACTAGCGAATTACACGAAGCTGCACGAAGACGCTGCTGTCTCATAAATGTTAAATTGTAATAATACTACTATAATAAAACTACTATTGAAGACTTATATGACAAGCAAAAAAAAAAGGAAAGAAAAAGAAATAATACACAATCGTGTTGCTGTTAGAAAAATGTTTTCTATAGTATTATATCTTGAGCAAAACAAGACTTAGCCATTTCGAAAATACCAAGATGTAGGGTTCGTTGTGAAAAATTAAAAGTATACTTATGTCAGGCCGTTGTGAATTATAAATTAACGAATATTGTTATCGATCTCAGTTTTTATGCAATGATCTACTGTACTAATATAATGGCAGTCGGGCTCTTCTTGTTTATAATCATCCCCGTAGAACTGGAAATAAAAATTACTACTAAAAATAAAATCAAAAAAAAATATAAATATAAACAATCCGGAAGAAAAGTAATCAATATGTCAAAGGACAACCTGACTGCCCCACTCAACTAATTTTCCGTATTTTGTCGATGGTTCAAATTTCTAACCTCGCCGGTTCATCGTCGGGGACTGAACTCTAATTAACATTGTACTTATGTCGACTATTCTAAGTTAACAGATTTAAGTCCTATTTTCCAATAGTATAGACTGTAATACATCTTCTATTTCAATTGTTTTTTCTTTACTTGGACGGTTTAATATAAAACATTATTATATTATTTATACATAAATTAAAAAAAAAGTTATATTTAGAGTTGGCATTACGTTTTTTTTTTATAATGAGATAAGATACGTATAGTGTAAGTAAAAGAAAGGGGGACTTGCAGAAAGTCCTATTAGTGATTAATGAATATTATTATGAATAGTAGATTAATATTTTTGTATATTAGAAACTGATAAAAAAATTTTCTACTATCAAGTAAATATATACTTGTTTTGTACCAAGTAAATCATTTTCTAAATAATTTAGAAAATGTATACTCAATTTAAGACGACGTAATTTGATTTAAGTGAACTCTTCTTGCATCACATAAACATTTCCTTCATTTAAGAAGATACTTTCTCAATTTTAAGAAACTAATTTACTTGGTAAAAAAACAATGAAAATATTTACTTGATAACGGACATTTTTTTTCAGTGTAACTAAATATTTAATAATTAATACTGTATTAAGGGAGGGACTTTTTTGCGCGCGCGCTCCGCCCCTCGTTATAGTTTATCCGTCTCACTGTTACCGCATAATCGACTTTGTGTCTGTGTTTTTAGCAATTTCGGTGTTAGTTAATTGCAATTTGTGTAAGCAAAGAATGACGTTCGACGAAAGCAACCATCAAGGTTTAGGATTTAAAATTATTTTGTCGCGTCGCTGCGGTAAACGAAGAAATCCAATCCGGACCGTTGACTCACACCGGCTACAAAATCAACAGAAGATTTGTATTCGTGATGAGGCTTTTGGGTGTCGCACGAGAAGGCGTAAGCATATTTTATGTGGTCTTCTGGATTTATCTCAAGACATTGGCTTAGCAAGATCGACGTATGACAAAATCGTGGAACATCTGATGCATGCAGCATCGAAAACGATGCTTGAAAGTGCGCGAAAAAGTGTCGTCGAAGAGGAAAAACAACTAAATGTGCAAAATGAAAGACCAGCTGACCATTTAAAAGTTTCGGGCGATGGATCGTGGAAGAATCGTGGATTCATTTCTCTGTACGGTGTAACTACACTTATTGGCTACTGCAGTGGCAAAGTGATTTATCTCTATGTTAAAAGTGGATATTGCGATACCCGTACTCTCAAAACACATACTTGAACAATCGACGAGTATGAAGAATGTTATGAAACCCATAAAGAAATTTGTTCTTCGAATCACGCAGGCTCCGCCGGAAAGATGGAAGTTGATTCGATCATCGAAACGTTCTCAAGATCCATCGAGAAATTTGGAGTAATGTGTAGCGATTATATTGGCTACGGCGTGGTTGGACACGCGCAGAATGCTAACGAGTCGTTTAATTCAACCGTATGGTGCATGAGGCCCAAACACCTTCATTCGGAAATTACAATAGTTGAGACTGCTGCTTTCATCGCTGTATGGATGTTTAATGAAGGCTATACGGTGCAATATTAAAGCGCACCTCATTGACGACCAAAGAGGCCAGAACAGCCCGTCGAATGGAGCACTTGACCGAAAACCAATCTTATAGAGCAGGAATCGCTGATTAACATATTAATAGGGTAAGTTCAAGAAGTTTGCGATTTTTTCGGAACGAAAACTTTGACACGCGATTTCTCGGATTTCCATTTTGATGATTTTTTTCAAATTGGCGGGCAAGCTAGGGAAAAAAGTAAACGTCCTATCGAAACGAGTCAAAATGCGTTGTAATGGGGATTAAATTCTTTTCTAGATGAACCTAAAATGCCTTAAGAAAGTTAAAATTAGCCCGGTTTTTCAACGATCAAAAGTGAATGTTTTTTTTTTTAATGCATTTTTTTTAATCTGCGAAAAATTGTTGAATGTTTCACTTTTTGTTGATATTTTCTTGGTTCACCCAGGAATTACACTATTGAAAATTAAAAACTTTTTTTGGGTTTTTTTGTTTCAAATGAAAATTGCGACTTGCCCCTCACGCAGATAATAACGAAATTTAAGAAGACTCTTCAAATACATGAGAATAAACCCTAAAAGTTTCATTTTAATCAGACATTTCTTTCCTTCCCAATAAAATCTTCGAAAATATATCGTTTTTTTGAAGCCTCTAAAGCAGGCTCCCTCCTTAATATAAGAAAATTGAAGTTGTATTAATACATATAATTTATTATAGTTTAATTGGCAATGTTACAGATTTATATATATATATATATATATATATATATATATATATATATATATATAATATATTCATTAAATTCCGAATAACTGTATACAGCGGATAGAGATTTCACGAACTTGTACGAACAATGGCAGCTGGTGAACAGAATTTTAAAGACAATACGTTTCAAGATCTGATTTAAAGCGAATTCGAGGCATAGGGTACTACAGGCGAATGAATATGAGATCGATCGAAGAGGGGCATTGTCGAATAATCAGCCCGAAGAATCATTCGCTACATTACCTATATGTATATTTGGACATGCACGCGCGCGCGCGCGCACGCGTTCCGAATCCTTCCAGCGTCCCACCCTTTTCCCCAGCCCACGCTGGCGTGACAGTATTAATTATATAATTCATAAAGTTCTTCCTCTCGTCGGGTCTTCTTCGGATCGAGCTGCCATTATTACGATTAACGTTCATCTACGGGCGGAGAAGTTGGCGGCAAAAGTGGCGATTGACGAGTCCTTTGCCCGTTTCCGCCGGGCTTCATAGGATGGCAAAATTTGCAGAATCCGAAGATCGGCTGCCGATGATTATTGCGCGCTAATTTTCGGAGCCTACAAATTCTGAATTGGATTATAGTTATAATGGCTGTGTGTACATAGAGGCTGTATGGCCTGCAGAGCGACAATTTTTGTCTTTAACGCGATCGTCTACTTGTTTAAGTCATGCATTAATAAAGAAATAAATATAAAATGTATTAGGTCGTTCTCTGGGAATTGGAATTAGTGAAAGTCTAGTCCTCGCACTGTTGAAAATTAAACCCGCACAAATCGCACTTCAACGTAAAATGAAGATGATATGAGTAAATTGGTGTATTGGCCGATTTGTACCAGTGAAAGCTTTTCGCCGAGCCGACCTCACGCGCTTAATATATATATATATATATATATATATATATATATATATATATATATATATATATAATAGTTCCTTGTATATTTAAGAACAAACAGTTTCATATTATCAAGCTTGCCATAGTGTATATATATATATACGTGCAATATTGGCGCGCTTTATTAACAATCGATTACAGGATGCTCGAATGTCTATTGAATGTTTACATAATATCGTCGCTATATAATTTATAAAATACGATGCAAATCGAATTTTCGCATTGAAATTTATAATATACGTTTTCGATTCAATAGTTTGTACGATTCGTATATATATATTAATTTCATTTTGAGAACAAATATATTGAGAAAAAGACAAGATAATTGATTGAACTTTTGAAATATTTTTAGAATTCATCTATAAAAAAATGTCTATATTACAAATTTATATATCTGTATAGATGGCAAAGGCGACGAATAATAATATTTTCCTTATCGAATATAATATAATCGGATATTAATTTATTGTAAATAGTTTGAAAAAAAATATATATATAAACATTTGATCTATATATTGCACTTTAAGTTGAGTGTAGTAATTCTAAATAATAGATGAAATAATTGGATCAACTATGGCTCCGATCTCTTTTGATTATCTAATTTTCCTTCAAACAATATATATTTATATAATTCAGTCCCCGAAGAGCAATATATGCTATTACGTGATATTGAGTCCCCGAATAACAATATATATATTTATAAGGTTTGAGTCTCTGAAGAGGAGCCGAGCGGCTCGGAACCTCGGGATTTGCAAATGCGAAAAGTTTTGGCGAAGCGGAGTGAATTATTTTCTCGTCAAAATTAATTTTTACCTTAATTATTTCGGATTTGATGTGTCAAATTCTATACAATGACAGTAGTACGATTATGTTACAGTTGCTAAGAGAGACCGTATAAGGACGCAATGAAAATATTAATTAGTTTGCTTTATATCAATCTACGTACATATAGTACTTTTTAATTATATATGTCTTCCGAAAAAGGTGTAACAGACATTATTTGCATTTTTCTAAATACGTGTATAATTTTGCTGCTGTACAAAGCTTATTAATAAAAATCAATTTTATTTTATTATTATTTATTTATTTATTTAAGGTCTATTCTGCAGTGTCACGCGTCTGTAATTTTTCTGGAGCAGTATTTTCATTTGATGGATTATCAATTCATTGTAGGACTGCTGTAAAAAAACCGTGGGCGTTTTTGCGTAAATTGGCTGTTTAAAAAATTAATTGTCTTAAAATGTTCATTTTATAAACCTGTCACTTTGTTCACTTTATCCTATATGTATATATAATATGTGTGATTACGTTTTTATAGAAAAAAATATTTTTTACTAGAACTCGAGATATCCCGTTAGTTTAGTAACTGTATCTTGCATTTATATATATATATATAATAATAATAATAATTAACTTTGGTTCAATTGTAAGGTCGAAACAATAACTAATCTAGAGTTCATTTTTTTATAATACCTCAATACATACTTCTTAAAATATTATAAAAAACAATGAGGTTTGACTTTTTCTTTTTGCAAAATAAGCAGAAAACGAGTTTCCGCTTATATATATATATATATATATATATATATATATATATATATATATATATATATATAGCTAAATTTCACTCCATTCATTTTAAAATAAAAAGTGCGCATATTTTAACACGCATTTGGTAAGCCAAATTTTTTTCACTCATCGTTTAATATTAAATTAAAGACACAAGCTTATTACTTTTAAAGTAGACGAGGCTTTAAAATGAGATATATTGAGTTTCACAATCTGTAATATATATAACGAGGAACATGGACGTATACAATTGTGCAAAATCCCTTTGCTAAATTAAAACTATCTCGAATTCTATTAAAACATTTTTAATTTTAATGAACAGAGCTCATTGCAAAGTAAACCTGCACCGAAAGTTATAGGTTTAAGATGCCAGTCTTATAGAAGACACGGGAAGCAATGAATCTGTTAATAATAAATTAAAAAGAAATCACGATAAAACATTCTCGGTTATTATAATCGATCTATTAAAATACCTCTAGAAAATTGGAATTACGTAACTGGAGCTCCTTCCGCAACGAAGGAAAATTCACTTACTCCATTACCTATAAACCATTATCTATACAGTAATTATAGTAAAGTATAATGAAAAATAACATAATTATAAGAGGTATTAAAACAGTTTTCTTTTAATTAATAAATCTTGTAAATAACAACAAAAACGACTTTTAAATATGTCTGCACTTTCAGTATTAGCTCTACGAGTAATATTTTTTATTTCTTATAAGATAGAATATAATTTTACATAAAGATTTAGTTATAAAAAGAATCCTTTTTTATTTCCTTCACATTTTTAATTACATTCATTTCAAAAGATTCAATATATTTTAATAGTAAATAAAATGTATTAAAAACAAATTTTTTGATGATTTTTTTAATTACATCAAAGCATAGATTCAAAATAGTCAAGCTGATAAACGTACAGTCTAAGACCTCAACATTCATTAAATATACTAATATATCTAATTTATATATATATATATATATAGAATTTGTTAAATGAAAGTTAATGTTCATCATAACAGAATCTAATGTATGCTGTTGATAAATTAATAATTTAGATACTACGAAGAATAAACGTGAATAAATACAATGTATTAAAACATCATAATACGAACGAGCTTTTGCTTAGTGTTTTCTCACCCCCCTCTCCGTTTTTTCCATCCTAACTCAGCGAAAACATATTAACTACGCTTCTGATATAGCAATAGATAGTGGACAATGATTGAACCTCTTATTCACGACATAGAACTCTTGTCAATTCCTTTTAAAATAAATAAAAATTAAGTAAAATAATTCTTTATATATATATTTATATATCATTATTTTAAAGATTATATGATGCAGCAACCAAAACTTTTTAAAAGTTCTTCCAGAATTTTTTTATATCAGATAATATAAATTGACGTTACTTCGTACTATACCGTCAAATTTCGTTGGTGACGTTTCGATCTATTAACAAAGTATTTTACTAAACCAGCTTGGTACTATATATATAGAACCAGTAACGTCACTTTATGTTATAAAAATTCTTTATTAAACTTTTATGAATAATTATAGACATGATATACTATAAAATTGTACAATCGAATACGCGACTGCGCTCACGGCGATATGCTAAGCGCGCTTGCGCGCGCGCGATCCTCGCGCCATCTTGTGGCGCCCCACCAATCCCCTAGCCTCACCGTCCGCCCGCGTATCGTCGCGCGCGCGCATATATAAGAGGAGCCACCAGACGGCCGCTGATCTCAAAGGGAGAGCCGACGACTTTCTGCGCGTATCTACTGCTACGTTAGATTTTGTGTGCATATGTATACATATTACAAATCGAGTATAAAGTTGGAAAGGCGTACACGCGAGATATAATAAGTTATATATATATATATATATCTATATATATGTATATATTGTATTAATATACAGAATTTCATTACACTTATAATCGTCACCGGTGCTTTTATATAACATAATTCCTACTTGCTTGTTCGTATTTTATATACACTCGCGAGTATCCTGGGCCATCGCACCGAATATCTTACATCGCTCTTCCTCTGTTTCCCTCTCTCTCTCTCTCTCTCTTTCTCTCACTCTCTCTGTCTCTTTTCGAGGGAACTGCCGCGCGTTTGCGCGCTGCATTATTATATTCGCTGATAATACAAAGCGACGAGCACTTAGGAGAGGTTTTTTTTTTTATAATATTGTCGTGCCGCAGCAGCAACAGCAGCAGAGTAAGTACCAGCACCGTGTCCGTTGCGCGCGGGGCAGGTCATCGTCGCAGAGTGTCAGCAGTCCGTGAGTCCAGACACCCCCCCCCCCCCAACATCAGGGCTATCAAATGCAGTCGTCGGCATCATCGTCGGCTCATCGTACGATCCCGCATCATCGCCATCAGCATCAGCGCTACGGGAAGCATCAGCGGCGTCAGCAGCAGCACCATCATCAGCGAGGCTCTTCGTTCCCCCAGGTGTCGAGGGTGCATCAAGCCGACGTCATCAGCTAAGGCTCGCGATTCGCCGACGGGCCTATTATACCATACCTGCTATTGCAAATAATATTGTGCCTGAATAGCGGCTGCGTCCTCGTCCGTCGTAGTCGTCGTCGTGCGGTTGTGAGTGAGAGAACGAGAGGGAGGGAGAAAGAGGAAGAGAGAGAGAGAGAGAGAGAGAGAGAGCAGTACAGCACCAGACAGAGAGAGAGAGAGAGAGAGGCACTGATATACACATATAGCCGCGCACCGCGACTATTTTGTATTCCACGGGACTTCAACGTGGGACGGAGAGAGATAGAGTGATTGGAAAGCCCGAGGGTTCTAGAGAAAATGGAGCAGAGGAGGCTTTACAAGCTCGTGCTTACGGGAGGTGAGTAATTTCTATTATATTATGTTATTGCAGATTCGAAGCTCTGTCCTCCCCTCTCCGTCCCTCTCTTCCCGTGTCAATGCACCTTGAACATGCTTTAATTCTTGCATATACATACTATCTCCCTCGCCCTTTGGCCATACCACGTGCTCCCCTCTGGGCCTCTGCCGAGTCCGCACGCTTAGCTCGTGCCGACTGTCTCTTCTCTTTACACGATGCATGTATATATATATAATTGAAAGGTGAGCGGAGAGCGAGAGCGAGAGACCTGAGAGCCTCTTTGCAGAGCTACAATATAAATATATATATATATATATATATATATATATATATATATATATATATATATATATATATGATTAAGAATTTGTGGGTGCGCGGACTCGATTTGTAATATATAATCGCGCGGGCGCGAACATCCGCGGTGCGCGCGGGCTCTGATCTCTGGGATGTTTATTATTAGTCTCAAGGGTAATATTTGCGTATTCGCCAGCTCTCGCTCTCGTTCTCTGTATCTCCCTCCTTTTATCATGTTTACATATACGCCTTCTTGCAACTGCGCGCTTTTCCGAAAAATTCGGGAGCGATCTTTCAAAAAAAGTATGAATATTATGTATATACACATTCATATATATATATATATATATATATATATATATATATATATATATATATATAGGCACGATCCATGGCGAGCGGAGCGAACCTCGTGGTCGTTTGGTCAGGGGGAGGGGATGCAACGTGTTCAGCGGAGTTAACGTGTTATTATATTGTTAATGTAACTGAGTTACATGTTAATATAACACGACGTGTAATGTCACGTCGATAGTCGTTGGTACATGTCACTTTTCACCTCACCTATGCATATCAATAGTACATATACCCACGAATAACGTTCATGTATATATATATGCATACACGTGACTAGAGGGAGCTTAGCCCGACGGAATAGACGTAGAGGTAGAGGTACACAAGCGAGGTTAAAATATTGATTTTATAAATCTGGAGAGGTGGGTCATGGTATGCGAAAAAAACGGGGCAGATAGTGCGTGAATAATAAAGGCGAACGCGTGTACGTATGTGCATGAATCAGAATATTTTCCGGCTTTCTTTTTTTTTTTTTTTTGTTTCTTTTTATAATTTATGAATAAATAAAAAATAAATCTGCTCCAGAATTCGCAACGATGATGTAAGCGAGTCTAACGCGATTTTTCGTCTCGTTATGATGTTGTTATTGTTTTTGTTATGATATATGTCTATATATATATATATATATATATATATATATATATATATATACATATACATATATACATTACATATAATCTTATGTGCGGACGTGCGATTCGCAAACAGTAATATGGAGCGCGTTTGAGAAAAGGGACGTCAGCGGAGGGGGTGGGGAGCGGGGGAAGTGGTTTCTTGAACTATTGAACTTTTGCAGCAGCTCGCGAACGACGTCAAATTAAAATGTCAAGCGAGGAGGAAGTCAATTGTTCTTCCGAGTCCTGCGGATTTTGCTGTAATTCGCCGAATCTATTCGAATGCGATCCAAAGAGCTCGCACGGCCGTGCAGTCCGTTCTTATTCAAATGCCTCCCAACAGTCCAAAGAAATGTAGAATTAAACTTTTAACGAACACGGAATTTAAATAAGTAATTCAAAGTTTCTTCAACGTGTTTGCCCCATATAGAAAACGTATTGACAGTGAAAAGTTTTCATTTGCTTTGTTAAAATATATGAGCAATATGAAGAAAACATAATGTTACATCGCTCCCAGGCGTTTTATTTAAAATTTTTAAAATCCAATATAGGAAAATAATATTGCCATTTTTATGAGCGTTTGGCTGCAGGGTCAATCGAATAATTAAAATACCGTATATCTATCTCATTTAATTTATATTATTTGCATGCATTAATTGTTTCTAGAATTATATATCGTGAATCCTAAGGATTTTCCATTCTTACTCAATTATGGATTTTAAAAAGTACTAGACGTGCATGGAATTTAATTTATATTATGATTTATCGTCCGTTTTATACCTTTTGAGAAACTTATATAATTATTCTAGTTAGATATATATTCGGAGATTCTATGAAGTATACAGCAAAATCCAGGATTCAAACATGCGTCTCGCTCCTTCTAAATTTTAGTTTCTGCATAAATAAGGAGCGGGAAATAACAGAGAGAGAGAGAGAGAGAGAGAGAGAGAGAGAGAGAGAGAGAGAGAGAGAGAGAAATTTGACAAATTTTCAACAATGCATGTATGCATCTACTACATATATATATATATATATATATATATATATATATATATATACTTTTTTTTTCTTTAAAACTTAAAGGAGCACATTTGTTATCGTCCCCTAAATATAAATTATAACGATGATTACAAATCTGTCCGTACAACTGATAATCAAAATTCTCATCAAAAACAATTTTTTCTTCTTCGGGATTTTCCGATCAACATTGGATAAACAATTTCTCGGAAAATTTAATGAACATTTTTTTATTTTCATTCAGTCAGAATAATTCGTGTAGAAGAAGCAGCAATTTCGCACCGTTAATTACGAGTTACAAGATTGGACGATTCGAATACGAAAAAAACGGCCCGATCGAGAGAACGAATCGATAACTCCATAAATTCTGGTATTTTTGGAAATAATTGTCAAAGTAAGGCGGATTTTATCAAATCCGAGGAGGAAAAAATCCATTTTTGTGCATTTTTAACATTATCGTTAAGGATAAAACAATTTTTTAAAGTATATATATATATATATATATATATATATATATATATATATATATATACATTTCATTGGAATTTTGAAAAGTGTCCAGCAATCAAAGTGCAATTATTGAATGTTGAGATATCGATGGATCTAAGGTGGCAAAGTATCTCTTATTCATTCAAAGTCAATATATAAATATCACAGCGCATGTTTGACGGAAATGCCTAATGTAAATGATGACATTTTGTGATGAAAAATACTCGGAAAAATATCTTCGAAAATCAGAGCGACAAGCTGGGGATCTGTGTTCAATTATTTTTCGTGTTACAGATTAATTTAAAAAAAAAAAAACAAAATAATAATAATAATAATAATAAAAATCTCAGAATTTTTCCATCGAGTGTCCACGCTAGGGTAGCGTAAACAAGAGCCCAGTCGGTGTGAAACGAGCAATAAAAATAAACGCGCGGGCCAAAAGAACGGGCGCTATTCCGTGCAGTATATCGACGGATGAAACTTTATTATACCACACATTGTTAATTGATAAACATTGTAAATTAACATGTGAGCAAGCGAGTGGCTCTGCGCGCGCTCGCGCGCCCGCGTCCCTTCCCGAGATGCCGCGAAATTTATCAAAGAACCACGGAGACACGGAGACGGTGGGGGGGGGGAGGGATATATAATAAGCCCAGGATGACGCGAGCAGGTTTACCGTCCCGATATGCCGATAAAAAATTCGCTCGTCCGTAAAAGCATCATCAGCGAGTTAGGAAGGGGATTTGCACAATGTGCGTATTTAGCATTGTGATTTCGAATTCGACTTCCAGAGACGGGATAGAGCGACCATGAGAATTGAGAAGAGAAGAAAATTTTCTTTCTCCAAGTTGTAGTTTTACGCATATATATATATATATGCATAGCTTGTGTAATGCAATCATGTAGAGGCGGTTCGTAAATACGACGTGTCCCCCTATTTTGGCTTTAGATGTACCCCTCCTCCACCTTTCATGTGGGCAACTGTACAGAGCTTATTTGTCTAACAGCTCCCCTCCATATTTGAGCATGGTGCGGGCTTCATTTACAATAATATTATAAAAGAATATAATAATAATAATCAATATTTGAAGCAAAATTACAGAAATTCTACAACGTGAAATTCGTGCACGTGCAGGCTGAAAATGACAAATATATACCGTCTAAGTAATGTATTCATTGCTCGTTTTCAAATTTCAAGTATAAGACTTTTTGTGTTCCACCATTAATTCATATCGTATACCGTAAACGATCGTAAACGAAGGAGCCGAAAATTTAGCCACCCCCGGAGATTACCTATGATGCGATTCGAAATGCGGCTTGGTCGTGTTTTTATAAAGATATTGCATGAAGTAGAGAACCTCTTTTAATTATCTGCTGCGCCAGTCTGTATTCTTCGGATAATGCTAGATTAAGTTAAGGGAATAGTAATGCCAATAATTTCTTACCGATCGATTTCGACGAATCCTATATATACTTCGGAATATAGACACGTATAAAGTGTCGCGATTGGTTGCAATTTCCAATGATGCAATATTTTTTTTTTAGAAAAGAATATTCTTTTTATAACCGATCGGTAGGAATCGAATTCGACATCCCCTCAAATCAAAGTGAAATATTCTCGAATGAAATAAATAGTTTCTTATTTAAAGCTGTTTAAAGCTATTTATTTCGATATGACCGTTACTGAAGCCGGACTCAGACATTGATATATGTATCACGGACTATGCTATATAACGTAATATCAATAATTTTATAGAATCGAGCCACGTTAACCCTGGGGATTGAGAGGAAATGATTTTTTTTTTCTTTTTCCATTCGATCTTTTAATAATACGTTTCGTTGGATACTCGGTTACAGTTGTTTTATTTCAATAACAATTATTAAAAGTGATTGGCATAAAAAAAGATGGTAGAGCTGTGTTTTCCAGCGCCGATGTTTTAAGAAGGTGTAAGCGCTTGAACAGGTCAGGATGTGTATATAAGTATGGATTTTTTATTATTAAAGCGTGGATCAATATATATCGTTGAAATAAAACTTCCTGAACAAATCTCTTCAACCGGAAACTGGCGCTTTGTCTTCATTATAATCCACGGATTTCTTAAATATTATGTATTATATATATATATATATATATATATATATATATATATATATATATATCTTTAGGCTTTGATCTGCTCTCTCGATTACATGAAATATATAATGTTATACCTGTACGCAGGCGTATCTCTTTCTCTCTCGATCCAACGTTGTACCCATTATAGTACTTTTTATGTGTTTACGGTTTACGACAAATATCTTACGCCAATATAATTTATGGAAGGGATTAGAAAAATTAATCTACGCATATGTTATAAAATATTTATATATTATAAATGAACAAGGAAGAAGTTTTTTTTTCAGCGTTATATATCTATTATAATACTAATTTATTTTACGCACTGGCAAAATTAAATCTTCTTATTAAACGATGTCACGTGAGTATAGAGCAAGACATATAAGATTAGCCCATGAAAGCTTTCTTCATTAAACAAAATAACTGTCATCAGCCAGCTATTGAGATAATATATAATAACGATTTCTGACGTATCGATAAAGAAGTTTTCTTTGTATAAAGAACGGTCATTTTTTATCATAATCATTATTATACAATTCATGTATCTATTTATGATCTGGGTTTATAAAATATTGATACTATTTAACAATGAGTAGTGCCGAAAATTTTTCACCCTAAGCTTATAGCACTTTTCTATTGCCGATTAAAAAAAATATGAAAAAAAAAAATACAAAAATTGCAAATAATATAATATAATATCAACAAATACGAAGTTGTTTTATTGTGATGGTCCGCGTCAAGTGTTTTATTAGTCACAAATTTCAATGTATAAGTTTATATATATATATATATATATATATATATATATATATTAAACTTTCAGTGTATGTTTATTAACTTACATTCCATCCTTTTTTTAGAACGCTCCGTTTTCTTTTCTTTTGTACAAATGCGCTGAATTTAATTTTGCACATTGCCGAGCCGAAGTTAGTTGGCTTATTTGACGAGAACAGACGTATAGTTCCGTTGACAATCCGATAAGTCCTTGGCATTAAAAGTGCGAGAAAAAAACTAAAGAAGGAAAACTACCGCTAAATTCTCGTTTATAATTGCCCTAAAAAATAACTTTTATTTTTACATTAAATTTGTGGAAAAGTTGACAACACGTATATGCCAAGCGAACAGTAAAGATGTCTTCACATACGTTATGCTCCTCATCTCGCAGCTCACACTTGCGTGTATATATATATATATATATATATATATATATATATATATATATATATATAAACTAAAATTGAAGTATACTATAGCATACCAAAATTTCACGTAGGTCATCGGTAATTTGTTGTTTATTTCTTGTATACAATCCTTTCATTCATTCTGTTCGATTACATTTTTCTTTTAAATTTATCCAATTTATGGAATAGTCGTTATTTTATTCAAAAGTTCAAAAGTTATCTTTCTTTTTATATATCTTCAGATATCCCTGTTCTAACAAATCTATCAATTAAAGTGCAACGGATTAATATGTAAAACAAGCCCGTGTGAATGTTAATTTCGCAAAGAGCACGGCTACCGAGTTTATAATCGATTAATACTTGGTGATTAAAGCCTGTCACAAATATCTCGTTCAATTTAAACTCATATATATAAACACATATTAAACTATGAGTAATCGAGTCTTGATCAGAAAAACGTCACCGTAAAACGTCTTATGCCTCGCGGTTTATCTTCTCCCATATGCGCGTGCGCCTCTCCGTGGAGGTCATTTGGCGCGAGCAGCATGTTCGCCAGTTCTATATGTATGTATGTATGTGTATATATATCTACACATATATATCTCAATAAGCTCGTTAAACCTTTCGCGCCCGACGAAGCTGAAAAAGATATTAGGGGATATAAGCTCTAAAATTAAAGTACGGGTCCACCCCCGCAATCTCTTTTTTCGCGCTCCCATTAATGAGAGGCCCTCGGGAGATAGATTGACACGTTAGCAGATGTGTGTTTATTTTTACGCTGGTATTCTTAAAAAGTCGAATATAGCAACAATTGCCATATCATAAATATGAAATGAAGCAAAAGTATCTAACACACATTAATGTAGAAAGAAAGTGCTCTAATTGTGTTTCTTTTTCTAAATATATGATACATCATGTAGAACGAGAGAGAGAGAGAGAGAGAGAGAGAGAGAGAGAGAGAGAGAGAGAGAGAGAGAGAGAGGGAGATAGAACAATATAGACGAAAAGGCTTGGGTTTTCTTGTTTCATAATGCCGAGGCTATTAGTGCAATGAGCGCGCGTGCTTTTTCCTCGCTTAAAGATTTCATCTGCATGATTAATTTTTTCTCATTGATTATAAACTGTTAATATATTTCGTATAATTAAAAATTTGATTTAACTTTTTTCTGATCTTAAGAATTTATTTAAAAAATTTTAAATAACAAGACTATCTAGGATTGAATCTTTTTTAGTACACCTTTATAATGCCTCGAAGTTTTTGCAATACAATATATTTTTTCTTTTAGCTTTTTTTTTACAGTGATTGAATAATACAAAATATAATACAAAATTTTAAAAAAGATTTTAAATTAAGTAAATTGATTTACTTTAATGAAATTTTAACTTAAATATAGAATAAATGTTTTATATATGATTTTTCTTTAAACATAACTTTTTATTTAAAGTATTCTCCTTGAAGTGCAATAAAATTCCGAAGTATATTGAAATATAAACGCATACTTTTTACAATGTTAAAATAAAAATTTCAGCTTATATATTCATGAAGCTTATCGTTTTAAATTCAGAGCGAGATTCTATTACTCCTTATTTCAGCTTTATATAATCACCGCGTAAGCTAACATGGGGATGGAAAAGGACAAAGCATAACATATTTTTAAGGTACAGTGGCTTCATCAAGTACAGTCGAGTACAAACGTCCGTGCAAGTTTAAATCGTGTATGCTTGGACAAAAATCTTGCAGTTTTTAATAAATTTGTTATAGATTATATTATATATATATATATATATATATATATATATATATATATATATTTTATATATGGTAACTTTTAAAATTGATGTACTTTGAAAAATGTTCGAAAACGCAAAATTGTCGAGAAAAAAAACGATAGCTCAAACTTCCCATTGATATTTCTTCACGGATTGTATATATTATATGGCAAACCATTAATTTGGGTGTCCTACATTTTTCATAAATGGGGAATCTCTCATTGTCAATTATTACACTATACAAACAATGACAATAAACTATACTATGTCATCGTTTCTAATTTCAACCCATTTTTCGCAAAGCGCGTATAGATACATAAAATGATAATTTGAGAATTATCACATTTTTCCTTCTATCCGTACTCATTCATGTTTACCCTTTTTATTTTGTGGATATTAGATTTAAGGATCGATTGGCCATGGGCAAGCCATTGTATAACTGCATTAGCGGTACTTTTTTACATCGCTGTACAGTATGACATAAGATCGTCTGAGTCTCACGACGGAGCCGCATCCCAATAGACGATGCATTGACGTTTCAAGCGGAGAATTACGATATTGATTGTACATTATGCGGTTCATATATATATATATATATATATATATATATATATATATATATATATATATATATATAGGTGAAACCGCCCACAGAGAGCTAATCGAAATTAATTATTTAACCGCGCGCGTGTCGTCATACCGAATCCCATTCCAATCTGTCCCACGTGTATAAATGCAATATTGTAACTTCGTCATATGTGCAGCGCTTTAATTATTAAACCTCATCGCGTGTCGCTGCATCAGCTACATACTATTTATATGTATGTATGTATGTATGTCTATATATATATATATATATATATATATATATATATATATATATATATACAGACAGTGCTTCGCCGATGCCTCGCTCCAGCGCGCTTCATCTGAAATTGGAAAGATCAGAAAGGATACTTAATATTGCAATTATTTTTTAAGACCTTTGTCGTCATACGTCTCCTACGTCAGTGTCAGAAAAATTTATATTATAAAGTATATATTACCAGATTGTCAAAAAAAAAAAAAAAAAAATAATACAAAATAATCATAATCATAAATAAATCCCAGAGCGCATCGGCAAGCATAATTATATATAGTTATATACGTGCCCAAAGGAGGATCGGTTGCGATCAATTGCATAAGAGACCGAGTTCTTTTTTTAGGAAATGACATAACGGCATAAGGATCTCGTTGCGGGTGTACATTTTTTCGCTATATATATATATATATATATATGTATCGAAGGGGCTATGCATGACAAGATTTTCTAAATGCGCACTTTTGAGGTAAATTAGTGGATAGAATTACTTATTTTATTACATGCGCTATATATGTTAGGAACGTTTTGCACTTGTTAGATTGTTAATTATTCATTTTTACCTATAATCTAGATCTTTCGTCATTCTCCCCGGAAGTATATTTATATGCAGACATTTTTGTTCAATATATATATATATAAGTATTGATGTTTTTCCATCGATTGAGCATTCAACGATATTCGACAATATTGTTCCGTTACGCACGGGCGAAGGTATTTTTTTTTTTTCATTTAAATTTAATAATAAAGAATTCGTATTATATTGATAATAGGATCTGGTAGTAAGTCGGGTCTTAAAACTTCAAAAAATTCGTTCCTTGCGAACATTGTCATTCTTATAGCGACTACCTTTATTGATAATACACCTTGTCTTCGTACTAGTTATTCTGGTATATTAACGTATAGAATTGATTTATTGTACAGTCGTCTAAAAATAGACATTGAATATTATGCGCCAGTCTTATCTCGAACATTATCTATTAAACAAAAAAAACTTTCTTTTTTTTTTTTTAATTAACAGTTTTCTTCACCTCCTGCCCGTAACACTAGACACATATTGAGACATTTACTCTTTGAAGAATTTTAAAAAATCTTAATGCTCCATTTTTAATTCAAATGCAAAATACATAGTTTCAATTATTAGGCCAATTTAAAAGAATTTTTTTAAACAAAAATCATTCACGACCCAAGACGGGTTATTACGGACTCCCGATATGAACATAATATATGTGCGTCAAAAATTTGTAAAATGCCAAAAATAATTTGCATAGTTTTAAAAATTCGTTAATTTTGTTTTTGCACAATAAAACTTTCGTCAAGAATATATTGAATTTTAATTAGCCTTACCTAGATAGGCTTAAAAGCGTTTTCGTCAAGTTAAAATATATATATATATATATATATATATATATATATATATATATATATATATATACCGAAACAGAAGTGAATATCCTAATGAAATACGATTATTGTATTTGTCGTGAAAAAATCCGTGAAGTGTATCCCCTCGATAGGCTTCCGGATTAAAAAAATGTAAATGTTCGTTGATCTTGAAGCTCGTCTTATCTTATTATATGCATACATTACTGCACAGTGACGCAATGCTTTTAAGGCATTAAAAATTAAAGCTATACATTCAAATGGCTTTCGGCTTGAATACACACTCATATATATATATCTGTATATATTAAATGAAGATCTTTTTATTCGACGTACAATCTGTCATTTTGTACATCCGAATTAAAATCGTGTTCGGTGTACTTAATTTATGCCAATTACATGTAATTTAAACTTTATATCATCGGCCTCCGCATATTTCTGTTTCCATTTTATATTTATTATAATAATAAACAAATAAACGTTTCTACGTATGGGGTTAGTATGCCAAATACACGCGCTTTTCTGTCTCAAAAATTAATTCAGATAAGCACGAGGAAGCACGATATTCAGATAAAATTGACTAAAAATAGCACAAAGATACTTCAAAGTGTAATTTGCCATTACTTTTTATTTTATAATGCGTATTAACAGAACGCAATCGATGAAAAAATAAATTTTTCATTGCTTCGTAAAAAAAAAAAATATTTCTAAAATTATACGTGATACATCGCTAATGCAGTAAATATGAGCAATCTATCACATTTTAAGTTTTATTCTTAATAATCATACAATGATTAAATGTAATTTTAAAAATATTGAACTGTTTTCATCGTTTAATAAGCTATTGATCTTAGTCAGAGTTAAATTGGTTTCAATAAATAGAAAATATAAACATTAAAAACACATAAATTGAATTAAGGGGAAAAACGTTTGTTTGTTAAAAATTAAAATTAAAATTTTTTTCTTCAGACTTTTTAACGAAATATTTAAGCCGCACGAGCGTTTTGAAAATCGGTAAAAGAAAATGCTTGATTGTAAATAATTAAGAAAGATTAATACATTTTAATTTTTTTTAAATAATGATAATAATATAACGAATAGAAAAGTCTGTAGTCTTGGTGTTTTGTATCATTATAAAAGAATTCAGAAGCTAATAGCATGACCACATTTTTTCTCCGCATCAGATATTAAACAGAGATTAGAGATGAAAATGATTTAGAGGTTATGGTTTCCTGTAATAGCGCGTCGTCACTATTCTAGGGTATGCAGAATACAATCAGTCGCGTGTCAGCTGATCACAGCTGTAGAAAGACACCTTCACCAATCTCATTTCTGCGGCCAATTTGTTCAAAATTTAAAATATTACGTTTTTTGTGTTAAATAAAGATCTTTGTATTAAAAAAAAAAACAGCAACAAAAACGATAAAAAATCGTAATTGTATATTTTACATTCGCGAAACTGTAAAATTAATGCTTTTTTCTTCTTCTTTCTCTGTTTCAGGACCATGCGGAGGCAAAACCACGGGGCAGACTCGCCTGTGCACGTTTTTCGAGAACCTGGGATGGAAGGTGGGCATCATTTTTCATTCCGACGGTTTAGATACAGTTTTTCATGTCTCCTCGCTAAACTATTGCCACGATAGTTTCTTTTTTTTCCATTCATAAAGTTATTTAAAAAGATCTTTAAAAGAAGAAGTTTAATTTAAAATCAGTCTTTATTGGCCGTTCTCGGCATTAAGATTTCGCTCTTCTTCTCTCTTCTGTCGCAACTTCTGCTGCCGACAAAGCTCTCTGGATTTTGAAAAAAAAAAAAAGAAAAAGAAAAAAAGCTTTATAGAAAACATAAATATAGAAAAAAAAAACAAGAAAACAGAACAATTCTTTCATCTCAAGAGAACTCTCTCATTTTTGAAAATAATTTTTTCAGTTCTATTTATTTGATAGAGATCATCATCTGATTTATGAAACGGGTGTAATAGCGGCGGCATAAACCAATAAGATAGGCGTGGCGCAATAAAAAAAAGAAGCTATTCAGTTAAATGACGCTTTAAAAATGTAAATATTGTAGGGTTCAAATTATCGATTTAACTTGTTTTAGAGATTATCGATATATATATATATATATATGGGAATGTAAAGATGAACAAGATAATTCAATTTCTCCTGTGCAGCCATCGATTTTTTAATACGCACGTTTGAAAAAATTCTACGACGTAGTTGAATGACGACTTTCAGCTTAAAGGCATATAAAATATAATATAATACAATATAGCATTTTTCTGCTTTAAATCGAAGAATTGTACATATACACTCTGGGCGCTTTAAACAGATTTCGAGGCTTGCGTATAGTCACAGATAATGGACAGATTTATATACTATTAGAGTCTCTTTGAATTCGTCAAACAATGAGATTACGAACGGTACATTCGCGTATTACCCTTTTTTTTTTGTTTGTTAAATCGAGTTTTTATTTGTGACTAAACAAACAAAAAAAAAATAAAGAAAAATGAAAAAGTACAATACATTCAGCCAAGCCCCTGTATTACAAACCTTCCAATTATCGAATACGACGAATGAAATTTCGTTTAATTTTTCAACCGCGTCTATAAAAAGTCAGCGAGGTTATCAGTTAATATTTTTCTACCATCCCGTGGAAAAATTTATTTCTACCCTTTATTAATGCATATTTACACGCAATCAGATCTGTAATTATACGCCTCGTCCGCGTGTAGCTGTGCCGATTTCGCAAAAAAAAAAAAAAAAAAAAAAATTACACGAATTATTGTAGCCAAGGAGACTGTCGTAAGTCGTGTCAAATCTCTTCCGTCCTTCCGTCGTTATAGATTTAACAGAACGAAAATCAGCCTTCTTTAAGAAAAGAAATTCTCGCCTATAATAGCAATCAATTGTTCCATGTGCGAATCTGCGTGCGCCTGATCTATATATATAAAGAATGTATGTATGTATGTATGTATGTATGTATGTATGTATGTATGTCTACATGTATATTAAATTAACGGTACTCCATAAGGTCCTAAATGAAGATCCCCCGAGATCCCCCCCCCTACTACTCCTGGAATCTCGCGAAACTCTCACTTCCCGCGATGGATAACGGGCTGATAACGCGCGCGCGTCTGTTTCAAGGACATCTAGTTTAATTCCTATGTATGTACAGCATTGGGCTGTAGCAATGCGTATATCGGAAATTCGATTAATTATCCGTGGGCGCGCGCGTGTGTGTGTGATCAATTAAGTACTATTGTTAATATAGATCGAAACTCGCGTCAAATTCTGAAGTAAAAAACTAACGAATCAAATCGATTAACTGAATAAAACAAAAAATAATAGTAAACAATAAACTATAGTACCTGAAGACTTTTTTTAATAGGTACACTATTATCGTAAAAAATCGATATTCTCTTTAAAATTTATTCCTTTGTATTTAAATAATATCTAAAAAAAAGGTCATTTAGCGGTCGGAATTCTTACGATTGATTAGAGATTCTCTGAACACTCGGTAAAATAAGTTAATGTACTATATAGTATGAATGTTCAAAAATATGTACAAAAAAAAGAAAGAAAAGAACACTTGGTTTTGTAGAATTTCTTAACAGCTGAACGCCCAGTCAAAGAAATAAAACAAATATACTGTAAAACGATCCAAGTTTTTTTTTTTTTTTTTTAATAGAATATTTTTAGAGTTTTAAAAGACTTTATTTTGAATATCAACAGTTAGCAGTTGACTGAGTGCATCGACATTAAATTTAACTCTCTCTCTCTCTCTCTCTCTCTCTCTCTCTCTCTCTCTCTCTCTGCGCGTGTGCGTGCGCGTGTGCGTGTGCGTGCCGCAATTAAGCGATTTATCAATAAATTAACGAGCGCTTAATTTGAAATATCAAAAAAATGAACAGTGTAGCGCCATTCTTATCCATTGAGCTGAGCGTGGCGTTGCGCGGTATATAAGGAAAAAATAATTATTCCGTATAAATAGGGCCTGCCGGCGATTACAGCAACGTAAACATCAAAGTACATTTTATTATCTGGCATTCCTTATCGTCGTACTTATTCCAGTAGCAGCGAGCTACCCCGCGCGAATTAAATACAATGCACACATGTACTTTAGATTTCTTCGTTATACGCGCCATTCGTACGTTACGCACTCGACTGTCATTACGCACGCTGGCGCAGCTTTTATGACGAAAATGTTGATTGCGCGCTCCAGTTGCGCTCATTGAACAAATATATACGTGCGTATTTTCAAAATTTTTAGTTTTTTTTTTTTTTTTTTTTTTTTTTGTTTTTGAGATCGTACTGTATTGACCATCGCCCCCACCCCACCCCCATGAGTGTATTCGCAAAAATAACTAGCCCCCCTTTTTCTCGTTTATTATAATATGTCGAGTCGAATAGGCCGGCGTTCTTTATAATAGGAAATTCGAAGGCTGCTCGGCTATCCTACCGCTCTCTGTTTATTTTTTTCCTCAGTTTTTACAAATTTAGTTATTTGTTTATATATATTACATATATTTAGTATACACGGGCGGTTCATCAATTATTGCCCTATTGGAGAACTAAAGAAGAATGAATCTTTTATAACAATTTCTCTACACCGATATGATGGAAAGTGGGATAAAGACAGGCTGAAAATCGAATGCAATTTGAATTCGTATCGTTTTTTTCTCAAATATTAATAGTCTCCACATCTACAGAAATTTTTTTATATTTTCTTCCTTTTTGCGTAATTCATTTTTATATGTTTTGACATATTATTGTTGTTATTATTATTATTATTATTATTATTATTATTATTATCATTATTATCATTATTATTAATAACTTTAAAAACAGATCTTATTGGTTTATGCTTTCCGTAAGCTCGACACTGTTTCGATATAGTCGTCGAAATAGAGTGTCGGCGATTTTATGATTTTTTTTCTTGACTTTCTGGCAAATGATATAAAAATCAAATGAGTAAAAAACAAATAGAAATAATAAAAATACAAAACAAAAAGCAAACACACTGAGACAAATTGTGCCATGAACATGAAAAAAAAAAAAAAAAAAATTGAAAAGAAAAAAAAAGATTTTATTGGTTTTGGGATTGTCACCTTCGTTGTGGATTCGATAGAGTGGTGGTTGTCTTCTTTTTCAGGTGTTCCGTGTTCCCGAGACAGCGACCGTGCTGCTCAGGTATGCTACAATTACAAGCTAACAATCTTCGCATTAAAAGAAACAAAGTTGAACAAAAAAGAAAAGTATAATAAACGAAAGAAAAAAGAATGATTAAATTATATTTCCCACCCCACAGACATAATGTTAAACGTGAACTGATAAACGTCCATTGTCGAAAATTAAGTAAACTCTCTGTATATACATAATATGTCCTCCTATATATATATATATATATATATATATATATATATATATATATATATATATATACATACATACATAACATACACGACCATGCTGTACATTTAGTTTTCAAGATAAAACTTTGCTAATTTTAAAAGATTGTAAATCACTCTCGATAATCGCGTTTTTAACTGGTCTTTAATTTGCTTTATACATATATCGGCATATGTGCGCCTTTTTTCCTTTTTTCCCATTATTTACAAATGGTTTTTCTGAAATTCAAAAAAAAAAAAAATCAATAAATAATTCAATGGGAGATATGTGCCGTCGCTGATGTTAATGAAATTACATTTATGATTTTTCGAAGCAGCTCGTATCTTCGAACTAGAATCGCGCGATTCGAAATCAGATCTCATTCTGCTGGATATTTGAAATTTCTCGTGCCGCGCGCCTCTACCTGTAAAACAATTAAATATCTCTCGTACGTCTAATGAGCATGCTGATAAATTTTATAAATCGCTCTACGTACAGCGAATTAATCGATCGGTCGGCGCGAGTTCAATTCTTCAGCGTATGCATATGCAAAGACGAGAGAAACGTTTAGTTTTAATCGGGAAAGAGATCTTAAATTTAAAATAATAATAATAACAACTATAGCTTTTGCTGGTAAACGTAAGAATCCCGATTCTTCCCGGTTATTTATTTATTTTTTTTTTTTTTTAACGCATCGGCAACTTGACAAAGATTGCGATCACATTTAGGGTCCCAAATTTTAGAGGCGCCTATTTCATCCTTGGTCTACTTTTTTCAATTTCAGTGGCGGTATCAAATTCTCCGATCTGAACGCAGAGCAGGGTGAGTTGAATTTTTTACTTTATAAATTAAATGGTGTGTGTGTGTATGCGTGCATGCGTGAGAAGAATTTAAATATTATGCTCTTCTTCGTCTTATTCTTATTATTATTTTTTTTCTACATGCGAGCAATGGAAATACTTTTTATTAATCGGTAAATTTTTGTTCGCGTCATTTCATTCATTTATCGGCTGAACGTCAGCGCGAATAATTTTGAATTCTCAATTTAAGCCTTTATTTGTTTTTGTTTTTTTTTTTTTTTTAACTTCGAATATACGTAAAATTGGAAAAAAATGTTCTCGATACATGCTTGCCGCGCGAGCATCGCGTCAACTATTCCACTCGCAGTTTCACAATACGATAATATTGTGGATTATAAATTTGTCGTATAGTGGTGCCGGAAAAAAAAAATCGGAACTGCTGTAACAGAGTGACGAATAAACTAATTCAATATATTGGTGAATAAGCAATTGTTCCGCGCGTTGTTGAGAAAAAAAAAACCTATAGATACTTGTGTATCAATACGGCATAGCAATACTTGGAATGAAAAATTATTGCGAAAAACAAGCTCGAAAATAAGCGTGTGACAGTATTCGCGGTATAGCGATAGTATTATATATACGTATATATAGATCATATATGAGTTGTATTGTCGAATGATAACTTCATTAAATTAGTAAAAATCTGTTAAAATGAAACTTTATTGAACAAAATCATCATTTATACAGATAATTTGCGATTTATTTTATTAAATACCCATGTGTGCGCGCGTATGTTTAATAAACAGTTTTTAAACTTTATAAATATTATTAAAAAATAATATTGTCCCATTGCATAATAAATTTTCTTGTAACTCAATAGATTCGAGTCGCGTTCTATTTTAATCGAGTATAAAGAAATTTAAAAGTAATATAAGTCAACTGAACAATGACATGCGCGTGCGCCCGCACGCACAAACATACAGAATCATAACCGCAATAAACAATTGGAAATTTTCTGACACTGTGAAATGTCGGTTAATATCAAAGGCGTCTATATTCTCAAGGCAGAATATATTGTGCAGCAATGAGTCCCGTTTTAAAATGAAAGCAATACGTTAATCACAACATGCTACTTTAATATTGCGTTTTTTAATCATTTGTCTGTGTGCGCGCGCGCGCGCGCGCGTAGAAAGTAAGTATTTTTATTTGAAAATTAATTTACGCAAACAGTACATAGAATTAGTATATAATATTCAAGCAGTTCAGTAAATATAAAATGCATGTATATAGCACACCCACAATATATCATTATAGTATTGTTGAAAATTTATTTTACCGTTGGAATGATGATATTTGTCAAAATATACTACAATCAGGTTCTTTGATTTTTTTTCTATGACACTTTCAAATTGCCATACATGCAAAAATCATGTGCTAGCTTTCTATATATATATATATGAAAAAATGTAACGGTGCGAAAGAAATTTTCTTCCTAGGAAACCGGTTATGCAAAAAAGTTTACTTAACCTTCGTATGAAAAGTATCGACCTTGAACGAGGCTGCGCGCGCACCAATAGACATATATAAGCAATACACGCGGCGGGTTTCCGATACGATGGATTTTCTCCTCCTCGACGGGCTTCTTTTTCCGTATAACATAGTATAACGCATGTGTATGCGAATGATTAACCCCCCGGGGAAACGAGAAATAATATTCGCAGCTAATAAGCGTGTGTGTGCGCGCGCGTGTGTGTTAAAGGCGCTTTGGCTCGCTCTGTTGCGCAATTAATATGTAAGATCGAAATGCTCGCGTTGCTTTGGTTGCACATTATATCGTTTTGTAACCGCAGGCATTTACATAATTAGATGCTGCCGGTACAGTAACGTTCGTCCGAATCAGTATAATATATGAATTGAGATTTGGCGCGAAGCCTCTATTTGAGGTTTTTTTTTCTTAATCTTCTTAACTCATAACGAATTTGACACTTTAAAGTAGTTTTTTATATATGGTATTTTATTCTAATTTATGCATATTTTAAATTCATTATCGTTATGGAATGGTCTTCGAAACCATATTAAAGAATTAAAGTTAATCGAAATTTTGTCCGGTTACTTCGTGAAATTGAATTTTACATTTGTCAATTGGTTATCAAAAAAAAAAAAACAAATTCGGTGGAGAATTCCCAATGTGTGTGTGTGTGTGTGTAGTTATATTTATATATATATATATATAGTTCGACAAATATGAATGCATTGGTTTTTTTTTTAATTAAACATAAATAAACACTCTCGTACATTTCTGTAATAAACATAAAATTCCTGCAAAATTTGCCAAACTATATATATATTCAAATATATTATTGTCACATTCGCAATAGTTTCAAAAAGGATTCGATATATATATATATATATATATATATATATATATATATATATATATATATATATGATATTCTCTGTCAAAAACAGATTCTTCATTCTCCAACATTGTTGGACGTTATTAGACTACATGTGTTCGTGCAAAAATTCGTTTATTACTTATAGATACAAATGCTCTGCGGTCTTTAAAAAGAAAAAAAAACATTATAATCTCGTGCCAATATGTCCTGACCTCTTACTGACTTCATTGACTTGAGGTCATTTGACTGCGATCATAATTTTTCGAGAACAAAACCAGGTGGCATTTCAAACTACAGAACTAATAAGCTTAAGTAACTTTCGCACCAAAACATGTACTAGAAAAATGTTAATTAATTTTTGTGAATTTGGGGTCTCTATTTGGACAGGGAATTATCTATATTGTATTAAAACAATTCGGAAAATGTGAAAAAAATTATTGATTTTACGTTTTATTCAGAGGTCGATCAATTCAAGCCTATTTTCAGTTTAAGAATTGAAGGACATAATAACTTTTAAACATGACAATTTAATAGATCGATTGCCATATTGACTGATATATATATATATATATATATATATATATATATATATATATATATATATGTATTATTAGCCATTTGATGCCCGTGTCATTTCCGTTGAATCGTTTACTTCTCAGCTTGAAGAACCGAAACCCTGCTATTCTAGGATTGTTTGATTTTATAACATGAACGTAATCGTTTTTCAACATCCTGCTGTTCAAATATATTTCAGACACATTCATTGTCATTTTTTTTATTTTTTTTTCGATCAGTTTAAGTCTCGTTTTGTTGTACAAATAACTCAGGCATTTTACATAGGTTTATAAATATAGCATACGACGGCTGATCCGATATTTTTCACTATACAAAATTGTTCACAATCATAATTTTATACGTGCTTATAAACTTCTCGGTTGGTAGCGTAAGAAAAAAGAAAGGAAACATTCTTTGGCATATTCACTTGTTCAATGTAATAATTACAACACATTTGAAATAATGCAAACAATTTTGATGGACGGGGGCCAGCTAAATTTTAATTGCCATGCTAACGATATTTTATTTCCCCAACACGCAAATTAAGACTATAAATTAGAAACTTCGTAATCGTTATTAACCATCCTTGACAAGTAATTGTCACACGAATCTGAATATTTTTCTCCGACATATCCAAATACCGCTCAAAACCTTGCGTGTCGTGTCAGTATTGCTTTAAGATTTCTAACGACTGAATAAAAATAGTTGACATTTAGGCGCGCGCACATACACACAAACATTAAAATAATTTTGTAATAGTTTAACAAATACAGAAAACAGAGAAAATTCGTTGTAACAGACATTACCCATCGAAATTATATAGGCAGACTTTACTGTGCATGCACATTCCTATTACTCATCAAACGAAACAAGTAGCTGAAACAAATATATATATATATATATATATATATATATATATATATATATATATATATATATATAGGCAATAGGAAAACAAGTCTAACCGAAGCTTGACTGCCTAAAATTGGTTAAGTGCATCCAATTTAAGTAAACCAGTTTACGTGTGGCCCATGAATCTTGTTAACTTGTTTCAACTAATAACTACACTAATGAAAGAATGTAATCGGATTAAAACCAGCTTAGAATCATGGTTTTAACAGCCCAAACCGGTTGATTAAGTACATATAGCGTTCTGAGTTGGCGACCGACAGCAATTCCAAGTTTATATACACACGGGCCGCTGATGATGGATTAAGTAAGCGTAAATGATTCGCGCCTTTTGATTAGCTTCTGCTAACACTATTTTATTTATTCGCTCCCAACTCTTTCTTTATTGGCTCGAGCAAGCCCCTTCGCCTGATCGCATAAATCATTTTATGTACCTTCGACCAGACCCCTCCCATCTGTATCCCCCTGTCATTCCCCCTCTCACTCTCACTTTCTCTCTCTCTCTCTCTCTCTCTCTCTCTCTCTCTCTCTCTCTCTCTCTCTCTCGCTCACTCATATAGATATTTGATAGCATTCCTGTCCGTGGTTTAAACGCACGAATAATAATGCGACTTCGTGCAATAGATTTTCTGGACTTATTCCAATATCTGAGATGTGCAGACCACCGTGGCTGGTTAACATATGCTGTTGCATATACCGGTTGCATTGTTGCTTGGGAATAAGTGATACACTATATGTGATCATGATTCTTAAATGAAAAGGCGAGGCTATAGCCACCATTATTTCATATAACGACCATTGTAATGACCTGTGAAATCGTTCGACGTGGTAAAGAGTAGAGCTGATTGATCGGCAGAATCAAAGTTGTATATTTAATTTCGGGACAGTGGTTCTCTTTACGAAGTTAGCTCTTCTGAATAAATGGGATTTTTTTACATTCCAATTGGTTGGTTTTATTGAGACAGGGTAACTAAAATACCTTCTACTTAATAACATATAAAACTTTTATTACTGTTTTTATATTTATGACGAGATTTACATCAGGCGGGCTGCACAATATGTACTACATCATGCTTAACGTTGTAAATTCTTAATATCTTCATAGATTGCGTTTTAATGATAGTAAATTTTCATCCTATTTAAACGAACGAACATTTAGCTTCACACCATAATAAATTCACATATATAATTCATGATGACTCTGACGTTACCAATAATTGAAACAGAGCTGCGCGATCTTGAATTCCTCGAAAGCATTTCTGAAATTCGCTTTCCGGTTTTTACAACATCATAAAAACTGAAACAATTAGCTGCAATAAAACTTGAGCAATTTTATTGCCAACGCTTTTAAAAGTGAACGAATTGCGACAGATTCTCAAAATCGCATGTTAAGATTTTGATATACGCGACTTTTTTCTGACATTCTTTCTCTGTCCATGACATCCTTGACCCATTTGACAAAATTGAACTGTCGACGTTAATTCTTTTTAAATACTAGTTTATCAGTTCTCGAACCTATAGAGATGCACATCGGTTAAATTAATAAAATTCAATTAGAAAGAAAGAACAAACTCTATTATGCGCGCGTATCTCTCTTTGATAAACATAAATATTTGAATTTTTATAATTTCGAGCTTTTCTTACGCCCTGGCTTTTTTTTTGTGAAGAAACAAAAAAGCCTGCAGTTTGCTTGCAAACCCTTGCCGAGTCACTGCACCGTCCCCCGTAAAATTTACGGGCGCCAGTGAGGGTAATACGCGCGCTTCCATCTCTTGAAGGTTAAATCGATACTCAACCACCAGGGACGAGGAGTCTCGAAGTCAATGTCATCGACAGAGCCCGGATGTATTATTATGGCGCTCAACGGCGGACAGAGATCTCGGAATACGGCTTGTTCTTTTATTCATGTTATTTTTATCCCCGAGAAAAATAAATGATGAATACGACATAATAGTTATAATTTTGAAATAACTCTGGATTATTAGTTGTATACAGTAGAAATTTGGAATTATCAACTATTGATAGCCTTTTCATTCGAATAATTTCATTTATAATGTTAATTTAAGTAAATTGTATTTTTTAATGAAAGTATCCTGTCGTGGCAGTATAAATAAGTACTAATTATTTTCTATCATAGAATGAAGATTTGGAGATAATGTTCATTACTTGATGAAATTTAAAGATTCAATAAAATTTCAAAAGATGAGAAAAGAAAGAATCGAATACAAAAGACGAATTAATTTATCCATAAGGGATTCTTTGCCCGTATATGTAATTAGCTAATTGACATCAGTTATTTTTAAACATTTAGACGATTACACGAACAGTGAATATTGTATATTCAGAAAACCAGAAAGGATTATGAATTGAAAAGACCTGAGAGAATGGAAATGAACTCGAAGTAACATCTAACTTGATAACAGCTAAGCTTATGCTTTATCGCTGATTATCAATGTAATTGAAACTTGCTTATATTGACTTATACTTTTAATAAAGCCACCATTCGAATATATAGATATATATAGACGTGCTCAAATTCTCTATCAAATTCATTCGAACTATGGCTAACGCCCATTCTCGACTAACTATTCATTGACTTCTATTATTATCGCGAGGCCGCAAAGCACGTACAGAGAGAAAAAGAAAAAAAAACGCTCAATGGGAGACGGAACCGTCCACTATCAAGATTCACGCATGACGAGTCTTACTCGTTACTGTTTTGAATGCTCTCGCTCTCATCACAATGTTTGCCGAACCATTTACCAAATATGCGAACTCACGTTGACCGAGTATTTATGAACTTATACTTGGTCAAGGACGTAATGATTATGAAAGAGTTTCGTTTGTATAGAATTTTCTAATTTATAAGTATAGAATTAGAATAAACTACAATATGCTGATTACTACCAGTACGCATTGGCGATAAAAAAAGTCCCTGGCCTTTACTAAGATAGGCGAAAAAAAGTTCTCAAGGAAAGCGTTACAATTATCGTACGCGAATTATGGTTAAAACGGAAGTAAATAATTAATGAAGCGGTAAGCGTGAATCGAGATTGTGTAGGTTTTGTTATACATTGCATATAAAAATATACCGGCAATTTGAGGCTTCTACGCCAGGGTTATTCACTAGCCGCACAAAGTCGAGGCTTTTCCATAATATACAAATTTTACTTCACAATTCTGAGATTTTATTTTACATTCAAGCTGTTGGCGAATACATGATAAGAAATGCTATATACGTATACATTATCATTAACCCTTAGAGTACCGGTATGACGCATATATGCGTCAGAAAATAAACCATTGTAAAACAGCTATTTTGTATCGAATAATTATTGAGAATGATGGTTTGGTGTTAATAATAATTAGCAATACATAATAATAATTATTATTATTATTATTATACATAAATTCATAGTTATATTATCAAAATGTAAAATAAACTAAATATTTTTTCTCAAAAATAAATAACTGGTTTCATGCGTGTATATATATATATATATATATATATATATATATATAATTTTTTCTATGCGTATAGAATAGTTATATTGGAGACTTCCTATATGCATACGAGGAAATTACTAATTCTATTTCAATAAAGAAAATGTATAGACAGTCTGAAACTATGTGATCAATAAATTATTGTGCATACAACTGAGGTGCAAAAGAAACGTTCCATTGAGTGAATTAATTTTGAATGGGTAACAAAATTTGATATGGTTGATCATAATATTGTATGATGAATGTACGTGCACCAAATTTAAACAGGTGTTAGAATCTAAAGCATACTTTCTATGCCAGAATACTTTAAAGTAACCTAATATTCTTTCCAACTTCTATTCCGTGTCCTTCAGCGAATTTACATTAAAGCAAAGAGGAGAAATGATTAAATTATGAAAGAAATCAAGTTCCTTTTATCATTAATAGCTTTATCTATAGGATTATAATTATGATCGATGAACTTCAAAACAGATACATATTCCAATGGTGTCTTATGACGTTTCACATCTCAATTTGTATTGTCTACTTCTTAGTAGCAAGTTATACTTTTTGTTACATGACGTTCAGAGAATTTTTTAATATATTCGAGTACGATTGGAATATATAATGTCATAAAAATTATACAAAGATTATTAATTTATTATTCTACAAGGGCGAATTCTAACCAAGATTTAAATTACACAACTATTTTTTATTCTATTCTTCTTCTATTTTGGTTCTCCTCTTCTTCATGAATTAAGTATCCCATTTAATTGTTCCGATAGCACTCACGAACAGATTGCTCTGCTCGACTGTTCTATTTTCCATCTGTTTTTCTCGTCGCTTTCTTTATAGACTATTCGCATTTCCTTGACTGCTACACTTTTCGACAGAACTCTAATATAATGCGCGATAACTCAAACGCCTACACATCTGCGCATGTACGTCGTCTTTTCTAAATTTTGCTCTACCGTTGAAATCTTAAATGTTAAAGGAAAAAGAGAAAAAAATATCATTGAGTTGTGCGCCGATCACGATGTACATATATTCGATTTATTTTTATTCGACTTTCACGTTGCTCTGATTCGTGTCACTAGGAAATGAAATGAACGAGATCGTTTTACCCATGAGACAATTAAATTGAAAAAGTGATTGTTTGACATTGCTCGAAAATAGTCTTAGGGCAAAATAGATTAGTTTCAGTTTTTACCATATAGATATATATCTTTTAAAAAAAAAAACTTTTTTAGATTTTACTCGTTGTAATAATTGTATAAAATAATTAACAAGAAAAATGATTTTAATAAAAAAATAATACAATCGTAACAGATCTAGATGATATAGTTAGTAATACTTAATAACAATAAATACCGAATATACATACATTAATACCCAATCCAGAATTTTTCTAATGAATTTTTTTTGGTCATTTGCAAAGGTTTAATAAAAATTCAGATGATTTAAGGCTATAAAATTTAATATTTCAAAATTAGTATTGTCTTTATTTCCATGAATGTACTGATCTTGTTTTCTGCTTAATTTAATATAGTAGTTACTGTTGAATGTTTCTCTGAGTATTAAAAAAAAAATTAATTAATTTATAAATTTAAACTCAATTTATCGTTTATAATAATCTACATAAATGGAAACTTAAAAAAATGGAGTCATTTCATTGCGTCGAAATTATGCTAAAAATATTCATCGATAGAGAAATGCATGCACTGTTTTCACTGCTATTTGTTTGCAAATGTCATAGTTAAGATTCATTTAAATTATTTCCTTCTTTCATAAAAACCACGGCATAACATAGTCAACTTGAAGGATAAACCATTTATATAAACATCTCGTTTAAATGTGCCTCTACAAAAATAAATGTAAAAGTAAAACTCGTGCGGTTCATGATCTTTTGTAATCTTTTAGCAGAACGCGCAACCTCATCCTCTCTTATATTTAATTCTAAAATATATACCAACTGACTTTAACACATATACGTTATAAATCTTCAATTTATATTTATTATTTAAGAACAGTGCCAAATTTACAAACATCTTGTTACAAACATCTTGTCTATAAATCGCTTTGCGTTATGTCAGAATTAATAATTAAAGAAATTTTATAATACATTGAGCTACATATTTAAAAACATAATAATAATATATACGATTATAAAAACCAACAAACTCGACTAACTCGATTGCTTGAATTAAAATATACATCATCTATTTGTCGTAATAAGGAAATCAGAAACTACTGCTGTATAATGATTCTTTAACAGTCAAGACATTTGGAAAAGCTTCTAAAACAGGTGGAGTCGATGAGTGGCCTCAATTTCTTTCGCTCGACTCGTCGATGGGTGAGTTAAGGCCCCAATCTTTGCCAATAGTGTAATGTATTGAACGTTGCTATTCGAACGTGTCAAATTCTGATGTTCATTCATGTGAAAATTTGTAGAAAATGTCCAATGTCCAATGTCGGATTAAATATCGTTAGTCGAAGTATAAACTCTTGTGACCAAATGTAATATTCTCATATGCTTCGATAAGCTTTGGTAATTTTGGTATCTCTATATATAAAGTTTGATTCAGTTTCTTGGCAAACTGTGCAAAGCAGAGAAAATTACAATGTTTCATACTCGAACTGACAAATAAAATACTAAAAAAAAGATTTTTTTACGACACAACTTGACAGTCAAACGATTTGTAACTTCTATTATTTTTATAAACTTTCAGTTATATGTATTACACATTTACTTTATAAAATCAAAATCGATAAATAATAATGAATAAAAAATCTATAAGTGGCTCTTTATAATTCAAATCACGGTCTTAATTTGTTATTGAACTTCTGTGAAGTAAAACAAACGTGCATCTATGGAATTGAGCTGTAATCTTTAATTTATTCTAAAAATTCCAATCTTTTATTTTTAACAAGATTGATCATTCAAAATAGTCAAATCTAAAATTTTGATTCTGATAACTTAAAAACTTGCAAGACTGTTATAGCGATACAAAAATATCAGTCACAGCTGAGGGACGTAGAGTGTAGATTGCTTCAGCCTTTAGTATATATAATTGCAATTCATTATACATGTAACTTTAGAATAGTACTGATAATGACAATGGGCAGAATTCGTTGCAGTATAATTTTACTCTGTATTAGAATTACATTAGAACTTTGCACTTGTCACAGGCATAAATTATGATGATGCATTCTACAGAGTTATGCAAAGCGTATTATATAGAATTCGTCATTATTTAACGTAATAAGTGTAAAGTTTATATATATATATATATATATATATATATATATATATATATATATATATATATACATAGATGTAAAAAGCTGTATAGGTAAACCTAGAACGTAGACTTTGTTGTATGATTTTATATATTATATATAAAAACTTGATAAAATTTTCCAAACCATCGTATTCTTATTAAGTTTTTCTATTCAAGATATTCCTACCGAACAATTGTCCATCGTTTTGTTGTTAATCTAGAATATAGAGTTTCTATTCGTGTCACTAGATATGATACATTATATTAATTAGTTTCCATATTTCCATTAATTATCCAACATCGAACATTCCGTTATGATCTGGACGAAGACTTGACTTTAAAATTTGATTTTCCACATTTTCATGAACAATGTGTTATCTGTTAGATACAGAAAAAATTCATACGATTCACTACACGGAGCTCTAAAGACGTGTTTGGATAGTTGGAAAAAGATGGCCTGACTAAACAAGGTAGAGGAGAGTTCCATTCTGGAAAACCTGTTCCACCAGTTCTATATATATGTAGACTATACGTGACATAAAACTATCACTGGGCTATCGCCTGATGATCAAAAAAAGGTTCTCTTCTTCATGACAATCCAAGGCATCATTATAATCTAGACTGTCGCCCGGAGATTCCCGACAGCATGAACCACCGATTATAGGGTATATCCGAGTCGATTGGTCTGTCGACTTTCCACGAAGAACACTTATCCGATTTCTTGTGTGTCTCTATATATATATATATATATATATATATATATATATATATATATATATATATATATATATAACCTCTGCGCTTTATCGGGAATGCGCGTAATCGAATCTCTGGCGTAGTATATATAATAATCGCTTTGAGAGCATTATTATTGGAGACGTGCCGCCTTCAAATGCAATGACGACTACGACAACGATGATGCGTCGATGACTGAGAGTTTGACTTGTATAAGCACTGTTATTATTGGCCGGCTTATGCGGGCGGGCGGACGTGTATGTATGTGTATATATATATATATATATATATATATATATATATATATATATATAGTCAAGCTTCCTGTCGTCATAGGATCCGCCTGCCACGTGTGTGTCCATCAAAGTTGCGCGATTCGATTAATAATATCGTATCTCCGATACTGCACATTCAATCGTATTTTGGATGGATGATTTATTTCAATATGACCGTTTTATCTTTCCATTTTATATTTCTTAGCTTACCTTTGCGCTTCCACACTTAGATGATGATCTGGGTGGTTATTTCATCCAATTTACCATACCTAATATATGGAGGTTGACCAAGTATAACTCATAGTTAAATCTCATGGTAGCTGAGCAGTTTCGCCGAGTTCGCGGCTTGGAACGTACGTTTACGTTTATTATGACACTTGGCAAACTGCTTATGATTTATGATTTTACTTGTTTCTAATATATCTAAAAATAAAAGAAAATAAGATTTATTTACAAATTCCTCCATAATAAGCTCAGTACCCCGGTGAATCTTTAGTTCTATATTAAAATTTTTTAATTGTTTGAAAATAGTTGTGATTTAAGATTCACGTTGTATATAAGAACCGAAGTAACAGCTAATAATATTACGAGTTTTTTCTTTCTTTGCACATTAAATTTTTTTGTAAGAATTTCATCTGAATTGTGAATTTTCTTTAATGGTAATAAAAAAATTTATCTGCATTGAATCTCTATTGTGGCAAAATTTTACGTGCACGTGTATTTTTATTAAAAGTCGGTAAGACCACCTTGAAGAGACGTTGTTTTGGAAAGAAAAGCTTCTAAGATCACTTTAACGTATTAACAAAAAATAAAATACATAAATTTTGTTTATTAATTTTTTTTGTCAATTTCAAGATGATTTCATCTTATTGTATTTTATTTTGTCATAAATATATATAAATTTGGTTCTAAAAGTGTTCGTGTTTGAGATATTATTGAAACTGCCTCTCTACGTCACAATATCAATATAGTATCGATAGATATATGTCCTGAGTAATGCTCTTCTATTCAGCATATTCTTTGTTTTTCATTTTGCAATTACATCTCGTGATACGAAATGGTTTTCTAACTGTTTTCCTTCTTTTCTATAATCGAATAAATCTGTGAATCATAAATAATTCCCATTTTATATATGTATATTCATAGTGCATCTTAATAATCTTTTAAGGTGTTGTGCCTTGATTTTCTTAATAAATGAGTTGAACGAATAAAATAAAATAAAAATAAAAAAAAAGCTCGCTATCAATATATGCATTAAAAAAAAAGAATAATAGTATAGGTCAAAAAATTTTGGAAGCTAAAATTATTAAATTGTACTCGGTCAATTATTATGCGCAGTAGGACAATTTTTTTATCCATTAATAGAACATTTTCATTATTAAACGCCGACTAATATGGCGTTTAAATATTAATACAAATATAATTATTTGAAATTATTTATTAATTATTCAATTGTAAAATTAGTCACGATCCTTTTTCGACATTTACATAGAGAATACGACCGAGGGACAGAAGGCCCTAGAACGACGCAAACGTAATGACCGCAATCACAGAGAAAAATCTATACCAATCACATGGAAAATCTTAACTTTTATTAAATTACGCGGGTGAACTCAAAAAAATTTCGACAACCGACAACACGCGCAAAAAACAAGAGGCAATTAATCTCAGTCTCATATAATTACGTGCGAAATATCCATGATTACCTGCAAAAACACAGAACCTTGTGATTTATGTTTACAAACAAAGTAAAACTCCTGTGACACTTGACGTTCACCCATCGCTAGTGTCGCATGGTATTTTGAAGATGTATATATATATATATAATGATAACATACTCTGGGTTTTCGAAACATTGCGCGGATATCTCAGCAGACAATAAAATATTTTTCCTCATTCTAACCTAAAAATCGCGCCTTCACCGCTTGATTCCGGTTCTCATGAGGAAAAATATAGTCCTTACCTAGTGCGAAAAGGCGTTTTCGCGAACTTCATTACAATCCTCGGCTTCGCCTCCGGCCGCAAATCTCTTGTTTCGTAAATGAAGCCTTTCCATACTCGGAAAGAAATGTACTATTATTGCTTAAATATAATATACCATCAGAATTACACTTTTGAACACTTCCACTCACGTACACATACAGCATATGCGCACGTGACCAGGGCAAGGTCAATCTTTTCATCCCTATAATCCACTTGCGTATATACGTATTAAGTTGATGAAAAAGAAAGAAATATATATATATATATATATATATATATATATATATATATATATATATATATAACTCAATTATAAAACAAAAACTCACAGCTAGTGATGCTGCTCACATGCTTATTTCATAATAATTGGCTTGATAAGCGATTGATCAATATATCATTTCCTGATTAAAAATAGATTTTGTTATAACCTTTCTTTTACTATGTCGTTACGACCGTGTAGCAATTAAAACTCATTTAACTATGAAAAAAAAACTTTGAAATAATAATTAAAAAACTTTCCCCGAATACTAAATTTACTCATTAATTTGTTCTTTTTTTTTTGTTTTGTTTTTATAATTGGTAAATATCACGAAAACGATATTGACATTAACGAGAGCATCTCGGATAAACGTGATTTTAATCGATTTTAATAGTAAAGGATCTTCCGTAAGCTTTCGATCCGAGAACAAGACGATAGCGAAAGTCAAAGAACAAAGAGGAAAGAAAAATTAATTCAGCCCCTCCCATTTTCTGTTGCAGCATTCAATTTTCAAGAGAACTTGCTGAGGACGATGCTCCAGATTGAGAGCAGCTTCTTTCAGCTAGGCGAGAGCCTATCCAGGAATTGCCTTATTATCTGCGATCGCGGGGCAATGGACGCGTCTGCATGTGAGTTTTCCGGCCTTTTCGATTTATCTTTTCTGCTCTTTTTTTCTTATTACCCGACAACGGATTATACATACATTATTGAAGGAAAATGTTTACGTAAACGAAATTTGGCTATTCGGCGCGGTTCGAAAGTGTAGGGAAAAAGCGGTCTGTTTGAAAAAGAATTTCAAATTGATTTCTATAATCTAATTTATATACGACATTTGTAGAATTTCAAAGGCTTTTTAAAGATACTCTATATAGGGAGACGATTCATTCTAAACCTCGAACTTGCAAGCATGCTTCATGTTCATCTAGAAATTTTAACGAACAATGTCATTCAAAATATTAAGCCGTTCTTGTTTCGCGTGTAAAATGTATATCCAGTTTCAAAAACATGTGCGCGTTTTGAAAAAGAAGTGAATTTTGACCTTTTGAATAGTTTGAACGAACTCCAGCTCCGAGGATACAGCAGTCATCGTAGTATAAATTGACGTAGAATTGAATTTTTTTTTTCATTCCAAACGGTCGACCATGCCGATAATTACTGGGCATCGATGATTGGTTCGTTCTTTTCGATACGAGTACGCCGCACAAAGCGATTAAGATTGTACGTTCTTACGTTGGAATGCGTTACGTAAATGAGCTATTAGTTATATACATTGAATATATTGGTAATAAAAGTTTTCCAACTCCGTTCATTATACGCCTAAAAAAAAAAAAACAGAGAATTCCCTACGAGAAACTTGAAATGACTGCCATCCATGGGCTGCTGACCCACGCGTGATATCCATTTATTTTCATTTATTCGTTCGCTCGTAATTTACAATCGTGCTCGTACCAAACGCACGGGATGAGTCGACGAAATAACGATCAAATCTTTAAGTTGTCCCGATTTTGAAATTCAAAGGCCATATATATAAAACTATACTTTAATCGATATTTTCAATACAAGCTTAAACAATGATATCATAATCTAAGTAGTTATTTAGAGCTCAATGATTTTGTTGAGACTCTGACGATGAAGGAGAAAATTCGGAATAAAGTATTGTATCGCTTTTAGAGAAAACATATATGCCAGTGAGATATTATACAATAATAATAATTGCTCTTGTTTTTTTTTTTGACATTTAATTCGGTAAGATATTTATGCGAATGAATTTAATCATCTATAAAAACTACTTATGATTATTTTCTGGAGTCTTATACCACAGATATTATCATTATATCACCCCAGAACTCTTACATTTGACTACACAAAAAAGCTTCGGCTTGTATCAAGAATCGTTAAATGTCTTTTCGAAATAACGTGCAGCCAATATAAACTAAAATATCATAAGAAAGCTTTTAGAAATGGTACTTTTAAGAAGAGCATGATATATATATAGACACCATATCGTTTTAGAGTATTATAAAACAAATACTATTCTCAAAAAACTTATTCTCACAGGCATTTGGCGCGCGACCAGAGCCGATCTTGTTTACCAACCTGTGTAACTTGAATATGTATTCATTATTTATTCTAGTAACTGGTTTCAGCCTCGGCTTGAACCCGAGCTTGAACCGCTTTAGATTAAATATAGCTCTTCCGAGTATTGGAACAATTTCAATTGATGAGCTTCGTGATAAAATTTATAAAATTTTAGTTAATCGTCTAAAAAAAAAAGCTATTCAATTTACTCAAGGCTCGCATTTGCTTTTTATTATAACTTTACAACAATCATACGCTCCATAAGAATTACTAGTTTAAGTGTGCGATAAGATTATTCCAATTACATAAAAAATGTACATATAGCAAAGAAAAATGGGGCATCGTAAATGAACAAAATTCTGTTATAATTCATGAAGATATTAATAGTTTTAAAACAATGCCAGCTGCATTATCATAAGTACATAAATACGTTCAATTCGGAATTAATTAATAAATAAAAGGATTATAACAGCATTTTGAATTCGAATTCGATCTAATATTCGTTTTAATTTACAAGCTATTGTAACCCTCAATATCTATGTATTATCTAAATTAATGCAAATATCGGATATAGAAAATCGATAAGTGAATTTATATTTATTAAGCTGTATGGGGTCCAGAAGTTACAAAGAGAACAAAGAAAAAGAACTAAAATAGATCCACAATTATTAATTTCCATTCTTTATATAGATTTTCATTAAGTTTATTTATATTACTTCCATCCTTTATACTCATTTGCAAAAAAAAAAAAAATATATACAATGCAAAAGGCTATTCTTATGACTTTATTCATACAACTAAACGTCCTATTTCCTTGTTGATTCAGGTGCAGAATATTTTTCGAATACTCTTTATTTTCTATACATACATTGTATTTCGTGTAATAGTTTATAAGAGTATATTAATCATATGCTAAATATTGCGAGAATAATAATAATTGCGATATATTTTCCAATTTATTAAAATATAAATTATACTCTTTGAAAAATTCTGATGAATTAGAAAACGCTATTTATTAATTTTTTTGTTTTTATTTTACAATAAAGAAACGCGCCTTAAAATAAATAGACATACTTATAAAAAGGAGCTCGATAATATTTTATTATTTAAGGATGATGTTAAAAAATTTGCCCCTTTTCTTCAATTTCATACCAATAGTTGTACATGTAGAAAATTAATATCTTTTATTATTTGTTTAATATTCTCATACTTGCTTCATGAAATTCAAAGTCGCACACGCAGAAAGCAATGTTAATACTTTTTATTTAAAATAAAAAACGTTAATTAAGTCATTATTATGTAAATAAATAACTTACAATGTTTCTATATAATATCGAAATCGATGAAAATAGCTATCATAAGCTATATTAAAAAAAGAATAAAAGGAGTGTCATGATGGTAATATAGATTGATAGCGAAATAAATCTATTCAACGAAATTGAACCTTTGTGCAACGTAACTGATGCATGTATCCTTGAAATCAATTATTGTACTTGTTGATTTCATAAGGAAACGTAATATCTTTTTGCCTTACACTCTTAACACAAATTCTTGACTGGATTTTTATACGAACACGTGTTATAATAATAAAACCACTTATTTCTTTCAGTGGAGGAAGCAAAATAATATTATTTACCATTAAATATAACATTACTTACAATTTCTGATTAATATATACATAGAAAATAAAAAAAATACTTTCTACATAAAAATATAATATTCATTTTAATGAATTATTATAAATAAGAATATAACATTACAGTCATTTATTAAAATGAATATTATATTTTAATGTATAAAGTATTTTTTGTTATTTTACATGTACATTAACCAGAAATTGTAAATAATGTATTTAATCGTAAGCAATATTATTATTGTTCTTCCTCCACTGAAAGAAATAAGTAGTTTTATTGTTATAATACGTACTGGTATAAAAATCCAGTCAAGAATTTGTTTTAAATTTTATATATATATATATATATATATATATATATATATATATATATATATAATTCATATCAAATCAAACAGTATAATGTTTTTGAAGTTTCATAAGTATCATTGCATAAATAACTAAATTAAAAACTAAAAAATACACCATTTTGATTTTTAATGCTAACCTATAAAAGTACAACAATTTTCTTTAGTTTTACTATTTTTTAAAACTTCAAAAATACAGTTTCTTATACTCCCTGTTAATTATTAAGGAATTGTTTATTAATCTATATTATTTATATATTATATTAATAATATAGTTATTTATCTTGCCGAGCTTTTAACATTTAACTTTGGAATTATAAAACAATATGATGTATTTTTTAATAATAATAATCTTTTTATCATATCATTAAAATATCATATTTAGCAAAACACTGCTTTACAGTTTTATACTTATGTAAAATTAATATATGATGGTCGTTGAGAACATAAAACATTTGTGTCAGAATAAATTAAAATTTGTATTTTACATGTTTATGATTAGAAACACCTAATTAAACTTACCTTCATCAGCAATGATACCCTTCAAATAAAATAAAAATAGACTGTTCAGATTCGTCATTTGTTGTCACCTTTGTTATATGTATTAGTCCATTTAACCTTTAGAGGGCTGCAATGAATATATGGCACATGTTTTAAAAGTTTAGTGCAAGTGTACTTTTATATGTTACAAAGAAAGTATTAGATTATATGTTAAATGTAAATTATAATTATAAATTATTATTTATAATAATGATTATATATATATATATATATATATATATATATATATATTATTTCAATTAACTACTGCAGATAACACAGCGATTCACATCTCAGTAGAGAGCCCGTGTAGAAATATTCTTGGCATATCCCCGATACAAGTCAGATGCTCGAGTAGATTCTAGTTAGTATTGCCACTGATATCCTCACATACGTAAGTTAGATTCAAGTAGAGTTTCCCTGTAATTATTTAATTTCGATAATATTCTATTTATTACTCTATTGAATCTGGTTAGAGTTACTTAAGTTAGGTGATCTTAGGTTTTTCCTCTATAACGAAAAAGAAAGGACATTTAAATAGATTCAACATAAAAGTGTATATTTGGTTTACTTTTGCTATCCTAAAAATGATCATGTCTAGAAAATCCCAAGACTTCATATTATGTTTTCTTGTGAGTTGCAATGAAATAAAATTTTCAGTTCAAATAAAAATGTTTCCAATAGATTTTATATAGAATTCTTTAGATATTAACTAGTCTTATATGCTAGGCTCTAATTAGATATTCCTAATAGAATCCTAAAAAATATGGGACATGCACAATAGAATCTATTGAGATTTCCTCGGTAAATTCCAATTCGAAACGGGGAAATCTAACTAGGACCGGGAAGGATTCTATATTAAATTTCTACAAACTGTATAGTAACGAGGAATTATAAGTAACATTATCAATTATTATGCCAATACTTTCAACAACAAAAAGTTGCGCTACTCCCTTTAATGTACGAATAATCTACACAATGATCCGAAACCCCATCATACATGCATGCCACAATATACTTAATATATACGTATGATATTTCTTCCCCGCAGTTATTTCCAAGGATAAGTGGGAGCTGATGATGGCCACGAACGGCTGGAACAACGTCGAGCTGCGCGACAATCGCTACAATCAGATTATCCACATGGTCTCGGCCGCCAACGGCGCGGAGGACTTCTACTCGACCGAGGACCACGCCTGCCGCTCCGAGGGCATCGAGCTCGCCCGCGAGCTCGATTACAAGGCCGCCTCGGCCTGGGTCGGGCATCCCTACTTCGACGTGATCGACAACTCTCAGGACTTCGAGAGCAAGATCTGCCGCATGATCGAGTGTGTCTGCCAGAAGCTCGGCATCGACACCGGCGACCGGCTGCGCGCCAGCAGCAGGAAGGTCAAGTTCCTGGTGAAGGGGCCCCTGCAGCCGGACACCGCGTTCCCGCCCTTCCAAGACTTCGACGTCGTTCACAATTATCTGCAGAGCAACAATCCCAAGACCCAGGCGCGGCTGCGGAAGCGCGGCCAAAAAGGTAATGTGAGACTTTCGTCTGGCGACGTACGTCCCGGATTCCGGGCGAATCTCGGACGAATCGCTCAGAGAACCCTCTATCGAGCCAAGCAGATTTTATCGGGACTCTTCGGAATTTAGTTGTACAAGATATAGTCGGGAAAATGGTCCAATGATTGTTCAAAAGGTCATAGTGAATTTATAAAGTTCGAACGAATTCTCCAATACGTTCATAAAGAATGCGAATGCATTCTCGAAGAATTAACACGTTTTCATCCATACTTTACTGATTTCGTAGAAAGTTCAACGAACCCGTAGAAAATTGCCTGAGTTCTCAAAGAGTTAGACTGAATTTACATTGGAACTCCCTGGAACTCTTTCGAAACCCATTAGGACACTTTGTGAATTAATACCAAACTTTCGTAAACTTTTTTGACTCTACAAATTTGTTAGAACTCCCCCAAATATACTCGAACAGGAACATGACGTTTGAGTTACAGTGCTGCTATAATAATAAATATTCTTTTTTTGTTTAAACAAATACTAGATAATATATGAATCTTACTGTAATGACACTTTTAATTAATTTGTAATTCCGTTTATTTTGTTTTTAAAGTCTTATCGATATTATTTTTGATTTTCATATCTGTCAAGTTTAACCTGAAATTAAGACAATACTTAAATTTCTAACAGGGACAATTATATATTTTTTAATCCAATCGGGATGATTTATCGTGAAACGTATGGGTCAAACGTTTAACAATTATGCTATTAATACTTTGTGTCTTTATTTAGATGATCAGTTTCTATATAAAATAGTTAAATAAACATTTTTGAAAAAGCATGAATTGTTGTATATTATATATAGATATATCAACCATGTAATAAAACTTTTCTGATTTTGCTTCCCTACAGTTTTATATAAGTAATTGTGTAGAATGATTTGCCGTATTTCAATGATGTGTAAATTTCAGAGACTCGTCAAACTTTGTCGTGGCAGGAACGCGCACAGTTTTAAAGTTGTTGTAAGTTGAATCTGGCATCAACTATAGGGCAAAATTGAAGACATTGACGATAACTAACGAGTTCTCAAGAAAGAACGAAAAAAAAACTAACAATTGAAAAACTAAAAAGTTGAAGTATAGGAACAACTATGTATACTGAATTTATTGGTACAATGACAGGTATCCAATCCTATAGAGATGTACAATGATAAACTGGGATCCCACGGCCTGAACGTATATTAAAAATTCTCTTTTTTCCGTTTCACCACAATTAGATTTAACATCACCATATAATAAGTATTGACAATAGAACATTTTATCATATAGTAAGTTCAAGAATTGAATATACCTGTCATCATGGTTATTAAGCCAGTATATATAGATAGATAGATATATACTATTCTTTTTTTATAAGTTGAAGTATCCAATACTCGGACAGATCAAAAAGTGGATCCACCATCCGCGGACAGTGACAAAAAATTAAAATTATTCTCGATACAAATTCTAATTATAAAAAAATGAGAAATATAAATAACTTAGATGATTTATTACACAAATTGATCGAAATTTGAAACATTTACATTTCAATAATAATATTGATATTACTTTAATTATCATGATATACTATCATCGTCACAGACATATTATATAACAACCATAAATGAAGTCACATCGTTTTCACTTGCCGCACAGTTCATCATCATCTTTGAAGTCATAATAAAAGACATAAATATATACTGTTTCTTACTAAAAACTAATTGTATATAAATAATAATATCATAATCATTTGTGTCAGATTTAAAATCCCTTTTATTTGCATATAATGCTCTCTGCTCGGACACATATATTTGTAAATATGAGTTTTATCTTTTCTTGAGTCATATAATGGATTGATTTAATAAAATTATATTTTTAAATAAAGCTATTTTATTTTTTTCATCTTCACTAATTACCTATTTATTCACTTTTTTTATTATGAAAATTCATTTTAAGTTCAGATTACGGTATTTCTGAATTCAGGTTAGGTAATAAATATTACGTTTATAAAAAGTCTGTCCGAGTACTACGGCTAGGACTACGGTGATGAAATTTTTTTTTACATCACTTATACATTAACTTAATGATTTACTAAATACCTATATGGGAACGATTCAAGTACAGTTATGTCTTTAAAAAATCTAAATATAAAATCTGAATTCCCCGTGAAAACAAGTCCAGTTAAAATTCGTATAGAATCCAGATAGAAACCAACAGAAATACAGCTGAAATTATATATAGATGTTTTATCTGATTTCCTTGAATTTTCACTTAGGAATCTAAACAGACATTGTCGAATTTCCATAAAGATTTTTCTCGAGCACATATATATACATATATACATATATGATTTCCACTGGATTCTAGATTGAATTTCACATGAATTTTATCTGGATTGTTCAACTTCAAGTCCAGAGTCGAGACTTGAGATATCTGCGAAACAAAGGATAGTTTGGCGCATAAAGAAAGATATACGGTTAAATTTTCCGTAGCTATTATAACATCTTCGGAAATATCTGCTAAAATAGCTTTGTATCGCACGTACGCGATATATCATTCTTGTTTTTATACTCGACGCTCAAATTGACTTTATACACTTGGTTCCCGCAATACTGTGGTTTACAAGCTTATTATGCCTTGTATTACTTCTGCTCTGTTGAGTTTTTAAGCGCTTTGTCAAAGAAAACTTTGACAGCTGTCGGCGACTGCCACATATTCCATGAATATCGACTGCAATTATGGTATTATAGTTTAAAAACAAAATTTGCTCTTGGGCTTGTAAGAGTTTTGAGATCTAATATGCAAATTCTATTTGGTGAATTCTGTAGGGAACTTTTTAGGGTTTCTCAAGCACTTGCGATTTTTAAATTATTTTTTTGTTTTTAATGTAGTAAAAAAGTTTATCTCTTTGAATGAATCATCAATAGGAAAATTTTTAGTTTTTCATGTGACTTTCATTTATTTTTTACAATAAATTATATAATAATTTATTGTTAATTTTCAATGTATGATGCAGCTATTGGTAGTTTGAGTTTAGGTTGATAAAACGCCTTGCTGGGAATAGAAATATTTATTTAGCGACCTTTCTTTGTATAATCTGGATTATGAAATTTTTAATAAATAAATAGAGTATTTACATAATAATTATAATTCAGAATTAAATATTTAATTTATATCCAAATTTTAAGAGAATATTAATGTTACTAATAGTACATATCATCAATAAATAAATATAATTTACAATAAACATTCGTAATTTTAATATATTAAATTGTTATACTTACTAACTTGCCAGTTTGCAATGCAATTTTCTATGATTTATAATTAAAATTCATAATCCACTAATGGGAATTTAATATCTATTTTCAGGTCACTGGTCTTATATTCATACTATTAGACGACCAAAGATGTGCGGTCAGGTGGTCGAAGTGAAAACACAACTGACGCACAGAGACTATTTGAATATGCTGGCTCAACGGGACGACTCGCACTTTACGATCTTCAAGCGTCGTCGCTGCTTCCTAATCAACAATCAGTATTTTCAATTAGATATCTACAGGGAACCTGCGCATCCAAGGTAGCTATATATAGTTAATTTTCAATTGTGAATATTTTGCTAAAAAATAATCGTAATAATAATTATAATAATAGTACGATATAACATTAATATGTTTTACTATATTAATTTGTGCAGATGCAAAGGCCTGATGCTGCTGGAAACTTATACGGCTTTGCCGAGCGACAAATTACAAAATATTTTACCGCAATTCTTGTCAATCGAAAAAGAAGTGACTGGAAGGCCAGATTACAGTATGTTTAATTTAAGTTTGCGAGAAGAATGGACGACTACTAACAAATATTGTCACAACTTAAATGGTAAGAATTATTTTATGCTTTATCTATATACGCAGACTTAATTTAAAAACAAAAACACGAAGATTTAACTTAAAAAGGGTCAATGAGTTTAATACATTTTTTTCATTGAAGCATTAAAAACAAAAAAAAAATACTTTATCCAACTGTTCTTGTTCGTGTTATTAATTATAACATTTGAATAATAATTCGATTTTGTATCAATTATGCAATTCCTAGATATTTCCAGAAACTATTTTTTAGTCTAGTTATATAAATAGTTCTCTTATATTTTAATATTAATTAAAAGAATCCCCTTAACATTATAATCCATTGTCATGTATAACACGATCGGGTGGGCTACCAATCCGAGTTTTACCCACCTGTTTACTAATTTCTTTCATATTTTACATAATATAAAAATTGCTGAATTCACCTGAAAATTAAAAGAAAATGCAATTAATTCAGGACTTTGATGCTAATATTTGTAAGTAGATAATTGTATTATATATATATATATATTTTTTTTTTTTTAAACAGGAGCAGTGACTACGACTTCAACAAATGAACCTAGTGATGAAAAGAGTCCATTCTTAAAAGGTGAACCTTGTAACAGAGGACAAACAAAGCAAAATGGTACAAGTAATCATTGCAATCATGAATCGTCAACGTGTCAAAATGGATCTGAGAAGTTCAGTAATTCCAGTTTAAAAAATGGCCAACTAATTGATCAAGAAGCTAATGGTTGCTTGGCAAAAAACGTAACAGTAGAAAACAAGGAAAGTGAAACGACTGATGTATCGAATCATAAAGATCTCTTAAATGGCGTTAAATAACAGTAGGTTTAAATTAATTAGGTACCTCATAAATTGTTTCAATTTATGATGAATAAAGTCCGAATTATTTTCAGTCAATCTTTTGAACTCATTGAAACTGTTTAGACATTAATTATTTTAAATGAATAAAATTATTGTAGTCGGGTTTAATTTTTTTGAATGCTCTGAACGATGCGATAGCGATCTCTCTGATAGCGATCCCCAGCCTTTTTATTGCAGTATTAGCGTGGATGTTAAGCAAAAAAATATTATTCATTTTCCTTCTTTTCTAGAAAGCGTTTATTGACGTTTACCTACCATAAATCTGTCAGGATTTTTTTTATTTTAAATGTTTTAAAAAGAATCACTCAAAACATGTTCCTAAAAATAACTATTTTAAAATTATATTTCGTGAAAATCGATGTTTACTGAATGGTTACATAAATAGTATTTTAAGGATTGTTTTTTTTTTTTAATATGAACGTATTGTTAGACATCTTAAAGTGTTTAGAAAAATAAAGATTTTTTTCTCCTAATAGTGCTAATTGAAAGATTAACAATTACTTTTAGTTTTCAATTGAATGGCTACTTATAACTACACAAAAAATATAGTGTAATTTTAAAAATATATCAAATCTAGCAAATAATTAATGATTAATAAGAAATTTCACAGGCATGAAAAATTTGCTAGCTATTAATTTTACAGAATTCAAGTATTCTATTATAACTTATTCTGCTATTTTATTTAAAGAAAGTTACATCGACAACACGTTTATTTAAACAGTTCCAAGTAAATGGTGGATTTTATTTGTTTAGAAGCACGAGGGGAACAGAAGAATGCTAAAACATAAAAGATGCATATAGAATATTTGATAATAGACTTGTTTACGAAGTCATATTAATATTAACAAAGGAGTTGTGATACAATAGAATACCTTGACAAAAATCACTTGAAATGCAAGAATTCAATCCAATATCATTTGTTATTTGTTAAAAAGGAACTATTTTAATTATATATGAAAATGCCTAATTCACATTAAAGTGAATCGCATTTTAAACTATCAAGATAATGTGTGTTCGTTAAATTTTAAGAATGTTTTGCATATACATTTTTCAATAAGAAATTTTCATAATGAATTTTTATGTGAGAATTTCTAAAATCAAGTGATTTTTTATATTTCAAAATATGTAAGTGTAAAAAAACCTTATAACTGTTATAAAAAATAATTCATTAAATGTAAATTAATTTTATACCAAAATCAAAAGTAATCCTATGGTAATAATTTTAAATTAACGAATTTGCTTTTACTAAAATATATCCATTTTTATTGGCTTTATGGTAACGAAGTTAAAAAGGATGTGTTTAATTAAACATAATATCATTATTTAAGATCTATAGTAACAACAAAAATAATAAAGTATTGTACAAAAATTTCAATTAAAGGTACTTATTTTTAATGTTCAGTTCATTAGTATTGCTCGAAAAATTAATTTTTGATCTTAAATCGTTGATCAAATCAAATAGTCATGATACAAATGTATTTAAATTTTAATATTCGAATTAATATTATAGCATAGACAATTTGTAAATAAAATGTGTTTATTAATTTAAAATTTTGTCTAGCATTATAATTTTAAAACTAAATGAATTTAATTTCAAATAATCGTGATTTTATAATTATTATAAACTCGTGAAAAATTTATATAATTTTCATAATGATTTTGTACATTTGTGTAAAAAGGAATACGCATTACTTGAACTGTACATTGTTCCCAAACTATATATAAATAACAATTTATGAAATAAATGCCATCTTTGCAAAAAATTATTATTTGAAATACTTATACAAATTTTTAAATTTACTATGAAATTTTCAAATACATTGTAAATGTTACATGAACTTAGACGGTTCTAATTAATAGTAAATAATATGTAATTGATTAAGATTTTCTGTACACTTAATAAAATATAAATAATAATCATTTAATATGTTCATTATGAAAATATATTTGAATAGATTATAAAAATTTATTTATTTATCATCTACAGATCTGACTGTTAAAATATTTATATAGTGTAATTAATCAGAGTATAATACAGTGATTTATAATACAATGAACTTAATAATAACTTGACAGCCAACATTGCAATACATAAATTGAAAAAATAACAATTTTTAGTTTTCTAAACCTTATATTGCTGCCCAGAATAAAAATAAAGTTGAAGAATTTTTAATTATGAAGTACTACGAAAAGCCACTTGACAATGGCCATTTGAAAAAATGTGCTGTGATTAATGTCATAACCATTATTTCTATAGTAAATTTAAAAGAAGAAGAACACATCCACAGTGTAAAACCAAAAATATTTCTTCTACAACATAATGTATGCTGAATATTAAATTATCACAGACCTTTTAACTTCTGGCAGAAATTACTAATAAGTGCCTGTGAAAAAGCAAAAAGGAAAACAATGGAAAAACCTTTATATTTTCACTTAATGTTGCAACTGTAAAATTATGTGTGCATATCTTGCATACAGTCTGACTTTATATTGTACTTATAGTAAATAAAATGTCATTTGTCCGCTAAATTTTGGTTTTGAATTTTTCTAATATGTATAATTGTTTTTGAATCTTTATTATTTAAAGAATATTTAGCATAAATTTATTTATTATAAACGTGATACCTGTATTTATAAAGTAATATATGTTTGCAAAGGAACTATATAGAGGAAAATTAAGGAATACAGAGATTTTATTTTAAATAAAACAAATTGTGTAATTGACATACATTGTATTCTTTATTGTAAAGTAAAAATTATTTAAGTGCACGAAATATATAAACAATGAATACTGCAAATGAAAGTAAGCAGTTTCTATTATATTTTACAGTCTATTAGGAAACAAGTATTTTTGAGGAATAATATTACATTACAAAATGTCTTTTGTTATATTGTGATTAGATCACTAGACTTATTTTTGAAAATATAGGATCTCATATGAATATTATTTTTCATTTATTGTACAAAGCAATTGAATATATTAAAAGTTAGATTTTTGTACCATATGCTCAGCAAGCTATTTAATGAAAGACGGGTACATGGTTTTCTAGCGACTAGTATGCCATTTCTATTTTCAAGTTCATAAATACTCTTTGAGTACTTTTGAAATTCTATTAGGATTCATATCTGCTTAAAGTGATAAATAATTATAAGATAAATAGCGAGTAACAGAATATATCAGTTTATGACACTCTAATTAATAGATAAACAATCTCGAGGAAGAAATTAGTTACATTAGGTTAATGGAGTATATGTAATATTTATAGTCATTGTATATAATCATTGTAACAAAAATTAATTATTTTTAATTTTTTGAAACGCAGTTGAATATTGAAAAATCTAGAAAAAATATATTTTACATTCATTCTTCATTTTTGAAATGACTTATTAAATATCAAATTAATATATGAACGAAAAAATAATTTGCGAATAATATGAGTATTTGATCATAAGAGATCTGAATATTATATTAATAATGGTATAAGAAAGTCTAAATTAATCCTAACTAAATATTCATGTTAGGTGCCACGGAAGAAAGATTAAGAAGACTTGTCAGGATGGTTGCTCTCTTAGGAACGTCAGGTACCACCAGGTTAATTGTTAGCAAAACTGTTTTGCTCCAGTATTATATGTAAAATGTCTCCATCTGAGAAAAACTATGGTAACTTAGATGATCTTGTGATAATGATCTCCAAAATGCTAGAAAGATAAATAAATACAAAGCTTCCATGCATTGATCCTTTTGATATCAGACTACACATGTAATATAATTAATATATAACACGAATAGCCAAATATGAAGTCCTTTCCAAAATTGCCTCCATTTGAATTGACTTTTATTGATGAATCAGATCTGGACATTATTTACTCTATGATATAAAAATAAATATAGAAACGTGGAAGATTGTGCAGATCCATTTCTGTAAATTATTTTTTGGATAAATCCAACATTGTAAGAAAATAATTCAGAAATATAGCATTATGCTTAGTCAAGAATATAGTCATTAGTGGAGGCTTCTGAAGATAAGGATGATTGAAATGAATCATCCCACTTGGACTATAAGAAACTGCATTAGTGTATAGTAATTAACAGTTAATGTTGTAAGTTTTTAATCTGAGATTCAAAAGGTCTTTCTAAAGCAAAAAGCCTTTTATAAAGAATAATTTCACAATCCTTTATATCAATAGATGTTTGTAAAATCATATACACTACTCAAGAATTATGTATTTAAAAATCAGATGAGACATTAGATAACTCTTATTTAAATTAAATTTTCTAAATATTAATACTTTTTCAAAATTTTTTTAAAATCTTTGAACATATATATGAGTTACAGAAAAAAAAAATGGAAAAAATGCTCCAGAAATCTTAAAACTATTTTTCCTGTTTATAGTACCATCATCCAAAAGAATAAAGCTAACCCATCCCTATTAAAGTAGTAGATAATTTGACCTATATTACCACAAAATATATATCATACTACTACAGATATTCAATAACTATTAATTTTCTATCTAACCTACAACCCTACAATGACGGAACTACAATAACATAATAAATCATATTTTATCACAACAAATTATGTATGTGTTTTTAGAGTTAATCATACAAAGTTTTCATAATTACAGCAGTATAGTATTATTATACAAACGCTATTTTACATATTTTTAATTAGGAATTTATGAAAATGGAATAAAAACGTCTTGGACCCAAACTTTTACTACAGATAAGCCACTCTCCGTCATGGGAAGGTTAAATCTAACATAATTGTGTTTCCAAAGACAATTCTACACTATTTTCAGTCTAAGTAGTTCTCATTTAAAGATATATTTAAAGAAGTGCACAAATTTTAAAGTTTTAAAGTTCTCTCACCATTACTTTCTAAGATATATATAGATAATATATATAGCTTTCAAAAACGTTGATATAAATATTTTTATGAATTTCGTGTTCATTATTAAAATCTGTTTCAATAGTAATTGAGTTTTTAAAAAGAAGTTTTTTAAAACATGTTAACTTTCATTAATTTTTTTTTAATTACATTAAACTTTCTGTTTTGAGAAATCTATAGAATGTAGAACTGACTCAAAACTACTAAAGCTTATTTTTGGTAAACTGCCTATAACATGGAAAATAATTTTAACTACTTATATTATGAATTTATATAGTGAAGATTGCATTGCTATTGACAATTCATATTGACAATTTAACCAAGATACTTTGTTACTTTAAAATAGAAATATTCATGTATGTCTATTTCCTACTTTATGAAAATCAAGTGTTTTCATAAGAATATTAAAATTATGAAATTTATTTTTACTTAATAATAATTTTATGATACAATAGCTTAACAACGAAATTTTAAAAATCAAAAAATTCAACATTTAATATTTTTTTTTATTTTCTAAAACTACTGACTATAATTTGATAACAGTAATATAAATTTTATAAAATTATAATTTTGTTCAGTTTTTAATTGCTTATCAAAAATTGAATGTATCTATTTTAAAGCTGAAAGTATACATAGTCATAAAAATTGTTTTACTATTCTTGCAATACTATAAATACATATCCAAGAAGTTCAATAAATATTTTAAAATTTATCTATTAATTGCCTTGGTTTGCTGCGCTTTATACAATTTTAAAACTTTTTTACCAGGTATTAAGTTTTGACTAAGACCTGGTCTTTTCTTTTTCTTGTGCGTTTGATTATTCTCTTGGTCCACTTCTTCCTCCTCAGTAATTCCAACTTGGCCATTGTACTGAGTTTGACAAATAATTGTTTCCTGTGGTGTTCGGAGAGCTTCTAATTCAGCTGTAGATCTATGTAAGTCCGAGTCATGTGCAAAGGTGCAGTTATGTCCAAAACGACATCTGCCTTTCCTGTAATTCCAGCATATTTTTTTTCCATTGATCATTTTCGTATCATCTAATGTTGGAGTCATTTTTACATGCTTTTCAAGAATAGCACTTTTGGCTTTTTCAGCTTCAACAAAAGGATTGGTGAAGACAGAAGTTTTCATGGTGGGTGCACCATTAAAATCAGGTGTTGGTAATGGAAGTTTTTTATTGGAAGCAGTATCTTTCTGGTTATCTTCGTCCTCGGTTTTAAGATTTTCCTCATCTTCCACTTCATCCTTAGAACTAATGGTTAAGCAAGATCAGATTACAAAGAACCAGTTTAGTTTATTGTGTATTCTGCGATTTTCTACTAATTCAAATAATTATATATTATTTGTAAATGTACTATATCCAAAAATCTTTCTATTAAATTTTAATTTTATAAATAGCAATGTATTACTCTATTTTACTGTAAAAATATTTTTTTAAGCTTCCATTGAAATTGTATACTATTTATATTCACTATGAGAATTGTCATTACTGATTCAATTTATTAATATTTATTATATAGCCTTCAATTTGATGGATATATATGTTTGTCTGATATATAAGTTTGCAACAGCAAAACATAATTTTATTTATTAATAACACAAACTTTATTTCAACACTTTTTAAATAAATTTTCGGTTTAAACAAATAAACTAGCAAGTTTAATCGAATATATGAGAGTGTCAATTGTACAGTATAGCTCAAAGCTCATTGAAAAGTTTCTCCAATTACAATTTTTTTCCTCAGTTTTATATATGCATGTACAAGAGTATAACTGCCTTTCTAAAATTCATATAAAAAACCAAACTAAAGTACCGACGTTTATTAGCGTAACAAGCAATTTTTTTTCAGTTACATAATTTTAAATAGCAAATTTGTGCAGCAAGCTATAAAATCCCCTTCTATTAACTAGGCAGTTCACTTTTCCAGCTACGCCAAAGGATCTTGTACGAGTCCTTGCAAGAAAAAAAATAGAGGTCACGCCAAAACGACAGTCACCAAGCGAAGCCAGAAGAAAAATAAAAAAAATACATTGCGAGACTGACGAGTATGTAATAAATAAAACGAAAAATTGCCAAAACAAACTCAATGCACAAACATTAGAAATAAATAAAAAAACAAGTTTCCCTCGAATTACGAAAAGGTTAAAAAAGAATCTCTATAATCATAACACAATGGAGAAAGGAAAAACAATACGTCACAAATATATATCTGTATGCCTATATGTGTACACGCGTAAAGTCAAAAATACATGTGCGATATGCTTCTCGCGTTAAAAAAAAACTTACGATTCGCTGTCGGACAGCTCGTCCCTCTCGCTCTCGGAGCCCGAGGAAGTCCCGTAATCCGCCACCAAGGAAGCCATGGTTCTATATACACGTCCTCTCCGCCGCTTGGCCGCAAAATAGGAAGACCAGGACGACGCCTGCACCGCGTTCCAACTTTAAAACAAAACGAGTCCGAGGAACTCTGGCAAAATTAAGAAATTCAACGACAACGACCAACAAAAAAAAAAAAAAATACGTCTGCTCCCGTGCGGTGTACCGAGAGTAGCGGGAGCTGGTGCGTATGTACGCTGCCACTGCGTCGTCCGTTGCGTTGTGCGCCTCGCGGCGGACTGTTGACTGTTGATGTTGTGTCGATATACGAACGGCCAACGGGAGAGCGACGAGAGCGTCGTCACGGAAATCGGAATCCGACCCACCCACCCGCCTGCGCCTCCCTCGCGAGAGCTTTTCGTATTATATATATATATAGATATGCGGACGGGCGTGTGTGCATGCGTGTGTGGTATGTGTATAATTATGTGCATTCGATACAGTATCACAGCATAGTGCAGTATATATGTAGTATAGAAATTGCGGTGATATGTAGAAGGTAAAGGATAAGGTGAATAAAGCAGCGCGCGCCCGCGCAGCGCAGAACGTCGGTATACACGCTAGTCTTTACAAACTCATATGGACAACAATCTACCAACAATGCAATGTGATAAATATATATATCACAGCGAACATGTCAATTTTAGTGCAGGTCGCGTTTACTGGCTTAATGATAAACTCTGGGTATTGGCGCACAAAGCACAATACATTACATAATTATGAACGGCTCGTATTTCGTGTATATAATAAGCACAGACGAGTGCGTTCATATACGTCATAGCGTATATCGGCTGGTATCGGCCACTGCGACTGCGGACGGGATGCGGACTGCAGTATGCATTTATTTTTTATTACCCCGCCGCCCTCTCTCTCTCTCTCTCCGTCTCTCTGTCTCTTTCACTTACTGATAATCGCTCTTTTAATTTAAACCCCAATTTAGACGAGCAGAGCTACCTATATACATACCTACCTACCTGAAATTTGAATACCTAAAGCGCGAAGTGGAGGGGGAAAAGCAAGCGGGGAAAAACCTGGCAACGCTGCCGTTTAACTCAGATTTCAAAATTCTGTGCTTAATCCTACACTTTGAGCGTTTTATTTTTTACATTAAACTGCATTTATTAATTTTGGTAATTCTTCAAAAAATTACTACATACTAATTTTTTTGTTTAACTCTAAAGGTGCAAAATACAGATTTACCGTTAAATTATACGACATTCTTACTGCTTAGTTAAAATTCCATCACAAGTATAAAGTATACGTATATGTAAAATATAATCCATTTAAATAAATTACGCTTCGTTGAATTGTCGAACGTACGAATATATATGTATAAATAAAGTGATAGAGGCGATCTATTTACTTTCCGTAGACGATAAAAAATGTGTAAATTATTTTTGTTAATTAACCAGTAACACGTCAGTCTTATAAAAGTTATAGTATAATTATTTTTTGAATAATTTAGTAATACAATATTACGTATATTTGTATTTTACACAAAGAGCTTTCGATATATGGATAAACATAAGAGAATTAATCATATATGTATCTATAATATTTGACACATAGGCCATTTTGTATATCTACACTCTACAGCTGGCTAGAATGAAAAAATTCTAGTGAAATTTCAGCTGAAAACTCACTCGCATATGGATTGGACAGGATTTTTCAGTGGTAGAACGAAATAGAAATGACAATAAATTAAAAGATTGTTTTTGTTTTATTTTCTTATATAGATTACAATTCACATAAGGAATGAAGGCCTCCTTTATCGTCAATTTTATTCGAATCCGGCTGATTTTTTTTTTTTTTTTTTTTGTTTTTTTAATAAAACGTGAAACTACAAATGTCATCTCGACTTTGTCAATATCCTTTATAAACTTGTATGATTGGATAAAAAAAAAAGGAGCACTTTAAGCTCGATAAAAAAAAAGAAAAGGATATTTCGCGCATACGTATATACATTACGGATACTGCACAATGCCTTCGTCTCTGATGTCCACGAAACAACTGTTCCCATCCCTCAACTGATAACTGTTCCAAACGGCGATCGCTCGCCTCTTAGTTCCCGCGATTTTCATCAGCAGCCTGACATTCGGCACGCACAGCCAGTAATTTCCCAGGGCCGGCCTCGCGGACGCGTCGTCGGACGGGTCGGCATCCCTCTCGACCTCGGCCCCGTCGCCCGGCAGTTTGATCCCCTCGTTGCCGTGCCTCACCGCGTTCACGGTGACGACCACGGACGGGCGGCGATTGACGAGCCGCCTGCACACCGACGCGAAATTACAGAGCGCGCGATTCAGCTCGTTGCTCGGCGTCAAGGCGCAGAGCGCCGACAGCGAGTCCACGATGACGAGCCGACGCCTCGCCGAGCCCTCGGGGCGATCCTGGCCGGCGTCTTCGTACGGCCGCTTCGACAATCGATGCAGAATCGCGAAGAGCTCGGGCAAATCGTGGATCTGGTAGACTTTGATATTGCTCATTACTTGGCCGATAATCTGAAAAAATTGCGTTCACAATATATGATAAATATATATATATATATATATATATATATATATATATATATATATATATATATATATATATAACTACGTGGTAAAAAATCTGCATTGAATCGGACTCGATAAAAGAACAATATAAAGCTTATTGGAAGCGGATTTGAACGTGCTTCAACTTTCAAATAGATTAAATATTATAAAGACATGACATTATTTACATTGTTTAAAACGGGTGTACGTCATTAATAAGATTTGAAGAGGATTGATACGATTTGAATAAACACTGTTCAATTACATAATATAATAGATTTCAATTCGCGCACCAATCTATTTCAATGCTTTTACGATATTACTTAAATTTCTGATCGTTGGCAAGAATTATGAGTCGGATTGAAAGCATTGAACTGATTTTCCATTGAATAAGCTTCAGTCCGTTTCAATCTCAAACGATAATTAGAACCATTTTGATTAGATTCCATTTAAATCTTTTTGAATTACCAAAATATGACATTCGGTTTGAAATGCATGCACGGTGAAAAATTTTCTAGTAATTATTATGATGCTGTCTAGTAATTTGATCACAGATGGCTGTAAAAATCTAAGAATAAAGTCCATATAGTTTCTAAGAAATTTTACCAGACGAATAGTAAATTGTAAAACTTTTCGGCTATATTAATTTTTGGAAAGTACGCGATAATTGTTTGAATTTTGCCAGTTCGCGATTTTATTATTGAATTTTTATTAGGAAATTTTTCTCAATACACAGAACTTGAATGCGTCACAATCCATTTCAAACGGTTTAAAACTTGTTAGAATTTAACGCCATTGATAAGGCTTGAATCGATTAGAAGCGGATTTACGAATGGCTAATACGCTGAGCAATTGGCTCCATTGTCAAGAATTTTAACCCGAGTAGTTTCGATTTCATAAAATTGCCAAAATTTCAGATTCACATAAGGCTTGAAAACAGATTTACAATTAAACTTGCTTAAAATTTGATCTAATCTCAAATCTCAATCCGCTTTAATTCGATTCGACTCGTATAACAATTATATGATTGTAAAAGTTGTTTTTTATACCTATACATTTCTACGGATTGAAACGAATTACTGCTATATATTCATTTTGTTTTAATAGAAATTTTCAGGGATTTTTATCACTGATTCAACTTGCTTCAATCTGTAAATTTTTCTTTGCCGAAGATATCAGGGGTTATAAAAAGAAATACCCATATATATAATTATACTGAGAATAATACACACACACACACACGCGCGCGCGCACACACATAATTGTACTGAGCTCACATGATCGCCGCACTGCTGACGGGCCTCCAGCATCATTTGAATCCTGGATGCGTAGAAATTCCTGCTGGCGTCTATGTAGTGGACCAGCGTAGACGCATTCAAGGTCGCGTTAACCGAGATCCAGTGGCACAGCTGTGATTTCCCGGCCGACGAAGTGCCGCAGATCTCATAAATTTTCCCGCAGTGCAGGCCTCCGCACAATAAAGTATCTAGACTGTAAAGCGTGATTTTTTTTGTTGTGATGATTTTTTTTTTTTTTTTTTTTATTTTTATTTTTGGTAAATAAGTTTCGTGTATATAAAAAATTTGCAATGAGCTCGTTACTTCGTTAATCCAGTTGGTATTTTGTTTAGTAATTCCTGCTCGTGGCGCTCGACCGAGCTTACTGTCTCGCCTCCGAAGCTTTTCAAAAACGACTCTCTTATACTTTCGATTTGCTGGAGAAGAGAAAAAAAATTGAATTCTTAACGATGTACGTCGGCTCTAAATCAAAATAGACTTCATACCGATGGCAATTGTATTCAATGCACGCGCCAAAGTACAGGTTTCGTGTAAAAAAAAAAAAAAAAGAATAATCACATATATGAGCTTACCTTAAATGTCAAATCGAATTTTTTCATCAAATCGTCGTAAGATTGTAGCATGAAATCGTAGACGGTAAAAATATTTTGGGAATGCAATTTCGCCACGGCATTTTCGTTTAATTCCGGATGGAGGCTCGAGTCTAATCTCGCCATTGGCAATAATTGCGCTGAATTTTAGACTTTCAACGTCAATTAATTAAGTCTGGAAACAAAGATAGTGAAATAAATTATAATATGAAGAAAATCCTGATTATATTGATTTAAGCATATGTACATATTTTTATAGTTTCTAATTTATATGAGATCTATGTGATTAATGGGTTAGAATCTTTTTAATTTATAAAATAATGTCCACCGCTTTAATGTCGTATAATAAATTTCGTGAACAATTGTGATCTATATTAATCAATTGCGGTCTAAATCTGGAATATTTTATAGATTAACTACGTTAAAAAAAAGTTCAATTATAAAACAATAGCTTTTCGTATATTTTTCGATAGTTATATATATTCCTATAGTTTCAAAAAATTCTGTTATGATATTCAATAAATACGACGAGAATCAAAATTTTTTTCAATCAACACCGTTGAAAGCACGATGTTTTGATAATTTAGAAAATACGGTGGGAGAACCTGCGTTTAAAGTTACAAAAGTATATATTCCTGACATTAGAATTTAACTGTACAAGATAGCGAATTCAATATGGTCATTTTGGTGTTCCTCAAATAATGGTCCAAAATTACTTATATTTGTATTATTATGACATATAAATCGCGATCAGCAGCGAAAACATGCTTTTCATAATAGTATGCAATAAATCGTGTTTGTATAGATAATATATAACCAAGGTATTATTAGAATTTAGGAATTTTTTGTATTTTGTCTCACTTACAAGGAAAATCCATAAAATTCTGATGATATATAATTAAGTCATTTTGTCTTTTTTTTTTTTTTTAAATCATCCTATATATATATGCATTTTTAAGATTTTTCAAAAGTGTCTGTAGGTGAAAAATCGCGACTTTGGCAACTTTTACATAAGTCTATATGATAAATTTCATGCGTAAATAATTGAAAATTTTGAGATTTTCATAAAACGTTTCAGCTGCGTATAAAATGTGGGACGTAGCCAATTCGACAATTAATGCGGACACGAAAATAATGATCAATTCATTTGCCTATGTTACACACGCGCACACGCATACATGCGTTTACAGAACAATTACGTTACTCTGATCGATATCGTATTCGCAGATGCATACAGCTCTTATTAAAAATGGCTTTGGAAAAGTAACGGATTGCGATACGTTTTTTATGTTTTGTACTATATGTATTATGAAAATCTTTTGTCTTTTCTCGAACGAATATATAAACTAAATATATTTTATACACTTACTGGCCTCCATTTAATATTTTCCGGTGTGTAGCATTACCGATAGGCGGCATATATATATCAGATCTTATAAACATTTTTTATCTAAAATTTTAAGTTTAAAATTTTTGGATGAATCTATATCGACGCGCGATATATTGCTAATATGTTGTGTATAAATATGCGCGCGATTGCTTGCATGGGCATTTTTTTAACCTCACAATACATTTACATTTATTGTCTTTTCTAGAAGAATAATGGGCAAGATTGGCTACGAAATTTTCAATAATTTAATATATCCACATCGTAATATTGGGAACGGAGACGATAAACAAAGCACTTCTATAATTTAATCTGAATAGGAGAACAGTCGACATCCCCTTAAATTGGAAATGAACAGCATCCCTTGACGAGAACCGCGGTTTTATAACATATAATAGATGTATAATCTATTTTTGTTCATCTGCGACCGATAAGTACTTATTTATGCAACGCACAAACCAGACATTAAGAAGAAAAAAGAAAAACCAAGATTTTTCCCGGCAGTGACTTTACACGAGATTTTATAAAATCAACTGCGTAAAATATTAAATCTGATGTATAATATAACATACGAAATATGTGAAAAGCCTCCCATAAATTTTGCTTAAGTGGTGCGAAAAGAGGGGTGAGATGGGGCGCGGGCGGAAGGAGGGAGGGGCGTTGAGAAATTTACATAAACATCTGTATGCATTATATGGGGTATATTATATCGGATGTTTATAATGAAAAAATACAAGCGGGTGCAATTATTTTCATGCTCGCCGCTTATGATAATGTAAAGTTACAGCCAAAGAAATAATTATTCAGCATTTATATATTAACGACAAGTAACTATATACGTGGATTTTATTATTATCCCAAAATGACTGCTATTTTGAAAACTTCCATTAACGTTTTGATACTTTTGAATTATTATTGACTCGTTCAAAAAAAAATATATATATATATATATATATATATATATATATATATATATATAATAATCGAATGAAGGACCGAACAATTCGATTAAATTACGAGATCTGTACCATTTGCACTCTGCAAGAGATGAGATGAAGATTATGTTTACGGGTCGACTTTTCAAATAAATTAACCATCGATCCTCCGTAAGTTAATTTTGGATTCGTATAAAGCGTAATATACTTCCATTACGCGCATTAAAAGAGTTGCGCCACCTTTACTAATACAGATGGAATTGCGCGAATGCGTTAACTAGTTTTTGTTATTTGCATAAAAAAGTTGACGCGCAGTGCGCGGGTCGAATGTAGCCAATTTATACGATGCTTACCTACATAGATACCATCCTAAGTAAATTCAAACGTACAAGCAAACATTTATATAACAGTTTTATTTTTCGATCCTTCAACAATATAATATAACCTGTCTCGTTTTTCTTGAATCCTTTTAATATAAGCTAACCGGTTGTTGTGCATTATTATTATTATTATTATTAAAGGTAAGGCCGAGAGTATCATGGATTGTCGAATGAATAAGCAGAAAAATGGAACGAAAAAAAAAAATTTTAAAACTTTACATATTATGCCATTATAGAGAGTTAGAAAACAATTGTAATGTGATAACGATAATATATAGATAATCTTAAACAATTGACTATGCAAATCACGAAGTAGTATGCAATAAAAAGTGCATTGTCATGTAAGTATCTGCATACACTTGATCAGTAATATTTTCACCCTATTTTTAAGCATCCGCAACGAATAAATTATAATGACGATTTCGGAGCGGGGCCAAAAGTAAAATTGTCCGTTGTTTTCTTTTTTTGGCGATATTATAGTACAGATTTGATAAACTGGTATAGATTTGCTCCACTTCTGTGCATCTATTTTTTAACTTTGGTGAAATAAGTTACCGAAACTCGAATGATAAACCTTACGAACACCATATGAGACTTTCCCATCAGGAAGGGGAAAATAATAATTCAGAGTAGACGCGGGCATACGCGTTAGGAATTGTAGGCATGCGCTTTTCGTGCATGATAATTTTTATGCATGTGAGTAGAGCCATTCTCACACACGTAGAAAAACTCCGAATATTCTTATCTTTTTGCTTGAAAAAGCGTGGTGCTCACATATGTATATGTATATTTAATATGCGCTATCCGAAGTTAAAATACAAATGCGTACACACACACACACACACACACACACACACACACACACACACACATACATACATACATACATACAATAAAGATTTCGGACCCGCGTGTGGCTTCGCTTGCGACACTTTCTAGAACGAAAAAAAAAACCGCTCCATATGCGAGAGTCCCACATCCATTATTAATCAACGTGTACGTGTGCGTGTAATATACCGGGCGACGAGCCTCCCGCGCGCGCACCCGAGACTCCCGAGTACATTCTTCGGATAAGCGGAATAATATTATAATACTACCTATTGCTATTGCTCTCGCGCACTCTTTCGAGGAGGGACTGTATGGGGACCCACATATTAATATCGACATCGGAGCGAGGACGGCGCGAGCTGTTGCGCCGGTGCGCTCTTTGGTGTTGAGGAGGAGGGTAAAAAAAGAAGAAAAAAAAAAAAAAAACAGAAAATAATGAAAAAACGAAATTTTCGATATCTAAGCCGTACGATGACGAGCCAACGGGGAAGAGGCCGAACCTCGAGCAGCGGGGCGAGGAGCCGACCGCGTCGTCGTCAGCGGCTGCCAAGAACGATGTCCGCGGTTATAAGCCCGCCGGAGGACAACGACCACGTGGAGCTGGAGGGAAATTCGCGAGCCCCCGGCTGAATCAGTACACTCCAAAACGTGCTTCGGATTATTAAAGCTGTAAGTATTCTCTCTCTCTCTCTCTCTCTCTCTCTCTCTCTCTCTCTCTCTCTCTCTCTCTCTCTCTTTCTCCCTCTTCTGCACCTCTTTTCTTTTTACCACGTGCAATTTATAAATGCATAAGTATACATGCGACGCGTTTATGCATTTTTTTAGCATTTTAGTTCTCTATTGCCTACCTGCTTGCCTTCATGCTCACCTGACCCGCCGTTACTTTTTCTACATCTTATATATGTCGCTCACGTATGCAATACCGATGATAAACGCTATATAATATATGCGTGTGTATGCGTGTAAATATTAATTACTGCTTACAATTTACTTTAATAGACGCATGTGTGTATTATAACAGGTATTTTAGTTTCCCTCGCGATAGCACACGTGTTACATGCCAGCAGACGGTAAAATATGATTTTGTAAATAAAAATATATGCGCGCTTTATATGATTTTTTTCTCGCGTGCGTGCGTTACGTTATTGTAATGCCAATCATTTCCATAAATTCGTATATAAAATGTTATTGATTATTGCGGTAGATCTCGGATACAACTTAGTAGTCGCCTTTACGATAATTCGTTCTTCTAAAATAATTTCTTTAATTTTTTTCGATTACCGAAATTGATGGAAAATATTTGTCCGTTCTATTTTAAGAGTGCCATATGCCTTCTAGAATATGTAGTCGTATTTATAATTAGAATCGAATGCTAGTTGTTTTTTTTTTTTTTTTTTTTTTTTTTTTTTATAAAAACTTGTTATATTGAATCTAATATTTAATTATTAAAATGGTTGGTTTTGAATGTATAATTTCATAAGTAGCACATCAGTTAAATGATAACAATTCACTACGATTTTTTATAAAGAAAAAGAAAACAGTTTGAATTACCAATTATAACTGAAATTTTGAAATTTTCCTCAGCTACATGAATTTTTCAAAGAACTTCAGTAGAACGCGATCAAATACATACAATTGCCGGATGTCTGCCATTTTGAGTTCCACCTCTGCTATCGAAATAGTCAGAATCATGTGACCCGTTTTAAATTCATATATTTCGAAATAATGAAATAAGTGATTGTCGAATAAACCTGATGAGGATTTTCCCAATACACTCATCTGTTAGTTTCAGCAAACACCTAGGTGAATCATAGTCTAATATTATTTAATTTAATTGTAAAAAGCTACGTTTCAATTTGTTTTCCAGTTTTCCATTCTCGCTTGACTCACCGGAAAGAGAGATAGTGAGTGAGTGAGTGACCGAGAGAGGGAGAGAGAGAGGCGCAAGTATTCGATTTCGGTCTTCGGCTCCGAATACGATTAGTCTTATATTTTATCCCCACCTCTCACACCGGAAGCTCCGCCTCTTTACCCTGTTGCCAGTTTCTCGTCTCGTTCTATTAAACCAATCACGTTATCTTTACAAATTTTGACCGTCAGATAAACCGTCAATTATCGTAGCCTGTTGTGAGTTTTCCCCATGTTTCATTGCAAAATTACGTCAGATTCTCATGTCGCCAAACCTCCCCTCCCTGCATCAGCTCGCAACGTGCACAGCTATAGGATCGCAGGGCAACAATCTTTCTCTCGCCTCCCGGATGTAGCGCCATCTTGTGGCTTTCTACGTGCGCGTCTCTTCCGTCTCTCTCGCTGCTGTTGCCCAGCAAAGCTCACCGAGCAGCACAACGATTCGGATATAACATCGGGACAGACCGAAGCACCACCATATCACCACCACCACACCGGTGAAATACGACGGCGGTAGCTTCGTAATATATATATATATATATATAGTATATACACGGACTTCGACCCGCCCCCTCGATTTTCGCATTGCGCATGCGCGTCTCTGCTGGAAAAAGAGAGAGGATAAACAAGTGTGTACGTGTGCGCGCGCGTGAACATTATATCAAAAAGGGGAGTTGAAGAGAGAAGAGAATATCCAATAGAAAAGAATGGAGGGAGTAAACGAGAGAGGGAGGGGGTAAAACTGAGAGGCCATGTTTAGAAGTTGTGCCTTATACAAGGAAATCAGAGTACTACACAGTGGCGAACCTGAGTGAAAGAGAGAGAGATGGTGAGAGTGAGTGAGTGAGTGAGAGAGATGAAAGCAGTCATTGCGGGCACTACCGCATGCACGCACATACGCACACGCGCGTTCATAACCGCATGCAGTTATCTCTTTCGCTCCGGGGATCATATTCTGTTTCGTCTACATAGGTAGCCCTTTCTCTCTCTCCCTCTCTGACGATTGCACGCGCGCGCGCTCAGCTAGAAGAGCAAGCAGCAGCAGCGCATCAGCAAAATGCCGTTCCGCTTTTATAGAGCGAAATAAAGCGAGAACGGGCGCGGCTCGCAACTGCCTGCAGCGCATATACGTTCAAGAAGTAAGAAAGAGAAACAGACGATTTTGCATACATAAACCGTTCCTCGATAGGCGGAACGAGTGCATACATACGTGTACATATATATATACATATATACATATAGATATATATATATATGTATATATATGTATATATATATATATAGTAATAGGACATCCGAAGTGGCTGCTCGAAAAATTTCACGAGCTTCTGGAAAAATAGAAAGAATCCGGGCTCGTCCGTCTTTCTCGGCCATCTCGTTTGCGCGCGCGCGTTGGCTTCTATAAGCATACGCTCTCCGTCTCTCTCTTTTACTGGTGTGTGTAAAAGAGGTATAGGAGAGACGCGTACGCAGCAGCGGTACGTGGTGTGCGCGCGCGCGCGCGGTCCTATATCGTCGCCGAAAACGACGACGACGACTGCCGGCCGCGGGCTCTTTGTCTGCAGAACGTAACAGAGGTACGTGGGCCCCCACCGGGTACACGGCGCAGTTCCCGTGCGGATGGCTCGTCCTCGCGGAATTTCGGTGATTACGTTATGGTAAGTGTATTTCTGTCTGTTTGTCTGTCTCACTCTCTTTCCCTATCGTTAACGCGGGGTAATTGTAGCAGCGCGAGGCATATATATATATATATATATAATATGCGGTATATGTATGGGTATCTCTCTCTATCCTAATGTAAGTCGGCGCGCGTATCTCTTCCGCGCGCACATGCAACATGGCCGACGCGAAATTTCCTTTGTGAGGAAGAGCGCGAGGGCCTCCATGCAACACTGCCGCCGCCGACGTTCTCTTCTCTTATAGCTCCATCTCTCTTTCTCTGTTTTTTCATCCTCCCAGTATCGTATTGTAAACTTCGTCAGGGTGGGGATTTTCGCCGAGGATGTCGGTCGCCTCCTCGGGGACACGAGGTGGATGCGCGCGGTTTTGTCGGTTCCCCGGAGAGCAGAAAAGCCGTTTCGTGCACTGGGTGTCCTGTTGACGATGTTTTACTGGGATTTCAAGGGATATATTGTATACATACAGCCGCTCTCGTTGCCAGATTTATTTTTATTTCTTCCCTTCTCGTACTATCGGATTTCGCGAGATCCGTTGAGCTTTTTTACTTGCGTTGTCAGCACTGTAGGTTAGCGCATGTAGTAGTATTGCATCTTCGTCTTATTCGTGGTGGTTACCGCGATTTTATATGCCGCTGACTATATATTTCGCTCAATATAAGCTGAGTCCTTAGCTCATTTTCTCTCTGTGTTTTGTATCCAGTTTTATATCCCATTCTTGTTCATGGGTGAGGAAAAAAGAGGACGTCCACGATTCTTCTAGACTAATTTTATATTGGCACCATGGATAACCTAATCAGATTTAATTCTAAAACGTAAATATGTACGACTTATTCAACTTCTTCACCTGCAGTTTAAAATTGTATAAAATTTAAAGAGTGAAATATATATATATATATTGTTATTATTTACTCACAGAATTCGATATTTTTTCGATGCAAAAGATGTTATTCGTAAAAAACTAATTCTATGCGTTGTTACCGGCTTTTTTGATCAAAGCGTTATTCATTAAAATTAAAATAAATTAAGTTGTAATTTGACACCGTAATGCCTGATATTTATTATAATCTCTGTATTTTGTTTGTTTTTAAACCTGTTGATTTTCTTTCATTTTTTAGTACTTTTCTATGTTACTATAATATTTCGATATTCGTTTTTTATTTTTACTTACTGTTTTGCTTGTCCTGCTTCCAAGTATTTTCAATTTACAGTTGTGTAATAAAATGAAACATTGTCGAGAAAGTAGATTGCAAGATTTTGTAACCTAATCAATTTGTTTTTAATTATTGCCTAAGTAAATCAAGATTTAGATTTTTAATTTTAATAATTTTTCTATATATAAATAAATTCTATGTGAAGTGGAAAAGTTGTTTTACTATTTTTATTAGAATTTTTCACTATTAAATTTTCTGCTTTGAAGTGAAAAATTAACTGAAATATTTATTACCTGTGTGTTATATGCACACTACTAAAACTAAATGTCTAGATAAAAGGCTATACCATCTTATGTGTGCTATTTATTTGATTAGTTATTCTGAATGATGTTTTTCTGATTTTAACACCTGTTTTATTCTTCTATAAATAATTTTTATTTATCCAGTTTTTCCTTGTATTTTATTTTATATCTTATTTCCAAACAAAATTTATTTTTATAAGAATTAACTTTATCTCTGTTGACATTTAATTCCGTTTACTATAGGTTCTTTTTTATAATATAAATTAAATTAATTTTTATCAATTTGTCACAGCTCATATTATATTTAGTACAGAACATTTGAAAATTTCATAGAATATACAAGTGAAAAACTTTTTTCAGTGTCATGTGTAATGAGTGATAAGGAAGGTGCGCCTACTTTGCCGCCCCTTCCTGGGGGTGGAGGAAACAATGGGGGGAGCAATGCAGGTGCACCAGAACAAACTGTTAATTTCCAACAGGTCTTTGCCAATGTTCTTTCATCATCTAATGTACAACAATTTGTCCTTGCCTCTCAAGTTCCTGGCCTTACACAGGTTAATCAATTTTTCTAATAATTGATTGTCTTTTGAAAAATTGTTAATATTATCTAATCTATCAGTTTAGATTGTTAAAAATGAAATTCTTAAGAAACAGTTGAAAAGTAATTCTTAGTTCATATGCACTTAGCAGTAATTATGTTATTGTAACTAAATTAAAATGCAACTTAACCACTTATTGATGTTGAAAAAAAAATATAGTCAAATATTTAATAAGAGAAATTCATACTATAAACCACTAGTCAGAAGTATAATTTAATTTATGTTTATTAAATTAAATTTTCGTTATGAAGATTATTTTTATTCTATGAAGTATATTTAAATAAATTTTAATACATTAAACTGTTCGTAAACAATTAAGTTATATATATTTAAGATTTTCAACAGATAGAAATCAAATAAAAACGTTTTTTTACTGCATTGTTACAGCCAGACAACGTTATTTGTTGAATTTGAAAGAATTTCGAATAATTATTTTTAACTAAATTTTATTTAAAGAGCTGTCTATCTATATAATTCATGTACTTTTTTTTTATTGGTACCGATGAAAGTGTTAGGTTTGTCATTTAAAATTTTTTAAGAAAAAATCTGCTTGATCTATAAAATTCTTACTAATTATTAACGTAATGAATCACTTCACTAGTAGCTTTAACATTTTTATGATGATAACTATACTGAAATTGAAAGAACAACTGAATGTATTATTCAACTTGAACTTCTTGATATAAGCCGAGGCATTTGTCTGAAAAACTATGACAATACAGTTGATTTTTTATATAAAATCGTGTTTTTTGTAACTAATGTTATCCATGCCCATTTGCAGGTATTACCTACTAGTGGCACGACGAATCAGCCAGTTGGCGTCACACGAATCGTTAACCTTTCTGGGACGACACCGCGCGTCGGCGTGGTCAGCGTCGCCGGGTCTAGCAGTACCAGTACCGCGACGACGGTTGCGCTCACATCACCCAGCCGTCAGAATCCAAAGCTCGTGTTGACAACGTCGCCGAAGCTCGTGCGCACATCGGTCGCCAACATGTTGCTCGCTCCGACGCCCCAGGCCTCGTCCACGTCTCCGGTCTCGTCCACATCGTCCGCCTCGTGTTCGTCCGCACAGTCGCCGCCCACGAAAAAGTCACGGCTGTCGACCGAGGGAGCCGAGAATCCGACCAGCTTCGAAGATCCCGTGGACGCGACGGAATACCGGCGCCGCATAATGGAGCACAAGCTCAAGCGTATGCGCGCGATTCGCGAACAATACAATGAGGATGTCGCGGAGCTCTTTTTTCTGCACAACGGCGGCAATATGATGGACTTTATTACTTGGAAGAAGAGGCCGCCCACAGCGCAATATCTGAATTTTCTCAAGCAACAGAGGCTTGAAGAGGATGAGGATGAGGAGCTGCTTTTGCAGAGCCTTACTGAAACAACCGCAGTCGTTACTACTGCTACTGCAGTAACGACGACGACGGTGGCGACCGCGGCGGCTCCGGTGACGACGGAAACTGCGACGGCGACAGCGACGGCTACAGCGACGGCGACGGCAACGGCGACGACGACGATAATGACGCCGACGACGACGACGACGACGACGCCGACGCCGACGTCGACGCCCACTAAAACGCTAATAGATTCTCCGATAACCACTGCGATCACAACCTTAACAACGGCGACAACGGTCACGTCAATAACAGCTACGACAACGGCGATCGCGGCGACGACGGCGACGACGACGGCGGCGGTACCGAATACCCCGACGCCGGTCATCGCGTCGGCGACACCGACACCGAGTGCTGAGGTCGCGGTTACTGGAGGTACTCCCGTTGCCGTATCGACGACCCTGCCCCCGGCTGTTGCGCAGCTTAATCAACAAGGTAGGCTGGCTCGTATGATCTTTTCAGTGATTTCTTTTATCTACTTCCGTTTCTCATTGACAAAAATAAATGCACCCTTTAAAAACTTACAAGATCCAATTCCACTTTGAAGATTATCGTTTTTATTGTATTATTATTAGTTCAGATTTAAAAATTGTTGTATTAAATTTTCAGTAAATCTCACTTCTTGTAAGTTTTGAAATGTTAAGTGATTAACAAACTTGATGATAAATATTAGTCCTAGTCTCACAAGTGATTTGCCCAATAGGGCAACTACCTGGTCGGCCTCAAGGGGGCCGGCACGGCATGGTGTTTGCTTTCCGAACAGCAATTCAGCCTTCACCGGTCATTGTTCACCCCTCACCCACTACTACTATAGCACCCACTCTCATTATAGGTGATTACCCAGACCTGTAGTCAGTGTATTTTATTTATTTATTTTTTTGGCAGTTATTAGGAATACTATTTTTTGGATGGATGTAAAATTAGTAATCAATTCTCTCTAAATATATATATATATATATATATATATATATATATATATATATATATATATGAATAATTTTTTTATTTTTTATTTATTTTTAAATGAAATTTATTATTATAATATTCCGTGTTTCTCAATAAATTAAGTACAAGAAAGCAGATATATTTTTCAATGTAAAATAAATAATATTAATATTAGATCAATTTAAAATTTGGAAAATATTTAATTTTCAAAACAAATTTCAAAAAAAAATTGTTGCACTTTATAGAGAGAAAAAATTAAAAAATTAGTAATACTCTGAGGAAAAGAATCTGCACTGTTTCGTATATTTAACATAATTGTCATTCATTTGTTCAAAAATTAATTTAATATTAAATAGATCTAAAATTCTTTCATAAAATTAACAAGTCTGTATACTACTTGTACTATAATTTATGGATCACCTTACTAACATTATAAGTTTTATGTTAGATATTCTAGATTGAATTTTTTTTTTTTAATTATCTGTCTGCAATACTTTCTTTATAAAGGTTGTTCTAGTTTTATTAGTAATGCATGATTAGATTGTAGAAAAATTTAGAATTTTTATAGTTCTGTATGTAAATTTTTTTCATGTTTAATATTAATTTATAAAAATGCAATAAAATAAAAAGTAAATTAATATCTATAATTTTATATCAATTTCACGTGTTTTTTAAAGAATATATAAAAAAAATAATACAAAATTTAACAATGAAAATTAAATATTTAAATATGTCATAGGTTGTTTTATTGTACTTACTACAACTACGTGTACTTGTAGTACATATTTTTGTAATATTATTATATATATATAATTCAGATTTATACTAATAAATAAAAATTGAAGACAAAATAAAATAAAATTTGACAATGATAATTGAAATTTATTTCAGTATTTTGAAAAAGAAATCTTTAAATGATATCATTTGTTAATTGGCATGCAGTTAACTTATGAAAATAATTAATTCTTTTAATTTCGTTTTAAATTATTTATGTTCATTACCCATATAATTTGACTTACTGATTCATAATATTTATTTTGGAAAAGTGCATAAAATATGGGAAAATTAATACAAAGCTATTGTAAGGCTAAACGATAAAACATCAATAATTTGTTTAGCCTAAGGGCGCTTTGTGATAAAGATTTATTTCATAAAAAGAGATTATCAATTCATAGTATGTTTATTTATATAATATTTTTATTCATTAAGATAAAGTTTATTTTGCTGTATGTTTAGTATCTATAATAGTTCAATTGTTTTCTTTTGTTTTTAGAATACTTTGACACTTTCTAATTAATAAGTAAATATTCAATATTTTCTTCCAGGTGGAACACCAATTGTTGTAGAATCTTCAAAAAGTAATTCAACACAACCGAGTAATCCAGTAGTAGAGAAAACTCCAGCAGCTAACCCAGTTGAAAAACCTGCCACTCCTCCACTTCCGGCACAACCTATAGTAAAGCTTGTGAAATTACCTGCTTCTTCAATTACATCTGCATCTGATTCGATTAGTAATCAAGAGCAAATTGTAGAAAAAGCAAAACAGGTAAATTATACATTTTTCTTGTAATATAATTACATGAAACAGAGTTAGAAGAATTGCATTGGTTGAAATTGATTATTAAAGGAAAACTAAAATACAATCTATTTAATTGTGTTAATAAAAGAACTTAATGTTCTAACATCCTATAAGAATTTCGTAATAACTAACATAATACCTCATCTTCCTTTAACTCTTGCATCTGTATATTAAATTGTAATGAATTATATTGTATTAATATATATTTATTAACGTCTCTTAAGGATGACTTCTCTTTGCAGTATAATGATTTATTACATTTGAATTATTTTTTATAATAGGAGGCTTATGTAATGCAAAGGATTGCAGAACTTCAAAGAGAAGGTTTATGGTCGGAACGAAGACTACCGAAAGTTCAAGAACCTCAAAGGCCAAAAGCTCATTGGGATTATTTATTGGAGGAAATGGTGTGGCTTTCTACAGATTTCGCGCAAGAAAGAAAGTGGAAAAAATCAGCGGCCAAAAAATGTGCTCGAATGGTTCAAAAATACTTTCAGGAAAAAGCTTTACAAGCTCAAAAAGCTGAAAAGCTTGAAGAACTTCGATTAAAGAAAATAGCTGGTTTCATAGCAAAAGAAGTCAAAACATTTTGGACAAATGTTGAGAAGGTACAGAAGTTTGCTGCAATTTAAAATTATTAGCCTATGTAGATTGACCCCACACAATAAGCCGGCAGTTTATACTTTTCAATATTTAGATTGTGTGCTCGTTGTGGGAACATTAATGCTATTATATATATATCAAACTGTTACATTGAAAAAGTTGCAGTTAAATATAATTTTAGATACAACCATAAATAATTAAATAAAAAAATATTTTTTATATTTTTCAATAATAATTAATAATAAAAAAATATTTTTTATATTTTTCAATAATAATTAATAATAAAAAAATATTTCATACAGTTGGTAGAGTATAAACAGCAAACCAGATTAGAAGAAAAGAGGAAAAAAGCTTTAGACCAACATTTAAATTTTATTGTTGATCAAACTGAAAAGTATTCTTCATGGTTAACTGAGGGATTAAATAAACCTGAAGGAAATCAAAGTACTCCAGCCTCCATACACAGTTCCCGAATATCTTCGCCAATCACTGCAGGAAAAAATTCAGATGGTATATTTTTCGTTTGTGCTTTAATTAAAAAAAAATATATATATATATATATTTATAAATCTAATAACACATTGCATTATTATGTAGATGATTTTAAGCCAAATCAGTGTTCGGATGATGATGAGGAAACCATAGCTAAAGCTGAAGAAGAAATTAAATCGAATCATAAGGAGGAAGTAGAACTTTTGAAAAAGGAGTCTGAACTTCCATTAGAAGATTTATTAAAAGAGTTGCCACCAAATTATTTAGAAGAAAGAGATAAAAGTTTATCTCCATTACCTAGAGAGGAGGAAGAAGAGGTATAGTATTTTATTTACTTAAATAAGAAATATTTTAGACAAAAGTAAGAAAAACTGTGGTAATTTTATTTCAGGAAAATGATACCGTTGAAGGAAAGGATACTGAGTTTATGGTGGCATCCGATGAATCTTCAGATGATGAAGAAGAGACAATTCAAGAACAAGAGAAATTAGAGAAAAACATAGATCATAAACAAGAACTAGATGATTTAAAAGTGAGAATACATTTAGTAATACAATGATTGTTTATTTTTATCTTGTTTATAACATATTGTATTTTATAGGCTGAAAATGAAATGTCCATAGATGAGCTCATTGCAAAATACGGAAATACTTCAGAAACTCCTATGGAAGTCGACGAAAGTGACGATGACGGTGTGTTTCTTATTAATTCCCTAATTTTTTCGAATCAAATACTGATTATGATGATATTTTACCGATTTCTGAAGGCTTCCTCATGCTGTTTGTCGAGGCATTTGTCTGATTAAAAAACAAAATAGACTATATTATTTATGAGTTTATTGTTCAAAAATATCAATTAGATGTTTCTTTACAGAATCTGATAAAGAGGAAGAAGAAAATGAATCCGAATCTGAAAACGAAACTGAAAGTGAAGATGAAACACAAGATGATTCTCAAGCACAAAGTGATGATGAGGAGAAGGCTGTGGGGCTAAAATCATTACTTGAAGATTTATCGGATGAAAATAAAGTAAATAACTTGTAACATCTTATATAACTAAGAAATTACTATATTTATTTTTAATAATTACACTTACTATTTATTAGAGTGTAAGTGAATCGTCAGAAAAACAGAATGAGATGGATTCTGTAGCAGCATTAGCCGAAAGTATACAACCAAAGGGGAATACGTTGCTGACTACTAGTGTAAGTTTAAATTCATTATAATAATTAAAAAAATTTTAATATATTTTAAGATAAAAAACGATTTTCAAAACCTTCTATCCAAAGTATTTGAATTTTATCTATGTCAAAGTGCTATTTCAGGAAGGTAGAACATATGCAATTGCAATTATGCATACAAATTTCATTTAGAATTTGTTTAAATATTTGTAATTGCTACACGTTTATGTGAAAAATCATTGCAATTTGTAATTATCTTATTTTAAATAATTGTTAATTAATAATATATTTATCACAGGTTGTAACAAAAATTCCATTCTTATTAAAACACGTCTTGCGAGAATATCAACACATAGGCTTAGATTGGCTCGTTACGATGTTTGAACGTAAATTAAATGGTATTCTTGCTGACGAAATGGGCTTGGGTAAAACGATTCAAACAATTGCCCTGCTCGCACATTTGGCTTGTGAAAAAGGAAATTGGGGCCCTCATTTAATAATTGTGCCAACATCAGTGATGCTTAATTGGGAAATGGAATGTAAAAAATGGTGCCCTGGTTTTAAAATTTTAACTTATTATGGAACTCAAAAAGAAAGAAAGCAGAAAAGGACAGGATGGACTAAACCAAATGCATTTCATATATGTATTACTTCATATAAACTTGTTATTCAAGATCATCAAAGTTTTAGAAGAAAAAAGTGGAAATATCTGATTCTTGATGAAGCTCAAAATATTAAAAATTTTAAATCTCAAAGATGGCAGTTATTGTTAAATTTTCAAACACAAAGAAGATTATTATTAACAGGAACGCCTCTTCAAAATAATCTAATGGAACTGTGGTCTTTAATGCATTTTCTTATGCCAAATGTTTTTCAATCACATCGAGAATTCAAAGAATGGTTCAGTAATCCTGTAACGGGCATGATTGAAGGAAATAATGAATACAACGAAAATATTATTCGACGTCTACATAAGGTTCGTACAAATTTATTGTATTTGTTTTATTTCGCCACCGACCACGATGCAGTTCAAATAGCAGTATTCGTTTTTATTCTAAAGGCGAAATATAAAAATTCTTTATAAAACGCGTGCGTTGAAAGTGGAAAATATATAATGTGCGTATCCTGTCTAAAGAAACAATTAAAAAAATATATAATATTTCATTCAATGAATATATTTATTTTGGGCTCATTGAAACAATTTTATTTTATTTTAGGTATTACGTCCATTTCTCTTGCGAAGGCTGAAGTGTGAAGTTGAGAAACAGTTACCAAAGAAATATGAGCACGTTCTTATGTGTAGGCTATCAAAAAGACAAAGGTATCTGTACGACGATTTCATGTCTAGAGCAAAGTAAGTTTATCTACAAGGAAAAAAGAAACTATTCGAAAATTCGTGAAAAAGAGAAATATTAATTTAACATTTTTATTTTAAGAACAAAAGAGACTTTAGCTAGTGGTAACTTGTTAAGCGTCATAAATGTTCTCATGCAACTTCGTAAAGTTTGCAATCATCCAAATCTGTTTGAAGTACGACCGACAGTTTCGTCATTTCAAATGGAAAGGATCAACTTTCACACGGCATCTTTGGCATGGAGTGCACTTGATTATGACCCTTTCAAGGTAAGCTTTTAAATGGTGTTTGTGTTTGCGTAGCATTAAAACATATTAAAAATCTTAAAGTATTCATAAAAAAAATAAAACAAATAGATTATTGTATTTAGAAGGGTTTTGTTTTCCCATATTTAAAAATTAACTGATTTTAAAAATATGTTTTGAAATCGATAAAATATGGGAAAGAGTAATGCCAAGCAATGTGTAAAACTGAATGATTCATATTATTTAGTTTAAGGAAGCTTTGGTACAAAAGAAAGTATGATATAATTGATGTTTAGAAGTTGCGTATTTTGAATTATGATTATTTATAATTTATGCTATATGAAATTGATATTATTTTCAGCACATCGACTTATCGTGTTTGAACCTTCACCTGGTAGATCTAGAATTCATGGTTACTGCATTTGTAGCTCATAGAATAAGACGGTTAAAACCGCCTCGAAAATTAATCGAAGAAATCGATAGTCAACCCGAATGCCCTCCTCGCTGTCCTTCTGGAAAAATAAAAATAAACGTCAGATTATCTAATCAAGTTTCTAAAGCAACTACAGCTACACAACAAAGTCCACAGCAAATAAAAATTAAGAGCTTTCCTGGTATTTTACCAACGCCAAGAGTAGGAACCTCACCATTAGTTAAAAACGTTAACAGCCAAACTCCAACAGGGCAAGGTAATTTTTAAAAAAATTACGATATCAATAATATTAATAAAGTCCAAATATAAATATAAAATTTTTTAGGTGTAACTCTGAAAGTGGCGGGTGGTCAACAATTGCAAGGTTTCTCTGTCCAATTAGTACCTCATCAAGGTGGCGTGAAAGGTAAGACTGTTTTTTTATTTTTATACATTTAGCATTAAATGTGCGCATCATCGATCAGTGATTGAAATATTTCAAACACTTTTGCAATGATGCAAGATTAATCAACTTGAGCCAGCTTGTTCGTTTCTCAATTTTATCAAACGCGCATTCTAGAATCGAGTTTACAAATTTTTATGGTATAAAATGTAAAATGTATTGAATAATAGTAGTTTAAATTATTATTATGTTTTGCAGCTATTCCCGTTGGGACCGTTGCTCAGAACATTCAAAGTACAGCGACAGTTACACCTACTACAACAGGTATAAATGCACAAAGAATAACTATTGGTAATTCAAATATTAAAGATGGACCTCAAAGATTAACAACGCATACTTATACAGTGAAGCACGGTGATTCCGTCCAAAAATATCAAGTTCCTAGTTTTGCTCAGCTAGTACAGACTTCAACTGGTAGACATATAATCCTCACCAATCCAAACCAACAAACTACAAATGCTCGTAAGATATTTTGAAGAAATATAATAAATTATTATTTCATTTTAAGATTAATTGAAAACCTGTATTCTTCTATTGTAGTTTCTTTTCCTGTTATGACGTCTAGTGGTCAAAGATTAACTGTTCTATCTAAGCAAATCATGGGATTATCGACAGCACCTGTGTCTGTGAATAAAGTTGTTGGAGGAGTTGTGACAACTACAGCTGGTGGCGTCAGCACAAGACCAGTTATGCGAGTTCCGCCTTTAAACGTGAGCACCTCACAAACTTCTGGACAAATTCATCCACAAACGCAAATTCGATGCGGTCTCACCGCAAGAAATACTCAAAAGGATCTTGAGAAGAATCAACCTAAAGAAATACCAAAATCAGAATTTTATTTGGTAATAAAATATTTTTGACCTTTTAAGGTAGTTTGAAGTTTTTATGTCCATCAAATGATTGGAAAGTTTGACACACACACACATATATATATATATATATATATATATATATATATATATATATATATATAAAATTAAAAAATTATTTCACAAATATTAGTGATATAATCGTGTCATTTTAAAACAATTATTTAATCATTCATATTGGTAATAGCATTATGTTTCTAAATTAAACCTGTCGGTTCTCAAAAATAAAAAGTAAAAATAAAAATTAAAAAAAAAATTAGATTTTGAATAACAGAAATAACAATGAATTTAAAAGTTATTTAATTCATTTTTAAATATTATTTAAATATGTTTTAAATAAAGAAATAAGAAAATTCATTATTATAGTATCACTGTGACTAATCGTATTCGAACCACCTTAAATAATTCTATTATTTATAAATATAAAAATAATCGTATTTTTATAGCCGGAATTGGAAGAAACTAGGCGACAGCGAAGACAGGCCAAACTAACGACTTTAGCTGACATCAACGAGCGAAGATGTGCTGCTTGTCCGTTATATGGCGAAGATCTGTTTACGGCACTACGAATAGAAAAGCCTTCAACTGCATGCCAGTGGCATAGCGGATGGATTCATTGTGCTTCCATAAACGATACTTTACGTACGAGAAAACAGTTCTTTTCGCATACAGAAGCTTTGGCCGCCGCCATTAAATCTACTGAGCAAGTCGTGGAAGAGTTGAAGGAAATTTTTAACAGATTTGTAGTTTATGTACCCGCAGTGCAAGCGTTGAGTCCTCGAATGCACGTGTCCCATCCATCTCCACATAAACTTTGGAAGGAACAGCATATGGAAATGGAACTTCAACGGCATCTTTCACCTAAACTAGCCTTATTCCATCGGATCGAAAGATCAATGCGAACGCAATTTCCAGATCCTAGATTAATCCAATATGATTGTGGAAAACTTCAGTCCCTTGATTTATTATTGAGAAAATTAAAAGTCGATGATCACAGGGTTCTTATATTCACTCAAATGACAAGGATGTTAGATGTTCTTGAGGCTTTTCTAAATTATCACGGTTATATATATCTTCGACTAGATGGTGCTACTAAAGTGGATCAAAGACAAGTTAGTTTTATTATTAATAGTTTAATTCATTTAAATGTTTTTCGTTCTCTTTTAATTTGTAAGTATATACGTCTTTAATTTTTATTATAGGTTTTGATGGAGAGATTCAACAACGATAAGAGAATATTTTGCTTTATATTATCAACAAGATCTGGTGGAATAGGTGTAAATTTAACAGGAGCCGATACAGTTGTATTTTACGACAGCGATTGGAATCCTACAATGGATGCACAAGCTCAAGATAGATGTCACAGGATAGGACAAACAAGAGATGTACATATTTACAGGTAGAATATTATATTATAGTAAAGAATTAGACAGCAGATTAATTTTTTTTTTTAATACATTTTTTTATAGCATTTATATTAAAAAATGTATAATAAACTAATTTTTCCTGTAACTATTCTAAATATTAACAGGTTAATTAGTGAACGAACAGTAGAAGAAAATATTTTGAAGAAGGCGAATCAGAAAAGATTACTGGGTGATCTTGCTATTGAAGGTGGTAATTTCACAACTGCCTACTTTAAAAGCGTAAGTATAAATATTAATTCGCTACAGTGAATTCAGTATTTTTAATAATTCATCATCGTGTGAACTAACATTTTGTTTTATGCAATAGTCCACTATTCAAGATCTATTTAACGTGGATCAGTCTGAAACCGATGCTTCGGCGCGAATGGCCGAAGTATTGGATCAGAGTAAGGACAGGGAACGGCAAAGAGAATCACAAGCTGAAGATAAAATGGCAATTGGTGCTCTTGAAAGTGCGCTTGCTGCAGCCGAAGAAGATATGGATGTGCAAGCCGCGAAAACAGCTAAGGCCGAAGCTGTTGCTGATTTAGCTGAATTCGATGAGAATATTCCCGTGGATGACGTTGATAATGAAGACGGGCAAGTTAGTAAAGCTGAGTTAGAAGTTCGAAATATAGTATCTCAGGTAAATTTTTTTTTTGATTGTATTATTAATTGTATTATAAATTATATGTATAAAAATTTGAAATCATAGATAGAGGACTTTTGATTATAATATACTATAAATTAAATTAATTAGTAATAATCAGCAAGTGTATCATAAAATATTAGTTTTATATTATTAATATATTACTATGCCATATATCGCTTCCGACAAGAAATGTGTACATTCATTACATATATTCTTAACTTTTAAAAGCGAAAGAGTAATTGTTCTCTATTAAAACTCGTGGGTTCATAGTGGAAATTACAAAACCTGCGTATCCTGTCTGGAGATATAGTTATTTTATTTGATTTCTGCTATTATTCATATTTTAATTTAAATAAATTATCTTTTTTTATACGTAAATAAATTTATAACTCTTCCTTTCTATATTCGGGAGCAAAATGTTGTAAGTCTAAAAATTAACTCAGATGTATCAAATAAATAATATTTTTCGACTTGCTTCAGTTTGTTTGTCTTTATTGATTCATGTGAGTATTCTTATAAAAGATAAAAATAGTTTTACTGCAGATGAATCGTGACTTTTCTGACAATAATTAAATTGAACAATAAAAATATTAATATAACACAATATAAAAATTTTACTATGAATTCTTCAACATCAATTATTTTTACTGTTCATTTATTTTAAAAAATATTCATAATACTTTGAGAATAATATCTTCTTAACTTTGTAAGATGCCTAATTTATACATATGTTTTTGAAAACTTTAAAGTCTAATTAATAATTTAATTTCATTCTGATTATCTTTCGTAACCTTCAGCTTACACCGGTCGAGCGCTATGCTATGCGGTTTGTTGAGGAAACCGATGGCAATTTCTCGGCTGCCCAGCTTGCCGCCGCCGAACGAGAATTGGAGGAACAGAAGAAAGAATGGGAGTTGGATCGTTTACGAGCCATGCGCGAAGAAGAGGAACGTCAAATGCGAATGACCGATGACGACGAGAATCCGCTCACGTTTACGCGTGAAGACTCGAAGAATCAGGTTAATAATACTTCTAGCAATTCTAGGCGCGTAATTAATAAGAGGCCAGCGAGGCTGATGAATAGGCGCGGTCGGGGTAGACGGGTTTCTGTGCTCAATCGTAAACGGGGTGGTAGTAATCATAGAACAAACAGTGTTAGGGATGAGGAGGAGGAGGAGGAGGAAGAAGAGTCGACGTCGGATAGTGAATCTGAAACGAGTTCTATGTCCGATACGGATTCTCAAAATGATGATGTCAATGTAGCGCGGGAAGAAAGTTCGGATGAAGATGAACCTAGATCAAGTCGCATTGATACCACTGAAGAAGAGGAAGGTGATAATGATGATGGATACAAAGTGGACAAAGAAGACGAGGATGATAGGCCCGATGATTACAAGAAAAATACGGCCAATAGAACGAAAAATCTCTTTGACCTGAATAGCCCAAGAACTAGATCAAGGGGCAATGTTAAAATTAATCTTTGGACTTTAGACGTAAGCCCAATATTGCCGGAGGGCAAGCCGAGAAATAGGTCCAAAAAATTAAAAAATAACATTGACAAAGACGGTAAAACGCCAGCATCGGATTCAGTCGACAGTTCTGATCAACAGACGGCGCATGATACATCGTTAAATTCTAGCACAGAGGACAGTTTATGCGATGAAGATGATATAGAAGTAAAAGATAACGAGCCTTTGAGTAATGTACTCGATGTAAAGGTAACGAAAATTGCTGCTGTTAAGTCGAATTTGAAATCGTGCAAAAAAGAATCGGAAGAATCGAAAAATATTATGGATGATAAAGCAAGTACGCCGAAGAATCAGGAAATACAAAGCAACGAATGCCGAGAAAGTATATCTACACCCAACAGGCCAGGGAGGCCAAGAAAGCACTTTCAGCAAGTAACTGTGAATATCTCTCCAGAATCGAATTTAAATGCTATATACTCGAGAAGATCTACTAACAAAGTGCAATCGATTCGCCAAGAAAAAAAGATGACTACACTTAAAATTAATTGTAAGGAAGAATTGGAAATCTGTGATATTAATGATACTAAAAGTGAGCAAAGCGAAGTTGATAGAGAAGATGAATGCGACAGTACTGTAGATAAAGTTGCGAGGCCTAATAATGCGATAATAAATGCCGGAATGAATAAAGACAAATGTTCTGACACGTTAGAGCGTAACGATAAATCGGATAATATCGAACAACATAAACAATTGAAATTAAGTATAACAAAATGTGAAATAATCGATACGAAACTCGAGATCGCGGATGAAAAAAGCGCGTCCGGTCCAACCGCTGGCACAAGAAAGACAAAGTTAACTCGTTCTTGTGCTCGTATGTGTACGGGATCAACAGCTAATGAAATTGACGAGCAAAAAAAAATTTCCAGCATAGCAAACGAAGAATCGTTACAGCACAAATCAAAGGATAACGAAATTCAAGAGAGAAAAAAATTACCCAGTATAGTCAATGAAGACACAGTTGCAAAGATGGAAATCGATTTACCAGATAAGAACACCACTGATGGCTCATCGTCAAATAAAGATTCAACTCCAAACAGGTGCAGTCCTATTCTTATTACTGGATATTCAAAAGTCACACGATTATCTACAAAATCCAGTTTAGATACAAAATCTAAACTTAATGCCGTGGAAAGTAATGAATCATTTAAAAAATTTACAGAAACTGAAACGCAAGAGAAAACAAAGGAGAAACCTGTCCCAGACATAAAAGCAGATTTGAAGAACTGTATAGATTTAAAAAAAGATGAAGAAGAAAGTCAGAAACGAGTGAATCCAGAACTGAAAGAAAAACATAAAACTTCATCAGTTGCAACAAATAAAGAAAAGTCAAAGAATTTGGAAGTTGACATTAAAGAAGAAAAATTAACAAAAATTTCAAAAAAGTCGAATTACGAGTGCGCAGAACCAATTGTAGAAGAGCTTAAAAAAACGTCCTCTAAAAGTAACGAGGAAACAAAAGAACAAATAATACTAAAAATAACTCGCTCATCGGCACGGCTTATTAATGATAACAAGACAGTCGAAAATAGTAACGTTCCATTAAAAGAACACGTTGAAAAAATTAATTCTGCTCTTAACGAAGTTGTAAAAATTGAAACCGCAACTGTAGACTCTGATTCGGAATCCAGAAAGACACAATCAATGGAAAAAAAAAATAATGATGACAATGAAAAGCAATCGGAATTAACAAAAGTCACTCGATCTCCTGTGCGAGCAGATGATGAATTTGTTTCAATAAATAAAGAATCTCTAAATGCTGAGAATATTCGTGAACAAGAAATACCCATTTTTAAGCAGCTCGTTAATGACGACGAGTTAGTGGTCGATAATACTTCGAAAATAACATTGCAGGCTCAGTCAAAAGCAGAAACTACTTCGGAAATTCAGCAAAAAAGTGACGAAAAGAACAATAAAGTAATAGATCAGGATGCAGCGCGAAATGGGAACGCGGTTATCGCGGATGTTTCCCCATCGACGATTTTAGAGCTAAAATCAGATAAATCGATGAATGTGGACGCATCATTGTCTGAGGCAACATCTAAAAATTCAAAGAATAATAGCAGTGCTGATGTTGTAGTAGAGAGCACGGCGACTGATTCAACAGTCCATTGCACGGTAACTAAGATCGAGAGTAAAAGTCCCATCTCTGCTTCTCGAGCTGGGCAATTGGATAAGCCCTCTAGCGAGCCAGATACGATGCATTCGGAGCAGGTGCGCGCAACGAAAGCGAACATGCAGCAGCCAAACTCTCTGCCTCCGCGATTTCAAACTCCGGTGAAACCAACGCTGCGCCGTAGACCGGACACACCGATGCCCGTATTAACGTCGCCTCGGCCCGTTACTCGATCCCTGGCCAACAACAGCAGCGCCGTTAGCGGCCCGGACGATAGCGGCCCGTCCTCTAGCCAACATCAACAGAGGCTCAGTCCACGCGGCTCCAGGCCGTTGTCCGACAATGGCTTCCTGGTGCCGACCACACCGCCCTCCGTCAGCTATCGACGCAGCCGCTCCACGACTTACGTCAGGATGTCCGATCGAATAGGCGCTGAGCAGCAGCAGAAGGACGTGTCGGCCAAGTCCCGCGACGGCTCCGCCGGCAATCGGACGCTGGCTAAGAAGAGGCCCGACACACCGATGCCCTCGCACGAGCAGGTCTCGAGGGCGCGAAGACCGCACGAGGAATACTACAGGTCGTCGCCGAAGGTATCGTTGAGGGTGTCGTCACAGGCGTCCTCGAAACTCTCGCCGCAAGGATCGCCCCACATATCATCGTCTGCGCCTAGCGCGCAATCAACATCCGAGTCGGTCGGCGCTGTAGAATCGGTTAATACGTCGCCTTCCGATCAGTCGGCTAGAGAACAACATGCCACGAATTCTGATGTTGCAATCGCCATCGATCCTAATGGGAATTCCGTCAATTCCGATTTGGTCGTATCCTCGTACGAGAAACCTCAGCGAACGGCCAAGGTCGTTGCCATACTCACCCTCGACTCGAAGAACAGCGGCAAGAATCATCTTCACCAAACGGTTAGCTCTACCTCGCCCTCAAAGACAAAGCCACTGATTCCGGACAGCGTGCTGTCGAGATCTTCGAGATTGGGGAAAACTGCTGCGCTCGGCAATAAAATTTCACAAGACAGCAGCAGTTCCTCCGAGCCACCCGTGGTAACGATGGTAGATTTGGACGAGGAGCCAGAGTCCACCGTTGCACTGGACTCGACGCCGCGCGTAAGCAAACGCATCAAGCGGATGCGCCTGACTAATCAGTTGACGAAATCAAGCCTCGGTGGCCAGAAGTCGGCCGGAAAAGAGATACAAACGATCGAGATCGAAGACGAAGAGGATGACAAAGTACCGATAAAGAAATTGAGTCGAAGCAATCCACCTCCTCCCCCTGCGTTAGTCGTCAGCGGTCCGAGCGAGAAAAACCACGATCCCGTGTCCTGAAAGAAGGAAACATTGTGAACTCTTGAATAATTTATACGTGATTTTTGAGAAAACAGACAGTTCAGCGATTACGAACTGATCCACCTCTCTATACTTTATTTGCGACAGTTAATTACACGGCGATGATAATGACATATATTGTATTATACAAATAGGGAAAACATGGGAATAGAGAGAGAGAGAGAGAGAGGGAGAGAGAGTCGTGGTACAGAAATTTATATTTAGTACTAAATTACAGGTTGATGTACTAATGCTGTCGATTATATTGAAAGAGCAAAGGAATAAAAAGTTGAGGGTCGGTTACTCTCGTTTTATTTTCAATAATTTGGAAGAGGTATGTAGGATCATAAGTATCCTATACATGTACATAATGAAATATATAAATCAGTATAGCTCTAAGATTAAACTAATTCCGTACATGCGAACGAGTGAGCGAGAAAAAAGTGAAAAAAAAAATAAATTTAATAAATAATTAGTGTTTCAATTTAAGCGTCGTTGATTGTTTTTTTTTAATACGCGCAGTTTTTATCAAGACGCTTTTGTTAATGAGTTTAGGTTGTTAATTTATTTTATAATTTATATTTGTAATTAACAAAATAACTAAACTCGTGATGTAATATATTAGTTATGAAATTTCATATGAGAACGTAAAAGGAACCAACAAAGAATTATATGGACAATTTACTTGGATAACTTGCGCAGTATAAGTACAGATTGCTGCTGATGTCGGTATAAACTTGAATTTAAGAGATACAATTAACAATGACTCGAGATTCAAAAAATAATGACTGCATTCGCGATGCTCACGTTCTAATAGTTTTACATACGCATTTTATGCAAACACATGTACACAGAAATATTTTCGATAAATGGACATTTCATATGGCATCGTGTACTGCTCTATCGTATGACCTAATTTAATTATAATTTTTTCCGAAACCGTAAAATCGTCGACTCAACCGGTGGGGATATGTCCTATTGTAATTAATAAGAAAAAAAGTTACAGCGACTATATACAATTAAGTTGCGTGCCTGTATTTTGTATGATCGAATGAGTCCTTGAAAAGGAAATAAATGAAATATTCCTTGATATGAACAAAAATAATGCAATGTGTTAATCTTATTTCTTGGTACATTTCCAAGTCTGTTCGATCAAAGGTTCAGTTCCGTTTTGGTGTCAAATTTGCTCAGTGTGCTTGTTTATATTTTGAGATTTTTTGCACGTTCATAAAATGATACATTATCAGTTTGGTGTGGCAAGGCTGTCATGACCGCACTCTAATTGATCTATGTAAAATTTTTTTGAGGGTTTAGTATATTTTTTAAATTAATTCAAAATAAAATAATGTTTCACAGTAAAATGGCACCAAAACACTGCCTTTGCCATTCCAAACTTGGACACAGCCAAGATATAAGCAGGCACAATTATGAGCGTTCACGAGGATTATTTCTCATTGTTATTTTATTGAATATTTTGCAATATGCAAAACAATGGTTGAAATGAGTCTTTGAACGAACTAGACGTCTATCCCGATTTCCTAAATTTCAAAACTTCAGATATTTATAAAAATATTTTCGATTGTTTATTGATATCTTCTTCAGAATTATTAAAAATTTATATTTTTCATTCAGCATTTTTCTTTTGAAGAAATTTTCAAATAATTTGACTATAATAAGAAGCTAATTTGGAAGTTTTTGTTTAAATCTTTTCAAAACATAAAATGTTATTTTTTTCATTTTATGATAGAATAATTACTGTCATTTATAATATTTAATTAAATGAAAAAAAAGTTAAATTAATTTAACAAATTTATATTAAATTTTAAATATATACTTAAAATATTATTAGAAAATATAAGATGTATTCCATATAAATTAATTATTTGGGTAGAGAATTATTTGTTTTAGTAATTATAAGCTTTGCTGAATTCAGTACACAAATTTCAATTTAAAGTAATTTAGTTTTATTATTTATATACGGTTTTTTTAAATATAATGTAATGGTAAGTTACAAATAATCACGGGAGAGCAATAAAGCAACTTCTTTCAACTACCATTGTTTTGCTCATAATGATGTAGGTATTTACAGGTGATTTTAACTTATTTTATATTTTATGCTTCGCAGATATGGTTATCACAAGTTACGATGGAGCAAATGCCGGTTAGTATTTTTATTTCATATTAATTATAAGCATTGTATTTTTAGAATATTTCTAAACTATATTAACTTTTATCAATTATATTTTATTTGGTGAAAATTATACTGCTTAAATTTAAATAATCTGAAAAAAATTCCTTGTACATCAATCGGTGAAAACTTCAGTAGATTAAAAAATGTAAACCTTCTTTTTTATTTCTGGATTTTTGAAAAATGATTTTTCATATTTTTGCGTTAAGTTTAACATGAAATACATCTTCTTCATAAACTAATGTACTAAGAGATTTTTTTAAATAAATTTATGTAAATTCTTTAAAATCAATTTTTCCAACAAATTACTGTAAATATGTTTTTAAATGATCGATATAGTGATTAAAAAGTGTATTTTATAGATAATTCTGTTTTTCTTTAAAATTTAATTTTTTTTTATTGTGTATTATTAATTAATCACGTTAACTGAAAGAATCATTAAAATTTTAGAATTTTTTCTTACCAAATTTTAATTATATCAATTACGAAATTTATTTCTTATCATTTTCATCTTCAATTCCAAAACAATGGTTATGATTAATTTAATTAATTGTATATTAATTATTGCAGTTTATTTCATTAATTTATTTATTTTTGTTTAAATCTAATTAAATTTTTTGTAAAATTCTTTAAGTTAGAAATAATTTTTCCACTTTTATATTATGGTTTAAAAATTTCAGCTCTATATTATTATTTTATCTTACTTAATAATAAAGAAGTCAAATCTTTCAACCTTCAACTTTTAAAATTCCTTGCAGTTACTATAATAATAGAAACATGAATTATCATAAATTTTTATGTTTTGAGTAAAAATAGTAAAATGTTTAAAACAACAAAATGAATGTTTACGTAAAATTACTAGCCGTAGAACGTAATTAATTACAGTTGTGTATTATGAAAATGATTAAAATTTTTCATTAATTATATAAATTCTAGTTATACTAATAGTTTTAGTAATTTTTGGTATAAATTTTTTACCTGTTAATTTTCAATAAAACGTCAGCGTGTAGCTTTTCATTTTGATAATTCAAATTTATATTTTCATTTTGTAATCAGATGTGGTGTCCACCAACTCCTCCAACGTCGGATAATGATGTTTACATTGATTATTCGTTAAGCTTTCTCTATGAAAACACTCCAATGTCAGAAGCTCAACTTCCACCAATTTATGTTAAAAAAGAGCAAAAAAGAAGTCGTGTGGACTCAATACCTTCAGAAAGAGATGGTAAGGAAATTATAAAAATTTCTCAATAGTCGTATTGTGAAACTTGAACAGTTTGCCACACATTGAAAACGTTATAACTATTTGAAAATTTAATAGCTTTCAATGCTTAGACAAAAAGCAGCTCAGTTTTCTATTTTTATAGAATTAAGAATTCTATTTTATAGACTTTTGTGAAAGTTCTGTATAATTTAAGTATTTTTATTTTTTATTTCTTCAAGGTAGCTATTGTATATTTATAGTTTATGTAAATACTAAGTTAGTTATGTAAGTGCTTTGAAAATCCTGTATACATTTGATTAATTGAAATGATTTAAATATTAAAATTATTAATTACACGAAAAAACATCTGGAAAATTATATATATAGTCATAAAGTTTAGCATTTATATCTCATTACTATTATATATAATTCCATTCAATTATTAATATGCACTAAATTAAATAATTGTAACAATATAATTATTCTATAAAGACATATTTACTATGTTAATAGAATTAATATATATTTAAGTTTAAACAAGACTAATGTTACTGATGAAAAATATACATTTTCTAGGTCGTCGACCTCTGAAAGTAAGGCACAAGGAGGATTCTGTATATGCTCCACGGTCATTGTTTGATCGGCCGTCACCAGCCTTGACGAAAATGCGTCGAGACATGAAGTTACACAAATATCGGGGAATGATGAGGCCACCAATAACAATGACTGGTGTTAAACCATCGCCAATGATAAAATCCACATCTGAACAAGAGCCTGCGATGGAATGGATGATTCACGAAGACTGGGCCCTTTTGCAAGCGATTCAAATTTACCAAGGATTGTCTCTTAATCTAATGGTGCTTTCACCGGGGCACACGCCCAACTGGGATTTAGTTGCTGATATTGTTAATAATACGTCCAGAATCTATAGGTCGCCTAAGCAATGCAGGAGTCGATACGAAGCCATAATCGTACCTAGAGAGGAAGGAAAACTTTTATACGATACTACTCCTAAAAAGCAGAAGAAACAAAAAGGAGTTTACAAACTTCCACAAGTATCAGAGGTAAAGAAAAATTATAGTATTTTATACAAAATCACTCTTATAACGATATATGAATTATATATTCAATTGTTAACTTAATTACAGCAACAGAGCAAAACAAATCGACCAATGAGAACGTCACAATTATACAACCAAGATAAGAATAATTCATTTACAACGATGTGCTGTCAAAGATTTGACACCATAAAGACTGTATCGAATAAACGTTCTCCTACAGTCAAGGCATTATTAGTTAATCCAATGATGAAAAATCCAAAGCATGCCGCAGTTTTAGCGGACTGCGGAATCCAATACGATAATCCATTGGCTCCCATTGATGTTGCGACACGCAGAGCAGAGAGACTGGCCAAAGAAAAAATGAAAAATGTTGTTAATACTTCGGTAAGTCGCATGAATGTAATTTTTTTAAATTGAGTAAGTAGTGCGGATTTGCCAATTCGAAATTATGTAAAGTGATTTTTTCAACTTCATATCCTGGTTATTTCTAAATAAACTAAATATGACAGATATCATCTTTTTATCGAGGTTCCCATATATTTATATTTAAAATATTTGAATGTGGAATTCGAGTAAAATTAATTATAGTATCTAGTTTCAGTTTTATGAAAATTGAATCAGAAGTGTCTTGATCCTTAAAATAGTTTAAGTCTCTGAAATATTCGGATGTTATGCATTTAGGATTTTAAAATACGGTATCTAAATCATTAGTTCATGTAAGATTCAGATATTGCGAAACTAGAATTAATTTCAATGTACTTCAATTACTCGAAAATCGAAATCCAATTTATAGCTCTAATTTTCATTATATTCTCATTATTATGTTATGTTATTATTATTATCCATAAAGCGGAAGTAATAATAATGTAGTGTTAGTATTTTATTAGAATGAGAAATCGAATATAAAAACTCTTGATGCAATCAGTTTATATTTCATATGTTATAATGTAAATACTCCCGAAGATAAAATCATAACTGATAATTATGATTTTTCTTTTAGACAGCCAAATTTTAAGATAATAAAACTAATGGACCCTATCACCAACACTGACGAGATCTAGTCTTCTTCTACCTCTTCTTTGGCCTTTTCTCTAAGTTTTATTTAATCTTGGTCGTAGGGTCAACTTGAAAAATAATTACTCAACTTTGTATGTACAATAGTGTAACATTATAAGTGTCAAATGTGTAACAATAAATATCGAGAATGTTAGTGATAGGATTTTCGTCATTAATAGATCCTTCTGCATATCATTAATTACACGTCATTTAATGTTTTTTTGCATATTTTGAACAAAACATTTTCATTAACAAGTTTTTTATATATGGTTTGTAATATAAAATCAATTATTTTAATTCATTAATATACCAAAACCATTATAGGTAATGACCGCTGAACAACAGCAACAGGCAGCGGCGCGTCTTGTTCAACAGCAACAACAGCAACAGCAGCAGCAACAGCAACAACAAATTCTGGCTCAGCAAGCACAGCAAGTTTCAACGACAACGGGACAAGTCCATCAAATCAATCAGGCTGCCACTACCGTCGCCGCCGGGACGAGCGGCTTATCAACGATGAAGGGCTCCTCGGTCGTTCCAAGCTCGCCGAGTATCGTCACGACGAACGTAAAAGCTCGCGCGGCCAGCGCTCTCGGTATGCAAGACGTTCGCTCGAGCCCGACAATAGTCGCGAATCTACACACGGGCCAGAGGCTCTCCGCCGCGAATCTCGTTGCAACTAGTCAAAATCCAGCAATAATAGCGCAAAAGAACATTGTTGGCTACACGGTCGCTACGGCGAACAGCAAAAACTTAACGCCCGCCCAGATTCAATATGTCAAACAGCAGCAGATACTGCGACAGCAACAGCAGCAGCAACAGCTAAAAGTACTCCAGGCTCAGGCAGCGAGCGGTCAAAAAATGTCGGTGGCCGTCTCGGCGGCGGCGGCTGCTGCGGCGGCCCAACAACGCGGTGCTGCACTCATGAAACAAGCCGGGACGGCTGGTACGGTACTCGGTCAACAAGTAGTCAGCACTGTGAAACAAAACGTGAGCACTCGACAGGTATGTGTTGTGAAGAAATTTTCTTCATCAAAAATGTCATCAAAATTCTATCATAGTTGGAAATTACGTTCTGTAAATTTCTATTAAAATTATAGTAGTTTTATTTAAAGGTGTGTAAATACACATTTCAATTACCCATATTTAATCTATTATGATTTTTTCTATTTAAATTTATATTCGGTATAATTAATTTAGCTAAACGATTTAGTACATTGGAGTATAGCTGTCGAAAGTTGAACGCAATTGTAACAGTTATGTTATATTATATTATAAAATTTCAGGTGTCAGAAGCAGATATGGCGGCTCTTCTCAAACGGCAACAGCAACAACAGCAGCAGGGCAAAACTGTAACGCAAGTACAAGTGCCCGCTCAAGCTGGGCTTTCTACGACTCAAGTGTTTACGCAGGCGGGCTTGCAGGTCCAACAAGCTGGTGCATCCGGAGGAGTTACACCGGTGGCGACTCTGGTGAAGACGGCGGGAACCGTAACGGGAGTTAGAACGGCGACGCCTCAACAGATCAGGCACTTAGCCTTACACCCGCAGATATTGGCGCAGCGAAAGCTACCGGGTCAAAAGGTTACTCAATTGGCACAAGTCGCTGGTAAAGGCGGTGTACAAACTCAGCTAATTGTTCAGCAGAAGGGTGGATTGCAGGGTACAATGACCGTACAGCAATTGCAACAAGTCATGAAGCAAGTACAACCTGGTAGTCCAATGCAGCAATTCGCCCATGTGAGTTGTTTTCGTTTTTTTTTTTTTGCTACTGTAAATAGATTACATTAGAAAATTTTCTTATAATTATGTATTTATTTTTAATATTTTCTTTTCTATTACCTACAATATAGTATTGTTAAAACGTTAATTTGTTCATGAAGCTTTTACAGCTTTAATGATAATTTTAATATTTATCTTTAATTCATAATATAAAAGATTTTAATAATAAGTTAAACATTGAAAAATATATAAATTTTTTTGTATAGAGTGTGATTTCTTGCATTTGATTACTAATTATAATTATTTACTATATTGCATTCTATATCCGCAATTAAAAAATAAACTAAATATTGATTTTAAGTAACTAATAAACGAGAATTTTAATGGGAAACTAAATGTTCTTATAATTTTATATTTAAATGATACTTGTGTTAATAAAATAATAAATTTTACTTAAAAATTATTTATTCAATATATTTATATGTTAAATATATACTATTGTTACTACCTGCAAAATAAAATTTTAGATTCGATTTCCGATTATTGATGAGTAGGCATATTTGCACATATATAGATATACTAACTATTGTTATGTATGTGGACTCTGTCAAATCAAAGTGAATTTTTCAGAATATTTCTATATTTAATAAATACTAAAATAAGTTATTTAAAATCTACAAAAATTTGTTCCAATCATATTTTTGTCTTAACTACTGAGAAATATTTTTAGTAGTATATTTTATCACTGGTATTAAAGTTATTATTAAAGTTGATACAATGTACGCCCGAGCGAAAAAAGGTAGGCAAATCTTACGAAGTAAATAATTATTTTACACAGATGTCTTGAACAATATTTTACGTTGAAACATTTGAAAAATCACGCTGCTAAAGTAGTGGTTTTGAGGTTATGGTGGTATAAATTAACTTTATTTGGTTAAGATCAGTTTCCCATTATAATTTTTTCCCTTTTACTGGTGAATAAATATTTATAACTATTTGTAAAACTTTAAAAGAAATTACATTGTTTTTATGTATATTGCAAGATCACTTTGTATTTTCATCATATTAGAAAAGTAAAACAACTTTTGTTATTAACACGTTTTTATAAAAATTAGTCAGAATTATTAAATATACTTTTATTATCCATAAAGTACGATATAAATATATAATATTATTTAATATTTGAATCAATTATAAGAATCTAATAAATCAAAATTTTTATTTCATTTGGCCTATATATTTATTTTAAGGTATCAACTGGACAAGCTGCTGCTCAACCAGGTCAGGTTATATTGGCCAAATCTCCTCTGCAAACTCGAGTGATTCCGGTGTCATCGGGTGCTCTCAAACAAACAATCCAAGTGGTAGCTGCAAGTACATCTCAACTTCGGCAAGCAGCACCTGTCCAAGGAAAACCTATTGTCACAACAGCAAGAGCAAGTCCCGGACCCAGCCAGGTCAGACTTCAAACTATAGCTCATCAACAAGCTCACATGCAGCAGCAGATTCCACAGCAACAGCAACAATCACAACAGTCATCAACGGATTCTCAATCTAAATGAATATAATTTAACGCACAAATAATTCAGATCATTGAATATCCTAGCTCTGCTTAAAGCTTAAATTCTAACAATAAAGTTATGTACAATACTGCCATAGTAGGAATTTATAATGTACATTAATGCCAACACATTCCATATTTGCTTGTAGGTATATGCAACCTGATTTTTGTATGTAAGTTACGCATTGCGTGGTACTTTTATAATATTTTATTAAAGTCTTTAAAGATTCAAGCTCATAAAAGCCAATATGCAGACTTTTTTGTTAATATCTTTTAATAGAATTCAGTAATTGTAACAGTAAATTACGTAATTCTATTTCAGTGATATTATTTTGCATATTTTAATAAGGAATATTTTTTGGCGTTATATGATATTTGAATTATAAAAGATGAATTTCAATATTTGGATTTCTCTTATATTCAGAGATTTTATAACTGAAACGTATTGAATAATATAAATACCATAATCATTTCTTTATTAAATAAATTTATGATATTGTATAATAGAATACTGCAAAAAGAAGATTAAAACAAAGTATTTTTGATCTTCATTATAGCATGTAACTGCTACAATTCACTTATGGTTTATTTCTGATAAATTTCAGTTTCATTATTCTTGTGTTGAATATTTTGTCCATACTGCATTAATATTTATTAAAATTTATTTTCTTATCTTTTATAGGTAGGTAGACAATAAAAATTTATTCACAATGTGTATAAGTTACCTAAGCACTTTACAGCATTAGAAATTAGATTCATAATTTGAATTTTCATAGCCAATCATAACAAAGGCATTAAAAAGGCTCGTTTCGTCGATTGCTTATGGAAATAAAATGCAATTGAAACTTAAGTAAATATGTTTCATACGTGAGATATTGCAAAGAGACTGATATTTAAATATTTCTTTCAAAGTTTTTACTTTTTTGATTCTTCAAAAATCGATTTCTATTCAATAGATTAATTCAATAGATTAAGATGTACACAACTTGCTAATGTAAAATATTATTGCGATTATCTTTATAGCTTTTGTTCAAGCATTAATAAAAATACCACTAATTTTTGGATTTTTTTAACATTTGTTTAAAATCTCCTTCATATGTCCTATAGTGCGTTTACGAAATAAAAAATTAAATAATTACCTGTATTATATAATTAATTAATTAATTAGAATAATATACAGAATTTTCTTTATTCATAACGATTTTGAGTCTTGGATTATCTAGCAATGTCATATAGTTGAAATTGTATATATATTCATTCAATTTTGTACTTATAAAATATATTGTAAGCAAGTTGAGAATAATTGTATAAATTATGTGAAAACCAATAAGCTTTTTTTAGGTGGGTGAACAATGAAGAATGATGCAAAGCATTCACTGTATATAAGTGTTAGACAAAACAACCTTCCCTACAGTGTACATCTGTAAATTAAATTTAAACGATTTATTTTATGATTACTATAGATAATAATTTTTTAAACATCGCCAATTTTGAAAATGTAAAGATAAAAAAAATTAGTAGAAAGCCCAGATATAATGTTTAGAGATACTTTTTATATCAAAATTATGTTTTGACTTATTGGTATTTTATCTATGCCTGCATTATCATATGAACAAATTTTAAAGGGATAATTGTTACGCTTATTTAAAAAAGAATAATTTTAAATCATAAAATTGTATGTATTGTATATTTAAGTGCGCTAAAGAAAAGTTTTTCAAAAGCGATGAATAAAATTGTATCAATATTGTATATGTTCCATTCGTGTATTATAAATACTTCAAATAAAATTCTTCTACAATTGGTTATTAGTACAGTTTTCAACCTTATTCAATTATCAACAGAGTGCACATATATTGACTTTACATTTTGTATATAGGTATATATGATTATTATATTTACTTTTAACTATTATCAAAATGTACTATAAAGTACAAAGTACTTGCTCTTAATAAAAATTCGTTGCAGCTGGGATTTATATAGTTACTGTTATATATTTGTCTTGCAAATGAATAAATGTAGAAATACAGTAGGACAAGTTATCCTGAACAACTTATCTGAACTTATTCATTAAATTGATCTTTTTCCATGTTCAATCATTGCTCAACATCATAACTGTTTTTCTATTGTGCTTCATTACGTATTATTAAAGTCTAATCTCTAAGAAGAATTGATTCATATGTATAATAGTAAAGTAAAAATTTTCTGTATTTTGTTGACAATTTGGCATATTAATAGAAATATACAGAAAAATTTATTTAAAAAAAATAGAATAATATATATATATAATATAAACTTAGTTTAGTTATTGTATCTCGGAAATCAATTAGACCAAGTTCCGGTTTTAATCTGTTAGAGCAGTTCCGTTTTTATATCGCCATGAATACCAAAAATCGTTTTTTTTTTAATTTAAAATATTTTCTAATTCCCATATAATTTCATATTCATGAGTTACTAAGTTATTGTGCTCAATACTTTTTTTTTTAATTGATAAATATCAAATCTGTCCATGTTTCGTTTTGAAATTCATAAATAAAAAATTGAATATTTCGCGTATTAATAATTTGATTTCAATTCAAGACAAAGTAGTAAAATCATACTTTTTTATAATTTACATGAAAGTAAGAACTTAACATATAAATGAAAAATATGGTGGATTTTATTATGAATCATATTATTTAACGGGTTCTTTTTCTTTTGATATTTATAAATTGTATGCAAGATTATCTAACTAAATTCTAAATTCTATATTAAAAAAAATTTAATAAACTTAATTTGTTTATTATCGAACATTTGTTTTAAATTTTTATTAAGAGATTCCTAATTTGTACATCAAAATTATAACAAATATATATGACGCAAATTTTTAATGTTTATTTATATATTATAGTTTATTTGAAGTATATCTCTACCCATACAATTTTTAGACTACTATTTTAAGAGTAACAATATTTTTATATCAACTATTATTTTGTTTCATTCAACATGTTCAAAATCGAGGTATGAGATATGAATGCCGAATAATAAATAATGTACAATTGCGCAATACGCATTGCGCATGTGGTTCGCAAATGAAACCGGAAGCCGAGATCTGAAGGAAGTCTCTTTTTCTTATTTACAAATGTGTCAAGATTTTTTATTAAAATTATAGATTCAATAAATAAGTATTAAAACAATTAAATTAAATAAAATTAATGATAAATAATAAAGGTTTTAGCTACAGATAAATACGAGGCTAATGCTAAATGATACAAAATCAGAGCTACCACCGGATATTGATATAACAATTAATGCTATGCTCTTTTATTTAACAAAATAAAATCATTTATTATGAAAATCATTATCTTATGTATAGCGGATGATTTGATTTACTTTTTTGAACTATTCTCAATAGAATAGCGCCGGAGATGCCAGCCCTGTTTCGGTCATATTTATATTTACGTAGTACTAATAGGTACTAAGTTATGCCGGCATCGTTGCGTCGTTGCGTGCGATGAAATTAATGGTCATTTTGAGTTTTGCTTTTGGTTATTTCGGATGCTCAGAGGCTCGGAGCTAGGCTCGGAGCCCTCGAAGGACTGGAGGTTACTCCGGTCAGATTCAGCTTCCGCGGCTGTTCATTGTATGGCCATATATCCCTGCTAAAATCTAATCAGGTACTCGGAATTTCGGCCTGGGCAAGGGCAAGTGGACTTTGGGCATTTGGCTTTGACTGCAAAGTTCAACGTGGTTCAACAACATTTTTTATTCTGTGAGCTTATGAGCTACGGAAATATAATTTTTAATTCTAACAATTGAGTTAAATTTGCCATGGGTAATAATCGAAGCTAATATAAACTTAGTAAGTAAATAAATTAATAAAATCAAATTTTCGGTTCTTATTTATAATTTAGTTTGTATAAAATACATAAGTAATTTATTATAGTTTTAACTTGAAATCAGTATAAGGCGTGCCTCTAAAATAAATACGTATTGTAGTAGCAGAGTACTAGGCTACATAGTACTACGCAAAAAAGATTTTGTAATTTTAATATTACAATAGTATTATTGTTAAAATAAAGAGAGTCATATATTCATTAATGCAATCTTGTTTTTCTTGTTATTGTTTTCTTAACTAAATGTACTTACATTTTAATATAATCTTTCACCTTTGAATGAAAAAATATGTGCAACGTGAAATATAATTTTTCTTTTCTATCATATAGATTTAATTAAAGCTTTAAATTTTGTTATTTAATGATATTATTTTTGGAATTTTTGAAGATATTTCTTAATGTTAATAATGGAATTGTTTGAATTTAAAATATAATCAAAATGATAAAAAAAAAATAAATTCTGTTTACTTAGCCAAAGGGCAATAATAGACAATCATTTGATTCAATTTTCAAGGATTACTTAGTATTATCTTAAAGCTGTTGTAATTAATAATTAACTACTTATATAAATTATCATTCAAAGTATTTTGTTGTCAAATTATACAGGAGAAAGAAAGAATTAATAACATTATATTGATACTGTATTTAATTTTTGTGTTAAAACTTTTTTCTTAGTCTTAAAATTGAGATAATGTTAACATTTATTTCAAAGTTTTTTAGTACTTATTATATAAAACGATAAATATTTTAGGTGATTCATTTTTTACGAAATCATTACTTATATTGTAAGGACCTAATTGTACTTAATTTTTAATTTTTTAAATTATATTTTTAATTTATATTTTATTAGTTATAATGTGATAAATGTTTAATTTCAGGTTTAAGTCAATGTAACACTTTGATATAAATATGAAAATGTTTCAAAGAAACGGGAATCTGATTTTGTTGTGGACTATTTTCCTAGATTTAAATTGGGAGCTGTTTATGAAGATGAGAGGAAATTAGTACGTATAAGTAATAAGAGTTTAACTTTACACTTTAGCAAGCTTTTTGATAAATACAAATAGATATTGAATTAATTTTTAAATAATTATAGATAAATTCACCTTTATTACTATTTACTAACCCATGTTAACATATTACACTTGTTACATAATAAATATTATATTGTATTATTAAATTAAAAATGTATAGTATATTATAAATTAAATTAGATATATAGTAATAACATTTTGTTTAATACTTTCATTATTATGTTTGTTTCAGATAATCAAGATCAAGAAAATTTTGTGAGCTAGATTTTTGGCGAAACAGTAGCCAAATCTTCATACCTTATTATTGAATAATTGTATCTACTTTATTATATGAATAATATGTATATATCTTTGAAATCAATAATATAATTAAGTTTTATAATTGTAATGAATAAATTTTTTACCTTTTACTAACTTATGTTTTTTTATAATTTAATTTAAAAATTTTATTTAATCAATTATTTAATCTACATATTTGTTAAAATTAATGTAAAACTATCAAAAGATTTAATTTTTCTATTTCAAAAAATGTGAATGTGAAGAAATGTACTCAAATGTACATTTAATTAATAATTAAAAAAAAAAAGAACTACAAAATGTTATGTGTAAAGTTATAGATAAGTAATTTACTTATATTTTTACTTTTGTAACTTAGTAATTAAATTCAATAGCGTTTATTAATTTGTTTATATAACTTTAAATAAAATTTAATTACTTTTCTATTTTATTTGTGAAGTATATAAATATTTGTATATTTACTATAGCAAATAATTTTAGATTTATTTTAGAAACATTAAAGGAATGTTTTCAATTCTCTATTTTGACTTTATTATTAGAAAGTATATTATAACTATCTGTCTAGTACGTAAAATATACCTATAATAAATTTAACAATAAAAATTTGTTTCAATCATTTTCAAATAAATTTAAATATAAATACATATTTTATTAGTATTATTATATTGATTTATGTCACATAGCGTTAGTCACAAATAAATCGATGTACTTTTACCAATTATTTTATATTTTAAAAAAGAGCTACTTAAATAGATTTATTAGCTGCACACGTATGCATATTGCAGATATCTTATGCCTATTGGCCTGTTATATTCCTATTACCTGTAATTTGGCGCGTCAATTGCTAGGTAGAGTATAGTACGAGAGGCTGCTATAGTTTTACTCTCACCTCCAGGTCTGAACAGCAGCTGCGATCTGCGTTTCGGCCATATAAGCTACCAGCTGCTGCAGTTCATTGGAGGCTCCAATTCGGATCGCGCGCGGAATTCCGAGTCAAGTTAATATAGGAACAGATAGGGGCTGATAGGAGCTATTGCTATATAGCAATAAGGCAATAGAAGGGAGAGAAATAACACAATACAATCACAATCATACCATATAGCAAAGCGCGCGCGGAATATTCTCCTCGCGTGCCTTTCTTATTCTCCCGCGAGGAGGTTCAATATAATATAATATATACCATATAGGCATCAGCACTCAGCAGTTGTGCAAAATACGGAGAGAAAAAAATGTGTCTCTTTCTTCAGCGTCGTCGTCATCGTTTCTTTACCGTAGTCTGAATGCAATGTCAGACTCGTTATCACCGATCGTGAGTACAGACAATTCGAGTCTGCTGAATCTGAAGGATTTACGACAGTTTCGCTTTCAGAAAAAGCCAGTCAAGAAGATGTTTTCGTGTAAGAATCCATCTTTATGTCCTCTTCGGGTAGTCGGCGTTTATACACAAAGAGCTCCTGATGAGTGGAATAAGTCTCGCTTATTCGATTGGTTTTGCGTATATAAATGCTGCTGTGGGATGAAACGATGCTTAATTTTTAATTTTTACAAACGGTGTTATTGAGTCACTTTGTTTACGCGTTGACACGATTTTCATGAAAATTGGCAACAAGTGTTTACTCACAATTTAGATGTTGAATTTGAAGCATTGACTGATTCGCTTGACAGTTAGTTATTATCGTGACAACATATTATAATCAATTTAAGATACTGAAATAGTTTTTAAAATGCAGAAATTTTCATTTTTTTCAAGGATAAAAAATCAATGTCTTAAAATTAACGAATTAACCTTTTGAACCGAGTGATTTTTATAACTAATAATTAAATACAAACTGTCATTTGCATTATTTGTCATTTCATTTTCTATATGTACATTATAATTATTTTTTAGCTGATGAGGATAGTATTATAGCTGCTCCAGAAGTACGTCGAAAACCTGTTCAGCGTATTGTAGATAGTGACAGTGATAGCGAAAGTCCTGCCAAGGGGTCAGCATCTGACTCTGATAATAATCAGGAACTGAAAAACAAAGAAGAAAAATTGAAGTACCTGACTAGTATATATCCAAATTATGAAAATATTGTAAGTCAAATATTTAAATAATTTCAGATAATTTGTTTTACAATATTATTTTTTTACAACATTTATTTTTTACAATGATACATATAGTATATTCAAGAAGTTCTTCATAAAACAAATTGGGATACAGAAGCAGCTAAAAAATTAATTGAAGAGAATCGTAAAAGACCATCTCAGAATTCTATCGCTACTAAAAAGCAGAAACGTAAAAAATATGGTAGTGATGAAGATGCTAACGATGATTCTGATGAAGAACATGTACGTAAAAGTAATGGCAAAGTGTATGACAGGTAAGTAAAGCATTTGATTTTAATTGTTAAAATGTTTTATTTTTTATTTATTGAAAATACAACAATTTTATGTCTTTATAGTAGCGACGAAGAAATATCAGATGAAATAATAGGTGATAAAGAAGCAGTATTAGATTTCATGCAAAATGCATCACCAACAGAACTATTATTAGTAAAAAATTGTTCTCAAAAAAGAGTTAATGCAGTGATTGAAGCTCGACCTTTTAAAGGCTGGCGAGACTTAGTAAAAAAATTTCAAAACATTAAGTTTTTGGATACAGATCTTTTAAATTCAGCTCAGGTTTGTTAAACTATTTCAATCTTATAATTACATACAACTTTTTGATGGTAAATTCATCAATAATACAATTCTTGACATTTTTATTTCAATTATGTAAGTTCTTGTAATCTCAATTTTCATGCATCAAAGTAACACTTTTAATAAATTTTTAATTAAACGTTAATAAAATAAAAATAATGTAAAACTTTTAGAAGTATTACATACTTTTTATTTTACATTTTAGGATTTAATACAAACGAGGAATGAGGTTGGAAATATTATGAAAAAATGTCTTGCTTTATCAATAAATATAGAGAAGGCTGTAGCAGCTGGTTTAGCATCTATAAAAGAACAACCAAAAAGTATAGTGTCAGGTTTAACATTGGCATCTTATCAGATGGTTGGATTAAATTGGTTAGCTGTGATGCATGCACAAAAAGTGAATAGTATTTTAGCTGATGAAATGGGCTTAGGAAAAACAGTACAGGTTATTGCTTTTCTTACTTATCTCAAAGAAGCAAATCTTATTTCTGAAAATGATGGTCCTCATTTAATCATTGTACCTAGTTCAACTATGGGTTTGTAGTTAAAAACAAATATCATATGTATCTTATTAGACTAAAAATTCATTACAATTAATTTTTGTTTAGAAAATTGGTCCAATGAATTAGAAAGATGGTCCCCTGGTCTTAAAGTTACTAAATATTATGGTTCTCAAGATGAGCGCAAATTAATGAGATTTGATTGGCGTAATGGTGAATTAGATGATGTTGATGTAATACTGACAACGTACAATCTTGTTGGTAATACACCAGAGGAACGCAGATTGTTTCGGGTAATACCGATAAAATATGTTATTTTTGATGAAGCACATATGTTAAAGAATATGTGTACCTTAAGATATCAAAATTTAATTAAAATAAATGTGAGTACATCAATTTAAATTTAAATTATTTCTTATAATAGAATGCTTTATTTCTCCTTAATATTCCTTTCTGTATTTCAGGCTAAACACAGAATTCTTTTAACTGGTACACCACTACAGAATAATTTATTAGAACTGATGTCCTTACTCATGTTTGTAATGCCATCCATATTTGCTGGAAAACAAGATCATCTGAAAAGCCTGTTCTCTAAAAATCCTGTAGATAAAAAATTAGTTCTTATTTTACTCATTTTCTGTTAAATTTTCAAAAAAATACTATACATATTATTGTTTTATTCTAGAAAATAGCAGAAAGTAAATCTGCTGATGATAAACCGCTTTTTGAAGAAGAACAAGTTAAAAATGCTAAACAAATAATGAAGCCGTTTGTATTGCGTCGTTTAAAATGTGATGTTTTAAAAGATATTCCTCCAAAAAGTGATGAGGTGATAATGTGTCCATTAACAAAAAAACAAAAAGCTATGTACGAAGATCTAGTTGCTCAATTTTCAGCTGAAGCTGATGAAAATGAAGAGTACAATGGCGTTGGAATGATGATGCAGCTACGTAAGCTTGCAAATCATCCTCTTCTTGTTAGAAATTATTATGATGAAGATAAATTACGTGTTAGTATTGTAGCAATTTAAGTAACTCGAAAATATTTTATGATGATACAATATGATTTTCTCTTTATTTGTAGAAAATATCTAAAAGAATAATCAGTGAGCCAGGATGGAAACAAAAAAACTCTGAATATACTTTTGAAGATATGTTGTTTATGTCTGATTATAAAATTAATCAACTTTCACGAACTTACACAAGTATAGCTGGGTTTGGTTTACCTTTACAATTAGTACCTGAATCTGGAAAATTAGCTAAATTGGATGAACTCTTGGGCGAATTAAAAAACGATGGCCACAGAGTGTTAATATTTAGTCAATTTACCATTGTTTTAGATATATTAGAGGAATATTTAACAATTAGAAATCATAGGTACCTTCGGTAAGTAACAAAATGTAAAATTTGATTTAATTTGTTTTCTAATTATAAATAAATAGATTAATTTATCTTTTATTTTTAGTTTGGATGGCCAAACACCAGTTATTGAGAGACAAGACTTAATAGATGAATTTATTAAAGACACTGATATATTTATTTTTTTATTATCTACAAGAGCAGGTGGATTAGGTATTAATTTAACATGTGCTGATACAGTAATTATTCATGACATCGATTTTAATCCATATAATGATAAACAGGCAGAAGATCGTTGTCATCGAGTGGGACAAACAAGGTGCTTAATAATTTTATTTATTAATGTAATCTAAAATAAAAATATATTTTATAAGCTTTTTAAAATTCCAGACCTGTAAGAATAATTAGATTATTAGGTAAAGATACAATAGAAGAGGGAATGTATAAAATAGCTCAAGAAAAATTAAATTTAGAGCAAAAGATTACCGGTAATGAAGGTAATATTACTTCATTGATTAAATTTATTATAAATTATATATTATATTTTATTCTAAAGAAATTTATTAATTGTACAGAAAATGAAAATACAGAGAAAAAGAGTGTATTGAAATTATTAAAAATAGTACTAGGAATAGATCATCACAAATCTATAATTTTATCTCCTACGAAAAATGGTGTAAGTAATGGTTTTGCAGATGATGACTGACATGCAACATAGAAATTTTATTTATACAATTTTTGTGATCACTTTTGATACTCGATTATGATTTTATTACATATAAATATATAATATACACGTTAAAATTATTCAATGAACGAATCTTTTATAATTTTACTACATCTGCTTTGTTTTACATGAATGAAATTCAATACAATATTTTGATTTTCATTTATATGGATAGTAAATAATTTATATTCATTTTTATATTTATATTAATTTTACATTACTTGTTTTGCAGTATCATCAAAGCAAATGTAATAATTTCAATAATCAAAAAATAATCTGTTCATTATAGTAGGTATAAAGTATGCTCAAAGCTGATTAGATGTGTAAAGCTGAAGTGTAAGCTTGTTGCGTATTTGTTCTATATTACCAATTCTATAGTAATTCTATAGTACCAATGATAGTGTAATATCCACGGATTGGCTTCATCAATGAGCATACTTTACTTCTACCATAACAGAAAATATTTACCTTTGTAAGGAAAACTACTATTTTATATGTAATTCATGAGCAGTTTGATGGGTCATTGAAAATTTTAAGACAATAACAACATTTTTTAAATATTTAAATTAAATTGTACATAAATTTTTACTTTAAAAATATAATTATTATTTATTACTTATTATAAAAGTTCTGTACTTTCTTTTAGTTTTACCGAATCTATAACAGCATAATCATTAAATGTTATACTCCCAAGGTAGCTATGACAATTTTTTTTTTTAGCTGCAATTTTATTTACATAATATGATGTTGTCAGTTCTAACTAAATATAGTAATAGGAATTTATTGTGAAATTTATAACACAATGCAGTTTTATGCTTACAATTTTGCTATAAGTAATAACTAAGTAAAATAATTGTACATATTTATCAGTATTTAACGTACTTTAATAATATATAGAATTATTTTACACAATAGTACTTAATTTTGTATGAACACTATATTGTGACGAAACTCCCCATTTTTTAACAAATGAAACCAATGTAAATACATATAATAAATCTATTGATTTTATCGAATATTGGAATGAATAAAATGGTTTTTTTATTATTCTACTTTTCTATTTACTTCCATAAATTCAGAAAATATTTTCATCGAAACGTATATCCTAGCTGTTCTGATGCTTATTTTCGTGGATTCGATTTATAAAAATCGATTAATGAACAGGAAAACATAGTAATTCGGATACAAACCTGGGATTTCGACTTAAAACATGTTTATAATTATAGGAAAAACTTGATTTTTGCATGACATACAATTATTCTCAAATGATATTTAAAGATATTGATATGATAAATAATTCTAATTTTACACTTGATACAGATGATACTTAGATAACAGTATGATATAATTAACACAAAAAAGGATCATTCAAAGGATTTTTTAAAAACGAAATGTAACATTGATTATTTTTGAAATTTAGATAAATTTGTAGGTATATACAGTTATTACAGCATTTTTTCCCTTGTAAAAATATTGAGAATCCAACGCCCTATAATCAATCCCTCCAAAAGTTTCCTCGACTATTAAAATTCTGCTGAGTTATAAATGCTTAAAATAAAAAAAAATAAAAATGGAAAAATTAACGACTTTTTTCAGCATAATTTTTAAGGGAAAAGAACAGCCCTTTGTTTAATGCATGAAAACAATACGATCCTTTTTTATCGAATCTTTTTTTTGTTTATGAATTAATCGAATAGAGGGCCGCAAATTTCTCCGTAAATTTATTTTTATATTATATTATAACTGAATCGTCCACTTCTATATTACAAATATAATACGTGCATTCTAAATTAAAATCCGTAAAAAACATTTATAAAATATACTGATTTATTATATTCTATTGAATAAATTCGATGGTCGCAAATCGGTATATTGAGCCTATAATTCTATAACAGTAATAATGTACATTTGTGTTTATCTAACAAAATTGAATAAAAAATCACTCGACTAGAGCCATATAGTGAGAAATAAGTGCGTTTATTACGAGAATCAGTGAATTTTATTATACATTTTTGCATTACAGTTTATGAACCGATTTAAGCTGTTAATATGATTTAGAACAATATCCGTGTGCCTAATCATCCCCAAACGTTGATTATTTTTATAATTCTTTACAGAAAATTGCATTTTATCGGACTGATCTATACACATAGAAAAAGTTTATGTACTAGTTTGTAGTTGAAGAATCGTTATTAATTTATTATTAAGTATGTAATATTAGTTGTCAACTACATAAATAAATATATATATAAATATATATATATATATATTTATTTATTTATTTATTTATATAATTATGGAAAAAAAATTTGTTGAAAGATCGCTGAAAATTGCTATCAGACTTTTCTGAAAGTTACAAATAAAATTGCTAAATTCTTTGATATAATTTTCATCAAAGTTGATAGCAACTTCTAGTAAAGTTGGACAACATCAGAATGAAACGTGAATATTTTGAAAATTTCCGTAAAGTCTAGATACTTTCAGCAAAATTTAGAAGCTTCCAGAATTTGCTAAAAGCAGCTAAGAGACATCAGGCATTACCGTATGAAAAATATTTTATAGGCACGCTCGTGAATATTGTCAAACTTTGTTAAAAGTCGCTAAAAGTTGCCGGTATAAGTTGTCCACCTGGCCGAGAGTGCAAGTTTGGCTCACTTAGCAAAGTTTGACAGTAACGATAGAGGGAACAATATAGTATACATTATTATTATTGTCAAATTTTATATTAAATTTAAGTTAACCGCGTGTTCACAAGGCATCATATGTAGTTTTCAATCTGCAAGCGATAGGCATATATATATATTTTATAAATGCGTGTATGAATATAATAGAAGAATTGAAATTTCAATTCAGAGTTAACATACCTGTGACGTATTTTCTATTTATTTTAATAAAAGAATATCACATTGCATACTGGCCTAATTAGTTTTATATAGGTAATACCAATGATGATCAGATATAATTACATTTTCGAAGCGCATATATATATATATATCCGATTATATCGTTATCAGACATATCTTTACTACACATATGACCGTGTTAATCATTGTACCTATAGACAATAAATAATAATAATAATAATAATAATAATAACACACATGCATGCATATGTATATGATGCGTAACAGACGAGTATTTACGGCGATTCATATGGAAGATTAGATTCTTATATTATATATATATACATACGTATATATATATATATATATATATATATATATATATATATATATATATATATACGTATATATATATATATATATATATTTATATATATATACGTATAGTACAAACAATACACGCATAATTTTTTTTTATTGCATCAATCGAAAATATAAGAAATCCCAAAAATTATATTTTTTTTGCTGCGCAAATGCGTGCTTGAATAAAATAAAGTTACGGTATATCCATAGGAAATCTTTGAATTTTGTTATTTTGTCATCATTAAAAGTAACACATTGTCAAAATTATCATTATCTATTATTTTACAAACTTTGTTAAGGTATCATATTAAACATTTGTAAATTTTTTTTTTATAGATTTATCATAATATAGATGTTTTGTTTAATTTGTTGCGGTTCCGATTTCCCACATTCTTGTTAAAGTTTATGAATATATGTCGCATCATATGTGTACAGACTGGCAACGTGATTTTTTTCACGATTTTTTCCCCTCAGTAAAACATATCGGACAAAAATGTTTCGTGGGTAATTGCAAATATAATACGACTTAAAAAAAAAAAGAATAACTGTAGTTGGTCTGACAATGAGTGTGATATTATTAATATATAGGACACGAATATTAAGAGAACAATATCTATTAATAAAAACAGAAATAGATTGAATTCGTCGTGTAGTTTTAGTTTTTCTTTCTGTATTTTTCAAAAATTCGAGGAGACTCTTTAGAACAGATCATGCGGTTTTTATATGTATATAAAAATTGAGAAAAAAAGAATTTCTGATGAAATTCTATGCTAAATTTTTATCCTTATCGACCAATGACGTTTTTCAAATAAGTGGTCATATATATATAGAATTATATCTAAAACAAGATGCTTATTGGGTATTATTTTGAAATGCGTCGATTTACAATAAGCATCCAGTTTGATGATTAATATATATTTACGAAAATTTTGAATAAAAAAAAAGCTCAATTAAAAGCAATTGAGGCTATTATCGACTGGTATAAATAAAACATAATTAACAGTGGAAAAGCGTTTCTTTATTTCGTTCTTTTTTTTTGTGGAAAATCGAACGTTATCGCTTTAATTAGATACTGTGCTCCGGAAAATCGTTGATTAGAATATGACAACTGTATGTACAAGTTATTATTATATATATATATATATCATTCTCACATCAGAGGATTGATAAAGAAGAAATCCAAGAATATCTCGATGATTAATATCTTTTACATCATCGTGAAGGCTTCGCAGAAGAAAAAAAAATAGAGTTGTATCATAAGAATCAGTATAGTCGCATCGAAAGGTGCGCATATACGAAAAGATCGCTCGATTTATATGCTGATGCTACAATATGAGGTGTTATATATATATATATTCCCCGTATAACGTATGTTGGCCCAACGCAACAATAACGAGCGCAACTTTCTAATTTAACAAGAGGGGAAGAGGACAACGAAGCGCATAAAGATATGGCTTTTAAAGCCAAAAGCCAACAGTCCCAATATATTGTATCGTGGATTCCCATATGAGATCTGTTTAATTAAACGTAAACATTCATTCCATCGTAATGTCTAGAACCAAATGTAAGACAAAATATGAATCAAAATAAGTTATGCGCCTCTTTTCTTTTTAATCGTAAGTGCCAGGATTGAATAAATTACATGAATTTAAAAAAAAAAAACCAAAAATTTTGTCGAACGGACTTTTGCCGAAAAATAGTATTCGGTATTTATTGTTTTCCGTCGACAGGGGCGTGACTTTGAAAAGGTATGTAACTTTTTTTGCAGCTAGTTAGGCTTGGAACTATGAAGAATTCATAACAGAAATATAATTGTATATATTTAAACTGTAGAAGATTACATAAAATTGACGAAGTATATATGCATCTACGTTATGACACGTTATAACTATATACGCCTAACTTTCTACAAAAATATCTAGTTATATACAGTTTGAATGACACACCAGCATTAATTGGATTATAGAAATTAAAAGGAAGAAATAAAAAATTGTAGTTTTTTTTTTTTTGGTTAATTTCCCTTTCGGCAAAATTTAGCCGACCCCAATTTGGTAAAGGTAATATAATTCTATGTTTGTTGGATCAGATGAAAAATCAGTATAGAAATTTCTATTACTATACGTAACTGATGGATATTTTTATGAATTTTAAAAATCATACGAAGAGCTTATATACTTAGATTATTTTATCAATCGCGACTCTACTAAGGAATACCTGATATATAATATCAATTATATAATGCTTGGTGTTTGAACTGTATTGTAAAAAGTAGCTCGAACGGTGAAAAAATGAAAGTCGTTTAACTAAAAAGACTTATATTTGCCACGGATAACAAAAAAGTGATACGTTCTTTCAAGCGCATAGTCGTTTAAGTATAAAAAGAATTGTGTACAGATAAATAACAAATAAATTAATTCTATATGTAATATCTTTCAAAAGTATAATATAGTTGTGCAGAGAAAATAAATAATTATAGATATATAGTGTTTTATTACAATCGTTTTCCAATACAATTGTCTAATTGCCAAATTCAAAAAAAAATTCTTAACAGATTTAGTTTTGTAATAATAATAATTAATGTAAAATTACTGTTTAAAGATTGATATATCGCATAGCTCGATAAACGTTTGGAAATGTTTTATAATTACTTATTTAAAAATTCAAGACAAATATATTTATTTTAACCCATAATGAACTGGTTGCTGCCATTATACAAATAGTATACACACACATCTGTACGTTTTAATAATAAGTATCATACTTCTTTATAATCTAAAAATTTAATTAAATAAATCAAATAGATTTATTTATAAATATTTAATAAATAATGTATTTTTATTATTGTATATACCATATAACAATAATTTTCATAACTATTGGTATTATACATTTGCCTACAGTTTCAAAAATTAGTTAATATTTAAAAGTGATTTAAATCTATATATATATATATATATATATATATATATATATATATATATATATAATTTTTATTTCAATAATATATACAATAAATATAAATTTATATAATTAAAATAAAATATATAAGAACAAATTGTTGATAATGTAGAAAAATTTTATAAACTTTTCATATGTTGCTTATTTCTTCCTTGTTACATGCACTAAAATTTTCTTACAATGGATTTATAATAATTTTCTGTACATAATATATATTATAAACTTAATAATAAAAAATTTAAAATTTTGAATGATGAGGCTTTGGGGCGTTTCAGAGTGGCTTTTTTTTCTTCAAAGCAGAAAATCGGCACTTTCCGCAAATGAGAAGAATTTCGCTCGAAAACTGACAGCTTCGATCGGGAACACACTTCCTGGTGCAGAACTGGTCTGGTCCAACTGCATGGAATTCTTTACCTGCCTAATTGCAATCGGCATTTATCGTGATATAGTCATCTATCGAGAAACGTCGGAAGCAAAGTTGCGCACCTAATTACACATATAACAAATTTTTTTTTTTATAATTCTCTATTTTGATGAACGCGTTAATATGATAAATTTAACATGAATTACAATTAATACAATTAAGGTAAAATTATTTTTAAGTCAGATAAAATTTATGTACAAATAACATTATATAATTTGTATAATGTATTGCAAGCTAGAAGTATTGCCAGTAGGTATAACATTCTAGTGCTGATATGCTCTTTTGTAATTCTAAAAAGATTTGTATATAATTATTTTTATCATTTTCTCATACAGATTTTCATGCGATATCAGCCGCATGTAGAAAATATTTTATAATAAAAAAATAATATATGGCATATTTAATATAAACAATTCGGATTCAAAATATAATATAAATATATTATGTGCTTCTGCGCATTTATTATATGAATGTTCAAGCATTCTGATGGAATAACATTTTGTTGCAAATAAATATTATTTATTGGTAATAGTTAAAGGTACTAACGGTATTATTTACATTATACAATCAGTACTTTAGTAAACCTGGTACACAATACATTGATGTGGGATGGACATACAGTTTTTTTTTTGTATCTTTTTCTATTTTGAGCATATACTAATACACACTATAATCGAGCAGCGAGCTTGATAAAGCTTGATATTGCCATTGTCCCTTACATTTTCCCATATGCCCCCTCCCCGAAAATCCCAAGAATGCATACAGCTGCATCTGGCTGCATCATACAGCTGCCGCGCTGTAACCATGGCATCCGTGCATCATAGCCGCGTATACAGTACCTATATATGCGCCATTTATGCACCCATATACCATACCTAAATGTACAAACATCATCACAGAGCAGACGCGCACGGCGCAGGTATATACCAGTATCTACACGAGTGCTCGACCTCGACGACGAGTCGACACGAGGCAGCAGGTTGTGCTTACACATCAACATCGTAACGAGCAATCCAAGGCGCTCTGGTAAAACGCGATTTGTATAATATCTATAACTCGAGTGCTTCAGCGAGAATTTCGGATTATCGTGCCAATTGGTCAATGGCATACAAACGGGGCATAACAAAGTAAGGCATTGTAATACAGACAGACTGACGGAGCGATGGTGAAGGGGACGTGGTAAACTTTTCCCCCGTGCAAATTACACCTAATGCCATCGAAAGCGCGTAGAATTGGCCCCGCGTATCCCCGATAAAATACATCCAACTCTCCGACGAATCCGTGAAAACTCTTGCATATACTTTTAACCAGGTATAACTGGATCAGCAGCGGGCGTATATAGGAGCAGCGGTACAGGCACGGGAAAAGATCATCAAGAAGATTACAAGTCTCGAGTGATTACAGTGTTGTTATATACCTTGGATGCATCACGCGCGCGCATTCGAAGCCATCGTATAACAACATTTGATGTTTCGCTCGAAAGAAATAACTTTGCAGAGAGGAAACACTCTTATTCGGAGCGTTGAAGGATCGGAACACGTGATAACTTATACAAAAACTCGGTCTCTCCTCGTCTCATCTGACGTGTTTGTTGTTAAATGTGAGTCTGACTCTCCGTGCGGGGAAAAGGGGGAGAGAGAGGTGAAGTGCGCGGTGTACCCATAAGTGAGACGAGGCGAGGAGTAAAGCGCTCATAAGAGCAATAAGCGGAGGAGGCCTAGCGCAGCAGGCAGCAGCATGGCTGGGATTTTCGACATCGAAATACATGACGGCGATACGGCTAATCAGGAAGATTCCGACGATGAAATTATCGAGGATAACGTGGTGAGTTTATAATGATATTCCACACGCCAGGCTAAAAAATGTCGTGGCCATTAATCTATTAGAGCGATTATTACGTGCACGCGCGCGAATTCAAGGTTATGCGCTATCTATATAGGAATGGCAGCGTGTTTCGATATGTAATGTTTTCTCATGCCCTTCTGTTTTGTTGTTTTCAGGCTGATTACGATGCGACGTCCAACGTGGAGACCATGCTCGAGTGAGTAATGAAAGAACGGAGTTGATCCCGTGACTGGCTTTCGCCTACCTTCTTATAAAACTCTGTTTTCATGCACAAATGTGTTTCATATGATTAGCATTGTTTTGGAACATTGATTTCGCTTTTTCCAATGCAAGGCCTGCTATTAAGAAATATTCAACCGCGCTAATTAGTTCTTAAACTTACTGCTAAGATTTAGTCTATTGAAATAATAAATTGCACTATTTTTAAAAATTATTTACTAGTATTAAAAGCAAGTAGGTCACCTTACTGTATGATGTACAACCTTTGATTGTACTATGAAAGTAAAATAAAAAAATATTTTATTCATTATACATGTATATTTCTATAAATATAAGTACAGATAAGTAGTCTTGCCCTACTGTATACAAATATAATGTTCATTTGTTAGGTCTGAAAATCTTGAGCGAGTTCAATTGTCTGAACAAAATGTTAATCCTGGACAAGAAAAGACTGGACCACAGGATTTTGAGTTATGTAAAATTTTGGGTGAAGGTGGATATGGAAAAGTTTTCCAAGTTAGAAAAATTACTGGAAAAGATAAAGGCAGCATATTTGCTATGAAGGTACTTAATAATTTCATTTTTTTTAATATACATTACAGATTTCATCTGTTTTTTAATTGTAAATTTAATAATATCTTGTGTCAGTAAAATGGCTTTAAATATTTATGAAAAATTTAATTATAGAAAAAAAAATTATAGAATGTTTATTCTTAAAAAATTTTTAAATTTTAATTGAGAAAATTTTTTGAAGATATTTGGTTTTAGCATAAGATTTTAGTATAAAAAAATATTTTTTTTACAAAACTTTTTGTTAATAATTGAAAATTATAACATACATTAAAATAAAATATAAAATATAAATTTTTAATTAATACTAAAATATTTTATCCAGGTACTGCGAAAAGCATCAATTATAAGAAATCAAAAAGATACAGCACATACCAAAGCAGAACGAAATATCTTAGAAGCAGTAAAAGTATGCAATTTTATCATCAAAATAAACAATAATTTTTTATTAAAAACTACTCTAATATAAAAAAACTTTATTTTTAGCATCCTTTTATAGTAAATTTGATGTATGCTTTTCAAACTGATGGGAAATTATACCTTATTTTAGAATATTTATGTGGAGGAGAACTTTTTACATATTTAGACAGAGAAGGTCTTTTCTTTGAAGAAACTGCTTGGTAAATAAACAATTATTGTATACATGTTATAATTTGTATTAAAACTAACAGTAAGTGCATTTAATATTGCAGCTTCTACTTATCAGAAATTATACTTGCATTACAACACTTGCACAACCAGGGAATCATTTACAGGTAAATATGTAGAAGTTTAGGATACATACATTTTATATTTTTATTTATCTAAAAATCTTATTTTCAATTCAGTTGAATAATATAAATTTAACTTTCAGAGATTTAAAACCAGAAAATATATTATTAGATAGTGAAGGCCATGTAAAATTAACTGATTTTGGTCTTTGTAAAGAGCAAATAGAAGATGATACTGTAACACATACGTTTTGTGGCACTATTGAATATATGTAAGGAATTTATTTTAAAATATGATAAAGTAAATATTGAAATAAGAAATCTGAAATACTTGATCCTTTATTCAGGGCGCCTGAAATTTTAACCCGAAGTGGACATGGTAAAGCAGTTGATTGGTGGAGTCTTGGAGCACTAATGTTTGATATGCTTACTGGAGTCGTATGTTATTTAACTTTTGATATTTATAAATGTAATCATTAACTTATATATTTATAATCAATTTTATATTTATAGCCTCCATTTACTGGGTCGGATCGAAGAAAAATTATTGATAAGATTTTAAGAGGAAAACTTAATTTTCCTCCATACCTTACTGCAGATGCTAAAGATTTGATGCGCAAATTGTTAAAGGTATAATTTTTATTTATTTATTTATTAAATTAATTTAACAGGCTATAAAATCTTTTCGTGAGATATTGCATAATGAAACTCGACCAAGCTCGCTTTTCCATATTGAAAATTTCAGTACATTTTATTTGTAAAAAGTTTGTTACTTATATTATTTTATCACTAAGAATTGGTATCTTTTATTTTCCATAGCAAATTCTTTTTTAAATAAGTTATAGCTGTATCAAAATCTATTTATTTATAGAGACAAGTTGCACAAAGACTTGGTTCTGGTCCAGAAGATGCACAACAGATAATGAATCATAATTTCTTTAGCCATATCAATTGGCAAGATGTAATTTCTCGAAAATTAATACCTCCTTTTAAACCTGCACTGGTAATATATAGTTCTCATTTTATAATTTAAATATAACAATAACATCATTTTCACAAATATATTAAATAAAACTTATTATTTTTTAGAAAAGTGCAGATGATACATCGCAATTCGATGAACAATTTACCGCAACCGTGCCTGTTGATTCACCAGTTGAGGGTATGCTGAGTGAATCAGCAAATATGATCTTTCAAGTAAGCTTACACACATAATTTTTTCATGGAATATATTTTTGCACTTATAACTAATAACAATAGCTATGAATTTATTTAAAATTTAAACAAATTTTTACCAGGGTTTCACGTATGTAGCTCCTAGTGTACTTGAAGAAATGTACAGCCCATCACATACTGTTATTTCAAGAAGCGAACGAAGTTCACTTAGTACAAGTCACAGTAGACGTTATCCAAGTTTTACACCAAAAGCTCCAAGTGCTGGTTTACGATCTACGCTATCACATTTCCATCATAGGTATGGCTTTGGGAATGAAATTTGATCCTAAATTATTACGTTTACAATTATTTATTCTTCAATTATTTAAATATTTTAGACACTCTGTTCCGGGACATCATAGTACTGATGACACTGAAATGATGGAAGTTGGTCACTTACCTGGCCATGTATAGTATAGAAAATACAATAGTAATAGTTTTTAAGCAATCACCAAGTTTCTATTGATGCAAATAAAATTGCTTCAATCATTATTCTTATGAAGACATATAGTTTGTAAATTACTCTATGTTTTATGTATGAATCTACAGAATTTGGTGATTGATGCTAGTTAATTTACCGTTTAATTTCACTGCAAAATAGTGGCAAAAATTAATGCTAATCATGCAGCTTAGTAAAATACCTTATTTGAATAAAGGTAAAACACATGCAAAACGGCAATGCCTCAGCAAAAGTTACATAAACTACATTCTTAGTAGTTTATAACAAAAAGAAAACACACACACACACACACACACACACACACAAGAGAGAGAGAGAGAGAGAGAGAGAGAGAGAGAGAGAGAGAGAGAGAGAGAGAGAGAGAGAGAGAGAGAGAACATCATTGCAAACATTATCATGCAATTAAGACAAATTTAACATAATCTTCCCAAAAAATTAAAAAAAATAGATTTTTTGTCTTGAATTTATAATGGGTAGAAAACAATTATTAAAGAATCCCCAGTATAAGATTTGAGTACGAAAAATTTCTTATAAATATTTTAAAAAAATAATTGTACATAAATATACAAAATAGAATATTGAAATGAATAGTTTTGGGAAGATTAGCAAATTCTCAAATTTAATCTAAAAAGATTAGGAAAAAGTTCAAGAAAATGAACAATATATAATATAAATATATTAAGTTCAGATTCGATTAATCTTATAGAAGTTGTGCTAGAATAACTTTAATGAATGCATGATGCATTTTCAAAACAATAAAATCTGTGTTTTGTAGAACAGATATTGCATGGAAAGTACCATGAAACCTTACTCATTAATACTTAATTTTTATTTTGCACACTGATTATATAAGAATCAATATTAGGAGATACCACAGTTACCTATTTCAGTAGAATCAGTTGGCGTATTGATTTATTATCAATTTCCTTTTACTAAGAAATAATTATTTAGTGGTAATAAAATAACTAATATGGTTGGTTAAAATTTTATTACGATTTCTTATATAAATTTTTTTAAAAATATATACAAAAAAATGTTTTAGACTTAATATTCTTAACGCGTACAGTGCAATATATTTTTCAAAGTTCTTTTTATTTTACATAAACATTTATTGATTTAATCTAAACTTGATTTCTATAATTATATGAGAGTGTATTTTATACCATAAAATTTAATTTAAATAAGAATGCATTTTTAAATTTTTTATTAAAATTATATTAATTAGAATATTTAAAAATAGAATTTACATTATTCAAGAAGTATAGATGTATACTAATTTGCTAAACAAGGCAATATTTAAGACATAAATATACATCTGTAGTTCTATAAAAAAAATGTGGGTGGCAATAAATGTGTTAAAGAATTATGAAAGTAATAAAGCTGTACTGAGTTTCTGGAAAAAGTTCAAAACCATCTGAAAATCTTTATAAACTTATTTATATAATTATTTAGTTGTTATTATATAAAGCTAATTTAATTTAATTAAAAATTTCATTAATAGTTTTATTTCCGATTATATTTTAACAAAATAGTAGAAATTTCTAATTATTTAAATTCAACCCTTGTTACGTAAACTATTTTACTATTTATTATTATTTAATGAAAAATCAAATATTCAATTTTGAGAAAAATATATGTGTATAAATATATATATAAATTTTACTTTTAATATTTTAATAATAAATAATAAAAATATTTTTTTAATTTCGTAATTTTTTGAATGAGTATATGAGAGTTATAGTTTGAAAGTATATAATAAAAGTTTGGGGTCTGATGAAACATTTTAAAGATAATAAATATAAAAACTCAGTTTTCTTCAAAATTAAAAAAATTCGTATTGTATTGTATTTATTTATGCACTTTGCGTGTTAAGATAAAACTATATGAATTTTTTGAAGTTAACTTTTTTAACTTTGCTGCCAATTTTATTGTCAAAAACGTTATAAAAATAATCATATCATTTTTCTTATAGATATAGTGCAAATTGTAGAAGATTAAAGATATTGAGTAAATAATAATAATTAATGAACCAATCTGATTCTAATATATACATGAAATAAGAGCCAACAAAAAACATGGAATCCATGTATGAGTGATAATTCATAATTTAAACTGCCCAAGTGTTCACCGCCATTATAGTTAGCTGATTAAATTTTGCATAGATATAAACATACTGTATGCATAAGATTGAAAAGTTAATTACTGAACATATAATGTTCAAAACTTATTATTTATACTAAAAATTAGGAACGATATTAAATCTTAGTTAATAACTATTTTGAAATTTTTATGTTAATAAAACAATTTTTTTTTGTCTTTAATAATTAGATAAGCCATGTATTCAAAAAGTTTTTACACTCTTCTGTACAGTTGTACACTTGCAATGTTTTTGTCCGGTCCAAAATCGTTTTTGTATCACATTGCGACAGAAAATACTTCATTGTTTAATAAAAGATGTGTAAACAAATTAATTTTTCTATAATTTTATAAATGCTATATCAAGTTGAAGGTCTTAATTTTATTATGATTATTTCGATATTCTTTTAAGTATATTAACATTCTTTAATAATTTAAGCATATAATATAAGTAATAAGGAATTTTATCCTATCTTATAATAAAGTTAATTTAAACTGTGTCAATATTTCTAGTTCTTAATTACTTAATAATAAAAATTAGTGCTGTAATTTTAACAAATTTATGAGAAAACTAAACTGAAGTTGATAAATAAACGAATATTATTACTTAATATCAAGACATTTCAATCTGTAAAAAGTTAATAGTTGAAGTCTTACAAAATATGTCAGTATATCCATATTTTTATAAAGTTTGTATTAAATTAAAAAATTAGTCGTTCTACAATTTCATGTTCTAAGCAAAATACTTAAAATGAATATTATTTATGATTTTTACAAATTAGAATAATACACATAGAAGCATTAGTTATTAAAAACTTTGATTATTGTTATATATTTTTTCATAAATTTCCATTTTTTATTATTTATTATTTATTTTTTAAAAAAAAAGTAAAAATTGTGTAATAAATCATATGAAATAAGTAATAAGGCTTAAGAATTTTGCGAAGAAGTGTTTAGAAATTGGGGTATATGTACAATTTTAGAATGATAAAAACGAACACAATCGAAACTATTGTAAAAATGCTTACAGACTGTTATGTAAAATATTAAATACAAAAATTTTACTCTATCAATGAATAAATTTATGTAGTGATTTTTATAATTAATATGTAAAACTAATTGATTATTAATTTAATAAATTTAATTTAAAGCTTATCTCTACTATGAATTTTTAAAATTTAAGATATTCTTATTTTTATAATAGAAAGCAGTTTATGATACAATATTGTATCTGATTTTATAGTAATCCAATTAGAACTAATTGAAGGTTCTCATTTTGGTCCTATAATGTTTTTCATTTATATAAATGATTGATTGGTAAATTAAGATTGTCCAAATATCTTCTTTATGTTCGTGTTTAAATTATTTATACTAATTTAACTGAATTTTTGAATTTTGTATTATTGTAATATTGTTTACAAACTTTCTCATTTTAGTTAACATGTATTGATAAAACTCTCCAAATTATAAAATTACTACTTTTAATGTTAGTATTTATTATAAGTGATGATACCAATGGCCAATATTTTAAACTTACCAACAATTAAATTTTTATTGTTGTTACTATTTTGCTACTGCTTATTATTATCATAAAATTCAAATTTTCTGTACAAGTTTATCATTTTATTACATTAGCAATACCTATGGCTTTGTATCTTATATTAAATATTTTTATGTATATATTTTATAAAATGTAACATTATAGGATTCTTGTGTCCATTACAAATAAATAAACAAATAAATTAATTAATTAATTCATTCATACATAAGTCATCTGATACATCTACATTGCTATTAGATTTGACTAATATTGATTATGTAATTATTTTTTTATTGTTAATATTGATTGTTTGAAAAGAAATAGTCTACCTCTTAATGCCTCAAAATGTAAAATTATTGCTTTTATTAGAAAAAGAATCCAATTTATTATCGACTATATTATTGAATATATTCCTATATTTAGCTAGATTTTTTCTTGTCCTTGGATTTCTTGAATTCTTTAGATTCTAAACTTGATTTTAATCTTCACATTGGCTCTTCACACATATATTTATCAATTATCAAACCTGTTCATTATAAATTTCTTAGATATATATGACGGAAATCTTAATTCTCTTATTCTTAAATCTTATATCGTATATCTAAATTACTTAATGCATATTTAAAATAATTAACGGATTGCTAAATTTTTATTTACTCAAATTAGTTTATATGATTAATTAATTTTCCAATTAAAACGGTTCATTGTTTTATTGTCCAATTTTTTTTTACATCATGTTCTTTACTATTAAGTTCATTTAGAAAATTTTGTGTGCTACTACACTATAGTATCATATATACCCATTCATTGTTTTGTAATGAATACAATCTATATTAATGATATAATAAAATTGCTAAATATTTTGATGTTAAATTTTATGTTAAAATAATTAATAAGATATATATTATGAATATGAAATTTAGTTTTTGTAGAATTACATCAGTACATATATATTTACAGTAAAAATACCCAACTTAATATTTACATTTTATATCAAGCTTAATTAATTAACAAATTCATAATTAATTATTCTATAGATCATATAAATAATAAAAGGTAATTTATTTCCGTCGTTTTTCACTTCTATAATATCTCTCTTGGTCACTGTTCACTCTATCATATCTTCTTTTTCTGCTTTCATTCTGACTGGAACTTGAATGAGATTTATGTTTATGGTTTTCTTTTTCATCTTTAACTTTAGTTTCCATTTTATCTTTATTTTTATAATTACTGCTTGATTTAGAACTCATTTTAAGCTTTTCGTTTATTCTTTTGTTTTTTTTTTCTTCTTCTGAACTTGCGGAACTATCACTGTCACCTAAAAATGATTTGAATTTATTTGTTAAACTACTTTACCTAAATATTATTATTAAATGACATAAGAGCAAGAGTAAAATTAAAAATAAAAAATACAAGCAATGTGAAAGTAACACTCTGCAAAAATACACATAATATTCATTCGAATTTATTAATTTATTAATTTATTTCGAAGTTAATTTTTCAATCTAGTAGAAAATTAATTAAAAAATAATTACACATTATAACAAAAAAAACTGTTAGAAAAATTTGCTCATTTCATCAAAAAGTAACACTTTCCTATTATAAAGAGTATTTGAAAACGTAATTTTCACAACAAAAACAATAAAATAAATAATAATAGTTTTCAAAATCATGGAAAGCACTCAGTAGTTTTAAATACATGACATAAAAACAATGCTTACTTAAATAAAAAAAATTAATAAATTAGAAAAATATCAAAAATAATAAAATATCGGATATATCATATTCCTCGAAAACCAAGATGTATTTATAATAAATATATTATAGTTCTATTTTTTTCATATTTAATCAATTCAGTTCTAACCAATTCATACTAGATAAATATTGAAATTTCTCTCTTTTTGCACACTGAGCCTTCTATCATACTAAATTATAAAAACTATAATTATATAGGTAAAAAGAATTAAATAAATCTTATTCTTGATACATCTTTTTATAAATTCAAGTTGATTGTACACCTTTACTTCCGATGGGAAGTAAAGTGCCCATTACCCATTCACATTTGTCCTCGAAAGCAGACAAATAATAAAAGTTAAGCTCAGAAAAGTATCTGATGCCTTTCTACGATGTGTAATAAGTAGTATTCAAAATTTTAGAACATTTCATCAAGTAGAAATACCTGTCACGTTTCGTGCATGTATAGGCATGTTTATTCAAATTTTACATACAGAAGATATGAGATAGTGGGATATTTCCGTTTTGCGAACGTAAAACATTATTACTTTTAACATACTTATGCATGCCTGACAGTTCTGACAATTCATATTTAGTTTTAATAGAGAATATAAAATATAAAAACGAGTTTACAATATAAAAAAACTATTAACTTTTAATATTACTATAATTTATCGTTTGAAGAATAAAATTAACAAAAACATTATTTCTTACTTTCACTGCTACTGCTGCTACTGCTAGCTTTGCTAGATTTATAATTATTTTTCCTTTTCTTGGATTTTTTTTTCTTTAATACTTTTTTCTTCTCCAATTTTTCTAATTTTCTGTAATTATAAAATAAACAACAGTTAATAAGATAATATTCAAGATGTTATTTAAGGGAAAAATAATATTATGAATGTATTATTTATACTTGAGCAATTTTTTCTTCTCTTTTTTAGAAAGTGACTTTAAAAAAGCAAATTCTGATTGTTCTTCATCTTCAGATACCATTAAATGTTGATGTCGTGGTATACTTAAATGTTGTTGAGCATTAAGAGCTGATCTGAAAAAATTATTAATTAATAATATATAAAACTTAATATATAATTATTTATTACAAATTTTTAGAAATTGAAAAAATTACTTTTTTAATGCTAAACCATCTTCTCTCATTTGCTGAACTAGAGTCATTGCATCAGGTGCTGGTGGAGGAACATCTGTAGTATTATTACTAGCCAGAACAACACTCATAGCTTGACTGTATAAAGGACATTCTTTATCTAAAATAATCAGAGTAATGATTTATTAAGTAATTTGATAACAGAATTGAAATCTTAATGAATTTTAATAACTAAGAAAAAAATTATCTAACCTGTATTTATATGTCCCCATTTATGACATTTTATACATCTAACATTACGAACTTGAATACCAAAAGGCTGATCTCTAATTTCGCTATCTCCTTTACAATAACTCTCTCTGGGCGCATTATATTTCCGTTGCCATTCAAATTTATATTCAGGTTCATTATCTTCCTTTTCTCTTTCCTTTTTTGCACCAGGAGGAGGCTCATACATAAAATTAACACTAAGTTTATCTTTGCTTTCTTTGCTTAATAATGCTCTGAAATAATAAATTTTATTAATATAAATTAGTCAATGTAATATTTTAACTTTTATATGGTTTTCATACTAACAATTAGAACAGCTATGAGATTTAAAAATGTTGAAAATTACTATTAAAGTTTTTAAATAATTTAATTACTTTATAATAAATTGAAAATTTTATCATATTAATAATAACAATATTATTTTCAACTTGAAATTTGTAAATTTAGATAAATAATATAAAAATAATTAAACTTATCAAAAAATTTTCAATCGAATTTCAAAGCAAAATACAGTAAAACAAGATCAATTTAAAATAAAATTAAACAGAATTCTGAACAATAAACCATGCTTTAAAATTTTTTAATTAAGTGATAAAGCTAATTAGTATTTAATAGATCTTATCTTATTCAAAATAAAATTAATACAAATATTTTTTATTACATAAAGAAAGATGTATTTTTGTCAAAAATATTTTGCATTGACTGCATGTATATTTTAGAATTCTATATATAAGTATTGATTCAAAATAGTTTGAAACTATGATAGAAATTAATTAATTATTAGCAAATATACTTTAAGTTTAAACAAAATAAAAACATAATGTAAATCGTAAATTACTGTTAAAACTTACTTTATTTTAGAGTCTTATAATTAGATTATATATCAAAAATAAAAGTTGAATGTCTCCATAAACTTAAAAAACTGAATTACGTACTTGTTGTTATGAAGATCTTGTTCTTTTTCATATTGCATGCGCAATTCTTCCTGTTTCTTTTTATACGCATCTGCTTGTTGTTCTGCCATCCATACCTGTAAAATGTATTAAAAAATGCAGTGATTCAATAAAAAAATTTATAAATTGTGCTCTCTCTCTCCCTCTATGTGTATATATATATGTTAATACACTCAATAATTACGAGATGTAAGGATTTAATATTACTTACTCGTTTTAAATTATCCCTGGAAGCTGGGTGAAAGAATTTCTTGCACATATAATTATTGAAGCCTTTACCCATCTTGATTGATGATTAATCTCAGCGAAAGTTAATACTTTTTACGTTGAACTCAGATGGAGTATGGAATATGGAAGGCTCGTGATTGAGGCCAAAAAACAAACTAAAAATTTGTAGATTTGATGAGGCTAATGGGTGATGTAAAAATACGTGGGTGTGGGCCTATTCCAATGACCCGGCTATATACCTGAGCTTATCTGTGAACTGTGCTGTGCCTGTTGCCTATATCCGACAAAATTGCAATACGAACTGACAGCTAATGCTAACCTTTGCTATCAGTAACTATGTAGCTAACACGCTACAGCCTATCTGCTATCTGATAACCAGATGATTCAATCTGCAGCTGTACAAGGATACGATACGAGTGCTCGCTGGTCGGACTGTCGGACATGTCGCGTTCTCAGACCACCGTCCGCAAGTTCAAATTTGCAAAATTGCAACCTACAATCATCTGCCTGAGTCCGATGGGTCCTGACTCTTGATCTGTCTGGGTTCTGATGAGTTCCGAGTTCCGATTCTGATGAATGCATCCTGCGACCTGCTCTGCTGCGCATACGCATTATAAGTCTAACTTGGTCTAACCTATTCTAACCTTGTTCTCTAAACAAACTCTAATCAGCTCTAACCAGCTCTAACATGGTCTAACTCTGATCTAATCTAAGTTGCTCTCATAAACCTGCTCTAAACCTTCTACATAAGCTTCAACATCAACCTGATAAAACTATGATGAAACAAGGGTTAAACTAGGTGAAACTGATGTAATTAAAAGTTCATTGTCAATTGGTAATATAAGTGCTTCGATGAGTGCAAGCGAGTGCAAGTTGTTGATTCGTAAGAATATCATAACCGCTGGTAGCAGTAAGTCGTTAGTCGTAAGTGAAATAAATTAGAGAAGTTATCAAGTAACGTGTTCAAATCTCTGGTTGTACCAGGTTATATAAAAATGGAATTTTACAAAAATTCCTTGCTATTATTAATTATAATGCTAAAAGATTTATAAAAATAAAAGAATAGTGCCATATAGTATTATAGTTTTTGAATGAATAAATGCATAAGACAGAGTTAGTAGAATAAATAGATGCAAGTATTTAAAAATATAACCTATATTAAGCAAACATTGTTAGTTATTTTATTTGTTGTTTTATTGCAGTGTTGAGTTTACATTATTTTTAAACAAGCTAAAATAAAAATATCTTCAAAGTAAGAAATTGTGAAAAAAGAAAAGAAAAGAGAGAAACATGCTGTTACGTTGATAATGTGTTGGTGTTTCCATTTGTTTTTACCATGGTTTTGACATACAATTGATCTTGAATTTTTTTGTATACTAATTACCTATACAGTTCGAGAGATTTCATTCTCATGTCAACAAACAATTTAACTCAAGTAGATTTGTAAGACCAGTAAGAAGTTAAGAATTGTACAACAATGAAGTGTAATGAAAAGAATATGATTGCCTTTGCAACGTCAGCCACACCCGTTGATCGTGAAGGTTGGTTAAATAAACGTGGCGAAGTCAATCGTGGATATCAAAGGCGTTGGTTTGTTCTTAAAGGAAATATTTTGTTTTATTTTGATCGTCGAGGAGATAAGGAGCCCCTTGGCATGATTGTACTTGAAGGCTGTACAATAGAGCTTGCAGAAGATGAAGAGCAATTTGGATTTAAAATTGTTTTTCATGGAACCAACAATAGAAGTTATATTCTTGGAGCTGAATCACAGGTTGATGTTTAATACTATTTATTAATTTATTATTTTTATGGTTTGACTATCATTAAACCATCGAAAATGTGCAACCTAATTCATTTTTAATATACACTATGAATATTTTAGGAGTCAATGGAGCAATGGATGAAAGCTTTAGCATGTTCAAGTTATGATTATATGAAGTTAATGGTGGCAGAATTACAGCGTCAATTAGATGCTGTTGAAGAGGAAACTACAGTTACTCCACCTGAAGAATTACCAAAACCACCTCCAAGACAACGGCATAATCCATTTAACAGACCAGAATCACATCATAGGTCTCAAAGTGTTAGATCTGCTCCTGGCCGAACTGAAAATATACCTAGAACAAAAGTATCTTTTAAAGAATTACATAAAATGTATGGTCGAAGAATCCTAGAAGATCTCAATGAGTGGAGGCATGCTAAAAAAAATGCAGAAGCACCTTTGATAATTCTTTGACCATAAAAATTCTATACAAAATAAGTATAGGTTACAGAGTTTTCGAAATAATTATTTTTTTCACAATTGTACTGTGCAAGTGTTAATTATTTTAGATCTTTAATTTAAAAGTTTCATTAGAAATATTTATTTTTCTATTTATTGAAAAAAATGAAACTTTTAATCCTTGTATAAGTTTTTTCAATTTAATTTATATAAATGTGATTGTCAACATCATTGGGAGAACTAACTAATATTAAGTATCATTATTTTTAATATTTTTTTTTATTATATAATAATCAATAAATAATAATTAGACAGCCAGCTGTGTTAAAATAAAAATTGTATAGCATAGTAAAAAAATATCGAATTTAGTACAATTAAATTCAATACTTTTTAAATAATACCGATTAAGCCTCTATATCTACATTTCTACAATTCGTGTACATATAATACAATTTTTTAAGTATATATAAGTTTTAGTAAATATGCATGGATTTACACACGTGTCATACAGAAATAGATTTACATAAAACGGTTGAACTTTTAAGAGTAAGACACTAGTAAATTTTGTCAAAAGTGAATTTGTTTAAATTGATAGCAAATAAATCAATTTGTAATTCCAGATATCCTGATTTTTATTTAAATTTAAAAACGCCTTTTTTTCTTGCGTCACCAGGCAGATGTCTAGCGCCAAGCAAAAGTCGTGCTTTGTCTTCTTCTTGAGGAGTAACTTCCTCTTGTAGACCTCTTGGTTTGATTTGTAATTTCTGTTTAATTGCTTGGCTAAGAATTACACGCCTTGAGTCACTTTTCATAGCTAACAATAGATCAAGCCATGTCCATGTTACATTGTGATATTCTAAGGTAGGTATAATAAGAGCAAAATCTCTTACATCTTCTAAATTTTTCTCTTTGTTACCCTGTTATTAAAATAATAAATTAAGAGCGTTTTAAAAAATTAACTATTATTAATTACGCTAAAATTTAGAAACTTTCTAAATATATACCTTATAAGATACTCGTACAGGTACTTCCGGTATTTTTATATAAATAAATAATTTATTTTTATCAGCTCTCTCTTTCATTTTTTCTACATCTTCTCTCCTTTCTATAGGTACATAGAAAGATGAATCTCTTTGAGGAGCAGGCTGTTCTTCTGTACCTTCTGGATCTCGTTCAGGAAAACAAAATTTCAGCATTGTGTTGAAAAATTTTTTCGTCAATCCTGAAACATAATTTATAGATAATATTAATATGAGAATTGTAGACATCGACGCACTTGTAATAAATATGTTGAAAAGCGCTATTATTTACCAATGGTCAGGGGAACAACGTTGATTTCAAAATGTTCCTTCACAGATATCCCAGCAACCGGGGCCTTCTCCCTACAGAACACTCTGAGGGCCCTCTGCCTGTCCACTGGCATATTGTTTTGCAGCTCCGTAGGCGTGAGCACGTCGGTATAAATCTGATTCGGCAGTAGATTCTTCATTCTCACGTAACCGAGCTCGAGCAGATGCTCCACCGAGTCGTCGGTCTTGCTGGTCTTCGTGTACAGGAAATTGGTGAGAATGAGATCGGCGATGCCGAGCTGACCGTCGGGATCCGTCAGTCTCCACTGTGCGTGCTTGAAGCAGATCTCCGCGGCTCTGGCCACCGCGGCCGGCTTGTCCTTGAGGGTCGTCGAGGCCGCCGCCGGGGCGGTAGTCTCCTTGTAACAGCTCAGCATCACGTCCAGCTCCTCGGCTTTGGCGCTCAGTTTTTCCTTGCACTCGAAAACGCGCGTTTGCAAGCGCTCGATCTCCGCGATCAGTTCCGCGCTGGATTCCTCGGCAAGAGCTTTCTGCACGAGGTACGTCTCTTTCTCGAGTCTTCGTAATTTCGCTACGAGGCCACGAACAATGTTCTGACGCTCCTGTATCGGGCGCTTTTGATCCTCTTCGGAGTGCAGCTGCAGCTGAAATCTATTTGTAAATATTTTGTTTTATAAATTATGTAAAATGGATAGTTTGTATGCATGCGCACGATATAAAATCGTTATTATAATTTGTAAAAAAAATTGCAGTGAATATGTAACGATATTTTATACTTTGCAGAAACAAATCGTAAACTATCTTAGTCTTTAAAATAAATTCGTACTGTACCACTGCGTTAGATTTTTATATATGTGAAGTAGTAACTGTAGATTGGAGTTAAAAGTGCAAATTTTAATTAATCACGTTCTTTATTTATATCTATATTACATTATTGCAAAGTTTCGTGTAGATGCTTTAAGCTACGTGGAAATGAGTGAATGTTGTTAAAATTTTATTTACATTTTTTGGTTGTGCAATTTAAAAAAAGTTCTTAATTCCACAAAAAAGTTTAAATACACTTTAAAGTTTGCAATAATATCAAATAGAGCTAAATAGAGAACATGAATAACTAAAATTATTTAAAACAGATTACTTTTTACTCAGTTGGTATAAGAGCAGTCGATATTCCATGGACTACAAATTGCAATAATATTGCTTGTATATTGAGTATTTTTGCTTGATCTGTAAACAACGATTTGGAAAGCCCCTTAACGAATATTTGTACTTACATTTTTTAATTTTAAAAATAAATTTAGATAGTTTATATCGATTTCATAACTAATCAGACAATTGTAATAGCTGCATTTATAATTCAATCATCGTTAAATACACAAATTAGCTCACGCATTACCTCATGCGTTGCAATCGTCCTAACGCCTCCTTTCTCCTAGGCTCAACGTACAGCAACAGATTATTAACGATATCGAGAATCATGGCGTACTGCAGAGAATTCGTGCATACGTCCAGATCGTAATGCATGAGGGTAAAAGCATCCGCTGCCGACAGATCCTTGCGTTCCCAGGGACTGATTTCCTCGCCGGGCGGAGGCGGCACTTCGTCCAGCGTGCCGGCATCCAGCGCTTGACCGTAACCCACGTAAAAGAACTCGCATTTACACCGGGAAACAATGCGCTGCAATTGATGCTGGGGCCCACCTCGGCCACCGACCGTCTGACTAATGATACCGCCAACGCTTTGTCCCGAACCGACAAGAGCTGGCACATCGGGAAGACCGACTATTACTCTCGAATCTTTCTCCTTCAAAAAAAAAATATATATATATATATAATAATAAATAAATAAAAATTCTCAATTTTTAAAATCAATGTCATATATGAAACAAGATAATAATTATTATATTGTTAATGTATGCTAGAATTAACCATAGTAATAGAAATTAAATATCAAAATATTTTGCCAACTTTACGAGTTAAGAAAAAATGCTTTTCTTTGGACAACAGATATCTACAATGTTATTTTGAAAAATACTTTACCTGAATATTGTCCAGTGTCAACCACATAATATTGTCGTGAATATTGTCATCGATATTAGCATTGACAGTGGCATAATACTGCATGCATTCCAAAGAACCGACCCACGTAGTTTTCGACATCAAAGTTCGCTCCTTCCACACTGGCCGATGAACTCTTTGAAGAATTTCTGCCTTAGCGGCTGATAGAATTACGTAGCCTTGCGTTTCGATACCCTTCAGCAATACTTGACTGTTTACCAGGGCAACTAAAAATTAACATTATTATTTATCCACTATTTTTCTCTACGATTATGTTTATTAATTTTTGTAAAAAATGAACAATTTTTCATTTTAAATTTATTTGAAGATCGATAATATAGAACCATGGTAACGCCCACCTTACAATAGAAAAGGGACTAGGTATATTTAGGTATACCTTATTTTTTTTGACGGCGTTGAATCTGAGTCCGTTGCCCGTTGCTCCCTTACATGACGATCAAGGTCAGATGAAGGTCAAACCTAAGACACTATCCAACCAAACTAAGTCAATGTACGTAGATTTTAATGATTGCTCAATCCAAATTTAGCAATGCTTGGACAACAAAAAGTCACAATGCGAGTCAACTTAAGGACACACTACGATATCCCTAATCTACAAGTACCCTGACTTATTTGGTTAACAATGATCATTGTAGTTTAACTATGTTTTTACCTTATTCACTAAATATGGATTCTATTGCGATGAGATCCATTAACAAAAACATCGGATTCAGATTCAGTGACCATTAAAACCTGTCTTAGGTGCATTCAAACTAGATTTGAATTATACGACGTAAAAAGGTATTCACTTATACAGTCTCTTTTGTAGTGCAAGGTTAGCCGGGGGGCGGGGGTTGCGTTGCCCTGCCGTTGAGAAAACAAAAACCGGAAAATAATTTATTAACAAATTCAAAGAATGACGTCGTACTGAGCCAATTCTTATGCAGCACGTCGTCCTGATTGCAAGCCGCCAATCCTCTAAGTTGTTGGCCCCTCGTTTGCACGGACATGTCGTCGCTGAACGCGACGGGCTTGTTCGCCGCCTCGGCAATCAGCCTCTGCAGCATACTGGCCGCCTCGCCCTGCTGCGGCTTCGTCGAGGACGAGGGGGTCGTCTGGGTCGGTGTGCTCTGCGCGTCGATCGGCCTCGTCCGATTTTTATGGGGCGTCGAGCTGCTCTCGCGATGAAAGCCCTTGAGCGCAGCCGTCGACAGATTCTTCTTCAGCTGCTGGGTCTTGATGAACGAGTCGAACAGGGCGAAGGCGACGTCGCGATTGGTGTTGGTCCAAGCGCCCTTTAGGTCGTGCACCACCAATCGATGAATCGGCGTATCACCACTTATACCAGCGACGACAGCCTCTCTGTTCAAGTTTATAAGTTTTCCCATTTGGTATTTAATAATAACTATAGTTCACATTACTTTTAAATTATGAAGTATGCTAGCTAACTGACTATAAAAAAAAAGGTTACATACAATTTTTAAGTTCTAATAGGTCGAAAATGAATGAATATTAAAAGAAGTAAATAAAAAATTGTATTTTTTCAAAAGTCCACTCGATCAAATTTATCCACTCAAATTATATAATCATTAGAATAAGTTAAAAAATGTCTTTCTATCTGACCTGATGAAGATTAAAGGATCTCGGATTGGACAACATAGATGCATATAAGGACTCAGTTTAATTTGCAAAAACTTTTTTTTTACAAACATTTGCAATATTTTAAATTAATAACGTTATGTAAAATCCTTTGAAGTAATTGTAAAAAAAAGCAATTACACCCCTTATTTCACACAACTTTATTAATTAACGTCCTATCTAAGAGTTTTTATTAGCCATATTAAAATCTGACCTGCCGTAACTAACTCTGGTAACGCTCAGACAGTAGCACTTTTCTACGGGCGGTGGCAGTGAGGCGCTCTTCCCCTGCAACGCGCTCTTCAGCCAGATCTCCGCGTCGTTGAGCTCGCAGGTCATGTAAACGATCGACCACTCGGCACGTGGCCTGTGTATCAATCCGTCGTCGATGGGATGCAGGGCCAAATTGTGCTCGGAGCTGCAGGCGACCCGGCCGCCGGTCACCTCGAAGCCCCGCTGCATGCCGAAGGACATCCAGTAACTGACGTGGAAACGATGGAAGGCCAGGGTCAGGCGTATTTTGCGATAATGGCGGCTCAGCTGCTTCTTGCGCGGCCGGATGTTCTTGAAGAGGGGACCCTTGCGGGTCGGCCGGGTCGCGCCCGAGAGGATGAATTTCAGGTTCTCGAACCAGCGCAGCGTGCTGCCGTAGAGCAGGGCCGTGGGGGCGCTCGACAGCGTCGGCGATCCGATTGGTTTCGTCTCCAGCGACAGACTGACGTTCAAGTTCTGCAAGGCAAGTGGATCTTACATATTTAACTCGTGAAAAATGTATATGTAAGAAAGAATGCGACCCACTAAATATTCCCAGGGTAACAGCATTGAATTAATAAGTTTAAATTTAATTAAAAATACCTAGGTTTATTTTAAAGGAAATCAATATAACAAAGTTTTGTACGAAGTTTCTATAGCAGTTACGATAGAAAAAACTAAAAATAATCATAATAATTCTACGAGATGAATCAAGGGCTAACTTTCTCTAATTTAGGCACCAAAATTAAGTTTTGACGTCACAATAACATTTGTATAATAGTTGTAATAAATAATTCGTCTATTTCATCGTGAATTAATCCTTTAATCCGATTAACTCACCCGCTCGGTCTGGAGCAATTTTTGGGCTCTCTCTCTCTCTCTCTCTCTCTCTCTATTTACTCGTTAATTTTTTTAGATCGTTTACACGAAATCGATTATTGTATTCAATGAATTTTTCGTTTAATTTTATATTATTTTGAAGTTTTCAGTTTTTAAATATTCCAGGAGCGCCTCATTCTATTTAAAAATCTTACCACCAATAACAATACTTTATCTAATAATTAATAATTGATTTCGAAACAGTTGTATATGTTCATTCAAGATGCGCCTCCAAATCAATATATTTATTAGAATTTCTTTCGGAGAAAAGGTGCTACGGTTTCTCCGTAATTAAATAATTAAATGTATTTCCCTATAATACGGAATGACTCGGTGACATTCTGCAGTTTTAATATTTTGGCAAATAAATGCCCAGCTATCTAAATGTATTGATTCGAAGAGCGCTTCGTAATTAATATGTTTTAATTTTATTTCTGACCGAGGAGCGCCATTACCCAGAGATAAAATTCTGGTTTTTGTTCGGAGTTTTGGCAACGCAACTCAAAATAGAACACTGTATAGAAAAATATTTAACAATAATTTACACAAGGAGCCGAATAATCGTTAAACATTTCTATACAGAATAGCATACTTTTTGTATAGAAATTAAATATTTCTTAAATTGGATTGGCGAATGAATGCTAGATTTCTTTGTTCTTATTCGAATCTATATAAACATTTGATTAATATTTTCTGATTTTTGTAGGTGATCCGGTGGATTTTGAGAGAACAGAGAGCAATTGAACAGATTTAAAAAAGTAGTTATAAGGTCGTCCATATAAAATGGATCATACTTCACATTTTGTTTTTCTCCAAACGATGTGTTATTTTTTCTTCAACTGGAAACCCTAATGTATTATTTTACCGTTTAAAAGTTTTCGTTTACACCCTTATCTAATGAATGTGGGGAATTTTCCCAAACGCCGAGACCACATTTAATCCATTCGAGATCCTTATAATTATCAAGGGATAATATCGAGGGGGGGGGTGGCGTAAGGCATTTCTCGGTGAAAATTGAAAGACCGAGGAGCAGTGTCCGCGCGAAATGCCCAAGACGACCCTGCGAATTTCCGAACATTTCTCTCACCTGCGAGCGAAAGGCGCGAAACGAATCGTGTTGCTGATTGATGGTGTACTCGGGCAGCTTGTCGGGCGCGCAGGGTATCGCCGCGTGGTGATCGCGGGGATCGCCGAGGCAGACCCAGGCGAGCTTGATACTGAGCCGGACGTTGGGCAGATGGAGGAGCCGGCAGTCGTCGTACTTGCTCGCGGTCCGCACGTAGACGTCGAGCTCGCCCTTGACGATGATCTTGCCCGGGGTCCAGTCGAGCTCGAGGCCCGACCAGGTCAGTTCCATCTCCTCGGTCGTGTTGTACGGGTCGAGGGAGGCGTGCAGCAGGACCGTCAGCTGCTTCACGCACACCGTCAGTCGGCCGTGTAGCATTAAGCGCATCTTGTCCCAGAATGGCAGGGGCGGACTGGGATCCCTGGACGGGTGAAGGATTTTCTCGAAGCTCAAATTGCACTGGGCTATGACCGGCTCCCAGCACGGGCCAAAGGCGTATCTGCAATAAGCATTTGAATTTTGCTCCAACGCGTTTATATATCTTACAGACGCTCGAAAGCTGATTTTTAGTACTCTATTAAATGCATATGCGTACGAAATCATAGAAATATGGTACTATAAAAAAAAAACCAAGTGGAATAAATTAATTTCACTTTTTGTTGTATTTTTTCATCTGACAATGGATTACCTGTCGTTCTATACTCTACGCACTCATTCTCGCGGTGATTACGAGCAACTTTTTTTTTCACACATTTTTAAATAATATTCATCGTTATTTCAAATTTATTTCACCAAAATGGTGAAGAATAGTTAAATATAATAAAAATCATTTTTTGACCAAGCTTTTGAGAAGATTTAGAAAACTAAACTCTATCGACTATTTTACCGGTGATTTTTTTTCCAATTTTAGAAATCAAAGTGAATTTTTGAATTAATCTTTAAAAATAGCTTCAATGTCGAGTCCAGAATGATATTAAATTGCTCGAATGTATACTTTAGAATTTTTGTTTGAAATACTTTATTTAAAAATGTTATAGCTTTTGCATTATATTTTGTTATTAAAAATTACATTAATCTACTGCAGTTGTTATATCAATTCTATTGAAGAATTTCGCATTTAAATTCCGCATCCTTTTTAGACGAACAATGAATGATGTATAAACTATAACGCTACGAGTTGAAATCTCGTTAATGCTCGCGTTTCATTGCAAACCGATATGTTTGACTCGAGCAAAGCGATGGTTCAACTGTAGCTTTAGTTTATATAGAATTAATACTTCGCTTGAAAAGAGAATAGCTAATCCATGCTACTGTAACCACGAGGATATTCATTTGAAGAATAAGTCATAATGATCTTAGAATTATGTTTGATTTCATACTGATTCATTAATAAGTATAAAATAATTTTTAGACCGCAAAAATTAAATGGTTTATTTACTTTTATATTTTCACAAAACGGAGTGTTAAAAATTTTGCGAACTGAAATAAGGTCCATTTACTACTTTCTTCTTTTTGAATTTCTGATATTTTCTAAAATAATATCGGTATTTTTAATTAAAATTTAGAAACAACAACGAAAGATATAAACACGGGCAGAATATAATCGAACTCGCATTACTTGAATTTATCTATGTCCCAGTTCAAGTCGTGGTAATATTTCAGCGATGTCATGCCGCGCTCTATGACGATGTCGTCCCAGGGCGCGCCAACCTCGATTCTCACGGTCCTGCGCGCCCTGGGCGGTGCCAGCGCTTCGGCCCCGGCGAGCCTGCCCCAGATGCTGAGTGCCTCGACCAGCAGGAGGGGCTGGGGAAAGTCGCGCAGCTGCAGCTTCCACTCCAGGCACTTGAGGGCCATGCCCCTCACAAAGAGCGTATTGAACTCGAGGCCGTCCTCGGGCCAGGGGCTCTCCGGGTCCATTTCCTGGAGGATGCGGGTCGCGTGCTCCGGCCCGTGTATGGACGGGTCCGCCAGGATGATTATCTCGAGGTCGAGCATCGTCCAGGCGAAGAGGCGGGTGCGCGACGGCCCGGCGCGCTGCATCTGCTTCCAGCGCTGGACGTAGATCTCGGCGTTCTTTTTGTCGAGGCTCGTGTACAGCTCCTCGACCTTGCCCTGGGGCAGGAGAAGGTGCGCCCTGCACAGCTCCTGGACCTTCGAGTCCAGCATTGCTTGGCGCTTGAGGCTCTCTTTGTACTCGTCCTCGAGGAGCTCGTAATTGTCGCGCAGACGCACCTCGAAAGGATCGTCGCTCACCTCGAAAATCCATTCTTTTATCTGCATCGGCGAAGAGAATAATTACATAGAGTATTTTTTTTACCTTCTAAGATTATGCATTTAATTTATAGTAGTAAATATTTAAGATTTTAAATAAAACCTTCTATCATTTAATAAATAAATTAAAAAAAAAAAACTTATTTTGATGAAAATCTACGATGACTAATATTTCAACATTAAATTTCAATAGTATTAAAATAATGTCAGGTAGTTTACAAATGTAATAGCATTTTTTTTTTAAAATATTGATGTTGAAACTTTATAATAAGAAGATAAGATTCAAAAATGACATTAACTATTTGTACGAAAACGTAAAAAATAATTCATAAAATGTATATCAAATATAAAAAATAAATGATCGTTTTAAATCATTATTAATAAATAATTAAAAATAAATCTTAAATTTTTGAAATATAAATTTATTAATATATTTTTTTAATTATTTTTTGTTATTAAAACATAAATGAATATTTTTATTAATTTATAAAGGTTTTTTTTTTGAGATTTTTTTAGTTAATTTAGTTTTCTGTTCCAGATTTTTTGTTTCAAATATTTTCTATTTGTACAATAACGAATGCGATATCCAAGTTAGTATTGAACTTTTTAACTAAACTAGTACTTGATTATAATTCGTGTACATATATATGAATTAAAAAATATTTATAAAAGAGATGCTTACTTTTATGACTAGATCGCATGGTAATGGTTTTTCTTTTGAATCGGTAGATGAATGTATCTCCTTGAACCATTTTCTTACACTAAATAATTCATTCTGAATAGCTTCAGCGAACTGATGCTCATACGGAAAGCAAGCTTTTGCCAAGTCAATATTTAATTCCCAAGTTTCATTCCACTCCAATTCAAATCCTTCATTATTCTGACGTTCCACGCGAACTTCTTCACTTGATGCTAATTTAAATAATTTGAAACCTTCAATTGTAATAATGTCTGCCATATCTAAAGCTGCTCTAAGATAATTTAATTTCCATTCTCCTTGACACCACCTTAAGTGATCAGAGGATAGTTCCAAAAAATGTCTAGGTGAAATATCAATTGTTAAAGATATTCCACCAGTACATGATATATCTATAGGACGTTTAAATTTTGATTTATCTAAAATAAAAATATAAAGATATTAAGATATTAATGAAATTTAAAACTATAAAAATATAAATAAATCATATTTCCATTTTATATTAGGAACAGATTAATTTAGTTAAATTGAATATTTTTACATTTTAATAAAAAAGCAATGTTTATCAAAATTTAGATAGATTGGAAATTACAAGCATATAATTATTTTTATAATGTATTAAATTAAACAGAAATTACACAATAGTAATTACCCTCAATAACAAGTTTTCTTTCCCAAATGATAGCTCGAAAATCCGATGATTCAAGCCACAATTGTAATAGTTGAAGATGTAAATTGGGACTCCAAACAAAATTTGTATTATCAAAACTAACGTTAATTGCCGTTGAAGTAATTGCCGTTTTGCATTTTCTTACTACTAAAAATGGATGACTCTTGGCTTGTGCATGCAAACACACAACTGATTCATTTTTATTTATTGTTATTGCAGAAAGTCCTTCTGCTACTCCAACAAAACGTTTGTTACTTCGTTCCAATGTAGCCGAATCTAATCTTACCATTACTGACACTAAAAAGTACAAAGTCATTAATAGATAATATTTATACTTCAAATACTTTCTGCAATGTTCAAAAACATACGTTCGTTTTCTGCAATAAAAAATAAGTTACAGTTTGAGACTTTTAGACTTAAGTGTAATGTTTCATGATTAAGTGGAACACTAGCGTAATGTGAAGATTTTTTATGTTTTTTCCAGTATCTACAATAAAAATTAAGAAAAGCATTTTGTGAATCTTATTCAAAAATATTACATTCTATATTATTTAATATAATTTACGATATTCCATGCTCAAGAAATTTAGCTAGTTCCAGACTCCATTGTGTTCTAAGAGCATCCACTGCAATTCCTATTGCATTTTTTCTAGTGGTTGCTAGAAATACACCAATTGAAAGAGGATTTCCCCATCGAAGTATTGATTCAGTTGCATTAGCATTATTACCATTAAATGCACAACAAAGTGATTCAAGAATTAACTCAGTATTCCACTCATCAACTTTATCTGTAATATATTAAAATCATTTATATTTAGCAGAGGAACAATTCATTATTAATACTTGTAATAAAATTATTTTATTATACAGAACCATATAACACTTTCATAAATTTAAATGCTTTTTGAATAAATTTATTCTAAAGTAAACTGTAATATTGAATGATGCAAAAAGGATTTACCAGGTAGTCTATCCATTGCAAATTTAACATGTGACGTAGTACATGATGTTTCTTGAACATCGGGTAATTTTATAAACAGTGAACCTTCAAACAATTCTGTAATACTTTGAATTTCTAACCATGGAAATAGATTATTTGACGAAGAATTAACATCTGATTTAAGAATATCTCTAGTTCCATTAATTAAAATTGATTCCCAGTCTTTTTCATCGTAAGTTATTGAGAGGTTGTTTAATTGAGTAGCAATTTTTAAAACATCTTCTTCCATCTGAATTATGATATTTCAATTATGAAAAATTATTAATTCAAAATAAAAAATTATTAAAATAAAAAGATAATATTTTATTCATACTTTTGATTCTATAGACAATGATCGTAATGACAAAACTGGAAGTTTTCCACGGATGGATATTCCGTCAATATTTAGGGCTACATAAAGATAAGGACCAGTTGGTTGGAATTTTGCATTAAGTTGTAGACTCTTCATTGTACATTCCAAGCCCAAATGAGAACCATCTTCTCTACCAGCAATAATTGAAGAGCTACCAAGTTTTATTAATAGATTCTGAAATTCAGATAATTTTGGGGTAAATATTAAATAAGAAAAAAAAACTGTATGTGCATAATATTACATGTATTAAAACATTATACTTACCTTTGGTAAAATAGGAGCCAATCGTTCTAGAATATCACTACCAAACTTTTCTGGTGCTGTTGAATTTAATGCTTCTGATGTTGACTTCCTGTCTTTTAGAAATTGTAAAAGACCAGCACCTCCAGATCCTTCAGTTTGTGTGATGCCAATAAATAATTTCTGCAATATATATTTTAATTTATAAGTAAAGTTGGTTTATAACATTTTCAAAAACTAAGTTGTATAGATCTATATGGGATCTAATCAATCCTACCTCTAATGATAGTTCACCTTGAGCCCTAATTGTTGCTTCTATTGTACCAGCAAAATTAATTTGAGCTAAACATGCATCCGATGCATGACGGAGTAATTTCATTGTCCCATTGGCAATAGTTATGGTACCTAAGAGCGTACGTGCTCCATGAACTACACTACCGTCTAAGCATAGAGTTTCTGCACTTCCATTTCCTAACCAGCCATTTCCAAGAGCTAATAAGCTCAAATTTTCAATATTGATAGCTAAAAACTAAACATTTAAATTAAGTAATGTTTAAAAGTAGTTAATCCATTTATTTAAAAAAATGCTTACTTGTATAACTGTAATGATAAATGAAGGAATTTTCGTATTTCGAAAATCTAAAACTTTGTTAGAACGGTTTTTATGCTTGACTGATACTGCTGGAACATTTACATTAATTCGTACTCCTCTCAGCATTAGAGACAGCAATTTAGCTACTTCACTGCTAAATAAACTACTGCGAAGACTAAGTTCTTCAATTTCCTAAATAATTTTATTAATTAATTAATAGATATATACCATAGATTAAAGACTAAAGAATAATAAAACTTACAATTGTGAATCCATTTGTAGAAATATTGACATCTCTTAATATAAAATAAGGAAGTGAAATATGTCCAACTTGTAAATGTATTTTACATTTTCTTTTAACCAGCCAAGCCAAAAATCTTGGTATAATCCTATCAAAGAATTACAGATACAATCGTATTAGATATTAAGAATACAATGAATTCAAAGGTTTACTAAATTATACTTACCATGTGCAAATACAGTATAAAAGAAAGAAAATAATTAAACACGTTAATAAGCCTGTCATTTTGAAAATTAAATTGAAACTGTTTTTTAACAGAAAAACGTTCTCATTTTATAACAATCTCTTATGTGAAGTATTAAAACGTAACCAAGTTTTAAAAATTATGCAACCTATTGCAGAATTATTTAGATTTAGTTTTACAATTTGAAATGATAAGAAGCATCTTATCATGAAAATGTAGCTTTTCACATTTTAAAATAAAGATATTTTATAAGTTGGTCATCTTATCAAATTCTTGCAATAAGCACTGTATACAGATGACAGGCACTTCATATATATTGCATTATTACATATGGATTGACATTCATTATGCATATTGCAAATTACTATTGCATATTACCATTACCACAGCATATTATCATTGCATATTACATATTTTGATTGAAAAATCTAACCTATTTTACATGACCAAGCTGTTTACTTATGCTTATGCTTATGGTTTACTTGCTAACAAACTGAACGATTACTGGTAATAAAATCAGATTTTTGATTGGCTCGACCATTTTCTTAACATGCTATCTGATGCTATCAAGTCGGAGATTTGAGAAAAAGTTTGAGGGTTTGTTCCGAAGACCTCCAGCAGAGCCTCCAGCAGTGCCAGCAGTTGCCAGCAGCTCGTACCAGCAGGTACCAGCTCTGAACGGTTATAAAACTGCAAGTTTTCCGTCATTGACGTAATCAAAGGAAAAAAACGGTCAGAAACGGTATTTTTACTTACTGGTGACTTACTGGGATATCGTTCCGCTTATTTTGATTCATTGGCTTCAGTAAGCAGCTGATCATGTCCATTTTCACAAAACCCCGTCTAACAGCTTGTCGTTGCTGGTCGCGTTCATATATATATATGCGATTAGGAAGTTTAATGTATTTTAAATGTAATTAAAAGATTTTTTTAAAAAGGTTTCAAATCGAATTTTAATAGTTTTTATTAAATTGAGTGCAATTACTTATAAGGAACGAGTTGGAGCCTAAAATGTATACTTTATAATCAATTTTATTTATTAATTAGATTATTTAATTTCATAGAATTAATAGAAATATAAAAATTTTAAAACTTGTTTGTGTTATACGCATACTTGGTTTAAATATTTTACTTTTTATATTTACCAAAATTATTTATATTTATGAATTAATTATATATAAATATATTAATAAATATTTTTATAAATATATCTTAAATTTTTATAAAATAATATATTAGCTAAAATAATGACAGTTAGACTGTCCTTGTTTATGTTCACCCCCGTAGAATCTGAAATGAAACTTATTACTACAATAAATTATATTAAAAATTAAACATAAAATAAAATTAATAATAAAATAAAAATAAAATAATAAATAAAATAAAAATAATAAAAATAATATTCTATGTTAGTAAAGGACAACCTGACTTCCCCCACCACCTTAAATTTAGAATTACCTTGGTGTCCGACGTTTCGAACCGATACGGTTCTTCCTCAGGAATTAAACTGAAAGACCGATAAAAATATTTATTAATTTAATTCAGAACAGTCGACATAAGAATAATTTTTAATTTTAATTCTAATATATATATATATATATATATATATATATATATATATATATATATATATATGATGAATTCATAAATATAAATAATTCTGTTAAACATAAAAAGTAAAATATTTAAACCAAGTATGCGTATAAGACAAACAGGTTTTAACATTTTTATATTCATTTAATTTTATAAAATTTAATAAATAAAATTGATTATAAAGTATATATTTTGACTCCAACTTATCCCCTATAAGTATTTTTATTCTATACCTGTCCATAATAAAAACTATTAAAATTCTATTGGCAACCTTCTTCAAAATCTTTTATTTAAATTCAAATGAGTAATACAGATGAAAACATTTACACTAAATTTGCTATATATATATATAGACGTGACTAGCAGGGCTCAGCTTATAATCAGCTGTTCAACGGGATTTTTATAAAAATTGATGCGATCAGCTGATTACTGAAGCAAACTACTAGCTATGGAGGGTAGAGAGAAGGAGTGGAAACTCCGCTCGCTTTACGTATGGGGAAAATTTATCAAAAATTAGCCGGAGATGGTAATTCAGATTTGTCCCGTAGACGTCGCGGTCTTGGAAATCGCTCGATGGTTCTGCGTGCAACAGAGAGAGAAAACAAAAGCCAAAGCGAGTAAGGGGAAGAAAAAAAGCAGAAGTAGGGGAGCAGAGATTTAACTTTCGCCCTCTCTCCACGCTCATTGCATACCCCCACTTTCTTTTCTTCAAATACATGCATTTGAATGAGCAACCTCACAGGGTGTTGTCGCCTTGCAGTCAATTCTGTCCCGAAGTCCTGCCATGTAGTTTAATACGATTTTAACGGAGTTTCCACTCCTCTGACTTTAAGAAGATATTTTATATAAAATAAGCCGTCCAACTATTGATTTTGAAATAAATTGTTCAAATTAAATATTTAATAGATATCTTATTGAGATTGAAAATGTGATCGCCATTCTTAGTGAAAAACATTTATGTGATTTGGCATCACCAACTCCTAGGCATAAGAATCACGAGACCATAAATGTTTAGGATCAAATGTTACCAAATCATTTTGATGATAATAGATTAAAATCATTTGTAAAAACAATTCTTGCTCAATTAGTACCGGATCAACATGAAGCTTTTAATTTCATTTATGATAGTATCAATAAGAGCAATCCTAGTATTTTATTTTTAAATTCTCATGGAGATACTCGGACGACGTTTTTGATCTATCGCCTTCTCATTACAGTTCGTTCAATTGAAAATATGGAAATTGGTGTGGTTTCATAATGTATAATCACTGTTACATTTCTGTAATAGATTATAATATTGGCATAACTTCATATACTGTAGATGACTATAGATGTAGAAGTAGCTTTACGACAGATTGATCATTACATTACACCTTAAAACATGTCTGCTTTTAAAAGTACATTACGGTTTACAGCACTTCAAAGTATTCAACTTTCTGGTTCAGGATCGTGTACAATTTATGTTGCTCAGACCGAAGGTATGCTGAATAATTTTCGCTTAATAAGTTAATAATTATTAGCTGTACATATTCCATATATTTTCTAAATTAGATTATAGTCTAACAATTACCTCTGTAAATCTAATGCTCACATTATCTTTGCAAAATGAGATGAATAAATACCCTACCTACATTTGCAAAACCGAGACTTCGCAAGAGCAAAGCCGAGGTTTAGGCACGTGAGATCGGGTAGAAAAAAATAGAAATGCACTAAATAGTGACGTAAAACAAAAATTAATTATACTTTTTTAGTAATACTGTAATAATTTCTATCCTAATTATAATAATATTATAAAAAGTAACAATAATAATGATTTCAAGATTTATATAATTCGATTTGAAGAGCGTATCGAGCCTATTTTTTGAAATTTTTGATTACTTCCACTGAACTGTAGATTTTTCTTACATGATGATATATTTTTTAGGCAATTAGTCTATTTTCTGGTTTCTAATATTCGACATTTTTTTATCAACGTTGCATATAGCTGTATTAGATTCCGCCGTAACTAGTTGAATTTCTGCGTTTTCGTCCGAAATGGGAATTCGACTATGTTATACTCTTGCATTTTTCAAATCTTTCATTTGCCGTTGCATTTGAGTGTACGGCATCCTTATAACGTTTTTTACATACCTAGTAGAAACGGGAATAACAAGCTTTGTATTTCAGCTGCGCGTGTTATACATCCGTGATAAAAATGAATGAGACCAAGGAATCTACGAAAGTTCTAAATGGCCTCACGATTAGGGTAATTCCGTATTCAATTTTTCGTTAATGAAAGAATATTTATCTCTATTCAGCCTTAATGTGAATTAGTCTAGATGCAGGAACACCGATGTCGGATGTCGTTTGTGTGATTTTTCGTTACATAATGAAATAAAAATATGGCATAAGAAAACGAACACAAATTTTAGGTCTCTAAGGGCATTGTTTTTATATGTTCAAAGGATTGGTAACTGTAAATAGGACCTGGATTTATCATTACACCCCTGAAAGCAAAAGACAGTCGAAACAATGGATTGGACCAGGTGAACCACGTCCAAGAAAGGTAAAAACGATTTTATCAGCACAAGGTTCTGACCACTGGTTTTTGCGATGCGAAAGAAGTTATCTTCATTGGTCACCTATAAAAGGGTAAACATTAACATAATAAATTAAATGTTGAAACGTACAAATAAAATTATAGATAAAAATACGAATATATAAGAATATGTAAATCAGGTCTAATAAATCTAGTAACGATACATTTGTAAATACCATTTCATTTTTTATCTTAGTTTTCTAATTACGTAACTTTCGGAACATCTGTAAAAAAATATAATAGTATTTGTAAAACTATCAACATGTTTGCTCAGTTAGTTACATTTGAAATTTATAACATTATACCATATGTAAAGTTTTTTTTATAAACTCTTACATAAACGTACTTCGTTTTAATTGTTATAGAAGTTTTTCTATAATTACGGGTTTTATTGCAAAAATATTAATAGCTGAATAAATGTTTTTCACTTTACAAAAGATATGTAATAACCATATGAGTATACACAAACCATATGAATATACTGAACTTAAAGAAATAAGAGTTATAATAAATATATAGTTATAAATATAGATTATTATTAATTTACAAGAGTTATGTTTCTAATGTAACACATTTTATAGATACAAGGTTTTACTGCGTTTCTTGCAGAGTTGTAAGTCCTCTAAACCATAAAAAGGAAGCCTAATATTTTTATGCTTGGTTAATAGCTCAAATTTTCTGTCAATAATATGCTTTTTTAAGAATGAAATAGTTTTACTGATATTATAACGTGGAGAATTGAATTTTTATAAAAAATATATTACACTAATAAATATTTCTATCTGTCTATCAGTCTTTATAGAATAATATATTTATAATTATATACTGATAGTCAGAACTGCCTTTGTTGATAATTATCCCTGTAGAATCGGAAATAAAAAAACTACTATCAAAAACTAAAATAAAAATAAAAATAATCAATATGCTATTTTTAGCAGCAGATAATTTGACTGTCCCTAACACTAAATTTGCCGAATTTTCTATTTGTTTCTTCCATTGTTTTGAACCGCTTCGACTTGTCAGGGACTAAATCGTTTCAACTCTATTAAGAGTTCTACTCCTTGGAACCTGATTAAGATGTGGACGTTTTCTTTATCTCGGGAAAGGAGTTTCGAACCAAGAGAAAGATGGAAGAGGACTGTATCTCGCTTTGAACGAGCAGGCTACGCTGTGGAATAGATGGAAAATTCTCTTTCGTCCTTTTTTTGTAATATCGCGTAGCGAATTAGACAGTGCGGTAAGCGGTAAGAGTTTGACCCGCAAACGTAAGGCGGGCTTCGCCCGCTAGCTAGGCATAAGTACCTCCAATGCCAATAAGTACGTATACTGGACCGGTACATTGGCTTCCAACAGCAACAATGTTACTGTGAGCAGTCGGAAGAGCAGCAAGGCAAAGGAAGGAACGTGATATTTCTGATAGGTGAAGTCGACGTTAACACCAACCTTGGGTGGTCTTAATCTCCTACTTCAATTTCCCAGAACTCCTCCTTTCGGAGACAGTTTTGAAGAGGAGGAAACTTCCTATTGGCCTAAACTAGGCTTTGTTTTCCAATAAATGGAGGGTCTTCCCCAGACTTGGCATTCACTGGAGTAACCTCCACTTCTCGAAATTTCATCTTTTCGAGACGCGTTCTGACGAAGAAGAGATGTGCCAGCAGGTTCGGAGTATTATTATAGGCCCAGACATAGGGCATGTAGAGTTTTTCGAGATTGGGAGCCGTAAGTCGACTTGCTCAAATTTAATTCTACCGACGCGTTCACCTCAGTAGAAGTGTCAGGACGATATGAGAGGAATTTCCTTCGCTAACAAAGTAAGCACAGTTGCCTCTTACCCATGTAATAACTTCGATAAAATTATTAGTCCATAAACTATACAAGCAGAATATAAGGAATTGGAATTTGAGCTTCTTCATCATCCTCTATATTGATCAAGCCAAAGCAGCAATAAATCCTGTTCATCACCGCTTCTTCTATTAAAATGTTATATAGTAAGATCGTTTTCGAGAAAGTGGTTAGCTTTGTACGATCTCCTTCTTATATAACTGGTATGAATACTTAAATAAATATCGAAAGTATATCGGCGATTCCAAGGATGTGTTTACTTTCATAAACAACATAATTGTTTATATTTATAAATTTTTGGTAAAATTGGAATAGTTGAGCTGGAACTTAAAAAGTTAATACATCAGAGCCTTGATGAAGTGGCGATTGCGAAGTCTGCGGATGATCAACAAGGTTAAACAATATTTTGGCTTTGTTGGTTGATTAGTTTTATTTTCACATCTAACAATGTAAGCAGGTCGTGTGAGATTGGCAAATCTCATACCTGAGCCTATATAATATGGCACAAAAATCGAATTTGATAAGTTTCAATATACCGATCACTTTTCATCTCACTGACCATTCTCTGATCAACAGGCAAAATGGATTCATGCAAAGTGGATAGGGTAGATTGAAGTTTAAGTTAGTTTAGTTTCTAAGCCGGGACAAAGATACAGATATGTTATGCAGGAAATAAAAATTTAAAAGCATTGAATAAATATATACATTGAATCAATAAAAACAATTTTGTATATCAGATGATCATTAAGAATAAAGGAATCTATTTAATGTATTTAAAGGTATGGCTGACAAACTTTTAAAATATTAAAAAAGAAATGAAATTTTTTATTGAAACAAAGATAAAGTAAATATTTAATTACTAGAGAAAATCAAGCTAAAAATATTATATTTGCTAGTTGTTTGTGTAAAACTGAACATCCAATATTCAAAAGTTCAAAGTCTCAAAATCCTTGAAAAAAAGGAAGATTAATTAGTTATAGGTTTAGTCATACTAAAACAATATTAACGTTATGCATACTATTATACTTTATGAAAATACTGGACGGAATTTGTCAATATTTTGAAGTTGTTAACTAATCCGTATATATATGATAAAATCCTCGTTTTATCACTCATATGGACATAGTATTATTCTACATTTAATTAGATATAAAAAATGATTTCTTCAAATATATTTTGGACTTTCTCTGTAATAATATTTTTCCCTACTAAATTAATTCATGGTAAGTAAATCTTCATAAAATAAAAATTATAAAATTTAGGTATAGTAATAGTATAATATACTATAATATAAATTTCATCAATACTTTTATCTATTTAAATATTGATAATCCTTTCTTATTTTATAGACATTCTTAGAAAGGTACAATTACTTGCTTTCATAAATACACAAAATAATTATTTGCTTGTTCACATTCATTCGTTTAATGTTTTAAGTTGTTCTATCTATATAATCTATAGTCCCTCTCCCCATATTTCAGCCAATGTATTTTATAATTTTTAATATTTCCACGTTTGATTTTCATGACTTCATAATAATAACATATGAATATGAACAACGAATGTATAAAAATCATATGTTGATCAAGGTTAGCAAAAATGTTTCACGTTCTTTAATATCATTTTAGAGATGTATATCTGTAATTTTCTTTTATTTTTTTAAGTTATTTATAATTTTTTAAACTATTTTAGGCAAAAGTAGACTGCATATGGATTGAATATATTAAAATATATGAGTAGTATTACCAGATTTAGATAGGGAAGAATTGCCAACGTTCATTAATGTGGTTTCTGCTATTTTTCCCCTAATTTTATGTTTTTATGATTGATATACCATATAATTATATATGCATTTATCTAATTTATTTACTATATATACATACATACATTAGATGTTTACGATGTCCAGATACACAAACTGAAAATTCGAATTCAACCGATGAATATAAATATGTAAAAATAATACTTTATCCAAATAAAAAAAATTTTAAGTTCGTTGATGTTATTATTCAAAAGTTGCACAAATTTTAGTAATTTTTTTTGCAAATTACTGAAAATTATTGAAAATTGTTGAGTTATTTAGCTGAATAGATTTGGAATTCGGATTCATCAGATCTAAATATTGAATTTGTTCTTGGTCTGCATGTGTAATTGAATACAATAGAGTTAGCATTTATATTTAAATTATAAGGGTAAATCAGTAAGTATTTGAACATTCTATAGGAATATGCACGACCTTTACATGTTTGATAAGATAAATTTTAGTATTATTTGGTAGATTTACGAATTTGTATTCACATTATAATCTGCGTTAAAAATGGTTAGTATTGTTTTTTAGTTGGTGTTTTTTTTACAAAAATTTCATATTTGAAAATTTGATTTTAGACTAAGAGAAATAGTTAATTTTTTAATTTACATTTTAGCTTCGTACGTGGAAAGCATTATCGGTGGTATTCGCGCAAACGAAGTTGATTTCAAATATCAAGTTGCTATTATAGGTTTACAAAATTATTCCACCGAATTCAATCTAATAGGTGGTGGTGCGATCATCGATGATATATTTATATTGAGTGCAGCTCGATGCTTCGTAGACAGCTCTGGCGAACTAAAAAATTTTACTTTTCTTATTGCTGCAAACGCAAAAGATTTGAAAGATTTAAGCAGAGCCAGTATAAAACAGGTTGATAAAATTTATATACCCAACTATACAGATATTGAGTCCATTAACGATATCGCAGTAGTGAAGGTACGTATTTCCTGACCTTTTTTCTGATTTCAACATAATTTATTTCTATCGCTTACAGTCGGTATATATAACTTAGGAATAATAATTATTATTAAATATTATGTAACATATCTCCTGTTAAATGGTAATTTTAAATAATAATTACAAAATTTTACGCAATAAATAATATACGAAATTTCCAATCATGAATAAAATTAGCGAAATTATTGATATCTGTACTATTTTTAAAGTAATTCTAATAAATTGATAAACCAAAGATTAAAAAGATATTTGCATACATTTTTACTTCAACTTACTATGTTCTAACAAGGAAGTTCTCACAAATTCGGGTCATGGACTTGAATGATCTTTATTTATCTGAATTCAGAATTGCTAAATAGATTATTCATAAATTAGCTACATTTAATGCCTACACTTTCTTTGAGTTATGCCGTTATGAACAATGTATGTATATATTTTCCCAATGTTGCTTATGTGCATTAGTTCATGTTTTTATCTTTGATGGCTTCTATTTACATTATAGCTCAATCTCGATAGACTTATACATTTAATGAATGAACCATTTTGAAAATAACATAATGTACATAAAAAGCCAACGTTGTCTTTATTATTAAGGATAAACAACACTGAGTCAATAAATATGCCAATAATATTCATAATGTTTTCGATAGTTCACTGTACAGATTTACGTTATAATAGTAGACTAAATATTACGTTCTTATCAAATAATCTTCATGTTTAGAAATTCTTCAATGTTACGTCTATGGATCTAATTTACATAAAAAAGCCATACATGAGTTTCTAAATGAATCAGTGCAGTTAGATATAGAATCTGGAAAATATGCACATATAATAGAAAATTTCAAAAAGAATAATAAATTAATACAATTTATAAATCAATATTATAACTAAATAACTATCACTGAAATCTCTGATGCAAAGTTGGGCATTCTCTTTACCAGGTGTATTGCTATGCAGTGAGCGTTAAGATACAAATCTCTCGATAGGAAACATTTGTTATGAACAAGCTTTAATTTTTTTTTGTTTGGTTGCTGTGATAGCTGTCAAGAATATTTAGTATATATCAAGTCATTGAAAAAACATCATATTTTTTCATCATGTTAAAAATGTTGAATTTTGTACTAGAAAGAGAGGATTTGCGTAAAGCATACATTTTTTGTTTTGATTTGAAGAAAAGTGTTGCAGACTCGATTCGAGTGCTTGTCGAGACATATGGTGATCATGCTCTATCAGAAGCATCATGCAAAAGATGGTTTCAACGGTTTAGAAATAATAATTTTGATGTGAGAAATGAAACATGTAGAGGACCACTAAAAAAGTTTGAAAACGCGGAATTGCAAATGATATTAGATGAAGATGACACTGAATCAAAAACAAATAGCAAAAGTGTTAAATGTTGTACAACAAACAATTTCTGATCTATTACCTAGGAAAGCTTTAGGAAAGATCTAAAAGTGTTGAAAATGGATGCCACATTAATTAAATAGAAGGCAGATGAAAAACCAAAAGAACACTTGCGAAATTTTGATTCAAAGATACAAAAGCAAAACAATTTTTCATTGAATTGTTACTGGCGATAAAAAATGGATTTATTTAAAAAATTCTAAACGGAAAAAATCATGGATTTATCCGGGATAATCTTCAAAATCGACTGCAAAACCAGATTGATTCAGCAAGAAGTGAATGTTGTGTGATTGTTGGACCAGAGAGGACGTGGTGTATTACAAGTTGTTAAAGTCCAATGAAACAGTTAATACTAATCATTACCGACAAAAATGATCAACTTGAATCATGCATTGATTGAAAAACTACCAGAATGAGTTATAATACCCGGCAAGATAATTTTGCTCCATGGACAATGCAGCTGCACATGAAGCAAAACCGGTTTAGTATATAATCAAAACATTTGGCTGGGAGCTGCTACCCCACACGAAGTATTCACAAGACATTTGGTTCCTACATTACTACCATTTGTTTTCATCGATGGGACACGCGTTCACTGAGCAACACTTCGATTTATATAAAGATAGTCGATAATTAGGTGTTTGAATGGTTTGCTTCAAAACACAAACAATTCTATTGGTTTGATATCCATAAATTGCCAGAAAAGTAGTCAAAATGCGGAGAAAATAATGGCCAATATTTTAAATAAAATATTTTTCACTTTCCCATTAAAATTATTGTTTTATTTTCAAGAAAAACGCTCACTTCATACCGGTACACCTGGTATCTATAATTTGACGTAAACTGAAACAATTTTATTGACAAATCTAATAACGATGCGAAATTACTGTGATTTATTCGATTGTAACAAAAGTAGTGAAATAGCATTATTTCAAGTTCGTTTTAACTAAACATTTAGATTGAATAGAAGTATTCCTATACATATTGAAAAATATATTTATTTTACACTTATATAATAAAGTAATCTTTTAATATTTGATTCGATATTTAGCTAAAGTTTAGACTACATATTTACGATAATAGTCCACTGCAAAAACTTGAACTTCCGGGTCTTTATGAAGAATTTGTAGGTCAATTAGGTATAGTCACTGGTTATGAATGTAACAACCTCTACTATGAGGCCGTAAATTCTCTTGAGAAAGCTAATTCATCCTTTTTTCTGAAATTTTCACCTGTTCGAATTGTAAATGATAATCCATGCAGGGAAATATACTTACCTTTTACCACCGACATGCAAATATATGGCTTATTAGAAACTAATCCTCCGCATCAACATTGGGGTATTTGCCAGGTTAGACGGTTGAACAAATATTGTATAAATTAATTATGTAATACAAAGCTTTAATACTTTAAATGTTATATTTATGTTATACAGAATGATGTTGGAAATCCACTCGTTATTGGCAATAAAGTCATAGGTATCGTGAGCAAAGTCTCTGTGGCATGCGATGATGCTGTTTATGGTACTGTATTTACCAATGTAGCAGCTTTTATGTTCTGGATTGATTTAATCGTACATAATTTACCAATAGATATAGATACAGTTGTTTTGTATAATCGAAATTATCTAGACAATTAATGTCGAAATTATTTATCTAATAAATTAAAAAAACTATTATACAATAGACTGCAGCTCTGAAATATACAAAACATCTAGATAAAATCATTTGAATTATAATAATTATGTATTAAGAGGAACTTAATGATTTAGTGAAAAGTATTGTATCAACTACATTAAAGTACTAGGTAGTATGTAATAAATGCACGGAATTTATATCTCTCCCAGTAACATTTCGTTAAAAAGAAGTTTTTATTGGAGTATGAATCTCGCGCAGTAAAAGCTATTCATAGGTTGGAGTAAAATTTATGTTGAGGTCTACGATGGCTTGATTTCTAGAGCGAAGTACTATAATGGTTTGAATTCAAAACCCGTTCTCAAACAATTAACTTAAGCACCACTGTAAAAATTTACGTGAAAATAAAATTTACTATAAAAATTTAAGTGAATTTTTTTACTAATATAACATAGACACCTCTGTTCATTAACATATTTTTTGAGACATAAAATATAGAGCAACGATAAATAATATAAAGAAAATTGATATCAGATCGATTCGATACTATTAGATACTTTGTAATATGAAATAAGATCATTTGTAATATAGAAATCAATTATTTGCAGAAATCTGGAGAAAGTCGTCCATATTATGTACGATGTATACTCATTTATGAAAGCTGATAGTATAATAAAATTTTATACATTATTGTTATGTGCGAGTCTAATCCAACTAGTTCTCAATTGTATTCGTCGGTACTAAATATACATTAGACACCTGTTTCATTAAGAAGAGGAGGCAACATACCATGGAACATTTGGCCCGGATATCGATGCTATGTATAATGAAAATATTCTGAACTAGTAGAAGTTTTTAGATTTCAATTGATTAGCATTGCAATAATTATTTATAACGTTAATGAAGTAGTTTCGAGTGACAACTGTCGGACTATCTATTGTTAACATTTTGAGTTTATTTATGGTGAAATTTCGGTTCAAGATAAATGATAGAAACTGGAATGCCATAGTCCACTATAGTTTTCAAATTTCATTTGCCAGTGTGATGGTATTAACGAAGTTCCTAATTCGAGATTCGAACAGAAATAATATGAACGAGGCCTACCATGGCTCGATCGCTAGAGCGAAGCACTAGTAACTTGGTGATCCGAGTTCAAATCCCGGTCTCGGCCGATTGACGCAAACACCGTTATAATAATTTTCACGTGCTTTGTTTAAAGCACGTGAAGTATTTGTAAACACAAACACATTGTAGATCTCTGTCGCCGATTAGCATCGGTATTTGAAAGCATAAATAGAGCAACGTTAAATAACAAAAAAAAAAAATATGAACAGCCCAACTCGCAGTTAGAAAATTATTCATGTCGTTCCAACGCATAAGGTCAACAAACGTAGAGCAAGGGGATGATTTCATCAAGGGTAGAATTAGATCTCTCCTTGGAAGATGTATCATCAAAAGAAATAGAAACGTCAAACATATAAGTCATGATAAACTAGCTAGCTGTGGAGCTCACGTAGAAGCTAAGCCAAGAGTATTGTATTATGATACAAGCAAGCAAAGAAACTTTGTCTCTCGAAGCGCAATGAGGGTGTAAATTTGCTCTTGTCGGAAAAATTCTTTGTACTCTATTACCATGCGCTATTTTTTCATACTCAAGGTGCATAACATATTTTCTTTGTTTTTCTTCCATTTATTTATATTGGAATCACAATGATAGGAATATGGGCATGGGTCATGTATAATAAACCACCTCTACCTTGTCTCAGAGTAAACAACACTTTTAGGGGCGGGGGGAGGGGTTTGAAGCTCATCCACCATCTCACAACGTCTAGCGTCAATTTACAACAGTTTTTCAACGTATTTGTTTGTTTGTTTGTTTGTTTTTGTTTGTTTGTTTTCAATGTATCAACATGATACATTATCTCTCTTACTTATTTTACACACTTTCTCATTATAGAAAGATTGTCTCGTTCTTATCGTAATTGAAAAGTGCATAATATCGTGTGGGACGATATGCAAGGGAACGTAAGTGCGATACCTAACTATATTGGATAGTAGGGTAATATCATGCACCAGGGATTCAGGCTACTAAAGCTGTGTACCTCGATTACGAGAAAATGCATAAATCTTTGAATCGCTTTCATAATCTGACTGATTTTTTATAAAGATTGGTTACGGATCAGGATGAGTTAAAAGTCTATCACTACAAGCCAGAAATGGAACAGTTGTCCAAATAGTAGCTGGAAGGCAGTAGTTCAGAGCTAAAGGGAGCGAAGTCAATCACATTTGACGGAAAAATTATTGCATTAGTATTAAACATTATATGCAAATATTGCTTCATCTTTTTTATAGCTGAATGGAAAAAATTGTGAATAATATCTCTGTTTAATGGAAACAAGATATTTTTCACGAGAATTCTTATGAAAAGGAACTCTTAAATGCATTCGCCATGAAAAAAAATAAGATATTTTCTATACGATTCCCCCTTCTGTTTGCTTTATTTGCCAGGCTCAAATTTCGGTCAGTTTCTAAACGTGCATCTCACTAGTGGTTTCAACGCAATCAAGAAGTTAAGAGAAATATAGATGAGTATTCTAACATTCTTTCAGATTCTCAATTCTTAAACGAAATATTGATGTTAGAGAATATATAGAGAAACTGTGTTGATATTAAGGGGGATTATGTAGAAAAATAAAATTATTCTTTCAAAATCGCAGTCTTTTAATGTAGGTCAACGACTTTTCGCATTACATTCGAGCATATTATAGGAATACGAAAGTCCTAGATTATAAAATTTTTCATGGTTAATTTTATTAGTAATGAGAATCACCTCGCTCCATAGATGTTTCTTAGTCATATATCATAAACTGTCTTTCCACCTGGATGAGTAGACTGATATGGCTCTGGTCAACAGGACTACTGGCTCCAGGGCAAGCAATTCTGAACTAAAACATACTAAATGCATGTACGAGTCGATGATATAGATTTAATCCAAGAATCATTGATTTGCATGTTATTTCTGGACTGCGCCACCTTGCTTACCTATTAGAGTCTTCTAACATCCAGTGTTCTTGCATATATTACATTATTCTTGCTGTAGCAAAGTATCCTGGTCCACATTTCTGAGCTGTACAGTATCAGATCAATAATGATATCGGGCGCAAATGCGCTTACGCCTCTCTTTAGGCATTCGCTTTTTAAACGTGACATAGTAACATGTCGTAGGTCGGATAGGTCGTGGTCATTGCGCATAGGTCGGATTCGATACGTTCCTTATCTTGTGAAAATAGTAGTCAAACCGATTATGTTTTGAAAAGAAACTGCGTACAATGGAAATTGAACTCTCTGTGCGTACATTGGAACCATGGGCTTATCTATTTGATCACATGAATTGCCCATCATCCAAAAGGATCTATGTCATAGAGCTCTAGTTATAGGTTTGAATATTCTAAAACACTCGTGCATTTGATATAATAGCTACACTTCATTTAATATCTAATCTTATTCATATGTTATTATATAAGTTTACCTCATGTATTGCACTACCACTAGTGATTGATATATATTTATTAACATTCACTGGTAGAATATAATTTAATTTAGTCATTTTTAAATAAAAAAAGATGTCTTCTTAATTTAATAAAAAATTTAAAAAAAATTATATTTCAAAGTATATATAATTTTTTTCTGTTTACACATTAGCTGCCTTTTTCAAACGATGAATATCTGTTCTAGTTTACATATTATTTGTTTCCTTTACAAATTTTTTCACTTAATAAGCTCATAAATTAGCATTGTTCAACTATCAATTATGCTTTTTCATTATAGTAAGATTATTCTTCTGACAGATTAAGCAATTCAAAAATATTCTGTTCTTTCAATTGTTTTATATACTATATATCATTTTATTTAAGCATTATTAAATATTTATATAAGGCATAGTGTCATATCGAGATACTTTCTATATAAATTATAGATAGATAAATATAATTATTTTCAAGAGCTTTACATTAAATTTTATTTAATTAATGGCTAGTTAATCATTCAGAGTATAAATAATAAAAAATTTTACAGAAATTGAAAAGTTTTTTTATATTATATCAAATCATTATACAAAATGATTCATTATAATTTGTATTTATTTCTGTTTATATTTTCTACAACTTATTTGATTGTCAACAGTGAGTAACATTTATTCGTGACATATATTAGAATTATTAGTAAAAATTACATTTGTGCTGTAATCTTAATATTAATATTCTTGCTATAAACAAAGAGATACCAAATGAAGTAATAAACATCATGTCTAAAGGTGCCAAACATGGAATATTATATTGTAAAAGTAATCTCCCGATCAAAGAAATCATCGCGGAGGTTGAAAGTAATCTTTTTGGTTTAAATGATGAAGTAAAAAAGGAATGTAGGGCATCTTTGGTTAATTTCATTAGTAATTTTAAAAGAGAAAATAAATTTGATAATTTTTTAAATAGTAATTTTATACATGATTTGATTACCGCGAAGAATTTTTTGAAAAATAACCCTAATATAATCTTCCAAAAGGCCGACAAAGGTAATGTAACTGTAGCTTCCAATAAAATTGATTACATAAATTGTATAAATAATATATTAAATGATGATAGTACTTATTTGAAGATTGGTAATCCACATATCATTAAGCTACAAAATAATTTGAAAGAGTTATTAAATAATTGGAAAAGAAATGAATATATAAATGATACTACATATAAGTATTTAAAATGTGAAAATGGAACTGTGGCAAAATGTTATGGGCTTCCGAAGATTCATAAAGAAAATCTGACATTTAGAATAATAATATCTTCCATAGGTTTCCCAACTTATAATATTGCTAGATTTTTGTCTAATATATTGGTTAAGATAGTTGGAAGAACTAGTTCTTACATTAAGGATAGTTGGTGTTTTTACAATGAAATGAAGGATATTGTTATTCCGAAGAACTACAAGATGATTTCATTGGATGTAGTATCTTTGTTTACAAATGTACCTTTGGAGTTGTTAAATGATATTATACAGGAAAAGTGGAATGAAATTAATTTGCATACAAAATTGACAATGAATGACTTTATTAAAGCAATTAATTTGGTTTTTAATAACACAATTTTTTCATTTGATAATAAATTTTATGAACAAAAATACGGATGTCCAATGGGGTCGCCTTTGTCACCGGTTATAGCTAATTTAGTTATGAAAAAGTTGGAAAGTATAGCCTTGTCAAAATTGCTTTTTGAACCAATGATATTTAAGAGATATGTTGATGATATCTTTACAATTGTTCCAGAAGTTTTTGTGGATGAAATGGTGGATGTTTTCAATTCTGTACATGACAGAATTAAATTTACAAGGGAGGTTGAAGTACATAGTCAGTTAAGTTTTTTGGACGTTAATGTGATTAGATGTAGTAATAATAAGGTAAAACTTAATTGGTACAGAAAGCCTACTTGGTCAGGTAGGTTTTTAGATTTTAATTCACACCACCAATTCGGAAACAAAATTGGAGCATTGAGAGGTGTCATTGACAGAGCAATTAAATTGTCACATAAAGATTTTAGACAAAATAATTTAGAGATAGTAAGAGAGACTTTTATTAATAATGGCTATCCAATTCAATTTATTAATAGATTGATTGCTGAGAGATTGTTTGAAATTTATAATACCGAAAATAGACATAGTGCAGGAATTGATTTTAACGGAGACAAAATTATTGTCTTACCATATGTTCGAGGATTATCTGAAAGAATAAAAAGAAATTTTCGGAAATATAACATTCAAATTTTCTTTAAAAATCGCAATAATTTAAGTAGATTGTTTAATAATTGCAAAGATAAGGATGATTTATGCTTAAAATCAGGAGTTGTTTACAAGATTAATTGCATGGATTGTGATAAATACTATATTGGACAAACAGGTAGATATTTAAAAAAGAGAATTTATGAGCATAAATATAGTTTACGTAGCTCACATATTACTTCTGGTTTAAAAGAGCATTGTTTAAAGTTTTTACATTCTTTTGATTTTGTGAATGTGGATATTTTGGAATATGGTATTAATAATAAGTATAAACGGGAGAGTCTTGAAAGTATTCACATTTCCAAGAATCGAAATAATGTGAATTTAATGTTAGAGTCTGGTAGATTGGACAGTGTTTATCATTCCTTATTAAATTGATTGGTTTTGGACAATTTGTGTAGAGGGGGAATTTATATTTAATTTACGAAATTTGGTGGTGGGGATGAGTATATATAGATTAGAATATAAGGTTTAGATTAGTCCCTGATGAGGAGCCGTAGCGAGCTCGAAACGTTGGACAAGTCTTCAATTAGGTAAGGGTGTTGGGGACAGTCAGACTGCACTTTACTAACAAAGAATTTTTTCAGCTAATATTTTATTTTCAGATTAGTCTACGGGGGTGAATGTAAACAAGGACAGTGACTGTAATCATTTTATTTTATTTTATTTTTGGTTGAAATTGATTACTGTAAGACCAATAAAAAATATTTATTAATTTGTATATGGGCAGTCGACAGAATATTCTTGCTATAAACAAAGTCTTACAATTAAAGAATCATAACTTTAAATATGACGTATTATTTTTTTTCATAAAGCTAAAAGTGAATTGAGTCGGTGTAAAAGCCAAAGAAACACTGTAAATATAAGAGGATATAGAGAATAGTACATCTTCCTTTTTGTGCTATTCATGTCTTCCAATGCATATACACTTTTCATTAATTAGTTTCTAATTATCTTTGATTCTAGTATATGCATGTTAAGAAACAATAATTATTTTAGCGTATGATATCGTAATTGGAACATCATTGGAGTTATCTGATAATCAAGAAACCTTTATTTTGATTCTTTCGATTGGTTGCCATCTATTTTTGCGTCTATAAAAATTTTGGATGTAATTTCAATTTGTTTGTATCAACTTATCACGTGTCTATACATTATTAATCAGGATCCTCCTGTTAGTTTGTGCAACCTTTATTTTAACCAATGCGACATACTCATTGACCTAATGTATTAACAAATAAAGGATTGTCAGATAAATTCATCAATTCTTGTGTATTTAGGTTGTGTTGTAGAAATCTCTGGCAAAATAATAGGAATTGTAAAATAATTAGTGTAGTCCTTGATTCTAACATAAAATCTCAACAAAAAAAGACGCATCGTTATTAGACACTATCCATATATACATTATTCATAGATTTTATGATACTTGTAAATAGAATTGCAGAATATTGTAAGACCAATAAAATAATACTGTAAGACCAATAAAAAAATATTTATTAATTTGGAATCGAATAGCTGCTATAAGTTTATATGTTTTGTGTGCTAAAACTTTGTACTCCTAATTGCGAATCCTTGCAAATCCATGTAATTACGAAAATTCAATCAGAAGATCTACAAGAATACAATAATAAACAGTCGAATTCACTTTTCACCAGAGGACGGGCTATTGGGAGAAAGGAAAAAATTTTAATTTTTAATTTTATCAAGGCAGTGGTTGTAAAAATAATTTTTTTTAACTTTATTTATTTGGTTCTTATAGGCAAGTAATGAATATCTCAAGTTTCAAGTTCTCGAGTAAGTGATGTATATGCCTCGAGTTTTTTACAAGGAAATATCTGGAAGATTTATATTAATTACTTTTCAATAAAATTAAAAAAATAACAATGAAAGTATATCCGAAATAAAAATTCTTCTTAAAAATAATAGTACAATCAGAAGCAAAAATTATAATATTTCATTAGAAATCATAAAAAAATTTATAAAACCTATACACAGGTAAATTTATGCTTTAATAACTGTTTAAAGAGAAAAAAAAACTGTGAAGAAGAAATAATTTTTATGATTTTCAAATAAATTATTTAAAATGCTTAAATAGACAGAAAAATAGAAAAATACCAGAACGAGTACTAAAATAATTATTTTCGTTATACCCTGGTCAAAAGTATATGTTCTTGAAGTGCGCGTACAATACAGGCTATATAATAATTTTCATGGCGATAAGAGTATGTAGGTTAATTTACTAATCTTCTGAACGAGGAGATTGATAAATATTTTACAATAAAAATAAATAAACTTTTATTAAATTTTAGAAAAAGTACTTGGGCCACTGTTTTTTGAAAAATATCATTTTCAATATGACTTGATGTCACTTCTTTTTTTAATAGGAAATATCTTGATTTTTTAAGCCTTCAATCTCAACATCAAGTATAAAATTCTTATCCCGATTCGAAACTGAAGCTGATACAGAATTAATATTTTGTTTCTCATTAATAGGAATGCTATATTCCATTGATATAACTGCGTTGTTTACTTTTTACTTTTTTCACTCGATTCATTTGGAAATTATAATACATTATTTTGACGTAGAGATAATCATTTTTTGGTGTCAACTACTCACCATATATTTGGTACCTCTATCTTCCACATCATTAAAAGTTATTCTGAATATTTAAACGCCCTATAAATTCCAAACATCAATATTACCTAAACCAATATATAAAGGAAATTCCATCATCGCCAAATTGAAAAAACTGTTTAATTTGAGACCATTAGAAAACTTTTACCTTTTTTGGTTTCTAACATTTTCTGAAAGTCTTCAAGAACACTTTTAATCTTTTGTATTCTTCTGTCTTAATACCATGTTTAATTTCCAATACATTATAAGCATAGAGCAACGGCTTCATAGTTTTGATGGCTTTAATTTCATTATTAACTCGTTACAATATACTACTAAACATTTTCATTTATTGGATTAGCACTATTATCGACTTTGTATTTCAAAAAGTAGAATAAATATATTCGTAGAATTTATTTTTTTTAGTAACAAGTTATGATAATGTACTTGTGTTTTCTTCTGTATTCGGTATTCTATTAATGTTGCATATCGCGCGTTTGCGCTTATATACACCTCTTACACAGCGTTTTATATTTTTTATAATAGTTATTTTAAATTAATCTTTAAAAATAATGCCTGAAAAAGAACACATTTTAGGCCCAGCACGATAAAAAGTTATGTACATTACTCAGGGCTAAAGTATACAACTTACTCCGAGATACATGCCGGCCTCGGCGGCCACTGTGTGCTTAAGTGTAAATTCAACGTGTTAATCTCTCGATTATGTTCATCAATCAATAGGAATATATTAAACAGAGCTGTTTTAGAAAAATAGAAACTCAATAATAGTAAATAAATTTTTAGTGAATTACCGTTGCCTATTAATATCTGGCTTTGCTATTTTAAGATCTTAAGCTGTAGCAAATCATTACATAATAAAAAGAATTTTACAGCTGCAAAAATCAACCTTATCTACAAAAATAAATAACAATATAAGATGAATGGCCGATTTTTCAATATTGTGTATTTTACAGTTGAAAAATGAATATTGCTTCGTAATAGAGTTCATTTCCAAGTAAGACAATGTAGAAACACACAAGGCCATCCGCTTTACCACAGCTTTGCTAGCTTAAGGAGACCCATAAAATCACAAATATAAATTCATTCTATATGTAAATACATATAAATTTGAGTAAATTTAAAAAATATTTTTAAATTGTAGCGTTAGATGAGGAAAGTCTTATTGGCGGACGTCCCGCATTTCAACCCAATTACAGATACCAGGTTGCCATTTCAGCGAGACCAAATGATTCCCGTAAGGATTATCTAATGTGTGGAGGTGTCATCATTGATGAATATTATGCTCTAACGGCTGCCCAATGCTTTATTAATAGAACAACCGGTGAATTGAAAGAGTTTACATTTTCAGTTATTGCTGGTAAAAACGATTTAAATTATGTTATATCTGGTTTTCAAATACTAGTTGATGTAATTTATATACCCTTCTATTACGGCATTTACACTCCAGATGATATTGCAGTCGTCAAGGTAAGAATAATTTACTGATATTATTTAATATATATATATATATATATATATATATATATATATATATAACAGTATGACATCCGGCATTTATAGTAGATTTTATTGGAAGAATGTAAAATTGCCGAAAATTTTCACAAATATATTTCTAAATTATATTAGTATATATGTATGCCAATCATGACAACAGGTCATATGTCATCTCCAGGGTCGACGGCTAAAAAAACAATTAAAATTTTGAAATATAGATCTATTCTGGTCTCAATGAACTTGCTATGAAACATATAGACTAATAACGTATTTGTAATTAAATCTCTAGACAAGAAAGACCGGATGATTTTAGTTTTTGTATTAATCGGACAGAATGACACATAATTTGCATTTTTCAACACGAATTTTTGTAGATATGTAAAAAAGCCTTCTTTTTAAATGGCTGCCTTTCCATTGTCTACAAAGAACTTGATCTCATACATCGCTGTTACGATTACATTGTGCAATTTACAACTTCGTTAAATAATCGTGATTATGAATTTGAGATTGTCCAATTATTAACAAATTCTGCATTTTACCACATATGAATCAGAATATGTATTTGTTTTAACGAATATTCGTTCTGTCTTTGTAACTAATATCATAAATAAAATATATTATTTATAGATTCAAAAATAACCGTAAAGGTCACGATGAAGATTGAATTTATGGTCGCTCGGGAATAATGCTTAAGCCCATGTGTTTCATCTATAAACTAATCTTTGAATGCGTCTAGAAATTCTATCAATCCGATACTTTTGACACAACCTATATAAGACCATATTTTAAACGAAATAAGTACATAATTACAACAGATATAATTTTTACTTTTTAGTTAAAGCATAAATTAGACTTGGAGAATAGTCCGATAAGTAAACTTACCATACCGCATACCGGAAAACAATTACCAACTACAGGCACTGTAGCCGGATATGCGTGCAACATGGTTGACCCTAATAATCTATTCGCAATTCGTAGCGATGCAGAATTTCAACTCAAATATGGAGTGGTTAGGATATTAAGTGACGATGAATGCAGCAAAAATTATCCAAATATTTTAATGCCCATATTAAAGTGTGGTGTAATGGTACAAAGAAAGCCAGCCGGTATTTGTCCGGTAAGTCAATATATTTAGTTATAGTTAATAAGAATATCTGCGATTTTCGTCTTTTTACACATGGAACATATATGAATGGTTGGCTTTCTAAAATTTTTATAAATATATGTATTAAACTTTTTCAGTTTGACATTGGTAGTCCACTTGTCGTCAATCTGTATATTGTGGGCATTGCAAGTCAAGTTTCTCCGAATTGCGATGACACTACTCGAGGCGCTATATATATTCACGCACCTCCATATCGACTTTGGATTGATATGATTATAAAAGGAATATCAGATCCACGTTCTGATACTAAAATTTTTAAAAATAGAGAACATCGATTTTTAGATCTGGAGTTACATTTGTAACGTTTATTTTTTAAATTACATAGTAAACTATATACAATAAAAAAATTTGGATCAAAATTTAAATAATATTAATTGTATAAAACAAATTGTAACAACGTACATTTTTCTTTTTCTGTTACTGTAAGTAATTTTTCTTTATGTAGTATCGACTTTATTATGGATATATCGCAGTTTAAGAAAGATGTCAGTTCAGTCAGAAGGTTGATAAAGGCGTAAAGGAGTTCCTACAGATTTTATATAGTTCAATTGTTGTGTTTTGCACTACAGTTTCATCTAAGCCGGAAGACATAAACGATAGTGGTTCCCGTAATGCCAGAATTTGTTTTTAAATTTTCTTATCTTCTTCCAATGATCTATAATTCCTAAAATGCTGTAGCTCCTCCTACTGTTACTAGGAACTCCTCTTAATGTTACTGTTTGAAGTACCACTGCCGTTCTTGTAAGTATTCTTGTTGTTCATTTTCTAGGCGTTTCTGCTTCTTCTGTTCTTGCCATTGTGCTTATTTGGTATCAGTGTATCTTTGTCGACTGCAAAACATCATTAGCTGTGGGATCCTCTTCGCGGTACGTGACTGGCTTTTTTCTAATTATATATTTTCAATCTGTATGAATTAAAAAAAAAAGAACCACAAATGAAGTCCCAAAGAAGTCCGACAGATACCCGTCTTACCAACACACTTGCGCAAAAGTGTGTCAGAGTTCCGTTCCTTTATACTGCACACTGGAAGTTCGTCAAGCGCTCGCACCGGTGCCGAATCGCAGCTATTCGCCAGGGCTATAAGCGGGCACACCATTAGATTCAGAGCAGTTGACGAAAAGACTTGTCAGCGATAACTGGCTTCTCTGGGTGTTTCCATTAGGCTCGAGAAACCAATACGGTTTTATCCGTATGACTCGAACTAAAAACTAGTCTATCTTCCTGCCAATAAATCTCGTCACTACGGCGACCTGCGTTGACAACGTACCGTCGGAAGTCCATGAATTGGCAGCCCGGCCCTTTCCTCGTCTGATGAACGCACCTCCCGCGACGAATTCAGGTGCATTTAAGGATGTGTCGGTATCACCATCCACATGCACGCTATTATACGCTGGCCGCGTTAGCAAAGTGGAGTTAATTAAACTCGTGTTCGAGCTCAGATGAACCTGAACACATGTAGGATGTAACATTTAAGTACCTTCATTGCAGTGACCTTGTACGAATCCAGTTGTTTACGAAAGCAGTCTGAAGCGTTAAGGAAGAAAGTTACGAAGGAAGTCCATAAGCGTAGTAGAATATAAGTACACGGCACAAATACATGTATATATATGATAAAAGTCTCATACACGAATGTATGGCGGGTTTTGCCATTACCTGTAAAAAAATTTAGCGAGACAAATAAAGTATAATATATATTATGTTATCATTTAACCTATCTACTGCTTCAATACCTCACTCCTGACAATACCGACTCTTGATCTAATCTCTGAACCCGTTGAAGCATCGGAAGTCGCACCGTAACAGAGTAAAGCCTGTACTATATAAATGAACCTATTGAAAAACTTCATTAGCGAAGCAAAATCTCTTTATATTTCAATGTTGTGTGATGTGATTAAAGAATTCGAAGACTTTCAAAAAATAAAAAAACACTGACAAGTAATCAGAGCCTTAAGTAACACTTAATTAGTGTTACTTTCATGCTAGATTTTGATTGAAAACATGTTTAAAAAGGAGACAAAAGTTTATTTGATTCAAGACTCAATTGATCTGGCCTGTTCGTGATACATTAAGCAGACCTAACTCACTAACAGTGAGTTGGTCTCTTACTATGAGGTATATGACGGTGGTCTGATAAGTAAATAGTATTTATTTTCAATCTTAGTGCTCGATGTCATCACTATCCTATTAGGAATTTATTAGTGCGCTGTACATTCTCATACGCAGCTACAATAAACATTCCAGTCAAATTGGGCTCGTAGTTTTTATAGGTGAATGGTGTGAAGCGAAAAATTGGAAAAGAGCAATGATGGTTGGTGATTCGTTTCGCGAGATAGCTGATATAGTAGATATCTCAAAAGATCGAATGGTTTATATCCTATATGAAGTTTTGGGCTTGAAAAACGTTTAACTAGGCTGAAGAGCAGTTCAGAGGAGTTTCTATTTCGTTTCGTGATAGTTGATGAGACATCAATCCACTTGTATAGGACTTGTGAGCTCAAGGAACAGTAAAATCATATTAAATATGTTTTTTAATGAAAATTTTTTTATGTTATTGAAGAAGGGAGCTAATAAAATCTGTAAAAAAAAGCAAATGTAAAATTATCTTCATAATAATAACTTTAATAAGTTTAATAAGTTTTCCTGAGAATAAGATATTATAAGAAAATGTTTGACTTTCATTTTATGTTCTTTTCTTACATAATTTGGAAATAACTTCAATGTAAAACTGATACGAGCTTATTGCTAGTGAAATATTATAATGGCATAATTTTAAGTTTATCATTATAGGTATATGATTTTATTTCTTTGTACAATATTGTGTGACATATGTTTACATCGATGTATGATATACAAACAATTGTAACATGTGATATTATTTGCTTTATAATCTACAATTGCTCTTATATATGGCTAGTCTGTTGCCATTTCAATATAGATTCAACTTTTTGTTACATAAACTTTTTTAATGCTTCTTTCTCTTACTATTTGATGCAATGATATGTGTACTGTCCGACGTGAAAATGCTGAGAAATACGATTCCAATATATTCTTATAATTGGTATTATAATGCCTGATTAACAAATATATACTTCTGAATGAAATGGTCAACAATGGTTTTGTTCACGTGAAATAGTGCACTGATACCTTATATCAAATTGCACAATAGCTATAATCGACATGCACTTGATTCTCTATCTTATTTTTCTCTTACATAGTTCATTAATTACATATATCATCTCGTTAAATTGTTTTACACGTTTAGTATTTTAAGTTAATTTGTTAATTTGCAGTGGTTATTGTTTGTAACAGTATAAAATAAAATTTCGAACCAATGTACAGCTCGCATTATCTTTATATAATTATCACGCAGAAAGAAAGTTCTACTTTGGAAGATTATTCTGTGTACAATAATTGTTTTTCATAGGTCAAGATCGAGTCTGGATCTAAGGTACTGAGTCTCTAATTATGTCGGAGATATTGTACATGGAAATTGTGCTCTTTGTTTCAAAAATACAGATGTACACAAAACAAAGAAGAAATCATTTACCACATCGATGTTAGCTTTATCGGTATAATGACAATACAAATAGCATATAAAACTTTAAAAAACTTTTTCGCTTCAGTACCTTAGCAATTAGTTGAGGGGCCGATTACAATAAACGATAAAGCGCTCGAGCACGCTGTTTTATGTAAGATAAGACGACGTATAATATATATTTATATTATATCTCTGAAAACAGAATTTGAAGATTACAAGAAGAAATAAAATTCGGATTTCTATAATTTCATTAAGCTTATCTAATGTTATAAACTAAACATTAAACATTGTACAGTCCTTTCAAAATTCATTTTTAAAAGTAAACTTCTAAAAACTGAATTATTGAATTTTGTAAAATGTAGAAAGCTGGATTATTATAGATAGATGACTTTTCACATTATATTGGTGGCATCTTTTTAAACTGTAATTCGTAAAACGTGCAAGTACGGAATAATTGTTCAAATTTCTGAAATGATTATATTACTAAAATAGTTGTACGAATTTTCATTCAAGAATAATGCAATACCTTAAGTGGTTTTACAAAATTTCATATATATAGACATTTCTGAAATTAAAATGGGCCCTTGGACGAAATTCATCGACATCGGTTTTAGTTTCTAGACGCCATGTTCGAATTCTATTTTCAAATACATAGTTCCGTCTCATCTCAGAAAAATAATCGACCAACAGCGTTCTCGGGCGCCTGTAGTTGCAGGTTTCTTTGCGCCCGGTCCCTCAATTACATTATTTTAATTCAAATAGTTCTTTTTAAATATATTTATATATAGCATAATATACATAAGATGCTTCAATAAAATGCGACTTAAGCTATCATATAAATCTCTTCGCTATTACGCGCAATCGCGACATTAGTTTTGGTATATGGTGTCATTTCTCTTTCATTTGTCCATACTCATAATACAATATAATAATATCCTCGATTGTATCTGCATCCATCTTATATATGTTCTTAACAATTGACAAGGAATAACGCTAGAGTGACTTTTGTTCTCTCCCGGTCTCAAAAAAAAAGAAAAAAAAAAGAAACGAATTCCAAAAGTATATATCTATATATGCTTACTCTCTAAACTATATATTTTATCCTACAAAGCAATAATCTATAGTCTTTTTAGATTATCCTTGGTGCAACTGTAATACTTGCGTTCAATGTCGATAATAATCCCGCGATCACTTATCGGCTCCCTATTACAAATATTTATAAAATTTCTATATATTATATACATATACACTTCTGTAATGTACTTATTTTTTCTTCTTCAGTTTTTAACACAATGGATCAGTATTTATAAACCTGCCCGAGCTGCCTCTCTACTCACACTTTTAAACACTGTGCTCCATTTTGTTTGTTACTCTATGTCCTTTGCTTCCTTTTCGTTCGTGTGTGGTTTTTTTTATTTCGAATTTGAGGGATGATTAAGATCGTATTTATGAGTTAGACGAGAATGCGTAAACTCGCGTTGATTCAACGGGGGGGGGGGGTGGACGATGAAACAGTGACGAAGGCTAAAGGGTGATTACGAATGTTTCGTGCTTCGGAGTCGTTTTTCCAAATGTGTGTGTGTGTGTGTGTGTGTGTGTTTAGACGTCATTCTGTCATCGATGCAACTAATCAAAATACAGTTTGTAAGTCGCTGTGACAACACATTCTTTGAACAAAATCAGACGATTTGACTAAATCAGATGTACAAATCTCAGATAGCACAAGGTGTGTATGATCAAATTCTATAGTTTCGGTCTTCGATTTTTATAATAAAAGGAAGCTCGTGGAAAGAAATTAATAAAGGAAATTAATATTTTAACTTTCTTTTTATCAATTATATGCAAACAAAAGGCAGTGCAACATAAAAGTGAAAATACTGTTAATAGTAAAATCATAAAAATAATCTCTATATAAGAATATATAAAAACTACAATATAATAATTAAATAAATTATCGTATAAATCCAACGTGTATATACAAAGTATACACAATAGTTTCAGTTGAACAGTCGAACTGAGATGAAAGAATACAGTCAAAACTGAAATATATCAGTGAATATTCAATGATTACGCGATCGATCAATAATAAACACAATCGTAAAATTTTTTTCGCTGATTCGCAGGGCCGGCAAAAGCGTGTAAGTTCAAAAGTTATAATAATAATTTGCGTATCGAGTAATTTTCATTAAGAACTACGCTCGCTCAACTCAATTTTAATCCTAATGTGTAACCAAAAAAAAAATTTGGATCATCTGACGAAGATACCGCTTGTTCGCGTTAGGTATAAAAATAAAAATTTATTTTCGCGATATATTTATACGAAAGGATAATGGCCTGCTCCAGATTCACGAAGGTCTGTGTATATAAGATAGCTGAGTAGATATTGTTTTTCTTCGTCGCTCGTTCCACTAAAAACTATAATAGCCAAAGCCTCGTATATCAAAAGTATATTTCTCATCACGTTTTTCGTACTGGACAATAGGCGCCGATTAAATTCTTATTTCGCGCGCGCTATACTTCGAATTTTTTTTAAATTCCTTTTCGCGACTCTTAATCGTCGATAATGACGACCAGTCTGTATCGTTTTCTGTGTCTTATTACCAATGGCCGAGACTATAATGCCAATTTTATTCGGTCGAATTTTATTTCGATAGATTTTTTCTTTATAGTTAACGAAATAAAAAAAAAATCAATTGAGACTTAGATAAAGTGAAAGATTCGAACGACTAGTCTTCAGGCTCTGTATTACAGATGAAGTAAATTAGGTCATATTAAAAGCAGTTATTAATTATACAGTGTGGTTATGAATATTCTGAATTCGTTCGGCCAAAGTTTATGCGACAACAGACAACAATAAGTGTTTTTGCTTATAAATTCATAAATAATTAAGTAAAATAAAAATATATCTTTAAAACGCATTCAAAAAAAAAAACTTTTACTTTACGGATAAAAATCCGTCGTTGTGTTATATTGTTTTCATTCGTCATTCGTCAATGATCAAATATCGTTAAAAAAAACGATGCCAGACAGGTGGCTCAAAATTTTAATTAATCAAGAAAAAAAACTGAAATGCAAAGTGCATTCGAATAAAAAATAGTCGCTTGCGCATCTCTGTTATTGCGCGCCTTATCGACAATTATATCAAGATGGTCCGAAAAACTTTTGTGCTTTCGATGAATCTCTAACGAGCTAATACCGCTATCTAAAAATTCTTTATGGCCATAACGATCAGGATATACCGGGACATGGGGAGAAAGAAAATAATTCGCGATCGAGTTTAGGTGGGGAACTATAATACGTAAGGTAAATGTACCATTGAGTGTATATGTGTATTTATTCCAGTACATGACCATAAATGCCGTTAAAAAAAATTTCGCTCAAACATCACAATCATCTTTTTATTTGATTAATAAGCAGCACCAGTTGGAACGTTAAAATTATACATATGCGCTATGACTACAACTATAGTCATCTATATTTATTTCAAGTTTTATTTCCTTACAAATTATTTTAACAAGCGACTGCAGTTTTGAGGTATTGTACACTAATTTTTTAAAACAGCAATGACAATTAAGTAATGCATTTGATTCATAAAATTCATTTACATTCTTAATGATGGAATGTTAGATTCTTAAAGATTTTTGATCGTGTATTTGAATAAAAATAGGAATATTGAGTTGCTGGTATATCCTTTTTTATTATATAGTCAGATACTGGTATATATAATAGAGACTTATTCTGAATAATAATCCCATAATAAGTCTCTGTTTATAATTGAAATTCGTTTAATCCTTTGCGGCATCGTGGTATATTAACCACCTAAATGCGTTTTAAATTTAGACTATTAGAGTCAATCTTGCGCTTTTCTAGTAGATTAAAAAAAAAATTTTAAATAGATTGGAAATAATTCCACATAACACATGCACAGAAAATTGTTTATCATTCCTTATATACATAAATAAATAAATAAATAAATAAAGTTCAAAATGGAAATGTTCCAAAGTTCATATGGCGGATCCAAAACTGTAACAGTTACAATTTCGGAAATTGTGTCTCGTATGTTTAAAATCGAAAATGACGAACTAAAAATTACGGTTCGATATTTAGAGCAGAATCTCGTAGATTTCTCACTCAATGTCTCAATTCGCCATCTTGAATTTGGAAAAATTCGGTAATCACGAAAGCTCCAGAAGTTTTTCGAGTACAATATAGATGTTAAAATATTTTTTGATTCGCGATTTCGAATTCAACAAATTTTGTTAAAAAATAACCGATGCAAAATTTGTGCTTTAAAGGATTAAAACTTGTTACATCGTACATGACCATTTAGCTCTGAGTCACATAATCATTTAATGGTACATTTACCTTAATGAACCTTTCACGTCTGACTGCTACTGGGACTGTAGGAAAGAGTCTGAGCGGGAGAATAGCTGGTTCTATATATACGCAATGAATAAACCGGAGGACGAGCTGATAAAGAGGAAACCCGACCTTGAATACTTTCGTATTCGAGAATCGCCGTTCCCCGCATCAGCTCGCCGTATTACTCGTTCGCCATTGGCACGCGCGCGCGCGTGCTCCTCTATACTTTTTCCCGTCCTACCACCCTCTCGCTCTCCCTGCACCCCGGCGGCGCTCCTTCGTGTTTGTTCCTTTTATTTTCCTCGCGCGCGCACATCCCTGACCGGAATATAATGCCGAAGAATCGATCCCGCGTCGCTCTTCCGCATGCTCGAAGGATTAAAACACGGCAGTGATAAGCGCCTGATCTGCGGCTTCTTGCGGACTCTTATTCGTCTTTTTTAATGGTCATGATATTCTATCGACTCCGCTACAGCCAGCTTTTTATAAGCACGATTTTTCGTAGAAATGTACATATGTGCTTTTGTATAATTATAAGGGTATACGTGCTGGTAATTGTTCTGGAGTTTTCTCGGTACGCAGAAAGTGTACAATCATTATTCACACGAAAGTGGCTCGAGCACATTGGTCACGTAACTACCGAGGATCCTAAAGGGGACGATTTCAATTCTTTGCTTCTCATCGCTTTGTTTAATATAAGTTTCTTAATTTATTGCACTTTTCTAATTCTCTATTCATACATATATATCAAAGACTATTAAATCTTTTGATTGACGAAAAAAGCCATAATAAAAATCAATATTTAATATGAGTCAATTTAGCCATATTGTAAATTTCTTTTATTTTTGATCATCGATCATTAAAAACCGAATACTTTTGATTGGATTGCGTTTTTTAGAGATAAATTTGGATATGCTAGACAATCGGTTGAAAATTAAAAAATTTTTGAATAAAGAAAATCCACTTGAAGACCTTTCATTTTCAAAGAGATTAGACACAATAATTTGTCATATTGTTCCAGCATTATTCCGAAAATAGTACATTTCTTATCGGGAACGGAAATGCTTTATTTACAAAACGAGAGGTTTGCGGCCCGAGGCGAAGACGGGGTTTGTAACGAGGTTCGTATAAATGCCTTTTCGTACTAGGTAAAAACTGTATTTTTCTTCATGAGAACCGGAATCAAGCCATTAAGGTGCAATTTGTAGCTTAGAATTAGGAAAAAGTATTTTCTGTTTTGTGTATTAAATTAAGGGCTTTTACTAAAAACTCGCAATGAATTAAGTAGCTGAAACTGTCTCTGTGTATAAAAATCAGTTTTAAGTCTGACAAATTAGATTCTGATGTAGATGAATAACGCACGAGTCAGAGAATAACGAATAGTTGCTTTTCTTATCAAAAACAAATACGCTGTGGTATCGACTTCATCTAAACGTAAAAAAGAGTTTTCTTTTATTAAAGCACATAAGTATGTCAATTTAAAAGCACATATGTTTGCCAACTCAAAGAAAAGCTCAAGAAAGTTCAATGTTGTAAATTCACCCGTGCTTGTAGCCAGAAAAATCGTACTCATAGAAAAATGCTGGTGCGGCAATACAGGGAGGCCCGCAGTAGAGATGCGAAAGAGCGCACGTTTGTCACGTTCGCTCTATACAAACATACACCGGTCGCGTGTATATAACAAAAACAGCCATTCGCTAGCCAGACGCAAGAAATCCAGGCACACCGTGAAAAATGACTCAACGTCCATACAGCCAGACTTGATTCGCGTGAGTTGGGACATTGAACGATTCGACTGGCGAGGATGAGAAAGATAATTATGATGATGATGATGACGACGATGATGATGGTGATGATGATCGTGGCGATGGCATCGACAATGACAGTGACGACGATGAAAGACGAGGACGACAATGGCGGCGAGGGTGTGGATGGCGGCAATGAGACACTATCATATTCCCCAGATCGTCTGCACAGCTAAAGCCCGATGAGGCGCGTGGTTATTCCATGACGCGCCCGCGCGCGCGCGTGTGTGTATGTCGTCGGCCGCTGTCGCTGCTGCTGGCGCTGGCTCGGCTCGCGCGCGGCTGACCCAGACGGCGCCGCGGGCGCCGCACCGGGGCACCCGGTGACGATGGCGATGGTCTCGGTCGCGCGGCCTGCCGCGTCAGCCCCTAGAGGACAACGTCGGGCAGGGTGCAATGCCACTAGGCGAGCTGGCTCCCGCTCCTGCCCTCGCGATGGCGGTGGAGCGAGCAGAACATCGTGCCGCCGTTGTTGCCGACGCCCGCGCCACCGCCGCCCGCGGCCCCGCTGTTGAGGTCGTCCCGGACGATCTTGCGCTCCTTGTAGTAGATCTCCTCGCTCTCCTTGTCGCAGAGCAGGAGGACGGCGCCGCCGAAGAGGAAGATCGCGGCGCCCCAGCCGACGCCGTAGGCCCAGCCGAACTCCCACATTGGCCGATTACCTGCGGAGGCAGAGAGAAAAATGATATAGACATGGTGGTAAGAATGGAATCTGGTGGAATTTAATTTTCTTCATTATGTTTTTTTTTTTTTTTTGCCAAGATTTTTTTTTTAATGGGATTGCCAAGATCAATCTAGCCGTCGTTATTGGCAATTGAAACATCATATACGCTACTGGCTCCAACTTTTCCTTATAATATCAATTTATTTATTCTACTTTCAACTATAGTTCATCATTAATAAACAACCAATTCTGTTAAAAGTTTTATTTGATTAGTCAAAAATATACAGTTATATACATTATATATGTGATACGGAATTTTGAATTGACGCTTTGACTCTTTTATCTTTTCACTGCCATTATTATATTGGCAAAGAAAACCACGTATACGTTGGCGTCATTGCATCAAAACAAAAATGACAGCCGTGAGTTTACAGATAATAGAAATATACAGAAAACCATTCATAATATAATATTTAAAAAGATTATTTAAATATAAACACCTATTTTTTTAATTAAAATGACAATTCTCTCTATTTAAATTTCAACACTGTATTATCTGTACACTCGTGACTGTCACGTTTGATTTAAAGCAGTGACTCCCTCGTACAAGCAGAGGACGTTTTCATATTGCTAATAGAAAGTGTATTTAATATACTGGAAGACGCTGGTTATATTTATATATACGTTTCAAGATATTTCTGCACTCCATCGCAATTACTTGGATTTAGCCAGGTGACCGCCCTAAGAGGAAATTATTTATTACAAACCAATTATAGATACTACAAGAAAAATACGTTTTCTAGCAGCTAATCGGATTTGCTGCTGGAAATACACAACAATGCTGGGCTTCATTACAAAAATTAAATATTGTATAATAAAAACTTTCTATATATTCTTAACTGAGGAAATTAAATAACTATTGCATTTGTAATGAAAACTGCAAATAAAAAAAGTAAGGAAAGGCGAAATAAAGTTGTAGTTCAAACTGATTGTTTCAACAAATTATTCAATAAACGACTCCGTGAACAAAATATATATAATTGAGAAAAATATAAATGGCAGAACTGGCATAGATATCTAGATTGGCCATGAGCATAACAAAACAGGACGCCACCTATTGAATGAGATATAACGAGTCCCACCAATCAATAATACTACTGAGATGTATGTACAGTCCCATCTTAAATTTTTGAGACCTTCCATACCCTGAATAAATTCTTCAATGTCCAGAAGCCTTTATCACTTTTTAAGTATCAATGACCTTGCTCATACATCTTTTTTCTTTAAAAGAACTTATATTATCATTTTAAAATCTCACGTAATTTAAAAATTGCTATTTTAGTTTGTTTAAAGTTAGAATATTTTAAAATTCTGACGGTTAGAATTATTTGAAGGCCAAATTTTGGTTTAGTGACGAAAATTCTTCAGCGAAATTATAGATTAATCTAATGAGGGAATTTAAAAGACATAGCTGAAAATAATATAGTTTAACTATATTATTTTATATTATAATTCTTGTCCCATGACATTTAAATAAAAATCTAGGCGCAAAAAATTCTGTCCATGGTTTGCATTAGAATTTTGTTAAGTATAGAAAGTATTCTTATTATAGCGATTTTCTCAAGAAAAAACAAATTTGAGTTGGAATAGATAAATATCCTTTAAGCGTACAGAAATAGAGCCCGAGTGTAACTACCATTCGTTACATCTTGTATAGGGTCGGTTATATTTAACTTTAACAAACCCTTAAGTTTATTGAGCCTTTCCAACAATTTTCGTTTAAACATGAATCAGTATAAACTATAGGGATGATTTGCATAAATCTGGATGTATACTTTATATACGTATTGATTCTTTTAAAGTTTCTCACTGTATATTTAGAAATAGGTCATCTGTCATCTTACTATATAAAATATGATTTTTGAAATAGTACTTCATACGTTTATTATTCTTTTAGAACTTTTTACATTTACGAAGTCTAAATAATGTTGTAGGATGACTTTCGATACAGAAACTTCCAAGTCGACAATTGTACGGACGAAGGAGGTCACGAAATGATACTAGTGATTTGGACCTTCAATATCATTGTCAAATTATTAGAATTATTTAAAGGTTAAATGGAATTGAATTAAAAATTAACCTCAACATCAAGTACTGATGGGAAATATCATGTTACATAACAAATATGGTCTTATCTACAGAACTGCGTAGTGTTTTAGTGAGAAGAGTAGAGAAATAACAGACAATAACAGTGTAAATATTAAACAAGAACATAGTCAAACGAATATTTGCCTGTAAATAACCCATGTAAATTCAGTTGATAATAACTAAGAAAATACTACGCATTTCCGGATGTAGATGTATTTGGCCTTTTTTAGGTAAATTTTATTCTTTCTCACAATTTGGTGTCAACAATCAAGTTTCTCAATAAGTCCCTTGAAGCTTAAAATGCATTGATAATAGTTTTTATGGTCAAAGTCACTGGCATCATTACGTGCCTCTTTTCAACTTATACAACTTTAGTTTTGGAAATTTATTCATTGATGATAATCCTGTAAAATTATATGCAATTGTCCATTAAATAATACATCCTGTAAAAATATTATTTGTTAGTGAAGCAATAGTCTAAATTTGATATAATAATATCTAGAAAATAGGTATAATATCCAGACTAAATATTGGCCTTGATCAATTTTAAAAAGTTATATGTGATATACTTCATAATATTTTAGTCTAAGCTAAATGGATATAATTTGAAAAATAAGTGCATTATTTTTTTACATTAATAAGTAATAAAGCAGAAAAAAGAACACTTGGATAGTTTCACAAATTACATTTCACAATTTCATAATTATGCATCATTATGTATTTTTCTTTGAGAATTGTGTAACTGCCAAAACGATAGTCAGTGCTTTAAGTTTAATTTAACATTGAATTTAAATTTAATTTAAAACATGTTTCATCAATTCTATAGCGAATCGTCTATTAATTTAAATTATTTTATCATTTTTTAAAAAAGAATTTAAACATTTTTACTAATTCAAACTCAATACATATGCACTATCATTTTAATTAATATGACCAAGTAATAATTTAATGGAATTGTATTTCTAATTGATAATTAAACAAAAAAAGGACGCGTAATCTTTTATTAAAGGAATTCTTTCTTATCATTCAAGGTTTGTAATAAGAGAAATATACACGAAAGAGTATAATTAAAAGGCCAAAATTCTAAGATAAAAATTAAAATTAAAGTCGATGAATTTACATTAATTTGAATCGGTTAATTATTTGTTAAATTAAAGCTATTGAATATTTTCATGCACATGGGATTATTTTCATTTTTCTCCGATTAATAACGCATATATAGAACCAAATTGCTCACAAAATTATACTTTCGTTATCAATTAATTTAAGATCGTTAGATGTAAAAAAAAATCAGTTGCATTACGAAAATAAAAGTCTCGTTAGATTGATGTTATTATAACAAAATATTATACATACCAAAATTAAGTTCCGCAGCAAAGTACACCGGGTAGATGACCAACGCTATCAGAAGGGAAATTACTACGAACAAATAAATATACTTATTATATTATACGGTCGAACATAAAATGGAAAAATTAGTCAGTTTAATATTATTTTCCAATAGCTAATACTCAAAGATCTTTTGATAATCAAAAAATAAAAATTTATTGAATTCCTGAAATAGTATAGACTAAAATTGAGGACATAAGTGTATCGCAAAATATTGGTCTCTATTTCATTGTAAAAATATAAAAGTAAAATAATCGCATTCTGACAATAAAATACCATTATGCAACCAAATAATTGTCCTACAATTTAATACACCTGGATTCAGTATGTCGAGCACTGAAAGGAAAGTAATTGCAGGTATATATATATATATATATATATATATATATATATATATATATATATATTTGTATGTATGTATATAATAAGGTGTATTGACTTGTAGCGGGCGTTTTGTGACGCAATGGTGTTTTATTACCATAATGGTCATTATATCGCAATAGACTAATTTTTTGTGACGTACTGACGTCATCGCAGTGAGTAGAAGATATCTAAATTCCGGTCGACATTTTAAGCTCCAAAATAAAACATTAATTGAGACCTAAAAAAATTTAAAAAGAAAAAAAGACCACAAAATAAACTAAAAAAATGACCAAAAGAAGCCATCAAGCTTTATTTTCTTATTTCACCCTAAACTCCGTCATTAAAATCGTACCGATTAAAAAGAACGTGTTTACATCTACAAATACGTACGAGCTGCTCCCATGCAGAAAACCGCGAATCTGTAGTATTTGTGCTTCTCGCAGTGATCCTGGCATCTGAGGCCGAGGCCGGTCAGTATCGTGGCGGCTATGTCGGCAATCAGGCAGATCACGCAAAGCGCAGCGGCTGCTCTGATGTAAGCTGGGTGGCAGAACAAAAAAAGAAGAAGAAATGGTAAAAAAGGCCTCGCTTAATTTAACGACGATGTGGAATTGGGAACGATTGCGCGCGCGCGCACACACACACACACACACATACACAAAATGTGGGGTGCATTAAAAGTTCGATGTCGATGCTCATTTTCTATATTTAAGTTAAAAGCGAGGCGGGGGATACGCAAAGAATTAAGCTCCCGACTCGTTTTTCACGCGGGCTCCCGCCGAGCGCGCTTTTTCAACTCCGGGCTTTTGAATTAGAAATGAGGGGCGGTGGGCGGGCGGCTCGGAAAATTGAAGAGAGGATTTCATAATTCATTAGACTTCCTTTTTTGAAATTGTCATTTATCAGTTTAAAAGCGATCGTTCCGGCTGAATTTTATTGATTGAAAGTTAATAATTTAAGGAAGGAATACATTAGCAATCTGGCATCTAGTCTGGGCAATTTTCAATTATTCATTCGACTTCATTGAAATGTACAATTAAAATTATCAAATTTAAATGCGAACGTGTATTGTTCTGGATCTTTTATTTTTGTAACGAAATCTCTTTTCCGCTAAGATAACCCATTTAAAAATTTTGAAATTTCCATCTACTCCGAAATTGCATTGCGAACATTTTCAGAATTTAAGTTGCACGAGTTTCTACATAAGGGAAACTTTTCCACTGGTCTATTTTTTTTTCTATCAAAATATTCCATTCGTTCTTTTTTATTTCATTCTAGTGTAATGATACGGAAAATTATTCACAATTATCTTAAATCGCAAACTATATTATATTAAATGTCATATACCAATTTTATTCTGTTTAATAAATGATACCTAAAATATTTCCAGATAAATCTGGATAATTTAATATATTGTATAAAAGGATAAATAATTTAAACACGAATATTGATCAAAGCTATTTGAGTCTCTCGTAGTATTCTTGATACTTTAAAATCTAACTCGTATAAGGTTTTACAAAATGAATATAATAATATAGATAATATATTTAATACATGTATATAATACATTGATACATACACTTTCAACGTATATAATTGTAACTGTAAAGATGCATTTTTTTATAACGATAAAAAAATATATCCTCGCCGAAAGTAGGCGAGTAATTTGTGTTTTGAAAATTTTTTGTAAAAAATAAATATAAACAAATTGCAAATTTAAATTCAGTTTGATAACTGTTCGTACTTTGATAAGTATGCATATTCAAAAAAAAAATCGAACAATAATTTTTTCTGCAACGCAAACTTGTAAAATCTGTATAGAAAATGTTTTCTGATATTTCTCCAACGCAGTGCAAAAGAACTTGCGAATATAAAATTTCTCTACAGAAATGTATATAGAATATTATTAGAAACTTCTAGTGTTAAAGAGACTTGATAGCACATGTTCTCTGTATTTACATTCACCGAACCATTCCATGAATGGTTTTAACTATCCGACATAAGCATAATTTTGAACTTTTATATTCAGCTAATCGTATATAATTAATAAAAAGCGTTTGTTTTACTTTTCAGTTTGCGATGTAATTTTTGAACGTGTTACGATTTTTCCTTATGCCAGACTTTTTTTCAGTTAGACACCTGTTACAGAACATATAAAAAGTGTATAATACGGCTGATGAACACAAATCATGAAGTTTGCCTTATTCTTCGATCGATTGACAAGAACCTTATTATTTTCGAATCAATCAAGGTCGCTTTCAATCGCCAATAACTTCATAATCAGTACCTTGATTCGAACCTTATACATCAATTATCTGCGCTCCCAGCGAAGTTTTTACAAAATTATTATACTATTTAAGATATACATGCTATTTATAAAAATCTCACGCGGATACGTTTTTTTTTTTAATACCCTCCATCTCCAACCTACTCGCCCAAAATATATCAAATACACTCTTTCGAGGGATTGAGTGTGTATATATATATATATATAGATTTAATCTACTTGAAAATTATATATAATTAAACGTGAACGTGAAAAAAAACGAGTAAAAGCGGTAAAACTCTTGGCCAACTCTCACAATTAGTTATATATAGCTCCCAACCGCCATATTACGCGCCGCCTTTGCGGCTCTATTAATTTTCAGCGTAATTAGTCCCGCGCGACTGCTATATACACACACACACATATATATATATATATATATATATATATATATATATATATATATAACAAGAGTGCACAAGGAAGGAGAATCGCCCACGCCGAAGGAAGAGCTTCAAAGCTCTTCCTAATAGCTTTAACACTGTGCACGGGGGTCGTGAAGGCCAAACGATCGCCCAAGTTTTCCCTCCCCAAGAGAGAGAGGGAGAGAGAGAGAGAGAGAGAGAATATTCCAATTACAGATGACAGATAGAGCGAGGAATAGGAGGAGAAGGAGAAGGAGGAGGAGGGCCGAGATGAAAGAGATGCCCCCCCCCCCGAACACGAACTTGTTGGCAGAGGAACTGCAAAGGGTTACGCAACTGTAAAGCTTACACATACCTACATACACACACATGTATATTCACGTATACAGTACTTACCGACGTCTCTGGACTGATAGCAGCCGGGCGGATCGATCATGTTGAAGGGCAGCGGGGTGGGCGCGTTCTCCTCGATGCAGTGGGCAAAGAGGCCCTGTCGCCAGCCGAGCGCCATCAGCCAGTCCGAGGAGGCCAGGCCCATTATCATCAGCAGTATCACGATCACTCCGCAAATGAAGGCTATGACCTGGAAAAATAAAGAAAGAGAGCGTGAGAGAGAGACAGAGAGAGAGAGAGAGAGAGAGAGAGAGAGAGAGAGAGAGAGAGAGAGAGAGGGAGAGACCGAGTGCTTTTTATATATAAAGCCAATTGTCCTTTTCGTCTGTTTGCATATGTCATATAAAAGGCATATATGTCGCTCAGCCAGCACAGCTATTCAGGGTCATGTCAGTTGTCGTTTAGTCATTTTTTATTACGACGCGTGTATACATATACATATGTATATATATATGTATGTGTGTATGTGTGCGTGTGCGTGTGTTAAATATGCCGTTAAATAGTTTAGTACATTTAATGTTGTTAGAACATTTTCAGGAAAAAGTTTCACAAATTTTGTTTCGTTCGTTTTTCTTTCCGTGCCAAGGCAGCTCATATCCGATTCCCTAATAATCCTAACGAGCTCCACAGGATAAAACAAGGACGACGGCTGAAGCGTCGCAATTTAGCCAGCCAAAAAGAATAATTATTTTATTCAATATCTTAAGACTTATGACATGTGAGGTACGCACACCAACAAATGACTATGTATAAAGATGATGGTTAAATGGCCTAAACTTCAATTTCGACCAAGTAAGCGAAGCTATACGAATACAACGTATAATTTAACAATCATTGCTTGAATATATTCTTCCATACAATATATCAAAACTGCAATCACGCTAAACGTTATTTGTAATAAAACGCCAAGTTTTGGCTATAGATGACATATATATGATCTGAATGTCCCATCAAATAACCGATGCTCTGTCGATCTTTGAATGTAATAATAATCAAATTAGAATGTGATTGTAAACTTTTCTATTAGTCATAGAGGGGCAAGGGTCTTGAATTTTATGAGTACGAAGTCAAATAAGTTTATTCCTGATCCCTTCTTTTATAATCTTATGTAGTTTACTCATTGGTGCGTTTACCTTAAATGATAATTAATTTATCTCCAGAATATACCTACAAATACAAATTTATACATTGTCCATTTATATTGGGTTAACATAAGGATATACGCTTGAGAAAAGGTCACCTTTTTGTATTGGCATTTTTTTTTTTTACTTTTGTTGAATTTTTGTCTTATTTTTATTTTTTTTATATAGTAGCTTATAGTTTCTAAATTAAGCACAACCACAGACAATAAAGTCTGAGAACGAAGAAAAAAACTCATATTCATAGGTTTTTGGACTCTTCGATCCGATTCCAAGTTGATACTGACGCAAATCAAAGCTTTTTTTTCCATAACCTGAATAAAAGCAATGATTTTAAATACAATGGAACATTCACAAACTAGCTGGTCAATTTTCCCGTGCATTTTTAACCGCCTCCTATAAAGGAACGGGGTTTTAAATGCGATGAAAATAAAAAACAAAAAACCAACCTCATTAATTAAGTTAAATGAATTATTTATTTTAAAAAATTTACTGCACAAAGTATAATCATGCTATATATTAAACAAATAAAACGCGCGCGTGTATACAGATAGAATTTGCACAGATAGAGCACGCATTAATCAAAATTAAAAATAAAATACAGTTGATAATAATTCATAAAATCGACGTGCCTTTTAGTTTTAACTGCCCCCCCCCTCCACACACATAAAGCTTCTAAGTAGCTTTTCATCGACCTAACGCCATCGTCCAGTCCAAAATGGGTCGCGAGGCTTATATCTGTGAACTTTTCCCAATTTAAATATTGGTTTTTCTAATTATAATCGTAAAATAACCCCAGATTTGGACCGATACAGTCAAGCAGTATTCTTGGATTTAGATATGGCTAATTCATAAAATATAAAAAACAAAATAATATTTATCCAAATTGTTACTAAATTATTAAATATTTCTTTGAATTGTGATAATAGTTATCGAAATTCATTTGGATTTTTGTCGAACGCTAAAGAATTTATCGTACTTTCAATAAAATATGTAATTATAGAACTATCTTTGAATAAAAATTTGTTGGATAAAATCAACAACTTAATTATACTCAATTACTCAATTTTTGGATTACTGTGAGAATTAAAGTGATTAAGTAATAATATAATTTTCTTTGCTTTAAGTTAATGAAGCTTTTGCTGTGATTGCAGAAAATATTAAAATTCTTGATTGTTCAAGGCGCGAGATTCGGCTGAATGTACGTATGATGAAGATGGCCGGATATATATAAAAAAGCTAAAAAAAATCAAATTAATAAAGTATATTATGATTAGAATAAAGCAATATGTTTGGAATTTCATTATTTTCACTTTAATAATATTCTCCTTATTAATTTAATTTAAAACGATCAAATATTTATTTAATTCGATTGTATCGATGTTATGTATAAGGCTACAATATTCATATTTATTTTATATTTTTTATTAAATCCCGTAGAATAAACTTTGTGCAATTTTGCGGAACACGGAAAAAATTTCATTAAAATTTAAGACTTTACTCCTATAGATTGTTATTGATTCGTTTAGCGCATTTAAGAGAGAACAAAATCTTTATACTAGAATCATCAAAATCGTGGATACTCTACATACATCAAGACATGGGATAAAGGTTTAATATTTTGATAAAAAAGAACTATTTTTAACACTTTTATTTAATTTGAAATTTGAAAATATTATTTTCCACTTTGATCCAAAACATCGAGCCTTTCTACGCAGTAACGTTAAAACAAACATTATTGCTAAATCCTAAAATTCGCCAGACAGTTGTTTTAAATAAAAATGCTATTAAAATTTTGACTAAAATCGAATAACAATATTGCTCGAGCTCTGCTTTCAGCCAGATACGTAATTGAGAAAAAAGCCTTTCGTATTTTCGTAATCCCTCGCGTGTGCACCATTTCTATCGGTGTACTTCGTCAAATAAAATTTTAGAAGCTAAGAAGAATCTTTGTATCTGAAACGAGGCTTACTATATTTATTTTACTAGAAATGATTTCTTTTTTTGTTCAAATTATATTCATGTAACTCGTCCTTCGTTATTTTGAATCAATGAAGGAAAGAAGGATTAGGTCAAAAGGTCGAGAAAGATGATATCACCTATATTTTCATCTATTTTAATATAAATGTAAAAATAAAATGTGAACTTTATGTCATAATTGTAAATATATTAATGATTTTTCTATTACAGAAATTGTTGCCAATAGTAACTAATGAAGTTCGAAATACATATATTTTTTGTAATCTAATACATATTTTATGAAAATTCCTAGAAAATTACTGAAATAACAAAATTACTAAAAAATTACTAGAATTCTGAATGAAATTAATGTAGTCCTTGAATTATTAGTTAAATTAAATTAGTTAAATTAGGTAAATAATTAAATCACCTTAGTCGTTCTAGAGGAACCGTAGCGGTTCAAAACGTGGGGTACCGAAGATAAATTTGAATTTAAGGTGATGGGGGCAGTCAGGCTGTCCTGGTAGTATAATATATTATAGTGTAAAGACTGTAAGACCCATAAAAACATTTATTGATATAACTCGACGCTAACATCGTTATTTTTTTTCCGCGAATTCCAAATTAAAATACGCTCAACCGAACGAATATAATACATTTCTTCTTGACGACATTGTGATCCGACAACGCGCAAGCCTCCAGAAATCCCATTCGAAATTACAAGCCTGCGTGATTTTTTGATCGATAATATGTTTTTTTTTTTTTAAGTTTTATTTTTTTTTTCTTCTTTTTTTAACCGCACCAATCCTCCCTATTACAACTCGACGTTCATTTCGGCCTTTAAAAACGCTGCCGGGGCCACCCGCGGTCGGGTCCGCGAATAAAATAATGAAAAATACAACTTCCGCGGCGCAATTTCGCGAACAATGTCGCGCGTATATGCGCTTCTATTTTGCGGAAAGAGATAAAACGCACGGCATGTAAAAAAAAAGCTGACGCATATATATACATATATAGAAGTAGTAGTAGTAGTAGTAGTAGTAGTAGTAGTAGTAGTAGTAGTAGTAGTAGTAGTAGTAGTAGTGGCAGCAGCAGCAGCAGCAGCAGCAGCAATAGCAGCCGTACCTCCTCATATCTCTCGGATAAAAATACGCGGAGGAGTTAATAAATCAATAACTATGGACATCGGCTTTTGAAATTCGCACGCGCTATATAGATTGAGATATCGCGCTATACTGTCAACCGGATTGGTCATTATTGCGGCTTAACGTCTGTTAAAATGATGAAAGTGTGTTTTGTGTGTATAGGCGAGTATGTTAGATAACGATAACACAACCCTTTTACCTATATTATACTTAAAATTCTAACCGGTAGAAAAGAAGTGCAGCTGTGTACTTTTTCAGCTATTTCATGCCAATCGTTTAAATTCAATTATACGTAGCTACATGTATCTGTTATATACATCAGGATTAATATCACAGCGAAGGCGAATATACTTTATATTGTAATATTTTGTCCGTCAATATTCCGGAATCCATCGATTATCAGATAGGTATATGACATTATATATTATGTGTGTGTATATTATAACACGAATAAAATGTAGCCGAAAATTTTAGCCCGATGTAGAAGCGAAGTGGCCGATGTACTCAGTGCAGCGTGCAATTTAACATCCGTTATGCAAATTGGGCTTTTTGTTACATCCGGATGAATATAGTATATATATATATATATATATATATATATATATATATATATATATATATATAGATAAAAGCAAATATGCCATATTGACCAACTCGATGTTCGCAAATCCATCAGTTAATATCGGTTGAATATGATATTATATTTTAGAGCTTCAGTAAATAATCATGCGTTACGCAATTCGTTTTATAGAAATTTCAGGCGAACGTATATATATATATATATATATATATATATATATATATATATATATATATTTACAAACACATCGTAGACCTCCGTCGCTGATTAGCACCGATATTTGGAAGCATAATAGGGCGACGTTAAATAACATAAAAAAAAATATATATATATAATAAATGCTCGTAAGATCATAGTGTCGGTGTATAATTATATCTATATCATTCGAGTACGGGAACTCGCGGGAAACAGTGCTAATTGGAATAATTATATATATATATATATATATATATATATATATATATATATATATATATATGTATATGGATTAATGGAAGAAAAGTGTAATAATATAATTGTTTCTTTAATATTATTTATACGCTTCAAACTTTATACGCAGACGCATAGAATTATATTATTGCCCCTCACATAAAGTTTCTCATAAAAATATATACTTCTTCTTCGTCAAAAATAAATAAAAAAAAAGAAACAAATTGTTTCTTCTGGTATTTGTACGACGACTGATATACGAAATAAGAGATTTAAGGTCTATTTCAGATATACGGACCGGTATATCTATAATGGAAATCGGAAGTGCACGAAATACCACAATATATATATATATATATATATATATATATAATAAAAATGTATCAGAACTTCTAGAACTTCAATATATATTTTGATACATTTTGTGTCAGCTATATAGATCTTGATATAATTTTAAAATTAAAACGTATATCAAAATAAATCACAGGTTATTCAAGTGTATTAAGGGATAAGAAAGAAACTGTGTCAATGTATTTAAAAATATTATGGAAGTATACATGAAACTATGTTCCCGTGAAGCATTGAAATATTTCAAAATCTGATACAAATCAATCGTTTTTCAACATTTTTCTATAATTGGATACATTTTGACATATCTTAATGTATTTTGATTAAATTCAGTCATTCCACAGGATTTGCATAGATATTACAAAGCTAGAGTTGGAGATTTCGAATATATTATTTGCATAAATATTACTTGTACTGCTGTGTATATAGAAGCAAACCGAACGGGGAAGAAAATTTGTTTATCACAACTCAGTGAAGAATTTGAACGATGCCAGTGGTACATGTGCTATTCTCAAAATTTGCAACAGCTGTCCTTACATTTAACTTAAAATATGTCATACTCGTAGAATTATTGTTGCTAGTTCCTATAATAATTACATAATACATAAATCATATAAAAAAACTTATGAAGAAAAACTTGAAAGTGACGTAATGATAAATTTATAAGAAAAAAGTGTTTCACAGATCCAAAATATATGGGTCTAATTCTGAAGCTTTCTAAGTTACACCAAAATTATTGTTCAGGGTAGAAGTATCATAAAATGTAAAATAAAAGTATACTTCTCAAGCGGATAATTTATTTTAAATTAAATTCACGATGACAAGGAGGCAGTCCAGATGTTCTAAGGCACGTACCAACATATTTTATCTAGAGGGAACAAGTTCAACATATTTATGATCTTTATAAAATAAAATAATGCGAAGCGTCCTACCTTAGTCATATAAATTATAAATTCTCAATAATTTTGTTCCTCAATAATATAAATACCGATGTATACTTTATGAATGCGGTAAATGTCAACATTGGTGCGTAAGTTGATTATTTAGCCCGCGAGACAGTTTATCTTAGGAGGTAAGGATTAACTTACAAACTAGTTTGGAGTCGTCTTTTATAGTACGAGTCGAAAAATCGTGATAAACTTATGATTTCTGGATTAGAGTGGTGTCAAAACGTTTATCGTTTGTGTTAATACGTCCACAAAACCACACAATATACAATATAGTTTTGCGGTGATTTGAGTTGAGAATTTGACATCCGTGCTCAAACACTCTGTTATTTCCAATTATGTAGCGAATTAACTAAAAATTTTCAATTATATTGGCAGCATCGTGATCAGAAAAAGGACATTTATATATTGTTAGCTGAATTCATAAAGGTATCTTTGCATAATATTCATATGCTTGCTCCCACGTTTAATTTATTATTTCTGGTTACATGACTTACCAGAAACACAGAATCTGACGATTTAATAAGTGAATTATTGAAAACATTTACCCTTGCGCAAACTGTTTTTTAATATTTGATAATATTTTTCGTGATCTTGAATGAAAATTCTATAGAATTGAAGGGGAAAAATTAACGAGGCTAGACTAATACTCGAATGTGACAGATAAAAGATTAGCTTCAGTTCTAAAATTTAATATTGCTCTTGACTAAGAAGGCAGGTTAAGTCATGGTAGTTCAGGAGAAGTTCACTAAAGGTGTATATATATATATATATATATATATATATATATATATATATATATATATGTATGTATATATAAAAGGCTTAATTTAAAACCTGTATTAAATGATTAAATATATTTTTTAGTTTGTAATTCCAAAATATTTTCTTATATTAATATAAAATTTTGATATTTATATTTGAAAATTTTATCATCTATAGAACTATACGTAAGATATTTGCCCGTTTTTTCAAATATTTTCATAAAATGATAGTTTTAATTTTTCTTCACCGAATGTCCGATATTTGCCAACGAGGAATAAAACAAAATTGCGTAAACACTTTTTCCAATATACATTCATATTTTGCTCCATATTTTCATTCGCCTGTTTACACTTGGATCCTCCAATAAAACTACTCGTTAGGACCGATGCAGAGCAGAAATCGAGAATTTGCCTTTCAATTAGAAACAACGAATTCCTCTGAACTCGAGCAATTTTTCTGTCTTATTTCCCACCCCCCCCCCCTCCTGTAATTTGGAGAAAATTAACGACCGATTCCGAATGACGGCGAGGCCGTCCTCGCCGACGCGGGACAAAAGCGCAATCGTAACGCGCGCGCATAGCGCAAAAGTTTTGGTTTCAATAGAACGTCGAAGCATCACTTCCGTTTGAAAAATATCCGCTACTCCGTGCCCGGGAGATGGAGGGGGGCGGTGTGGTGCACAGTTCGAAACGATGCACTGCCCCAGGGAGGGAGAGAGAGAGAGAGAGAGAGAGAGAGAGAGAGAGAGAGATAGCCATCGGATGCATTCCCCGCGAGTTTTCCGGGCGTCGTCGTCGGTCGACTATAACGCCAAAGCTATATGCAACGGAGCAGGCCCGCGGGCTAAAACACTGAAGGCGATTCTCAGAAGTGAACGCTGCTATTCTATATTTGCGATCGAAGTTTACTAAACATTTTCGAATATTCCAAAACGCACCAGGTGTTAGGAAGGAATAAATAAATAAATAAATAAATAAATAAAAATGTTTTTTTTTTCGTAGATACGATTTTTAAAAGAAACTGTATATAGAAAGAGAGTGAACAAAAAAGTAATATTATAATTGAAGGTGAAAAAAATTACACAATTGCAAATGATACGTTAAGGATGAAATGTTCGATTAGGAATGCGCGTGCGCCCTGTACAGAAAAGTATTCCAAATAAAATTTTGACGAACTGAACATCCGGGATAAAATCATGAAATTCCAGCTACCGTTACATATTTTCACATAGAAAAGTACGGACTTTCCGATGCAGAGCCTACAAATTTTCTTTTTTTTCTCAAAAATTTCTTCTTTATTATTTGCAATAATTTTGATTTTTTATCGTTTTTTTATTTTGTTATTTTTTAGTTCATATTTTACCTTTTTTCAAGCATAAGTGTAATCAAAATTTATACATTTATTTTCACTTTTTTCTCTTTTCCTCACTTCTCATTGCGATACTTTATAAGTAATAACCATATGTGTATCATATATGTTATTACTGTTTTGTGGATTTGTTTGTTCGCTTGTTTGTGTATAAATAGGTTTTAATTTCGCAAAAAGTTTTAATGTACAGATCCTCATTTCTCCATATATTACAAACTATTAGGCGACCTGGCAATCCAGATCCTGACATTATGAGTCGGCGCCAATATTCATAATTCTTAAATTTATTTATCAAATTTTTGAAAATTTTTCGTGCGTATTTAAACTTACAACCTTGTGGCTTGAAGACTAGCGTAAGAAAAAGAACAAAGGGAAATTATGTTATCGGAGCGTCGAGATTTTGGCTCGTTCGCGCCATGTATGTTTGAATTCTATATTTCTGGTCGTCCAAGCAATTCGATTCCACTTCTACATAAATATAACGATTTCTTATTTATTCGCGGTTGACTGAACTCTCGACCCGATACTGTACTATAGAAAATTATATAGCAGATAGTTATTTTATGTTCAGATACAGCGCGCTTTGTTTAAAATGCATATTTTTAGAGATTCTATTGGCTAAACAATCTCCATTTCATTCTGTTGAAATCAGGATAATACGTATCAAAATGAAATAAATCATTGTCGCAACTACTGAAAAGTACTGCTAAATAATTCAAGTAAATATTTTATTGATATTATTTAGATAAATAATGCTTTACTTTTTTCAATAGACAAAAAAAGCGTTTTTAAGAGTTATACCAAGGTAGATGAAAATATTATAATATATGAGCTTAGTGATTTTTAATTTCTATGATAATTATTTTTAAATTTTATCCGACTATAAAATAATCAATTCATCTTTAAAGTAATATAAGCGAGAAATGAGAGGAGGCGTCCAATTTTGAAATGTCCTATATTCTTTATTCTAATTTATTTTAAATTTCCGAGCCTTATTAATAAACTAACGTAATTTAATGATCACCACAGTCTGACAGTCATATTTATCAGTTTGATTTATTGTTCATTTCATAACTAAATTACAGTAAAGGTTGAGCTTTTAAAAATTAAAAAATGCGATATATTATATTCCTTTTTTTATTTTTCAAGAAAACATCTCAGACATATCCATTTTTTTTCTATACTTTTCTCTAAAAAGAAAAAAAATTATTTCTTTAAATCTACGAGAAAAAAAGATACGATTCACAAAGAATAATTATAGAAATGTCCATGAGATCGATCGATATAACCTTTAAAAGATTGTATATAAAACAATGTAGTTTGCGAGAAAACACGTTTGAATTTTTTTTTACCTCGGTAAATGCGTTATACGCGCTCTGAGTTTGGCTCGCGCAACCTGCGACTTAGCACCGGACTTTTCGCCTTAAAACTTTTGTCGAGATCTTCTTGAAGCGCGTGAAAACGAATTTTTCTTTTTCTTTTTTTTTTTTTGAATGCAAAAATTATAAACGTCGACTTTTTGGAATTGTTAGATGTTTACCGATTCTCTGGATGAAAAATTTTATCGAAGGATGACGGGGGGGGGGTTATTTTCTATTTACTGCTTTCATCATTATAGCTTTGTCAAAAAAAGACTCTACCGTCACGCAAAGATTAGGTAAGACGAGGTTTTTACGAGGACGTAAAAGCCAAAAGCTTCCTTGCCAACCTGAGATTGATGGTCCCTTTTGCTTTTCTACATGAAGTTAATCGCGAAATTTCTGCTCTAATTGTGAATTTCTGCATATCCTTTATATTGATATATAATATAAATTATATTTTATTTATATATATATATATATATATATATATATATATATATATACACAAACAATCACTGCTGCTGAATCATATGAAATCAAAATTTTAAAATCCATACAGCGGTTCAAAGTATATGATTTAAGAAATCACGTCACTTTTTTCTATATTTCTATATCAGTCATAAAACGTGCACTTCTGTAAAAAAAAACCGAGATGAGATTATTATATCAGTGGTAAACGATAAGAAAATCTATCTTTAATCGGGCATTTTTAACGGCGAACACGTCAGCTCTCCAATGAAAGTGTCTTCATTATGGCTGTCAATAATATACCAATCGAATAATGCATCTCTTATGTGCGGAGAGAAAGAAACTCGTGAAAATATCGATAAACCAATGGCTCCAATGTCCCATTCTATCCGCATATGCCGCATATTTCATTTGATATATATATATATAGTTTGAATTTTCAATAACCAATTTATTATTCTCAATTCTTCTATATAATTCACAGCCATAACAACTTATTCCGTTCTCGAGCAAGTTACATATACGTAAAAATTATTTTTGAAAACGTTATATCGATAAGATAAAAAAAAGACTTATGAGAATGTATTCTTGACCGTTCCTTATTGACATTTCGTTGTCGGAATGGTGAGAAATTCATCAAAATTAGCTCGAAAAATACGAAACATTTTTAAAAAATTTCAAATAAATTGTAATAAAAATTGTAAATTATGTAATATCACTTCAAATACCACGCCCCATATGACTTGCGTATAAACCAGAGTTTTTAGTGCGCATATTTAGCAAAATAAGTTTGTTTCACTGAAAAAATGTCTGTTATCACGTAAATATTTTCCTGTTTGGCACCAAGTAAATTATTTTCTTCAATGGAGGAAGTATTTGTGTGATGCAAGATGAGTCCACTTAAATCAAACCACGTCGTCTTAAATCTATTGTGAATAGTTTCTTAATTTAAGCAAATGTTTTACTTTAGCTTTTTTTCAGTGTAGAATGAGAATAATACGATATACTTAAAATAAACTGTGTGCTTTTTGTTGTATATGCATTTTTTCCGTAAAATACGATCTATATAAAAATTATTATCGTTCTGATGCTAACGAGATTTCTAAGGATTTTTTGTTGTTGTTGAAATCTAAATTTGGAGATACAAAAAACTGCACTTACTCAGGTAGCTTAAAAAAATTCTATCAGAAATCAGAAGCTAATTTGTACCATTTTTATTGTATTAAAAAGCATTCAAGTTTATGAAATATCTTTCTATTCGGCAATTCATCGAAATGTATATATATATTACAAATGTATATATATTACACCTAAACCTATATATATTTGGATTAAGATATAACTCTGCTGAATTGGTAGTTCAAATCAGTCTGAGTAAATATAATCAAGCTATTGACATATCCGTTCCGTTCTAAAATCAATTTAATTCTCCCCACGTTAAAAAAAATAAATTAATTTACAACGTTACTTTAATTTTAAAGTAAAAGATATGAGAAAAAAGCTAAAGGTTAATTTAATGGATGCATAATTTTTAGTACCTGACTGTCAACAAGTTAGAAATTATTTACGATTTATCTTTTGATGCAATTTATAGCACTTCATACGCCTGTACTTCGGACTGTGGATAGGTCCATATGCATTTAGTATAAAGTAACGAGGTCCGTACTTAATTACACGAGAATGAAAGAATGGATCTCTTTTATCTATACTTAAATAACATTATATTTGTATTGGCACTAATACACATTAAACGAGTATGAATTTATAGTTTTAAAAGTAGATAAATCTAAAAAGCATTTCTTGGCTTTATATTGAATGATGAAGGAAAAAGTTGCCTTCTTCCAGAGGAACGATGTGAGTATCTAGATTTTATACTTGATACTAGTAAATACCGGAGAAAAAGCGAAATTCAATTCAAAGAACTTCTTATATCGATCGTATTTTGCTCATCTGTTAGGGTTTTCAATTTCCAGCTGCCCTGCTATATCGTATAAGATCAGCTTTATTTCTAAATTAAATATGCGAATTGAATAATAAATTATGAAGATTTGGATTACATAATAAGGTTACCAGAGTTTTTACAAACTTCTATTTAATTCAGCGAAATAAAATAGTATTTTTCTCGAATGCATCTATGACATTGTTGCGAAGGTGTTTATGACGAAGAATCTACGATTATAGCTTTAAATTAAAAGAGGAAAGATTCAGCAGTATTAATTATTTAGAATTATTAACCATTTTTATGGGCTTACGTAACTTTGTCAATTATTTATCATTCTGTGATATTCATTTGAAGGTAGATAATAATACATATCTCTTATAGGACAAGACCCTCAGTATCTCATTTAATAAATTAGTTCGTGATATTTAGAAATTTTGAGAGATGAGAAATTTATGCTTATTTACCTTATATATAAAGATATCCTCCAGAGAATGCTATGCCATGCTTTGAATATCATAATCAATCGATTTCGAAAATTCGAAATGGTTTTTTACCCCATAAATTAATGCTAAATGTAGTTTTAATTACTTTGGTCTCCTCTCGCATTGACGCTTCCACTATGTATGGAAATAAATTCTACTTTAATGTATTCCCATCTTTTTCCTTTACTAAATATCAGAAAAGCTTACCAGATAAATTTATCGAAATAGTTATCTAAACTGAGTGAACTAGTCGACGGTGGTACCCCTTTGGTTTTTATCTTTCCTCATACGAAAATCAATATTTTTAAAAACTTTTATTAAAATTTTTAATTCCATCTTGTAAAGCTCTGATTAGATCTGATTCACCCACTAGTTAAACGCATTATCCTGACAGCATGGAAATTTGCAAGCAAGCGTTAAAGAAATGCTCGTCAAACGGCACAACAAATAACTTAACGGAATCGAGAATAGAAATCACTCAAAAAGATTATAATTTAATCTCCGAAAATGGCGATGTTTCTTTTTATAACGACGTCTGTCAACTTTTTTACTGTCAATTACGCAAATATTTGAATTTCTTGCCAAAGATTTTAATGGTGGCGCATTCCATAGCCGATTGTATTCAACGCGATGTGCGATTCCACTTATTTTAAATGAAAACAATATAAAAGAGCCTTTGAAAAAATTTTTTTCGATGGTATTTACGAAGTTTGTTCGATGACTGAAATATTCGGACAAATAGACGGCCAAATGAAGATTTAGATCTGCTACCACTCGGTGAAAAAGCCATAATTTTATTATAGTGTTAATGGTTGAACATCGGCTTCGAACGGATATGCCTTGCTTCAAATCAACAATATACATAAAAAAGAGTTTGGTGTTGAAATGTAACCATTTTGTTGACCATTCTTTTTCTCTTGATAAACAAAAACCTTTATAGCCAGTACTATTTCCTGTTATATTTTTAAAAGAGCAAAAATTAAGACATAAATACAGTATCCTCCGAAATACATTCAGTCCTAGTGGACAAGAGTGCAGAACAATTTTTATAGAAAAAACATAATGATGAAAAATTAACATCTACATTAAAAGGAGTAGATATCGGTATCATTCAACGCGCCGTAGGATATAGATTCAAAGTCTAGAGTGTTTCAAAATTTTTGCAATTTATCAATCAGTCCACAGAATAATATCTTTGCAGATTACTTAATCTAAGTATTTATTTAATTAGGTTAATACATTTATATACTTATTCATTATATTTTTAACGGACTATATATAACCCTTTTACGATATATGCACATTTAACGAGCTTAATTTCTTCCAGTGATAAAATCCGATAGGCACTGTTTGTAAAGTGTCTTCGAAAATTTCGGTTGACAGGATTAAAATCGAAATCCTGTCTATTGAGTATTCTCGGATTCGGAAAGTAAACTCTGTCGTTTAACGATGGTCAACAAACCGATGCTTTTTGCCATGTGAGCTCACGACTGCTTTAAATTAATATATTTTTATATATCATTCTGATCTCGTATTTGTTCGCGCTTTTACAGATTGACCTTTATAAAACTTAGCTTTGTAATTAATTAAACGAATGAATAATAAAAAAAAAAACAGTGTACCGTTCTCTGAACAGACAGAAGTGTAGTTCTCCGGACGAGGCTTGAATATCATTTCACGATAAAAGCAATTTATCTAAGTGACGTTCGATCGAGATTATGTAATAATTGAAGAAATCCAGACCGCCTTCTTTCAACCCGTCTCTTTCCAAATTTTTGTTTGTTTTATCACTACTTTCCAACCAATAAAAATAGAATGAATCATAATGGCGCGACGCTTGACCCGGGTGGTTTTTGTCCTTTGTCCTCGATGGACTGCAGCTCCGTCAGACCACCACTACTACAAGTACGAATCTTCCAGGACAATTATAATTAATGACCGTGACAGAAAGCTCGCTTTATAATCGTTTTCCACAATAGTAATCAAGTTTTCTGTCACATTACCTCGCATATTACGCTGATTATGACAGTCAGATTTTATTCCAACGTCCTTCTGAATAAAAAGCATGATTTTAATGATTTGTAAATGGTTTAATATTTGATCTCTCTCCTCGAGTTCCCTTTTACCTCCTTTGCATATATATATATATATATATATATATATATATATATATATATATATATATATATATATAAGTAAAAAAGAAAATCAGAGCACGGGAATAATATTAATAAGCAGTATAGTTGGCAGTTGTTATAATCATAATTGAATACTTCATTGGAAATCGATGGCGAAACTGTAGACCGAGCAGGAACTTCAGCGTGCACGCGGGGATTTATTAATCCTTATCTTAAAATAACGCATTGTTATAGTAGTGCGCACCAAATTAATGTGTTGCGCATCCTTTGTTGGGCTCTGGCTTTCTCGCATCCGCGCCATAATGAAAATACGGATATACGAAGGATGTTTATTTAAAAGTGCTACAAGCGCCCTTACCGTTATATAAATAAAGCAAGCAACGCTCTTTTGTTGTGCACCTTCATAAATTTGCACGGTATAATGATAGTTGGCGTAATAATCGAATTAATAATTAAATTGATCTATTTTTATATATACCATGAAGGCTGTAGCATACAATGGTATATACCACTTTATCAATTTCAAAAAATCCATCTTTCGAAGAATTTTAAAATATTCTCCGAAACCCTTTTGGTGCTCCGAGAAAGTCCAACTGTACTTTTCCTTCATTTTATTTGAGCTCTCTCGTACCTTTGAAAAAGTGCCGAAGAACTTCAAAAACAGGTCTTTCTTAAAGTAACATTTTTTTTCCTCGTCGTGTTGCCATTTCCTCGGAAACTGAACTCTCAATTGATTTAAGCGAACATTTCACTAAACATTTGCTACGGGCAAAAGTATATAGAGTTCTGTTCAAATTTTGGAATTCAATACAAGCATAATTAATACTAATAATAATAATAATAATAATAATAATAATAATAATAATTAAAAAATATATTAAAATTAGATTATTAACTTTTATTATAGATTATATTAAATTGTCTATTACTCTCTAAAGTTTAAATAGCGAATATTAGACACATTAAAGAACTGGTCGTGAGAAAAATAGTTAAAGCACTCCCTATAGAAATCGACGCAGTGTATGTTTCACTTCGCTCTTGCCGAAATGTGTCACTCTATCAATAAAGAGCGATTTGAGACACGCCCGTGTAACAATGCGACGGTGTACCTTCGTCGTACTCTGCGATCAGGTGGCGATCCGCTGCTTTTGAACTCTTGGCACGTATTTAAACGTCGATTGTCGAGTTTGCAACTATAAAGCATAATAAGAATCTGAATTTCATCGCGTGCCAGCCCTTGGGTTGGCATATACCCTTTAGGAAATCGATTTAGCGCGCAACACCATCTTGTCCTATCAGGTGAGCCCGCGGCGGTATAGATATTCGAAAATTTATGGGAGCCTTAAGGAGGGGGGGGGGAGTCCTGTGACCATTAAAGTCCCTCTGGTAATATTAATATTACTTTATGTTTTTCGGTCAGCGAAATAGATTTTTACAGGTTATCAAGCCCAAAAATTAATACTTTTCTAAATAAGCCTAATGTACCAATTAAATAAGAACACTTTACACTGCATAAACTTGTACATTATATAAAACAATTCAGAATTCCGTGTTATTCTTTTATGTTATTTTGAAATGGATAGAGACGAGTGTAGTTACAGGATAAATAAAATTTTAATGTTAAAAAGAAACTGTAATATTATGGCATGGTTCGATAGACTGCTGCTTCAGATTTAAAATTATACATCAGACATTATACGACTGCAATCCTCTCAGTTATCAATGTTAAATTACGAATTATGCTGGCTTTTGTGTCGAGACTCCTTTAAATGTATTAATTTTGGTTAGGGGGGTTTCAATATTATTTAATTGAGTTGAATTTTGAATTGGTCTTTTCGTTTCTGCATTGCTAGGCATTCCTTACATTAATTATAATAATAATAAAGGGAACAATAAGTTTTTGACGAAAAATTATTATTGCCCGGCAATAGCCGCTGCCATTTGATCTCTGGAAATATAGGACGGCGCCATATAGGACGACCGTAATAGATAAAGACAATCTGCGGGAAAAAGGAAAGAGCATCGAGTCCAAAGGAGAAGAATCCCAGGTTAGATAAGATAGCCGTACGGAAAGCCCGAGAAGCAGAAGTATAGAGGAAATATAACAGAGGAGCAGTAGGGATAAGAAAAAGAAGAAGAAGATGGAGAAGGAGAAGGCGAAGGCGGACAGGAGTAGGGGGGGGTAGACCGCAGGAAAACTGCCGGTGGATCTGATCGATCGCAGGAACTAACGGGCGAGGGGAATGGGAAAGGGAAGGGAGGGGGGGGGATGCGAGAGGTCACCTAAATCAGGAACGAGCCCGAGCTCTAGATTCTCCGCGCTTTTGGCACGGAGACAAATCTTTCAATCGTCGCGAGCTCTCGCACCTTGCGTGCTCGTTTCTGCCGCCACGATTATATATATATATATATATATATATATATATATATATATATATAACGGTCGTCTTTCAAATCCCACAGCTGCACATCGACCGCGCTCTCACTATACAAGCGCAACTCTTTGGGCGGCGGTGAAGAAGGAGAGGGGCGCACACCCCCTACGGTACCTTTGCTACTATTCGAGTTCTTGTCTATATATATATATATATATATATATATATATATATATACACATACATACATACATACACATACGTATGCATCTTTACCAGGTGCACACCTGTGCGCGAGCGCTTAGGCGCGGCCACACCGACTCCGACGAAACTACTCTCCCTCCCCCCTCCCGCCCCGTGCTCCAGCCGTGCAGCGTTGCATATACAGAAATTTCAAGCGCACTTTGTATACTTTAACCTGCGCGCGTCCTCCCCACCCCACCCCCCTCGCCGCCGTCTCGCCCACTGCCTCACCTGAGGAGGATTGATCGCTTCTCGTGGGGCGCGCGCGCGCGCGCGCGCTATCGAACGAAGGCTCTCCTTTATACGTGTGGTGTATTATACGCGCACGGGATATGCATGTGGAAGAAAAATTTCCGACGGTCGTGGGGCGCGGTGCGCGGCGCGTTTCGCACAGCAGAACAAAAATTTATCTGTATATATTAGATGGTCGCGTTATTACACCCCTCCCCCCCGCTTCCAATCTTATTCCTCGCCAGTCTAGAGGCGCGTAAAAGGAATTCTCGTGCACACGAGCCAGATACGAACGTACGCGAGCAGCTATATATATATTCGATATATACTCGCAGAGACTTTCGTCCTTTATTGCGTATAATAAAATATCAACTCTGTATATACTGTATGTATATATAATAGACATACTGTTAAAAAAAAGCTTTGAAATTTCAAATTTTCGACAATGAAATTCCATTTGGGAACAGTAGTTTTATGAATTTCTAGTGGAATGTTATTAAATTTCAAGTCAAATGTTAATGAATATTCATAAAGTATCCTATGGATTTTTTTTCAGTTGCTAGTACATGAAATATCAGTGAAGATGTCACTTAAATTTTGATAACTTTCGTACAAACTTCATGAATATAGACTGAAAATTGAGATTCATAAAGTTTTTTAAAATTTGTGTAACAAATAATTTACTATTCCTTGTTATCTTACATTTCTTTCAATTATGGATAGTTAATTAATTGTATTTTATTTATATAACAAATTATATCATTTTATTTTTTATCAAACTTCTTTTAATTCATACAAATGTTTAGCTGAGTTCATCTGAGAATTTATTTAACAAGGATTTACACGATTTTATTTAAGGAATTTTGGTTTGTAAATATTTCACACATTGCATCTCTAGTGACTAGCCACTATCGCAAGTGAAAACAAACAAGCTCGATTAATGCTTCACAAGTGTAACCGTATATAACAATGCATAAAATATCTTTGATGTGTTTCATGTGCATTATACATAGAAAGATACAGCGTTAATAATTTTTTTTAACGGAAATTTAAATTTCTATGAAATTTGTGGATCTTCGGCGAGTCAATGAAATAAATTTTAGTCGCATAACAATGAGAAAAAGTTTTGCGCATTTCCATGAAATTTCAGTCAGTTACGTTGAATAGTATATATATATATATATATATATATATATATATATATATATATATATATATATATATATATATGTGACGATGACGCGCGTAAGTTTCTCGGACGATGCAAATGGAAATGCGACGCGTTAATGTACAGGTATTGTATGTGCGTGCATCGTCATCAGCAGCCCCCCCCCCCCCGAAGCTACGCAGAAAGTTTAATTCATTAACACTGAGAAATTTTGTTTCATTAAGTATTTTCATTATTTGTCATTTATTAATTAACACTGAGAAAAAAGTTCCCGTTTTTTCGGATGATTTTGCGTTATGTATAAAAAATTGTTACTGAAATTGCAATGATTTCTTGAATATCAATAATTTTATGCAAGTAATTCTTTAAAATTTATTTAAAATCCAATTACCACGCCAAACGCAGTCAAATTTTATTACGGGTAAAAATACATCAATATATACGTTTAATAAAATACGCCGTTGTATAGATAAGCGTTTATTGCACTTACGCAAGGTATTTTATAACAAATATAAGTAAATTGTATAATTATATTTAGTTGCAAAACGTGGAAATATTAAATTTGTAATGGTTGATTTCTTCCAATTTTCAGTATGGAATGCATATTTCTTTATCCTATGAATATTTGTTAAATAACTGACCAAAGAAAATCTTTGTAATTTAAGAACCTCTGCTGACATTTCAAAAGGAAATTACGAACACTTGAGAATATGCTGTGCATTGTGGATGTATAATTCGTAGTTAGTCAGCATTCGCCACATAGAGATAGAGATAGAGATAGAGAGGGGAGAGGGAGGGATCCGTACATAAAGAAACATTTTCGTAATTTTCAGCTTATATACAATGTTGGACTAAACTTTTTTAATAGCTTGTTTTTGGAAAGAATAAATTATCATAAAATAAGAAAATTCGCTTGACTGATTGCTATTTTTATCAAGAGATTGGTACAACATATTTGTAGTACAATTACTGATTACCATGATAAAGAAGCATTTTTACTTAAAGTCCACATTTTTTCATTTCAAATTTTATCCACAAGCTATGTAGTTAAATGTCAATTATAAGTATATTCAATAATTCCTTTACAATTTTGTATGTATAGGAATAGGTTACTCGTAGTTCTACACTGATGAGTCCAGCAGCTAACCTAGGACGAAACGAACCTCTTTCAAAATCCTTTTCAATTCCTCTAATTTAAATTTAAAATATTCTGTTTTATAATGTATTAATATGAATCACGAATAACAATCATTCTAACAATTTAAGGATGATAAGATTCTATATAAAGTTTCTGGAAATAGCTGAATTGTTAAGAAATAAAATTTTTATCTTGTGATATTCTTTTTGAGACTCTTAAAATATTGTTGTTTTTTTTATTATGTATATTTGGTTGCAATTAATGTTTTATTCTGGAGCGTTCGATGTAATGCGGTATTTAAATCTCTTTTATGCGACATGATGACGTCAGAGTGCGGTAATAAAGTTGGTATATTTCAATAGGAGTATAATGACCGTTATGGCAATAAAACGCCATTGTGTCACAGACTCGGTCAGAGAACACCTGCTACAAAAGTTAATACATCTGAATATATATATATATTATTTTCAGGTACTTCCTGGTGTCTAGTGCTGAATATAATAGAGTCGAGAGGTGCAGATGCGTATATTAACTTAAATTGTAGCGTACGGATGAATTTGCGCAATGGTATTTTATTGTCACAATCGTCATTACAGTTCTATCGAAATAAGATCAATTTCTTATTTTCGTGTGCGTCAACCCACCGCACAAGAATGTCAAACTCAGGTTTTGCGTCAATTTTGATATTTAATATCTTATCCCTCGTTAATTAATTAAAATGTTAATTTTTTTCGCAATTTGACAGTCTTCCGAATTATTGGACAATAATGCGTGATAATTTTAATCTGACTAATGCCAATTATTTTTGTCGAATGCACTCTCCTGCACGCTATACAGGTATAAATTACAGTCGAAAGTTTGCATTTTAAAATCGCGCTTTCATCTTCTTATATTATTATATGGCACTCGGTAACGCACGTGTCGAAGCCTACACAATCGCCAAGTTTTATATAGGTCATTGTGCCATTATCGTTTTCCTTCTTCTTTTGCTGTCGTTTATCTTATACATTCACAACATTCAACATTTCGAAATTATTTCTTCTGCCTCGATAATATACGTATGTATGTAATAATGAAAATATTTTGGTTGATATATATGAATTGATCCGACTGTAGACTTAATATTTGGCGTTATTAATAGATGTGAGCATTTGGAAATTTTATTGTCTTTCTGACATTATCCTTTTCCTTTTTATTTGTTGCTTTCATTCTTCTTCAAACTTAACAGAATTGACTCTAAATTATTTATTTTGTCTGGATAATACATGCAATATTATTCAAACATTTTTTTCACGTGAATGATCTTATCTCGACTGTACAGAGATAATATTTTTCGTTATTAATAAATATGAGCCATTAGAAATTTTATTTTAATTCAATGAAAGTACAAAAGGATCTTATTAATTCAGTTTGAAAAGTTTCAAACTTTTAATTGATCATAAATAATTAATTTAAGCACGGAATGAATTCATGGATATAAGCAACTAACAAAATGGCTCGTACAATACATTAATTATAAACATAATGAAGAGATTACATTATCTCTTACATTAAATTTATAATTAATGCATTATAGGAACTTTTGTTTAAAACAAATATTTTACGAATTCATTGATACTTGATGCGTAGAATAACAAAGTCAGTCATAATATTGTTATAAAATATAACAAAAACAGGTAGAACATCTCATTTGGTTAATTTTGAGGTTATGTAAATTTAGCTTACCAATATTTATGAACCTACTAATAGTGCATCTATACTAAGTACTAATATGACATTAAGATATTTAATATTAAAGAAAATCAATTAAAAAAATTAAAACGAGATTTAGTATCCGTACCAATACTAAATAGTATACATTTAAATAGATGACTGATCGATTAAATGGAAATAATTAGGCTGTTTTCAATGTTATAGTACGTTTCAATGCGGGTGTGGAAGTTGATTATTTGCCTCGCGAGAAGGTTTAGCCGCCGAGGGCAGCGAGGGAGACGCGTCTTACGCGGCAAAAATCATCTTTCCATGCCAGTTTTGACACGCATTTTAGACAACGAGAGCAAAAAAAAAATATCTGACAACTTTGCGAGGTTGAGGTAAGAGTGGCGTAAAAATAATTAAAAATTTTAATTATAAGAGGAAAAAAATTAGAGAACAAAAAATAGAATCACTATTTTGCTTGCCGACAAGAAAATTCAATTCTGCACGCAATTACCATCGCTAATATCGGGGGGAAGGGGAATCCCCGATATAGAATGGTGGAATTTTTCTAGTAGAGTTAGCGTTAGTAATTAGTATAGCTAGTTTTTTTTGTACGAGAACTCACACTACAACTTTTGAACTTACGTTATTATATGTACAATTAATCATTAACTAATTGTAACAACCATTTTTACAAACATTATATATGCATTATGGTATTTGTTATGTTTTTATCCATTTCCTATGTATAAAATATTTTTTCCCGAATAAAGCATTTCTAGAAGAAAAAATGGTGGAATTTTTCTCCAGAAATGTCGCTTGTACCGAAAAAATGTACAGAAAAAAAGCATATATTTGAAATTAAATTTACAACATCGGTTTGAAATATTTTAAAATATTTTTCGTATTCCATAAAATAAATTCGAAAAACCATAATTGTTATGTATTTTCCCACGAGAGCTCCGCATTTCAATAAACATATTTTGATTCAAATCTTTAGTGCTCGGTGCTTTTCGGAAGTCCGTAAAAACGAATCATCGGTTTGATTAAAGGAAAAAAAATTAGATCTGAAAGTTCTTTTAATATCTATATTGAAAAATTCATTTTTTTTTACTTTTCCATCGTTATAGATCTTTAATTTCTTTGGCGCAAACATTATAATAAGTCTTTCTAAAGAGACTCGAATTACTTTAACTTTATTTCCCATAATTTTCAGACTTAAATATTTCTTTTATATACAAAAGACTCTATAAACTTTGATGCGAGAAATTTTACTCATAATAAACCTGCACGCCACGGGATTTTGTATACTAAATCTGAGAACGACCAGTGCGTGATATATACTATCTTTTATTAGAGTATAAGAGTTTATTTAAAGATAAACTCGAATAAGGAAGATGAATGAAAGAGCTGACATTATACAAGCTTCATAAAAAAGATTCGTGTCTATATATAGATATATATGAAAAAAACTAAGAAAGATTAATTATCTAGTCATTTTGAAGAGTATACATTGATAAAATCATTATTTGAATCTTAATACACGTTGATTGAAGTTATATTAAGTTATATTTGCATTTCAATTCCATTGTCTTCGATGCATCACCTTTTCATCTATATATATAATATAAATGTATAATAAATTTATGTATCGTGCTCTTGCTCCATAAATATTTCATAAAATTTAATGCATCGATTCTATAAATGATAAATTCTGAAAAATTAGAAATATATAACTTTATTAAACTTTTAGTGTACTTTAGTAAACTTTGCTGAAATAATTTGCGATTATATACGTAGATATGATTTCGGGAAAGTAAATTTTTTTGAGCTTTTCATGTTTTACAATCGATAAGCCGCCACACGGGGTCTTGACTTATGGTGTCGACAAGAAAATTGGATTTAAACAATTATTTTGATATAATATAAGAATAAATTAGATAATACACATAGAAAATATAATTTTTTCTTCAATACTAAAAAATTGATTACTTTATTTATGTTCACACATTTTTTCAATTTTCAATCTACGATGTATAAGTGAACACAAAGAATTTAAATATTTTCCAAAAATGTTTCCTTATTTATTTATTAACACGTTTTTATTTAATGTGTTTTGAAGCGATAGACATAAATTTCTAAAGGTATTGGTTTACTTTAATTTAAAAGAAAGTACGAAATATAAGAAATAAAAGTTTTATACTTTGATTCCATATATTTCCAGATTATATAGATTGTGATATTCATTTTTTCAGTAGTAACTATTTCAAACGAAATCAATATTTTAAATTCTAAATTATGTATTGTATTTGCATAACTTGAATATTTTATGTAAATGTTTGTATGATAAAGCAATGTCCAAAAATATAAAGAAAATTTAGATATTCACGTGGTATTTAAATTATTTTTTCAACTTAATCCAATTTTTAAATTCAATTTTTAATTTCTTTTATTTCTAGGAAATCTCATCATAATCATGAGATTCTTTTAAATTCAATTTTTAATTAAAATTTAATTAAAATTGCAATCGAAAATAATAATCATTCTATATGTACGTCCTTTAAAAATCAATTGGTTCACGTATTTTTACATACAATATAAACAACGAACATTCCTTGAAAATCGTTATACCCGTAAAATGAAACATTTTTTCTTTCAAACAATATTCGTAGTTTCGTTGAAATCATTGTTGGACGAGCGCGCTTACGTTCTATACAATTCAAAACACGATCTCGACAGACCAAAATTCTGAAAAGTTAATAATTTCGTCGTCGTAGTCTTCAGCACATCGCGCGCCCAAGTAGAATAAGCGGTGCGACGACCATCGCGCGCGCCGCGCTAGAAAAAAAATATTTTCATCTGCGCGGCGGACCAGTGAGAGAGAGAGAGAGCGAGAGAGAGAGAGAGTGAGGAGCGGAGGGGGAGGAACCAGCGTCATAAAAACCAGAGAGCAGTACCAACGGTAGTACGTGAGCGAAGAAGCAAAGAAAAGAAATGGGACAGAAATGGGGTGGCTTCGGGGGTGGGGGTGGGGGCGAGCCTTACAAGCGTCTATATAGACAACAACTAAAAGGTGGAGCTCGTCTAGCACAGGCATCGATTTTGGTCTATTTTTCGCGTGGTGCAAGAGCCATTGCCCGCCCACGCGCCAAATCGCGCTGACTTTAAGCCAATTTAAGCTATTATACCATGCGGGCTAATAAAATTAAAAAAAAAAAAATCTCTTTCGCGCGCGCGCACACACACACACACACACTAGACTTAAAACGTTGCACTTGAGGTGACTACCAGTAGTGCGAGTGCTACAGAAAATAAATCACCAAGAAATTTATATAGAGATTATAAATGTTTTACGCCCATAACTATATTATTGCCTTGTCGCGCAGTATAAGTATTTCAAGTGGTATTAAGTACACTTTATTGTCGCGTTCTACTCTAAGAATTTTTTTTTTTTTTATTCTACGAAATATCAAGAGTATAAAGTTTTACTTTGATCGACGATTTGAGCGATATTATAAAACTGTTATTTATACTATTTGTCGTATAACGAGAGTGATATTTGTCAGCGCATGATGTATTGTATTCATTATTTATTTTTGTTGCTGTTGTTGTTTTTTTTTTTTTTTTTTTTTTTTGTTAAATAAAGTGTTAGAGAAATGGTGTTTGTTTTCTTTATTCAAATAATATCTGTTTGATTGATGTGTGAAATGGGAACGGCAAATAATAAAAGCATAGATTTTAATGCGTTGCGTGCGAGCGAATCCGAGGTGAAGAAAACGCTAATAATAACAGTTTTTACTGTTTATTCGAAATTAATTCAGTGCTATAAAAATTACATTAATAATCTTTTAACATCCTTAATATCGTGTGATTAATTTACAAACATTTCTAGCTGAGCTTTAATTAAAAAATAGAAAAAATATCTTTTATTTTATCGAAGAACTCCGTGAAAAATATAGCATATATCATGGGTAAAAAGAACTAAAAAGTACATGGAGAAAGGCAGATGGGCTTGTGCAGTCCTCAATGACGTTCACCTACTTTCGTATGCCTTGAACCTGCAGGACTCTGAAGCTTTCATTTGAAAGTCCAACGATGCAACAAACTTCAGAGCACAGGTTCAAGGGACGCGATGTGAAAATCACCTGAAATATCAATGAAGGCACATAATCTCTTAAATCGTCGCTCTCTCTCATGCCAGATTCGAATAATAGGCTTAGGCTTGTTTACCAATTCGGGCGTATTAATCTTAAAGCATCTATACATGGACGGAGCATTGCAAACTAAAATGAGCTAAAGTATTTATATATATAAACGACATTTAGAATGTTAAAGAATGAGATTAGCTAAATTTGTCTCTCACTCACTCCTTATTTTTTTTCAACGTACAGCCAATGAGGGAAGTGTACAAGAGGAAATCCTCTCCCTCTCTCTATCTCTTCGGCTATCTTTTTATGTCATTTACATATGCTAATATTGAATGCGCCCTCTGTGTGCAAGATTATCTAAGGCGCAAATAGTCAACATTATAGTAAATAGTCAAGATACAACATAGAGGGTCGCTTCTGTATATATCTTCAGTATTCCTTGTTGCTTCAATGTTATTTTCTTAATCCATGAAAAGTGTAAGCAGAGTAATTGTATGTTCGTGTATTTAAAGACAAGTGGAGCCAAATTTAAGAAGTTTATTAGTAATATTACTGTAAATAAGTAGTTTTTGCATGAGATTGAATGAATTACTGAGTGAAATAAAGGATTTGCGCAGGTTAAAAAAATTACACCGAAGCTTACCCTAGAGGAACCAGTAACACAATACTGAAGAAGGTAAGTAATAAGTTATTTGTCTTTCGTATTTTTTACTATTTCCTTTTTTTAAACATTTTTTTAAAATTTTATTATCATTTAATTCTTTCTTTTATCGTGTAATTAGACATAAAAATAATCAGTATTCAAATCAGTGACATAAAACATAATAATAGCTTACATTTTAGTTGTGATGAATTTTTTATTTTATTACTGGGTCAGCACAAGCTTCGTAATCAGGCAACATCTCAGCATTAAATCGCATAAATTAGTGTCCCCTGTCTTCTTTTTTTATGATTTATTTTAATATTTATTACCCTCTATAAATTTGTTTAAAATACGATAACTTCTTCAAATATTGTCAAATACGTTTTGATCAATAAACATTACTGGAATAAAGATTACATTCAAGTATACATGCAATGGTAATGAATGTTCTAATACGATCGGTATAGTTTCTGTATATATATACATATATATATATATATATATATATATATATATATATATATATATTATACCAAGTTTTATCAAAACCATCCCTCTCTACATACACATTCCATTAATTGTCTCGTTGCACCGTTCGTTAAACAATGACGCTTTGGTATATTTAGTGTATAAACGAAGTTATGCATGGAAGATTCAGTAATATGATCGTATAGCTACACTACTATTGATTTATTGATGTATTGTAAAAACACTTTTATAATGATATTCATGAATGACACGTAATCATAATGCCCGTATAATATAATGATAATTGCTTTGACAAAAGATGAATCTGTAGTTTGCATACGGTTGAAATGTAAGGGGATCCATTCTGAAATATGCGATATGTTAATCAGAAAATTATAACTAACCCGTTACATTAATATCTTTTTAGTTAGAAAACAGACGAAATATCATCGTGGAAAAATTTACAGTACAAATTGATTTTCTAACAATTTTGTACGACCCCATATCGCGTGAAGTGCAAAAATTCGTATTAGAAAATTATTCGTTTCTGATTCTAATTATTACCATATATTAGGTTAATCATTATGGTCTAGGAACGTTTTGAATATTTTTCGAAATTGAGAAAATACACCGGTGGCATAAAAATGAAATACGTTACTGTTGTATCGTCAACGCTTAGAACCTTTAAAAATATTCCGATGCCGATGCACCTATAAATGTATTGCTATCTCCGGAGGAGCTTTTCGGTATCTTCATCCCCAACAATATTTCAAGGAAATGGTCGGAAACTTTGTTATCTCAGTACAGTCGGGCGGTATAAAAATAAGAAAAAGAAGAAGAAAAAGAAGAAGAAGAAGAAGAAGAAGAAAGAGGTTAAAGGTAATGGGATATTTCAGACGGTGAATTTTACATCCACCATTCGTTACATTTTATTTGTGACTCACCCCTACAGCGTAACGTTTCCATTCGTAATTTATGAAATAAATATATACCTATTAACTTAGAATGAGACAAACAAAATATCCAACAATATCATTAATAATTAAGATAATTGAGAATTCTTGCTTTATTACGAAATATATAATGCATAATCGATATACAGCGTTATATAAGCTTATCCGAATCTCGTTTATGCGCTATATAATGTTGATAAAATTTTTAACCATATAAAACTTCACGCATTTTTATATGCATAATTTCATGAAAGGCTCGTGCGCGAAGGACTTTATTAGCCATGAAATACAGCAGATCGATACAGAGGAGTTTTTACAGAGCGATATATATATATATATATATATATATATATATATATATATACATGCATGCTCAAACATATTTAAACATTCCAGGAGTATAATTTTCTTAATCAATCTTTAAAGGCGCGCAAATTTTCTGACCGATGGAACAGGAAATTAAAAATTAAATTATACAACGCATTTGATGGAGGCCTTAAATTTACGAGCATATAATAACCTTGTTAGAATGAAAAACTATAATTATAAATACGAAATTAAAAATTACATATAATCACAGTGAAAATTTACGTCTTCATTATCGAGAAAGTCCATACACTTTAGATAAACATTGAAGTAAGACGATTTCTAGATTTTTCAAGATTGCAATAAATAGAAATTATTTTATCAACAAATTTAACTATACAGAAATTAATCAGAAGCTTGGTATTCTTTGACATTCTTTAAAACGTTTATTTATTTTTATTTCTTCATTTTAAGAAGTCCTTTGAAGTATTTTCCAAAACTTTATCGTTCTCCGGAATAATTTTGTTTACTTTGTACTCTCGGTTCGTTCATCATCGAGTGTAATAAAAAAAATACTTTACTCAATCTACCTCTATAAAATGAACGGGCAACAAAGAACATTTTGAGTATTTTTATGTTATATATATATATATATATATATATATATATATATATATATATATGAGGAATTCAACGTTTAAAAGCCCAGCACACGCGCTCACTCGCTCGCGAAACAGCTCCGACAGAAATTTCACTCATGTATCATACCTATATATGCAGTTCTCGCGTTATATGCTACTTTGAAAAAAGAAGAGCCCGGGGAAAAAGTACATTAGGATGTTCCTGCTGTTAAGAGAACTTTCATATTAAAAATCTCGCATAATTTTAGTTGAGACTGCCTTATATTTTTAAAATGAAAGAAAAGGATGAAACTTTGAGGATCGCAATAATGTTGGATCCAGTATGATTATAATAGTTATAAAATTTCTTTGAAGGATATTAAATTCCTTTCTAATAATATTAGTTAGTATATCTTTACAGTAAACTTAATTTAAGGGGAAAATAATATATGGACAGTTTGAACAGAGTAACATTTACGTAAAGTGAACAAACTGTAAAGGTATATTTAGTATACTTCAATTATTATTTTCATTATGTTTTTTATACAACTTTGCTGATATCTATAAATAAAATTAATTAAATCTATAATTAAAATTCAATAAAATCTAGATTTTATTGAACAATTTAGTATTGGCATTAAAAATTTCAGCCACATTACAACACTGGGTATAAAGATTTGAGCAAAATTAATTGTAGATGTTCTCATTGAATTCGATATTGATTCAGAGTAAATAAAATTCGATCGTATAACAATGAAACAAGTAGATTAACTAGAAGAACCTCTCTGGATGTCTAAATCAGTTTGCAATTTGATAAAATATAGATAACTTTTTAAACACTACAAGACAGGTTTCTTTTGAGGATATTAAAGAATTCAAATTATCTCGGCTCCGAATCCATCGTCATAAAAGCCACATCGAACATCTCTCGTATAGTCAATTATAAAGTTTCGCGGAAACAATTATACGGGAGGAAAAATTAGCCACTTCCTGTCGTTGCGATTCGTGTCTCAAAGCATCAATATACAGCTGCAACTCGTAGCGTACCACGGATACAAATATACTCCATGACACACGAAACTTTATCCCAATAAAATTTATGTATGGAATTCAGCAAAGTACATTACGCCACTTTATCTATACCTTGCTCATTTGACGATGAACGTAAATTGACATCAAAGACAATTCCAACTCCAATTTTAAATAAAAGCAGAGATTCCAATTCAAGCTTTTAAATAACATGTAGTACTAATTAACAGTTTCCGTTGGAATCGTCGAAAATCGTTCAAAATCTGGATTGTAATCTTTTTTCCCCTAAAGATTGTAGAATTTTGGGATCGCCTCAATTCGCAATCCGACTGGCAATCTTTTTCTTCAAAGCTTGTAACTCTTGGAATCGTATTGTTGGAACATTTAACATTGATAGAGTTTTAATATCAACCGTGTTGGAAAAGTTTTTAATTAATACAGGCCCTAAATCATTGAAGCCTTTCTCGTCGTCAATCCTCAAAATTCTCAAATAACTAATAGAAATCCCAACGTCGAAGATTGGAAGAATCAAAATTACCGAGTTAACCTTGACAACGCATATACACATCGACATCGGCCCATGAAGCTATATAACCTACATCATAAAGACCGGTCTTTTTTAACAAAAAAAAAAAAAAAAAAATAAGAAAAAAATCTACACAATCTTCTGCCCGCCGACTCTTTTCCATTATTATACATATATATATATACAGTCAGCGGAATTACCCGAGGGAAAAAAAGGAAGGCCCACCTATGCACACGCGCAAGCCCATCAAGTTATAGCGGTGGCGGGCGCGTACGGCGCCCTCACAATGTATATATACATGCATATATATACCTGGGCGATCTCGTTCTCCCCCATGTGGTCGTCGGCCACCGTGTACACGATCATTTTGGCCGGTTGCTGCTGCTGCTGCTGCCTCTTTATCAGCTGCTGTTGTTCCTGCTGCTGTTGTCGCCTCTGCTCCCCCCTCGCCGCGCGGATCTGACCCGAGGACCTCGGCAGCAGGAGGGTCTCGCTCCCGGCGCCCTCCTCCTCCTCGGCGCGTCAGGTGTACCTAAGCAGGAGCGCGCGGCGGGGCTGCTGCTGCTGCTGCTGTTGCGTCAGCTCCGAACCCTGGCTGACCGCCGACGGCGAGCTAGAGGACGAGGAGGAGAGCCGGCGGCGCCTCTGCTGGTCCAGCAAGAGCCTGGCGGTGGGGCTGCTGTTGCTGCTATTGTTGCTGCTGCCGCCGACGTCGCCGGGGTAGGCGCTCTGGGCTGCTGCACGAGCGACTGCTGCCAAGGGGTACGGGGACGCCACTGTTGCGCTCCTGCACTGATTCCGACTCATGTAGAGACATATACCCGGCGCAGGCTGCTGGTCCTCCTACCTCCTCCTCCTCCACCTTCTCCGTGTCGTCGTCGTCGTCGTCGTCTCCGTTGTCTGCTCGTTGCGGATGGCCTCCTCGTTTGTTTGTTTGCTCGACGAACGATTACACCGCACGCGCGTCCGTGGTGGGGCAAGAGTCAACGCGCACTATCGCGTCGCGACTACTCCGTAGGGGCGCACGCCATAGTGCGCCGGGTGATCGCGAACTCTTGGGGACTTCCGGTAGGGACGCACTCGGCCGAGTATACCGCAAGGCTATAAACGCACGATCCGCGCGGATTTTAAGACGACCTACGGAGGCGCGACGGTGCCAGCAGCCATGGCTATGTTCCCGGCGGGGGTGGGAGGCAGAGGCACGACGACTGAACTAGGGATTGACCGGTGTATAAGAAATAGAGTTGAGGTGCGGGAAAGGCTCGTCGTCGTCGTCCTGGTAGAGGTGGCCGCGGTGGATGTCCGATGCCGCCGCGCGCACGTCGTCCGAGGGGGCTTGGCACTTGCGCACTGCCGAGCCACTTGTCGTCGTCTCTTAGCAGGGGTGGCTGCCGTACAGGTCGCGTTGGCGCACCGCCACCCCCTCCGCCCACTGGGGGCTACGCACGCACGGGCGGCCATTTCCTCGGGGGCACGCGCCTGCGCTTAGGAGACAGTATATGTATATATATAATACGAACATAAATATCAGGTGTAGCCCGTTATTGGTGATATACTCGAGAGCTGGGGTCGCGGTGCGCTCGGTGCGGACATGAGCTTTTATTGGATCCAGCTCGCATGTAAGGGTGCATATCTCTCTCTCTCTCTCTCTCTCTCTCGATCTAGCTATCAATCTATCTCTATCTCCGTCTTTTTCTCTGTACGTGCACGTCCGAAGGGCTGTCAATATTTATAGGAACGGGGGTTGGAATGTGTTCGGCCAGTATAGAAATTCCGAAGTTTCATATGGAGACGAAATTCGAGCCAAAGTTTGCCCGCAGCTTTTTTTCGGTAGCCCCAGCACCGAGTCCCGCGCTAATCCCCGGGGTACTAGGGGAGGTTGGAAGATTTTGGCGATCTCTAGATACATTGGCCGCCCCATCATTTTCCCTTTTACTTCATTCTGCGCCCTCTCCCATAAAGCGGAGACAGATGGTTTCGCGTGTAAACACACGCGCGCGCGCACGCACACACGCACACGTGCACAAGTGTCTATTACATAAGTCGTCATTTCAAGGGATGATAAGACACGTGCTCCTCAGCACTTTCCTCCACTTCTTTTATACACAACTGCCTGGTCGCATCTTTGCCACACGGGTTGATGAGACCTTTTTTTTCTCTTCCTTTTTAGCGAGTAGTAGTGTTATAACTTGCTGGGGGAGACAGAAATCCGTATCGAAGACGTCATGTTTGCGGAAACCAGATAAGAAAAATATTATTGGTTCAGTGTAGAGGTAGTGGTGTATTATGACTAATCTCCGAGTATTCTCTTCTCAGAGGGCCATAGTAGTTAGAGATTTTAATAAACGAGCTTTCTTGTTGTCGCCTCAAAAAATTATTCTGGCTTTGTGAGACCATCGTTACCAAAAATATAAACGAATGAATTGTATGTAAAAATATAAAATAAAATGACCTTCTAGACATTTGATTCAATGATTTAAAATATGATATCTTATAAAAAGAAACAAAAAATAGCATATACTTAGCGTTTGCTTAAGCTGAAATGACCAGATTTTTCATTCATAAACAAAACTGCTGTTTGGAAAGAATAAATATATGTTGAAAAGTATTAACTGATTTTTATAATTAATAAAAATTCTTTTTCAAAATCACAACTTTAACATTAATTTCTAACTTTTGTAATAAAAAACATAGTCCAATACTAGTCTGTAAGTTGCTTTTAGCTCGTGCGTCTTACCTTCCTCACTTTGCTCGGGAATCTTACGTGGTAAATAATTCGACAATCGTGTTGAAATGTAGTGTTCTTGGAGAACTATATTCAGAAATTCATGTTTTGAACAAATATGTATTTACATTAAATAAACATTCATTTCTTTGTAAAAAATGTTTTATAAGATTAACTACAGACATCCTTGTAATACCACAATAAAGCAATATTTCAAACGTATTTAAAAAAATCTTCCAGTATATAAATTAAAGAAATGACTTACTTTAAATAAACGGCTATGTAACGGTATATTTTCATAATTTCAAAAATAATTATTAAAAATTAACATTTTTTTCAGTCTAGAATCAACCTTTTGTCTATATGTCTATATTATCAATTACTGATACTTGATTAATATGTCTACTCCAAGTGCCGACTTGAAAGATCGTTCTCAGTTTTAATTTTGACGAGAATCAAATTCAGATATCGATCATTCAAGACTATGGGGATTTACATGGTTGAATCAATGATTTATACAGATCAATGAAGAAAAAATTACCCAATTAACTAAACGTTTTTATTGTATTTCATTACTAATAAATTATAAATCATAAACTAATAAACAAAAAATTAACCAAGAATATAATTTTCATAAAAAATGTTATCTTTTTTGTCGAAATTTAAAATTTATACATTTTTTCATCATCTTTGATCCGGGACCGACTTTTCTCAAGTTCAGCCCTGCTTCATTTCAAATCATAAACCGCCTCTGAGTAGAGAAAGGATATTCATATAGAAGAGAAGTATATTGAAAGATTATCGTTCGATATATATATATCTTAAAAAGTAAGTATTTCTTAACATACTTACATACAAAAATTATAATTCCATTTCAAATGAGGTATGGAACCATCTCAGAATTTAAAAATAATTAATAATAATAATAAGCACATTTTATTCAGATTAAAAAGATTGTTAAAAGTCAGTGAAATATTGTAATAGGAATATTTATAGATAGGTATATTTTCTGTATTCTAAACCAGTATTCATTTCATAATGTTTTATATTCGATTGTGACATATATATATATATATATATATATATATATATATATATATATATATATATACACGCGCGCGTGTGTTAAGTGAACGCAACCGAATTATCCCATAAATTCACTTGAGTTTTGAATTAAAATTACTATGCAGTAAGATCACGTATAATACATTTTCTGATCGTGGAGCGTAAGTTTTCCTGTTAGAATTATTTTCAGGGATATGCTGCCTTTTACCGAATTCTCGAGTTCTGAGTAAACGTAACGGCTTTCTCTCTTACTCTAACCCCCCACCCCCCCTCTCTCTCTCTCTCTCTCTCTAGTATACGCGTGTAAAACGACGGAAGTTATTAAAAGAAAAAAATTGATCGATTCTTATTATTTTATTCTCCTTCTACTTCGTTACTTTGCTTCTGCATTTTTTAACAAAAATATATTAAATTATGATTTATTCTTCTTACATTTTATGAAACAACTGGTAAATATTTCGAATCAATATAAAAAATTTGAAAGATTTAATAATTTTTTTCCGATATTGTAATTTTATTTGTAACCCCACACCTATGTATTTTATTAATAATATTTTAATCAACATTTGAGGTTTTTTTTCTTGATATTCATTGTTTATTCCGTGTGTTGAAAATCAATTAATTGGCGTAAGTTACTTTTGTCGCTTCTTTAGTCATACAAAACGAAGAGACGCAGACGTGCCCAATTACTGCTGATGCACAATCCGTTCTCTCTTTGTGCTTGCTTTCCATATTGCGTGTGCGTATCGTTTGCAATATGTATATATATATATATATATATATATATATATATATATATATATATATATATATATGTATATATGTATATTTATATTTATATATGATATTTAATTAAAACCGTGATTTTATTTATGCAGATTTTTTTGTAAACGTAGAAATAGAAATCTAAATTTATTTAATTGAATTGAAATTAATAATTTTAAACAATAATATCACATATGAAATTAACACTGAATAAATAAGCTCTGTATATCTATATTAAAAAATTCGTATGATCATTTAATCTTTACTACCCCGAATTATTATAATAATTGAACTTAAAATTTATGCTTATCATATTATATTTACAAACTATAAGGCAGTATAGGCAAAATAATAAATTCACGATAAAAGTACTAATTTAAAATTATTTTGAAAAGATAAAATTATGTTAGTGCGGTTATAAAAATATATTATTAATCAATTTGGATGTTTATTTTAGGTTCGCATAAAGAATCCAATAATAATAATAATAATAATAATAATAATAATAATAATAATAATAATAATAATAATAATAATAATAATAATAATAACAATAATAATTTGGAGCGTATACTAAATTTAATTAGTTCTACGCGAAAGAAATTTAACTATATTAAAAAATTGATAATAATTGAGTCCATTTACGTGCGTTTAGTGCGAATCCCCCTCCTCTCATTTCCAAATCTGGTTATACACTTATACAAGTTGCGAATTTAATTAAAATACCTGCAGTGCCCGGGGTCCTCTCGCTAACGATGTTACTTTCGAGCTTTTTGCTAATGTCCCCCCTCTCATTCTCTCTCTCTCTCTCTCTCTCTCTCTCTCTCTCTCTCTCTCCCTCTCTTGATGACAGGACGAGCGCAATCTGCAATTATTTTTCTTTTTTTGTCGTTAATTAAAAAAAACACCCAAAGCTGTATTTTGCCGCGCACCGGGTGGACTGCAATATGTATTGTGCGCGCGCATAATTGATCTATGCATATATATCTATATATATATATATATACGCGCATGTCTGTATTATATATATATGTGCGCTTCCGCGATTTAAAATTTGCATATAGAAGGTAGGGAAATATCGCGAAAGGAATCTGATCAAATGATAATGAATCACCTGGACATTCGAAAGACAAACATAAAGGATTAGTGACAGTCACGAACTTTAAAGAATTCGGCGAAGTTGGACATTATAATACTTTCGCACATCCCTTCACCAATTGATTCACCGATTTCTGTAATACAAAAAAAATGGAGGGTACGGACGTGTTTGTATGCATATATATATATATATATATATATATATATATATATATATATATATATATATATATATATATATACATATATAACAATAGGCGAAAGTATTATAATGCCCATCTTATACAGATATACTGAGTGAGGTGAATCATTTTCCATTAAATCTATACTACTTTCTATAATGTAATCATACATTATGATGAAATTTCAGAGAAATTCATTATGTGTAATGATATAAGAATGTCGTAAGCTTATAGTTACATGATAAAAAATGAATTTGTAATATTGCTTTTTATTTAAAGAATGGTAACCGGCTTTTTTAAATTACACTTCACAGTATGAATTTTTAAAAAATGCAAAAGCATATGAAACTATTGAGACGACAAAACTGTTGATACTATAAATCTTTAATGGGTACAATTTTAGAATATTACATGATAGTAAAGAATTAAAAGATAAGAAATTTTACAAAATTCATATTTCTAATGTAATGTATAATATAGCATACATCATATCTAATTTGATAATTTTAACTGTATAGTAGATAAGACTTAAGATAGTGTTCTCGATATTGGATCTTCATAAATAATTGTAGTGTCAATCTGATATTAAAATATAATTGTAAAGATTATAAATTCTTATTAGGATAATAGAAATCTTACCTTAAGTGGTCGTGTGATTGTGACTGTTTCAATTGTTGTGGTCTGAGACATTTTGAACTAATTAAAATCAATAGCTGTAATAAAATAAACCAAAAGAAAATTAAGTATCATGCATTTAAGTACCGTATTGAATTTTGAAATTAAATTGAAATGTTTTATAAAAGCGAAATATCTTTATAATAAATTAAAAATCAGGTTTGATGTGAACTCAAAACAATTGTAACCAAACATTAATATAATACGATTATTATAAAATAAGCGCAAAAATAAAATTAGAATTTCTATGAATAAAAGCAAATACACATTTTAGTATGACTACTGTAAATCTTTATTATAGTATTGAGAATAAAAATTGTTAAACAAATATTTATTACTGCAATTCACAATAACTAACGCAGTATTATACGTAATGTAATATGACCTATCATAAATACATTTAATTAGTTATATAAAAAAATACTTGAAATCGCATGAGAATATTTATATATCGTTAAAAAAAACGGAGCACTTGTTGTATTCACTTATAAGGTTATGAAAAGCTTGATTATCTACAATTCTATATAGGAGACAATCGCAGATATAAATTTTAGACAAAATCTTTACATTTCATCCTCGTTGGCGCAGAAAGAAATTTCATCCGCTGAACGGCACCATAAAAACACGCACAGTTTTCTTTTACAAAAGTTTAGAAGAAAAAAAAATAAGGGTAGAGTGTGTCACTTACGTCCGTTGTTTGCGAGTTCTAGCAGACATAAGATTTCTCATTTAATTTTAGCGTAACTTGGAGATTGTGTGACACAGTAATAAAGGAGCGCCGTATTCATCGCACTTAAGCGGATACAATTGTAAAATCACTAACTGCAAGAGCGATGATTAACACTTGTCAATTATCATTTAAGGTGTGATTGTTTACATCCAATACGATGCCACGATCTGTTATAGGAACTGCAGTATCTCTATATTATGCTATATATACGCACACGCTCACACACACACACACACACACACACACACACACACACACACACACACACATACAATATTTACTATGCGTTGTATTGCTATTTATAGTGCGCTTTCAATGCGTGATCAACAGCCCTGAAATATCAAATATGTAGAAGTGAAAACCACGAGAGAAATAGTAGGGAATATAAGAGGAGCGAACTCGGTTCTGCTTTTCAAGCTAAATCAGCTAACGATAATGGTTGCCACGAAACAGGACGGCGCGCAAGTCAAGTTTTATATCTTTTTTATACAAAGCTTTGGAAACTTCCGTTGTGGAATTAAAGCTGTTAAATCATGTAAGTAGAGCTTTCCATTTCGGCCACAATATTGCGCGCTGTGGTCGGTTAGTCAGAAAAAAAGTAAACGCGTTATTTAAAGTTATAACCTTCAAAAATGTACTTTTCATATTATACGTATTCGTAAAACCATTTCGAAAAAAATATAAATAAATAAAAAATGTCAATAACATGCATGATAAAAAATTATCAGAACAACAAAAAGACAGAAAATAATCTAGATTTAATATACTACTCATGTAAGAGAGAGGGTAAAGTAGCCAATTCAAAATGGAGTACCAAAGTTGTTTTTGTTTCAGAGATTGCGTAAAAAACATGTTGAAAAATGCTACGTCATAAAAAAATTACGTGAAATTTGATAATAATAAAATAATAATTACATAGGTAAATGATTAAATTGATTCATAATGAAAGTATTTGAATACAATTACAATTTGTTATTTAAATTTATAGTAACAATTTTTTAATCTTTAGATTCTACTTATTCATGCCTAATTAACACCTGGAGCTTTACCAAAAATTTTCGATTGAAATTTGGGTAATTTAAGTAATGGTCTAATAATTACATTAAGAGTTAATATGAATGTATAATATTTTATTGTGAATATTTAATATAAATATATAATATTTTATTGTGTATAGATTAAAACAGCATAAACTTACTTATTTTTTATAAAAAAAATTTTATAACTCCTATATATCTAATTATTCAGATTTTGCATATATAACTGTAAAACGCGAGAAAACGAAGCTAGATTATGTTACAAATATAGGCTACCTACCGGTGTTTGCTATATGGCTGCTCACGCTAATCTACGCAGCCTGTACTTATCCTAATCTTTATTTAGGATGGATTATTTGAAAATTTTAACTCAATATCTGCTATTAATATATACAATATTAGGGTGGCGAAATATCGCACAGGCTTCTGGTAGCCAAAGTAACTTCGAAATTTCAAAACAAAACTTAAAGACTTCAAGAAAAATTAATCTTTTTACGAGAGTAATAAAGGGGCATTGTGATATCACGTGGGCATTACGGTTTTATCTTTTATTTTACAGATGAGAATTGAAAATCTTGTTAAATTTTACATTGAAATAACGGAAAAAATTCAGTCTAAGAATGAAATATCATTAGTGCCAAATCTGCTACAGAAATAATAAGCCATTTTTGTAACGTGAGTTACCAGAAAAGAAAAGCGTCTAAATTATTATACCAGTTAAATATACAAACTTCTTTCTATAACTAAATAAAATCGAAAATAATAAACATACAAATACACACGCGATAATAAACAAACACAAACATAGAGTAGAATAGATATAATAAATTAATCATATATTATAGATAACATTAGTTTAACCAATAGAAATAATATTAACTTATTGGAAATTAAACATTAGTCAATCAGATTTTTGTTTCAAGTTTTTCATTGTTTTTCATTGCCAATCAAATTGAGCGCGATTTACTTTCGGCACTCGTTGAGGAAGGATACCTCTCGAGGGACGAAACGAATCGACAAAACTCCAACCGATTCTCCTTTTCCCTGGAACAGATTTGATTTCGGTACTCGTTCAGGAAGGATACCTGTCGAGCAACGAAACGAAACAAAACAACCGACCGATACATCCTTTTACGAGAGTAATTTACTTTCGGTACTCGTTGAGGAAGAATGCCTCTCGAGTAACGAAATAGATCGATATTCCTTCGACTGATCGAAAAGGAAGGCATCTTTACTCGTAGAAAGAGTTAATAAGAATTACTAGCTCAGGAGAACAGGCACACCTGACTTCCGAAAAGGTAATTTTTGTTTCGTCGGGAAAAAGGCATAAGAAAAAGTCAGCGAAATAAAAGCATTTAAATTAGAGGCCAAATATAATTTATTCGTAGAAAATATGCCTCTATTTCTGAATTAAATTATTATAATACGCCGGCAAACTTTTGCCAGACAGATAGCTGAAATTGCAAGTCATGTAAATAGAACTAGTCTATTAAATAAATTATTTAATTTATCAAATACGCACTTGGGAGCGATAATTTTAGTAATAATTAAATTTATCCTTATTAAAATTTCGATCTTTATATATTATTGATTAAGGCACTCCTTAGAGTAATATAAAAACGAACAAGTGTCGTTCCAGAATAATATTGTTAAAAACACTCGGTTTTATGTAAGTAAACAAACTGAGCCGTGCGAATAAATATATGGAAATACAGAAATAATAGAAAGAGAAACAATATAGGTGAAGGCCGTTTGAAATCTCGGAACCCGAAATAATCGGATTAATGCGCGATACTTGTAAATATATGTATATAAATATATAAGATGTACAAAAAGCGAAATAATAATTTATTTTGATTTATTATTTAGATGTTGCATTTGTTTTATAATTATTTTTGTATTTATTAATAAGAATAAATTAATTGTTTATAATTTAAAAAGCATAAATGAGTTAAGAGTTATTCACCACAATTTCCAACTACCAGTCCCGATACGTTCCTCCCTCTTCAATGGAACCCTAATAAATATAAAAATAAGCAGAAAAACAAAATCAACCGTAAGCAGAGTGGAGACGGAGCGTCACAATTTTATAAAAAGTAAATATGTCTTAAGATGTTCTTAAAGATCTTTCCATTTGAAATAATATTCAAAAATAAGAATCAATCAAAGAAAATACAAATAGTAAATATTTGTAATAGAAAAAGATAAGGAATTTGAATGTATATTTTGTTCAAATGATGATGCAAAATAATGTTTATTGAATTTGGATGCGATTTAAAACTATATTTAAAATATATTTTTTAAGAAATTTACACTTCGAATTTTGGATATTCGTATATGAGTGTGCGATTTTCAGAATGAGGGCTTTTCCACCGTTAGGTTGTGCCAGTTGACATAGAGGGCCATCCCATGAAATTTGAAAAATAACAGAACAATATTATTGTAATAAATTTAGTAATTAATAATATAATGGAAAGAATATTTTTATGGTAAATATATCAGAAATACTTAAATCACTTTAATCGAAATATTTTCACATGCTTAAAATAAATTGAAAATTTTCTTATAAAATAATATAATACGATAAATCCTATGATAACTATAGATAATAGCCTAACAATGTAATAACTTAATGTTTATATATGCCCTGACCAAGCTACTTTGAAAGTATTTTTAATACAGTTATTAGGTTGTCAAATATCTCCCTTCCGCTTTTTTGGGCTTCATTCAATGCTTTATAAAAAGTGTTACAGTGGTCGGATTTACTTTAAATATGTACCGTATTGTTCGATAATCTGTTTCCATCTAGATGGCAACTTCGTAATACCCCTCTCGTAGAAACCCCTCTCCTTATTTGCGAAGAACTCGGACAGCCACTTTTCACAAGCCTCTTTTGAGTCCAACTTTACACCACCAAGGGCGTTCGACATGGACAGGAACAGGTGGTAATTACTTGGCGTTATGTCCGGGCTATATGGTGGGTGCGATAAAACCATCCGAACTTTCGTACCTTCTGACGAGTGAACAACAAAGGGTGTGATCTGGCGTTGTCCTAGTGGAACACTACACCCTTCCTGTTGGCCAATTGTAGACCTTTTCTGGTCGATAGCCTGTTTCAAGCGGTCCAGTTGTTCACAGTAGATGGTAGAATTAAGCGTCTGGCCATATGGGAGCAGCTCATAGTGGATGATTCCCTTCCAATCTCACCATCCCGACATAGCCACTGTTTGGGACGGCCGATGGGCCTTCGATCACGACCGTTTTCGCTTGATATTGTCGTATGTGATCGATTATTTGTCGCCAGTTACTATGCGCTTCAAAAATGGGTCGAGTTCGTTCCGTTTCAAGAGCACATCGCAGGCGTTGATTCGGTCCAGAAGGCATCTAAAGCGGCACCCAAAGATCAAGTTTTTTTGTATGTCGTCTTCAGCAGATAGTTTAAAATGGTTTGGTGACTAACTCTCATCTTCTGGACAATGTCACGAGATGCCACATGCCGGTCTAACTCCATAAATTCCATGGTTTGATCGGTATTCGTCGTCACAGGTTTTCCGCCGGCTGGCTCATCCATGGTGTCGTTTTCACCGCCTTGAATCGTCGAAACCATTTCTCTGCAGTCCGAACTGATAGCGTGCCATCCCCCAAAACACCATTAATCTCACGGAACGTTTCTCTAGCGGATTTGCCTTTGACGAAGGAAAACTTTAAAATAGCGCGAATTTCGGCGTTAGTGAACTCCATGTTTACATGTCTATAACTTTTGAACGCAATATCCAAACTAATCATGCATAGCGTCGTTTTGTACGTTACGTCAAGACCTTTCAAATGATGTATAGTATTGCCAGATACGAGCTCTGTAGCGCTTTGTACATAGCCGCGAAATTCATAAGACAAAAAGGCGGAAGAGAGATATTTGACAACCTAATAATATGGAAGGTTATGTTGTGTTTAAATATAAAAATAATGCGAGCAAAGTTCATCTGTTTCCAAAAGATAATAATTTAAAAGATAGGTGGTTAAAGCAATACGTCCAGATAAATATTAGACTTCAAAAAATATAATAGAATATGTAGCCATCATTTTAAGGAGAGTGATTTTGTTACGACATATAAATATATTGAGAAATTTTCACGCTTATTAGAGTAACTAATTAAATTACGGTCGCAATTCAGTTCCATTATATTAATGTAAATCATTCAGTTCCATTATATTAATGTTAAATCTGTAAATCGCGAAATCGATCGCGCCTTCAGTAAATCGTATCTCGCCAATCATGGTTAACCTTAATATTTGAAGAATAAATTTGGTGTATATGGAAATGGATAACGTATTCTTATACGCTCGGAAATGAGCATGAATCAGATTAGCAACAGCTCTCGAACTGTATCAGGGACGTTCAAGCACCTTTGTAATTTCTTGTAAATATATTCTACTTTCATTCAATTATTGCTTCAAATGAGGTTTGTGCTCAATTTATTCAACCTAATAGTCTGTCTACGTTAAGTCGAAGTCTGACAAGTCATGCAATTTTTTATGTTTACCAGTTAACATATGTTTTAATTTAATCAGTATTTAAGATTTAACTAGAACAGATTTATTGCAGCTAAACCATCGCAGCGAAAATATTTGAAAGAAAGTGCTATACCATCAATTGTTGTATGGAGAACTATAATAACATAAAAAAGTGAAAAAAACATTTCAATAATATTTCGAAATGAGATCTGAACATTTGCTTGTCTTAATATTGAAGACGACCCATTATCTGTATAATAAAAAATTAAATCTAAAAATTAGTAAAAATCAGTGATATAACAGAACTCATAGGTTAATGGATATCCAAAATTGTTAAAAGATACGTATTCATCTATGAATAATTTTTTTATATTTTTTAATTTTTAATTCAATTTTTTCTTATTTAAAGAATTCTCTTTGAATTTTACGAGACGTGCATAAACGTGTATATGAAAAGTACACATAAATATGTATGTATATATACATATATGTATTGATAAATGTAGTTTTTCACAGGCCGACGATGATACGAAGAACTGAAGAGGTAAGTAAGGGAGCGAGCAAGAGGGAGCCTGACGCCACCACAATATCGGCAAGGTTCAGAGCGAGAAATCGGAATACAGTACTTACTACGAACATACGTATACTACTTATTACTAACATGCGCCCAACTAACCGAATTGCAAAAACGACGCTGCGTGACATGGAAGACAATCGACTCAGAACTTTCGCGTTTGATCACAGATGCACATAACATGATGGTTTAACACCAAGCGATGCCTGCTCCGCTAGTTCGGCGCAAAATTATATCGGCTATTGTGAAAGGTTCAAAGCTATGAATTCTGTCGATCGAAGAAATCTAGCGTCAAATAGCCAAATATGTTATAACTGCTTAAGAGACAGCCATTCAGTGAGAAAATATCCCTTCCAAGTTTACATGCCAGTTATGTGGCCATTTGCATCATACGCTGATTCACTCGATGAGGCGCACAAATACTTGATTATTGACGCTCACACCGATGAAGCAATTTCGAAGCAAAATCACGCGACCCGATGGTATGTCATCAATGGCGTCTAATATCATAGGAAAATCGGGGCCCCGTATCTGACCCTCAGTCCTTCCCATCGCTATAATTATAATTGGTGATAAGCAGAGATATAAGGAGAAAATCAGAGCTCTACTAGACCCCTGCTTGTCAGTCTTATGAATGTAAACATTGCCAAGAAATGCGGCGATTATTTGGAGCGAGTCAACAACAGCGTATCTGAAGTATGACGTATCAACTCAGTTCTCAATCGCACGCACTTTCGTTTGCACGACTAATTCCATGACCAATACATTGGCTATGACGCCTCAAATGTCGCTCTCAAATGTCTCGCTATCACTACACCCTCCTTCATTCTTGCAAAACCCAGCGCGGTCAGCTGCCTCGGATTCCATCTAGCAGATCGAGACTTCACTACCCCAGGGGAAGTGGACATCATTTGTGTACGGGAAAATCCTCCTTCCTAGAATCCTTTTTCGAGAACAGTTGATTGTCCAACAAACGATATTTGGCTTGATGCAAACCGGCACGGAATCAGTCGCCAAGCCGTCTGTAATACTTAAGGAACTCTGCACTCAAATTTATTGCCATTGTAACAGTGTGTACCCATTCGTCCGTTACTTCGTGGCTCCGGCTCAGCACGCCTCGGCCCCTGGTCGGTCAACACGCCACCAGGTTCTGTACTCGGACTCCCCGATACCCTGCTCCGTTTCTTTACTCGCTGTACGAGCATGGCTTCAGCTCAACACGCCTCGACCACTGATCGCTCAGCAAGCTACAAGTTTTTCTCGTACAACGGTTATTTTATTGCAGGGGTCTCACACTGGAAGGCTATGGCTTCGACTCAACACGCCTAAGCCACTTGGTCGCTCAGCACGCCACCAAGTTACCGTCCAGTGGACTCTTTCTATACTTTGAGACAAATATACTAGTCGCTCTCGCTCACCACGCCAGAGCAAGATAATATATTTGTCTTTGATGTTCTACTTAACTTTGTTCAATAAAAATATATACTTCTTATTCTCGCTCATCACCCCAGAGTAAGATAGTATCTTTATGTTTATTGTATCAGGTATGTGAATAAGTCTTTCCCGTTTTTTTTCAAATTTTGAGCCTTTATTGTGAAAAAATGGTTACAAATGAATTATTGAAAGTATTGGCCATCGCTAGCTACAACTTTTTCCCATCTTTCTGGCAACATACGAATCCCGTTGCGAAAAAATTCGACCGGTTTGGCCTCTATCCAGTCATCCATCCATTTTTTGGCTTCCTCGTAGGAATGGAAGTGCTGGTCAGCCAGGCCATGCGTCATCGATCTGAAGAGATGGTAATCAGACGGAGCAACGTCTGGACTATACGGCGGGTGGGGTAGGACTTCCCATTTGAGCGTTTCTAAGTATGTTTTCACCGGCGATGCAACATGTGGGCGAGCATTGTCATGTTGCAAAATAACTTTGTCGTGCCTGTCGGAGTATTGTGGCCGTTTTTCTCGCAGTGCGCGGCTCAAACGCATCAATTGTCGTCGATAGACCTCGCCTGTGATCCTTTCATTCGGTTTCAGAAGCTCATAGTAAACCACACCTAGCTGGTCCCACCATATACAGAGCATGAGCTTGGCGCCATGAATATTTGGCTTGGCCGTCGATGATGATGCATGGCCGGGTAGTCCCCATGATTTTCTTCGCTTCGGATTATCGTAACGAATCCACTTTTCATCGCCAGTCACGATACGATGCAGAAAACCCTTTCTTTTATGTCGCTGAAGCAGCTGTTCGCAAGTGAAAGAACGCCGTTCGACGTCTCTCAGCTTCAGTCCGTACGGCACCCAATTTCCTTGCTTTTGGATCATTCCCATGGCTTTCAAACGCTTGGAAATGGTTGTTCGGTCAACTCTCAATGCTTCAGCAAGTTCTTCTTGCGTTTGACAAGAATCTTCATCAAGCAAAGTCGCCAATTCTCGATCTTCAAAGATTTGCGGCCGCCCGGAACGCTCCTTGTCTTCCACGTCGAAATCACCGCTTTTTAAGCGTCGAAACCATCCGCGAACACTTGAATCATCGACACAACCTTCTCCATAAGCCTCCTGAAGCAATCGATGCGTCTCGGCAGCAGATTTCTTCAAATTGAACCAATAAAGTGAAACTTCCCGCAAATGACGTCGACTCGGCTCAAATTTCGACATTTTCACGATATCAAAAATTTATGATGCGAAAAAATTTTAACTAATGTGTTAGTATGGAATTGTTGACATATGAATAAGCTTTGATTATGACATATGTAACCATTGAATACTCGCACAGTATTGGTGGCGCCATCTCTTACAAAAAACGGGAAAGACTTATTCACACTCCTAATAATATTATAAAATTTGGATTTGGGTTTTTTTTTCTACTAAGAAAGGTCTTTGTTTATTTCTAAATTTTACAAAAAAAAACATAAAACAATAAAAATATAAAGAATTTGATAAATTACTATTTACAAAAAAAAAGATAACAAAAGAATATAAATTTAACATTAAAAAAATATCTGTCCTTGGCACGAGAATACGTCGCTATTTATTTCCCGGCGGACGTTCCATATATCTATAACATAAAGTAAAAATAATGCATTTAATCGAGTATTTAATGTTCATTATTTTTTTGTTTCCGCCTTTTTCTTTTTCTCGCTTGGACTTTACATACTACCTATAATTTTATATCAATCAACCTATAATTTTATATCAAAAGCGCTTGCGCGTCTTTGCGATGCTGCTGGCGCTTAACCCCGCGCCGCTCGCGACTTCGCGATTTTAATATACGAACTTAAATCTAAATACAATATAATCTGCGCGAGACTATGTGCTCGTCGCACCATGAATGGGTTCTTCATCTTATTCAACGATTCTGGTCAATCGAAAATGGGCCTCATATGGTGAGAGAGACCCTGGCTGATGTTCAATGTGAGCAGCTCTCTGTCAACAGCCATAATCAGCATCCAAATGAATGGTACATCATTCCAATATTTGAAGAAGGATCCACTACCAGGCTCGGAGAGAGTTTGACACAGGCGCAACTCGTCTTGACGACAATGAATCGCCGCATGAAACGAGACAAAAGACTCGCAAGCGTGTATAACGATTTCATTACCGATTGCGTACAGAGCTATCACATGTGCCCTCTCGCACAGGCAGCATTGGTGGCATACGTATATACAATTATCAAAGTGAAGCATAAGAAGTATTGTACCAGAGTTAAGACTACATTAATACTCCATATTAACGATAGGGTTTCACAAGGGGAAATTGCTACAAACAATTTCACTTAAGTTATGTTAATATGAATTTAAGTTTTGATCGTATGATTTAACATTAAACTGCTAAAATTTATTGTGTGCTATTGGTATAGCGAACAATCATAAAAAGTACACAAAATAATAAAAATTAAATGTGATAAGAACACAGACATTTACAGTGTTAATGATAGTTATGTTTCTAATCAAAATATATGTAATTTCATTTCATTTTTTTAGGTGCTTAATTAAAATGTAAAGAAAACAATCATATCACATGTATCTTTTTTTTAAATATGCTATGGAGTTGTAGAATATAGTATATTATTTAAAAAAATATTTTAAGTATAAAGACTTATTTTTTAATTAAAAAAAGCAAATTAACAAAAGCGAAACAAGAAAGGGGTAAGTTAAATCTCTGATCCTCTATTTCTGCTTCTTTTCTTCCCGTTACTCGCTTTGGCTTTTGCTTTCTCTCTCTGTTAGACACAGAACCATTAAGGTATTCCTAAGACGGCGAAGTCTACCGGGCAAATCTGAACTACTATCTCCGGCTAATTTTTGATAAGCTTTTTCCATCATGTAAAGCCAGTGGAGTTTCCACTCCTCTCTGCCCTTCCACTATTTTAGCCGGCATACGGCCGTGGCCGGCATCAATGAATTATGATGAAACTGTATGTTGGAACTGGTATAGAACAGGTTTGGATGGACATTATTCGGGATATGTAAACAAGTCTTGCTAAAGCCAAAATATCAGATGACAGATATATGGATCGTGTAAACAGCGTATTGTTATGGAATATTTTTTATTAGAAGAAAATTTAAATTTGAAATGTTTTCTCAATTAAATGCTTCAACAAATATGGAGTGGTGTACTTATGATCCTCTATATCTTGAATCGATCAAACGTATTCGTGAGCAACGTCGAAGACGAAGAAAAAGACTTCTTGCAGTTTTGTCTATATTTATAAGTCAAAGTACAAAACCTAAGAAAAAAACGTATGGAGAATCATTAGCTTGTGAAAAATATATAATTAAAAATGCTTACATTTAAATTCAGTTTAATCTTTTTTATTGTACATTTGTAGCAGTTCTCTTTTGAAAAAAGAGGAGCATGGATTCTTTGAAGCACTTCTTCCAATTTTACATTTAGAAGATTTAAGATTTCATAATTGCCTTCGGTTGAATACTATACAGTTAGAAAAATTGATGAATTTAGTTGCACAGGATTTACAGAAGCAATATTTGGTTGGAGAAACTATAGGAGTTAAGGAAAAGTTACTTGTAACCTTGAGGTATTTAGAATAGAAGATTTATTTGTATTACTTATATTACTTAGTGTAGCCTGTGTAAATGCTTCAAGAATAGTAAACAAAAATATAAGAGGAATACATAATATTCCTTTGTTGTACATGACAAATGGAATAAATATTATAGAGGATATTTAATATTGTTATTTAAATATCTCAGGGTACCTTGAAGCATTAGAGGAGTGTAGCTTTATTGTGATAGCGGCCAGAGTTGTTGATGTATTTGTGTTAAATTTGTTTGTCTACTCTTGTTTAAGTCCTTAGACAATTTTTATTATTACTTAAACTTGATGATTTTTGCTTATCAAATTGAATTAAGATATCTAATAAGTCTGTTGATATTGTTAAGATACCTTGCTTCGGGTGATTCTCTTACATCAATGTCTCATCAATATATGATGGATGCAAACATCATTACTACAATTGTCAAGGAAACTTGTGATGCAATTTGGGCAAAATTACAGCCAAGTGTTTTACCAAGTAACTTAAAAGAAAAACATTGGCTTGAAATAGCAGAAGTATATGACAAGAAATGGAATTTCCCTCATTGTATAGGTGCCATTGATGGTAAACATGTAGTGATACAGGTGAATGGAATTTCCTTGAATATCATACAAGAATTTTTATTTTGTAATGTAAATATATTTCTATTACAGTGTCCAGACAATGATGAATCAAGATACTATGATTATAAAGATACTCACAGTGTCGTACTCTTAGCTGTTTGTGATGGAGAATATGTCTTTCGCTATGTCGATATTGGTGGTTATGGGCGAAGAAGTGATGGAGGGATTTTTCAAGAAAGTCAACTAGGAGAAAAATTCAACAATAATGAGATGAATGTTCCTTTACCAGCACCAATTTCTGCTAATGGACCACCATTCTCATATTGCTTAGTAGGAGATGATGCATTTCCTTTAAAATCATTTTTGCTACGACCTTATCCAGTAAAAGGGAATATTAGTGAAGAAAAACGAATTTTTAATTATCGTCAATTACGTGCTAGGAAAACCATTGATGATACTTTTGGAATTTTGGCAGCTAGGTGGCGAATTTTCCAGAAATGCATTATGATGTCTATACCAGTAGCAATCAAAATTATAAAAGCAACAGTTTGTCTTCATAACTGGTTGAGGCTACAAGATAGAGAGGACGACGTTCGTAACAAATATATATCAGATATAGAGTGTCAGTCCAATGCTGCTGTGGATAATATTTTAAATATTAATGAAAGAGATCAGTCAATAGCGTTCCAAGATGTAACGCATATTGGATCAAATAATAGTACCAAGGCTGCAATAGCAATGAGAGAGCAATTTCTTAATTATTTTAATGGTGAAGGTGCCATTGATTGGCAGTATGACTTTGCTTGAATAAAAATTTTGCATGTATTTATGTTTTGCAAGGACTATAATATTTCATGTGTAAATAATATATGATGTTTGTGGACATTTAGAAAAGAATTTTAATGTTTTATACATAAAGAAAAATAAGTTTTTACATTGGAATGAAAAAACATTAATTTATATTTATTTAAAAATTATTTAATTTAATATATATGAATATATTAGTGTTAAAAAGAATTTTATTTTAGTACGACTATCGATTATGCTTAAGTTATGACATTTTTTTTTGTTATTTAAAGTCGCTTTATTTATGCTTCCAAATATTGGTGCTAATCGTCGACGGAGGTCTACGATGTGTTTATAAAGAAAGCACATGTAAATTATTACAGCGGTGCTTGTGTCAATCGGCCGAGACCGGGATTTGAACTCGGATTACCAAGTTACTAGTCCTTCGCTCTAGCGATCAAGCCATCGTAGACCTCACATGGATTATTATGAACAATGTGATCCTTAATAATATTGTACATACCTATAAATAATTTATTTAAAAAGTACCAAATATGGCATTCAGACATCTCCAATATTTAAAATAAAAACATTTAGTTTTGAATCAAAATGTGTTATATATAATTAGTGTTATATTATAAAGATCATAGCAGAGATAATATGGTAGTATATTATTCCACTATTATGCAAATTAATTATTTACCTCGTGTCTTATCTTCTTTACATTGGTAAATTCACAATGTAAACTATTTCAGTAAGTATTATAAATAGTCGATTATATTATAAATACACATGCATACATAAATCATTTTAAAGAAAATGCATATTAAAATTGAGAAGTGATTGATCATTTATATTAATATAAATATTTCTATAAAGGTAATATTTATAGAGATTAATATGAAAGTGATATTACATTGTTTTTTGTTTAATAATTAAATATTTATCTATAAACTTCGTTTTCACAATAAGATGCTGGATGTTTAATATACATAATATTATACATTATTTAATTGTATTACATACATTACTATACATGGTGCTAATAATGCCACTTTGATGACTCAAACATTAGGCAGCATTTAAAGTTGACCCTCAATGTACTTACATGAACTTTTTAAATATATATACAAATTGACAAATGCGAAAACATTTCATAATTTAATTTAGATAAAATATTTATTTTCTATTAATACTTCTTATGACTGTGTATGTTAAAAATTTTATTTTGATTTACGTCAAATGAAATATAAATATACATACATACAATTCAACTGAAACATTTGATTTAAATACGTTTCAAGTACAAACACAATCTATACTAACGTTATTTATTAGAACTTGAAATCTTATATATTAAAATTTACAATTATGTTTAAAAAATAATTATATTAATACAGAATTGCAAGAATTCTTTTTATGACGTCCTCTCTCTGTTGCTCACTAATTTGGCGTAATCTACTATCAATGAATATGCATAAACATCGAATTTCATCCATAGGAGGTGTTATAGATACTTCTAATTGCTCAGACTCTTTACAAAAAGCATCTGCAATCCTATCAAGTGCACTTTCTTTTGATATTCCTAAAAAATTCATTATAATAAAATGTAGAAACATAAATAACAAAATAAATTGAAAAAAAAAAAGAATAATACTTTAAACAACTTACGTTTCTCACTTGAATTTCTGCCATAACTTAGATTATTACTATCTTCCTCAAAATCATCTGTTGTAGATAAGGAATCGTCTGTCGTGAAAAAGCAGTCATCTAAATTGCTTCTAGATGTACCACTTGTCGATGCATTCATTTCATTTTTTCTATAACATACGGAAAATTTATATAAACTAATACAATGCATAAAACTTAACTATTAGTATTTATACCGATAGAGTACTTAGAGATATTTTTATTGATATTGATGATACTGAGCTTAAATAATAGTGTTTTGCAAATATTGCATATCTAAAATATGACAAATAAAACTAAATATTTGATTTCTTTTTATTGTCAATTTTTATATTTCATATAAACTGATACATTACTGATAATACATGTTCATTTTGATACTATTGTAATTTATATTTTTCGTATATAGGATATAAGAATACTGGAGTTTATTACAACAGCTATAAACAAAAAAATTTATTTGGTTGCTTTTAGAGTTTATAATCATCTTATAGTCACTAAAAGTTTTATTAATAGTAAACCAGTTATAAAACAAAAACTTAATCAATATATAAAGCCCATGACATACATAATCTAAATGGTATATTTAATAAGTATTATTATATCATTTCTATGCAGAAGGAGCTTATATTACCTTTATAAGTAGAAACTAAATTAGCAAATCGATAAATAACAAAGTACACAAACTTACACATCATCACTTATATCCACATCTTTCAAAAATGACATTGCCTCGAACAATGGCCATTTCACTTTTCTGCCAAGTAAAGCTCCGCTTCTCTTTATTTTTTTTTCTCGATTCCACTGCCTTCGAAATGTATCCACCAAATTCTTCCATTTCCATTTTATTTCAGAAACAGTAACTTCACCTGCAATTTTAAAACATTATAATCAAATATATTACTAGTTTATAACGTCCATGTAAATAAACTACTTACCACCTAAAGCTTTCCTAACATCATCCCAGTGTTTATTTTTTTCTTTATTTCGTTCTCTTAAAGGTATTCTGAAATTCCATAAAACTTGTTTTTCTCGAACATTTTCAATCAGTTCTTTTACCTTAGTATCACTCCAAGTAAATGAATTTTCAGTACATTTATTATTGGAATGTTCACTAGAATTCTCCATGTTGTAAATAAATGAACTTTTATACGATTGTGACACTATATGGCAGCCACAGAGGAACTATGAGTGTAGATTACAAACTGTACAATCATGAGATTTACCTAATTGCAAATAACCGCGAAAAATGCGTGCGTTTATTTGTACCGCATGTATGTCTATGCTAGCGACCCTCCGCCAGGTAAAAAGGAAGGTTAGAGAGGAGTGAAAACACGTTTTTTCGCGATAAGTCGACGTTTGAGTCCCTAAGATTTTTCCCGCGGAGCATCGCCGTAAGCGTCACTGGTATGTTGGCTGTTTTGTTTGTTGGAAACCATAGAACATATTAGACCTGATTAGACCGCGCGCTGAAATGGATGCTCTGAACTCCATATTGAAGGACAGAGATAGGTCTGGAGTCGTGCTTTCTCACTTGCTCCGAGGAAAGAGTAGGGAGGCAATCCAACAATAACAATAGTATAGAATATGGGAAAAATGTAAATTTCTGCTGCGTATATTGTAAGAGAGAGACATCAAAGACTCCCTGTATTGCTCTTTCACTTTGGTTTAGGCTTCAACCAACGATGAGAGGGGAGATGAGTAATCTCTGTGTACTGCATTTGCACGCCTTTGAAACGCTCGCTTGGTTCTGAAATCCCAAAAAGCCAAATTTCAGATGTTGGTTTTTTGAGATCAAAAGACATCAAGTTCGGCAACACAGTTGAAAATCTTTATAGTCGAAGAACAAAAAACTGCTCACACACCGCGCTCCAAACCGCTGTTGTTCAGCTCACGCATATAACTACGACTTTTATAGTTTTATTTCCCTTTCCCGTGCGCAGTATAGCAGTTCTTTGCCGCACTTTTTTTTTCACTCTTCGCTCAGTTTTGGCCTCTGCTTTATTTTACTAAGAAAGAAAATTGAAAATGCTGCTTTTCTAAAACTGCTAAAAGTATACCGTCACTCATTGATAAATGTTTTCGAAAAGCTCTGTATATCTTTTAATAATACACTTGCTAGGCTATTTCATTAATATCGTTATACGTTTCGAACAACGACATTTTTAATATTAATTTTATTTATTAGGCTGCCTGATTATATAAACATTATATAAATATTAATAGACAGAAATTTTTTATATAAAACCGGATATCTATTATTATAAAATTGCCTTTGGTGACAGAGATAAAATGAAATGTTTTCTTAATTAAAACAATTACAATAATTTTAATAATTTTTCTATAATTTTGAATTAAAATCACGTTGTATAATCATTCATCAAAATTGAGTTAATAATTATTTAAAATAGTAATGAGAGGAAATAAATAATTGTTTTATTTAATTTTTATGGCTTGAATTTATTGTTTTTTACATGGATTACAAATTAACAATGAGACCATAATTATAACATATGAACTACGTAAATTATTTCAATTTGTTAATCCATTGAAGCAAATATTTATATATCGTTCTAGATTATAAATCATGTAATGAGTGTTGACATTTCTTTAATGGATAAATACAATTTTTACACATATTACTGTTAGATTATAAGGAAGTAATAGTAAATGAATAATAGATTAAATTATATTAACAAATGTACTGGTCTTTATTACTGATCAAGATATCACGTCTGAACTCTACAATTGCACGGGCGAGAATAATGCAGGCCGCGAGGAGCGCCGCAGGCGTCCGAGTGGCGCACAACATATACATATGTACACCATATGTGTATATTATATCATATAGTATTGAGCGAAAGCGCCGGGGAAAACGCACAATCCAACAATTGCATCTGCTATTTTCTCTACATTGGTTATTTTTATATTATCCCAGCCCCCAAGATATATGAGTCCGGTTCAATAAGTACCCGTGCTAGAAATGAAGAGGCCATTTCTTCAAAAAACTTTTTGTTATTTTTCAACATAGTTCCCTTTTAGAAGGATACACTTCTCGCAATGTTCTGGCCATGTTTTTAACCCCTCCAAAGAAAAGGATGTTTTGAACTCTTCAAAATAAACCTCTGTCTTGGCGACAACTTCCTCGTTTGAGCAAACTATTTTGCCCCTTGCATAATTAATATTAAATTTAATATTTTTGGACAGGAGAAACAAGTTTTTTTAAATAATTTCGAAAGTAATGGTACAAAGATATTATGACAATGTCAAGGAAATATTTTAATATACATATATTGTGATACGATAATATTCTTTGAAATTTTAAATTGTTTTTCGCGCACACAAACAATTTTTCAGCTTCCACTCACCTTGAGAGGGTCTACCGACCTGTAAAAAGGGAGGAGAAGGGAAGAAGAAAAAAACAATGACCGAATAAATAAGTAACCCTAATCACCAACTTTGTTGCCAGTTCACAATAACTTCATTTTTGCATTCGCGGATCATTGCGCGATTTCCACGCCCGACGCGTCCCGATTACCGTTTTCCCGAGGAATATCGACCCAAAGCACAGACACCTGGATCGCGCAACGCGCACTCACCTCGTCACTGTTAAGAGGGTCGGTGATGGTAACGTGCCCGTGGCTGGAAGGGTATGCGGCGGCACCACCACTGGAGTCCGAAAATGTGTCGTCACCTTCGCCGGCGTGTCCTCCGCTACCTACTGCGTCTCCACTTTCTCGTTTACATTCAGCTCCTTTTCCTTCCTTTCGTGTCTCTCTTCCTATTGTGTCTTCGACTTCTGCCTCGCCTCCCTCACTCGAGTCCTCCCTCTATTTCTACTCCCTTTCTTTCTCCAATCTCTGCCTCTACGCACTACTCACACTCTCCTTTCTTTCATCACACACCTACCTCAGTGCTTACTTTACTCTCCCTCTCTCTCGGTGACATTCCAAATACTCTCCTCTCTTTTATTTGTTTCTTTCAGTCCTCTCTACCCGCTGTTTTATCCCCCTTTTTGCTTCTCAACATGTCGATGACTCCAAATGAAGAGACTCGCGCCGCGTGCTTCTCCTAAAAAAAATTTCGGGTCATGAAACCCACGAACCTAAAGGGGAGGAATGTACGACAGCGGACGACAGTGCTCGCGTCGGTCGTAACAACCACGATCGCCAATCATTTTTTACAGGTATATCTTATTTCAAATATGTGATCGCACCTAATCCATACGCAAAACTTTAATTGTTTTTCGCGAAGAATAGGTAAAATAAAAAAATGTGACGTGTTTCAATAGCATTCAAGCACAACATCAGTCGCTGTTCTTGCAAAGAAAAGAAATTATTCATTTTTGTGCCCTCGGCAGTTTGCTCCAATTTTAAAAACGTTGATATATAGTACGACAGTCGCTATATGTAATTCCTATACGTATACCATTTTTATATAATACGTTGAAGAGTCAATTTAATTAAAAAAAAAAAAAAACATTATTTCCTTTTTCTCAAAAAAAATTTTTTTGTTTGGTAACGCTACAATTTCTGAGTAAAATTTTGAACTATAACGGATAATAATGTAATAAATAGGAAAATATCATCTCTAAAATTTAAAATAACAAATTTTTTTGTACACTACATTTCATAGCAAGTCTGTAACAACACACTAAAGTTTAAACAAATGATTAAAATTTTGATTGCTTTAGGATATTTATGCTAGAAGAATTTAACATTCGCCAAAAAAAGATATTTATTATTATGATCCCCCGCACTAACTATGTTCGAATTATAATCCACAGATTAATCATATTTTCGCGGCTTACAGTTACATCAATACTTTCCATAAGTAAATTTCTAATTGCTCATAATTTCTAAACTAATAATTAAATTGAACAAAAATTTTACCGATGATTTATTTATTTATAATTAACATTAGTTCTTTTTTATCTTTTGACATTACTAAAATTTTTAGAAACGACTTATCGTGGCACTTTTAAATTAAGGGATACACAGTTACAATATATGACCTACAGCTTAATGTCTAGTGAGAAGATTAATTCCTAAGATTACATTTTTTCTTTTCTTTGATTTCTGATTTGGTTAATCAAGCTTTTGCAAAATAATATGTAATTATCCAAAAAATAATACAAAATTTAGATTACAAAAAAAAGTAAGTATGTCTTTACAAAAAATCATAACTAATTTATAGTTTCATACACCTCGCTATGACAATGATAAGTACCTTTAAATAAGATACTTGTCGCCCGCTATCGCGCCGACGACAGGTCCCCGTTGTAAATCCGCTTTCAAGGCTGGCGGTACACTGAATTTTTCAGCCAGAGTGCTGCTTATTTAAGTTTGAGAGACGAGCAGTCCCCCACTCCGAGACCGTTCCTCTCTCACCTCACCGCGCCAAGGAGATTCGGCGCTCCTTCCTTACCGCGCCACACCGCACCATCAAGCTTCGGTGCTCTCTCCTTACCGCGCCGCGCCGCGCCAACAAGCGCATGATCTAAACTGACCGCGGATCTCGTGTCGGCTCGTAGAGAGAGAGAGAGCATGCATTCGAGAGCCTTCACGCTCTCAGTTCTCTCTCTCTCTCTCTCTCTCTCTCTCTCTCTCTCTATGCACAAAGTTTTCCACGCCGGATTATATACAATATAATAATTCAATTTTTGCGCAAGTATTCATACTCGTCCTAAGTTCATAAATGTAACTCCACGGTTTTTTATTTTAGCGTTTTCATTTTGTTTTTCTCATAATTATCAAACTCTTGAAACATCTTGTTTGCCATTGCCACCGTTAAACATCCAACTACTGCTGATTAGAGTAGGAACTAACTGCTTTATCTTTCTCCTTAACATTAGCATTATGATTTTTGTCTATTAATGTATGCTCTTTGTTCACAATCTTTTCAGAATTATTTACAGTTGCACATTCAAATACAAATATAATATTTTCATTATGTTTGCTTATCTCGTGACAGTCACTATTGTTCTTTGTAATATCTTCAAGACTTTTTCCAATTTCGTTATTTTATTTACAAGCTGGTTCTATTATTGATTGTTAATGTTTTAGGTCGATTATTCTTAATTACAATATTTATTATTATTTGAATATCACTTTCTGGATTTATTGTTTTTATTTGTAATAGAGCTAGTATTTCTTATTGTTATTATTGATATTCAGATTTATTATTATTTGATCTAATGTTTCAAACTTATATATAGTTTCTTCACAAGTTTTAATATTTTTTCTTATAATAATTTCATTATTTTGCCTCCTTTCTACACAATCAATATTTTCTTTATTTATGATATTATCGAAATCACTTTTTTCCTTTGATTCATTATCTAGATTTGCAGTATTTTTATTATTATTCATTGGTACTGTTTAGATTGATTAAATTTAATCAATATTTTGTTACGATTACTTACAGTTTTTTTATTGTCTAGGTGACCATAACGCCACCATTATTTAATAGGCTGTTTTAGATTCACCATTTAATTTATAGTATTATCACATTATTTACAGTTGCTTTTTTTCTTTTCTCACTACCTAGATTTGTAATATTATCACTATCATTTAACAGGATACATTAAGATTCACTATTTATTCGTAGAATCATCAAATTTATTTATAGTTGCCTTTTTTCTTTTCCTTTGTTGAGATTCATTGTCTTTGTTTTAAACTTAAACTTTTAAACTTAAACCTTTACCTTAAACTTAACTCCTTTTAACTTATTAAATAATGCCTCGAAACGTAGGACACTTTTGGAAAACACTGGCAAAATCCATATCCAATTTCATCGGACGATTCATGTTGCATACACCGATCGTTCACGTTTTCTCGTGCGAGTACGTCCCAGCATTCTAGTTCGTGCGATAGCCTCGGTTATAAAACATAACCTCACTGCCCCTCCGCAGACATCTGTGCGTGGCTCGTGGAGCGGTGAGGTAAAAGAACAGGAGAACGTACCAAGTACAAGACGCGACGGCGCGCGCAAGCGCCTTGAGCTTTCTCTCGTAGTTGGATAGCCCGCGCTTCGTCATCGTTCTCCTGGATCAGTTGGCGTGGGCTCCTTGTGACATTTGTCACAATATATATATATTAAAATGTATACATATATATATATATATATATATATATATATATATATTAACGTGGTTTTCCTTGTCCGGCCTGGCCACAACCGAACAGTAGACCGGTTACCCCTTTCCCTTGTGAGTTCTGTCCAGCACTCTGTCAAATGACCTCGGCTAGCTATAAAGGTATGAGGACGATTCTAGGTGTTTAACTATAAAATACGACGCTATATTTCAAGTTAATCGGTTGCCTACACATCCAATAGCCTTTACATCCGCTAGCCTATGATTCCGGTAGCCTATACCTCAGGTAGCCCTCTAATTAATACCTGCTTTCAGGCTTCTCCGTTAGACTCGTGCCTTGCGCGCCGTTCGTTCTCGCTTCCTAAATCTACGCCCTTATATCCTACTAAAAGTTAATAAAAAGAGGTAAAGATGGGAGTCTTCGTTGGCGGTATGCGAGACACCCACTCACGACCACGGTGACGTGTCCGAGACGGCTGATCGACCGGGCCACGTCAGCCCCTAGCGGTAGGAATCTGGCTGGGCAGCGCCCCGGTCCAGACCCTGCTGGATTCGCTTGTCGCACTTCCTCAGGTCGTCCAGACCTGATGACACTCGATTCCGTGCCCCTTACAGAACTTACTCGCCATGGTAATCCTAAACATTCAACCTGGCTTGCTGGCTCCTAAGCAGGAAGCACGATGAATCTTCCGCGAATCACCCGTCCCGCTTTTACGACAAAATGGTGGACATGTTGCGCCACTCATGTAATTTCGTTGACCTAACCGGTTGAATATCGGTAGCCTATTTACGGTATTCATTTCTGGTCTCTTTAGAGAGAACGGGACGAAAGCCACATGACCGGCCCGCAATTTCCGGGACGAACGCGACTATCCCGCGTTAGTCTCCCCGAATAAGCGCACGTGACACGATATCGCCGCCTATCTTAAGGCTTCCGTGATTCGACCGCTGCTAAACGTCTGTCCACGCCGATCTCCCGCACTGATGTGATCGACTAGTCTAATCCATAAACCCCGGATAAAAGGACAGTGCCGTAAATACAAACGTCACTTATATTAACTATACGCGTCCCACACGTCATCTATCAACAACTAATTTTATAAAGCGGCAGTCGCCGTACTCACCCTTTCTTTAATCGAAGCTCGGCCCACAGCAAGAGAGGACCTCTTTTTCTAAATCCGTACTGACAGGCGGTTGAGCGCAAAAGCTCCACTACACCGACTCTATCCTACCTAAAGGTATTGCGGTCTCAGCGGCGTCGAGCCGACTGCGCGTGATGTATGTGATCGCCGTCTGCGTATGCCTTCTTTATCTTCGAACTCGGCGCCATTTGTTTACACTACTCACGAAGTTCTTCTTCTCTCTGCTTTGCTCTCCTTCTTCGCAGGTCGAGCGCCAGCGGTCGGCCTGTTGCGTGTTTACATTTGGCGCGTCGGGCCGGTGCCTTTTGCAGAAATTTGTCGTCTTCTGTGTTCGACTTTTCCTTAATAGACTTAACAATCACACCTAAATATTCCTCACAGTGATCTTAGAAGTAATAGATTACATGAATTAGAAAATAGTGAAATACAAAAATTTAAGAAAAATAATGTAGATTTATCTACTGACAATAGATTATTTTATAAAAAACAGTATATCGAAATATATGTTATTAGGAGTGTGAATAAGTCTTTCCCGTTTTTTGTAAGAGATGGCGCCACCAATACTGTGCGAGTATTCAATGGTTACATATGTCAAAATCAAAGCTTATTCATATGTCAACAATTCCATACTAACACATTAGTTAAAATTTTTTCGCATCATAAATTTTTGATATTGTGAAAATGTCGAAATTTGAGCCGAGTCGACGTCATTTGCGGGAAGTTTCACTTTATTGGTTCAATTTGAAGAAATCTGCTGCCGAGACGCATCGATTGCTTCAGGAGGCTTATGGAGAAGGTTGTGTCGATGATTCAAGTGTTTGCGGATGGTTTCGACGCTTCAAAAGCGGTGATTTCGACGTGGAAGACAAGGAGCGTTCCGGGCGGCCGCAAATCTTTGAAGATCGAGAATTGGCGACTTTGCTTGATGAAGATTCTTGTCAAACGCAAGAAGAACTTGCTGAAGCATTGGGAGTTGACCGAACAACCATTTCCAAGCGTTTGAAAGCCATGGGAATGATCCAAAAGCAAGGAAATTGGGTGCCGTACGAACTGAAGCTGAGAGACGTCGAACGGCGTTTTTTCACTTGCGAACAGCTGCTTCAGCGACATAAAAGAAAGGGTTTTCTGCATCGTATCGTGACTGGCGATGAAAAGTGGATTCGTTACGATAATCCGAAGCGAAGAAAATCATGGGGACTACCCGGCCATGCATCATCATCGACGGCCAAGCCAAATATTCATGGCGCCAAGCTCATGCTCTGTATATGGTGGGACCAGCTAGGTGTGGTTTACTATGAGCTTCTGAAACCGAATGAAAGGATCACAGGCGAGGTCTATCGACGACAATTGATGCGTTTGAGCCGCGCACTGCGAGAAAAACGGCCACAATACTCCGACAGGCACGACAAAGTTATTTTGCAACATGACAATGCTCGCCCACATGTTGCACCGCCGGTGAAAACATACTTAGAAACGCTCAAATGGGAAGTCCTACCCCACCCGCCGTATAGTCCAGACGTTGCTCCGTCTGATTACCATCTCTTCAGATCGATGACGCATGGCCTGGCTGACCAGCACTTCCATTCCTACGAGGAAGCCAAAAAATGGGTGGATGACTGGATAGAGGCCAATCCGGTCGAATTTTTTCGCAACGGGATTCGTATGTTGCCAGAAAGATGGGAAAAAGTTGTAGCTAGCGATGGCCAATACTTTCAATAATTCATTTGTAACCATTTTTTCACAATAAAGGCTCAAAATTTGAAAAAAAAACGGAAAAGACTTATTCACATACCTGATAAAAATTGATATACATTTAAAAATCTTGATGACATCAAACATTATGGAAGTATTCTTTGTCTCGTAATTTAACTGGACCTACCGATACAAGTTGGAAATATTCAAGCAATTATGAATTGATACAGGTAGAAGATTATGCTATAGTAGATTAGTAACATATGTTATAGTAGATTAAGTTTTTTTGATAAAATGAAACATTTATGTTGATAAAAATATATTAAATTATTCAATATCTTTTCACAAGCATTCGTAAATATTCAATCTACAATTAATTAATTTTAATTCATTCGATGGACTGAGGACTATAGTTTATTTTGCGAACTGTTCTGTAATGATACTATTCCTCAATATTTTTTAACCATTTAAATTACCATAAACTTTTCAAAAGCGGGCTATAATTAAATATCAAAATAATTTTTAAATTATATTTTATAGTACCGTATATTATTACCGTAATAAGATATTATTTCGAAACTTATACGAATTGGTACTCATATTGGTATACATATCGCTGACTATGTAAAAATTTAATTAAATTTATTTAATGAATTTAATTAAATATATTTCAATACTTTCTTTTCTTTAAAATATAAAAGATTGTTTTACTTTTGTTAAAATTTCTTTTTTTGGAGTTTAGGAATAATAAACATTTTTTCATATTTGCATGATACTTTTTTTAATTTACATTTTAATGGGTAAATTAAATAAATAAGATAAAAAACTATTGTTAATTTATAAGAAAAATTTTTCATTTAGTTCATTAAATATTTTTTATTTAAAAATTATCTCACCTATTGTAGTCGTAGTTGATAAGCAACAAGTTGATATGGAATTTCGGGAATATTGATAATTCTTTTTTTTTCTTAATCATTTATACTATTTGGACAGCGATGGTATCAAATAAACAATTATTTAAATATGTTCGTCCTTTAATAAAATTTTTTATTTAAAAAGTTTATTTAATTTTATTTAAAAATAAAAATTTTTAAGGGTATAATAACCGATTCAATCGTTGCTTGAAAATTTACCATTATATTCAACATCAGTTCCTGGTTTTTTCATAACTTTACCGAAAGAATATATTGTTCTTCACCATTAAACCATAAATTGATAGATCTTTTCAAAACCTTACTTAATTGATACAAATGCATATTATTTACAGGATGATAATACGATAGGCTTTTATTGCACCATTTTAAATTTTTTTGACTGCAGATAGTAAAAATATTTTACGATCGCTCAACCCATGACCGGGCTCTTTTCCCTCTCACCAGTAATCCCTGTATTATATTCACCTAATTGCACATGCGCGGCTTCCGCTCAACCCGCGTTAGCCCGTGATCGCACAATCCATCAACAGGTTCGTCTCAGTTCTCTTACTTATTACGCACAGCCCGCGTAGATCTTTGGCCGCTCAACCCGCCGCCAAGCGAAAATAAAGATACCTACTTACTATACTTTTTGTTAACTATATCTTTATTCTCCGATCTACGCTCAGCCCACGTAGATCCTTGGCCGCTCAACTCGACACCAAACGAGAATAAAGATATTTAATCTTTATTTTGTTTTCAAGTTTAGATTTATATTTTTCTGGAATCTGGAATTTTTAAAGTAAATAAATTTTCTTACTAGTAAATTTATAAATCTTTTAAAGTTTATTCAAGATGTTACCTGACTAACAATTCCTTTAACAAATTTAAACAATAAAAAAGAAAACTAAACTATAATAATAAAGAAGAAATAAATTATTATTTAAAATGTGTTAAATAATAATAAGTTTCAATTAATTCGTACAAGATTATTATTTACTCTACCATAGAAAATTGATTGTGCGACGTACTACCTCAAACGGATTCTCTGAAGTCTATATTGAAGGAAAGAGATAGACCTGGAGTCATGCTTTCCCTTGCGCCAAGGAAAGAGTAGGGAGGCAGTTCAAGAATAACAATGGTATCGAGTATAGGAGAAACGCATATTTCTGCTGCATATATTTCTACTGCTACTCTTTCCCTACTTTCCTTTTCTCCCCACTTCCTCGCTTGTATGAGAGAGACAACACGACTCTCTGTATTGCTCTCTCTTTTCTGGTTTAGGCTTCAACTCTGTTCCCAGAGCGCGCAGTCTAATATATAAGTCTATGTGGTCTATGGTTCGTCACTCTAAGCGTCTATCTTTGTTGATTATATGTTCGTGCTCTTCTGATCATGTTCTGAATTCTGAATTGAACTCGATTATGAATTTTGATACGTTATTCTGCATGATCTGAACCGTGCTCTGACTATATACTTACTTACTAATTCATTATAGGATTAGTACATTGCGTTCTCTTTTCTTCTGCGGGTGCTGGCGCCGAGATCAGAACTTTGCGAATAATTCGCAATTTAGGTTAAACTTCTTTATAACCTAATAATTTACAATGACTCTAAATCCGGCTTATGAGGCTATAGGCAAAGGTTTCGTTCAGCAATATTATGCTATGTTCGACGACCCTACTCAACGGCCAAATCTTATAAATATGTATAACGTGAGTTTATATTTACTTCCTCTATCTTTGGCTTTGCCGGTTTTGGACTTTTCACCTTGTTGATGTTACATGCTATTCAAATCTCAAATTTCAGACGGAGTCATCTTTCATGACGTTCGAGGGATTACAAATTCAGGGTGCCATTAAGATTATGGAAAAACTTACTGTAAGTTCAATGATTCAGTGAACTATTCCATGAAATTAAAATAATAAAAGCAAATATTTATTTTATCCATAATTGTTTTTTAAATTGTAAGCCGTTGAAATTTTACTTTTTAAAATATGAATTATAAAATAAAGAATGTAATTCTTTTTATTTTAATATTTGATCGATTAAAAATGTTTGTAATTTCTTCAAAATTAAGAGATGATATGGAAATTTTATATTAAATGTTTTAACGCTTTTACTCAGATTTATGTATATACCTTTGTATAATTGTATTGTCTAATTTAATATATTTGATATATTAAAACACTTGTATTGATATTTAAAATTATAAATTTAAATTTTTAGATATTGCATACAAATATGATGTTAATTTAAAATATAAAAAAGGTATAAAACATTTTTAAAAAATTAAGAAACATTTCAATGAATTGCTTAAATTTCATCACATTATGATATCAATGTTTTATCAATATAAGATACAAATTGAATTAATTTAATAGAATATTGTATTCTTTGAATTAAATTTATATATTGTAAAGTTTTAATGATTGTAATAATAACTTATTGTTAAATCTATTGTGATTTTATTATTAAAAAATATGATTTTTCAGAGCCTATCGTTTCAAAAGATTAATCGAATAATAACAGCTATAGATTCACAACCCATGTTTGATGGTGGAGTTCTTATTAATGTACTAGGAAGGTTGCAAGTGAGTAATTAATTTTACTTTATAAAAATGAAAACAATCATTTACAAATCAAACTTACCTACTCTACTATCCTAAATGTTAAAGTTGAGAATTCAAAAAAATCATTTGGATAATTTCACAAAATTTATTTAGTCTCATACCTTGAAAATGTCTTAAAAGCTAACAGCGCAGTTTATAATTGAAATAATGTTTGAGAAACAATCGTATATAGCTCTTTTAATCATCAACTTTAATATATATATATGATTGTTTCACCAAGTGTGCAGCAAATCTTCAATCAATCATATACTCTATTAAGTATATGTCGATAAAAGTGATACAAGATTTATGGGAGATTGTGTCGCAGTAACTTGTATATAGTTTTCTATTTTCTGTTAATTTTCTTCCTAATATTTTAAATACATGGACTAGATGAAATTTCTTGGTTTTTATCTTTTTACATTTTTTATGTGTCAACTAGAAGTTAAGCTAATAACAAGTGTCCAGCGACCATCTCTTTTTAAATCTGCATCAATAATGGAAAACTTATTGATCATTCATGGTTGGGCAGACCGATGATGATCAGCCTCACGCGTACATCCAGACGTTTGTCCTGACGCCAATTGGCACCAGCTTTTTCGTGCAGCACGACATCTTCAGACTCGCGCTGCATGACACTGTATAGACGTCTAGGAATGATTGTCCACAGATCTTCACACAGTGGTAAAAGCAGCCCCTTAAATATGACATAGCCATTGTTGTTTTGTGTTAAATTTTATTGTTTTGGCTTCATTTTTCAATCCTTTTGAAATCTGTCGTAGACAGTAAAAAGTATCCATTCTGCTACTAAAAGCTAATTATACATAAAATGTGTAGTAATTTCCTAGTAAATATACTGTAATATAGATTTTTCTTATAGATTAATCTAACTCTCTAAAAGAAATATGTATACTAAAAATATTGTCATTATTTATAAAACTGCTGCTACAGTGTGTCATTTTATTTACTCAACTGAAATTCTATTAAAAAATATTATAGAGAAAAGTTACAGGGACTGAAAGGTTATTTTAAATTTGATATAGAAACATATTTAAAATTAAATTGATTTTTAAATGGGTATCCCTATGAGTAACCCTGACTTTGAAACGTGTGAAAGCGTTAAAAAAAATTTGTAATGTGTTAACTTGACTTTGAAATAATTGTTGTGATCAAATTGAAAGACTCTATTTGTTGAGCCTCCATATTTTGCAACTTTCTGTCTAAAATATTTCTTATTAAAATGCATAGTATAATAGATCTTAAAATTTGAGGAATAAAATGATGCATTCAGTATAAGCTATTTTCAATTCTAAAACAATCTCTTTACTCAATATCCAAATTTTTTTCCCTATTCTCTATTTATTAATTTCATTCTATTATTATATTATTCAGTACTTTTATATTTTAATATAATTCGATTTCAATTTTGATTTTTCCATGTTTTTGAGAATTTAATCAATAATTGAAATTAAAAGTCTTTTTTGTATCAAAACATCATTTTCTAGACTAATCTTAAAATGACAATATTTATTACTGATTTTGACATTTACTATAATATTCTAATTATTTTATTTTTTCATGTGATTAAGAATGTTGTACTAATATGATTAATATTTTTGAATTTGTGGAATAATACATTATATATATCAATTAATTTTCATAAGAAATTTACTAAAAATTAACAATGAACACAAAGTCAAAAAAATTTATACTAGTGAAGTGGATCAGACACCTATAGTTCAGAAAATTATACATTTAAACTGTTGTTACTATACGACAATATATTTATACATATATATCAAAATCTTAAAATTTTCTTGACCTTAATTTAACTTTTTAACCAAGTTTAAGACAAGTGATATTTTTAAAATACGAAACGTTATTTTTTAGTTTAAGGAAATTTAAAAGGAATCTTAAACTTAAGATAGAAAGTCTATATATCAATATCTAAATAACTTAAGATTAAGGTAAAAAATTCTTTAAAAACTATTTAAGAAGTTCATTTTTGCTATATTGAATTATGAATTTCATTATAAAATCTTTTAAGCAAAAGACATTTAATAAACATATAACAGCTTAAACTGTGCTGGAACTCTAGTTAACTTAATTTTTTTTAATTTATAGTATCAGCTATAAAACAAAAGTACTAAAGAATAAAATAAAAATAATTAAAATTCGTTTTACAGGCAGATGAAGACCCACCACATGCCTTTTCACAAACATTTGTGCTGAAGCCTTTAGCGAACTCGTTCTTCTGTCAACACGATATATTTCGCCTGGGCATTCATGATACCATATAAAAGGGTGATTCTACTGATTCTTAAGTGTTCAGTAGGTAATAAAAAGATATTGCGATTGAAATATATCGGAACAAAGTGAGCTACTTTTTCACCGTATAAACAAATTTTTTGCAAAGTACATCTTATATTTGCCCCTCTTTAGATATCACTGTTTTTGTATAAAACTGCTTATATCTTAGCGAAAAGAGGATTTAAAAATAAATAAGTTGATTCATGATTAATCTGATTTTTATATTTTATACAACAATAATCGTAACGTTTTTAAAAGTATTCTCTTTAAAAAATACAATAAAAATTAGTTTAATAGAAATAAATATTTACCTAGCAGTTTGTAATTAAGTAAATATTTAAAACGATTTAAATTGTTATTTTTTGCAAAAATTACAGAAAGAAGCAATTGGTAAAAGTTTTTTAAATTTTCTAAATATTTTTTTGAATATATATTTTTTACTTAAAATAATGTGTTTTGTACAGTAAAAAATTGCTAATAATAGATAGAGACAATAAAATAATTACAACTATCGAGATAAATCGCTAAAATTTATCTCTTTAAACAGCTTTGTTATTTACAATTTTATGTAAGTTTAATAGATAAATCATAAAAACAGTGTTTTTAATTAACATATCAAATTAAGTCTTACTATTTATTCATTTAACATCCTGAATCAAGCAATAAATTATAAATTGCCTCTCTTCGCTTGCTCCATTTCAATTGCTTCGAATAATGCTTGGAAATTCCCAGCACCAAAACCCTAAAATAAATTAAAAGATTTATAGAATACCATGTGTTTATCTAAATTTTAAAAACTATTAATAAAATATAATATTTTTTTCAAAAAAAGTAATTTTCATTATTCTGAATTGCTATATACTACATAAAAATGGCTATTATCTTAAATTATTTCTACTAATATTGTACAGTATAAATAATTAATTATATCTTAATTTTACATACATTATGATTACGTCTTTGAATAACCTCTATGAAAAGCGTTGGCCTGTCCTGCATAGTTCTCGTAAAAATTTGTAGTAAATATCCATTCTCATCATAATCAATGAGAATTTTTAATTTTTGTAACACGTTCAAATCTTCTACAACGTTCACATTACTAGACTGTAGCCTTTTCCTCAACATGTCATAGTAAGTATCTGGCACGTCAAGGAATTCAACCCCTCTCATTCGTAAATTAGTAATCTTAAACAAATATGTAATTTTTGTAATTAAAATATTGGTTTTATAGATATTAAAGAATGTTAAAATATTTATATAATTAGTAGTTTTATATATTTTTGATTTTCAAATAAATGCGCATGACAAGTTTAATTTCGTAACATTATTATAATAAAGCTGATATGTTAATAATAAGCAAAGTAAAGAAGAGCATTATAACAATAGAAGAATGAATTAAAAATGTAATTGTTGATAAAAAAAAATCGAACCGTGTTACGTGCAGAAAACAATTACAGCTTAATTATAAAATGGTCAAAACATCAGTCTGTTCATTTTTAGACAAATTAGATGAAGATAATTATTAAAAAAAAAAAACAAGTGAAACTTGTAACTGTTGCTCCACCATTAATAACTTCGTCGAAAAATTTGCTAATTGTATATAAATACGTGCAGTTATTCGCTCATTTTCTTATAGTATATCTACCGATATCAACAATTATATAATGCAATAACCAAACTGTTGAAAAAATCGCTGTTAATAATTTAAGAAATTTTAATACAACCACAGCATTCAGCCCCCAACCCCGTCATGAATTTTAGCTGAAAAGCGAGAGAGAAAGAAACAAAAAAACGTGCATACCGAGGTAATAATATCGCTGGTATTGAGGGCAATGTGTTGCACACCTGGGCCTCCGTAATAATCGACGAATTCCTGTATTTGCGATCGCTTTTTGCCATTGGCCGGCTCGTTAATCGGCATCTTCACCGTCTCTTCCCAATTTGTCATGACGATCGAACGCAGCGCGGAGAACTGCGTATGCAGCTGGGTATCGTCGACCGACCAAAATCTGTGAAATTGCAGGGCATTTTCGTACCTGAAATTGATAAGTGATTGTTTTTATTTTGTTTTTTTTATTTTTTATTTTTTTTTTAATAAATCTTACATTACCATTTTGCAACAGGTTCCATTTGCCGATCCGGCTGATTGCCAACGATGTGATCGATAAATTTGAGATTGATAGGGGGCCTAAAATAGTAGTGCGAGCAATGACTTTTATAGAGCATAGATTGTTTTATTTAAGCAGAGGAAAGTCCTAAAACTTTCGACTAAAACCAAAAAAATGCATGCCTCAAAAAGTTTCTTTTTTTTGTGTTTCCCATATACTTTCAGAATACCCTGTAATAACGTGATCAAATTGCAACTTACAAGAGCTTCTGTATGACATCTTCGCTTTCTCTCCTGAATCCTGGCAGGAAGAATCCGTGATATTTAGTGCGATCGACGAATGTGTGCAATGTATCGCCGTACTGTAATTTCGTAGCATGAAAAAAATAATTATGTTAATTTAGTCAATTTGAACGATATTTTTAGATTGTACGAAAGGATCGTCTCTTGTGTTGGTTTTTTTTTTTTATTATCTTTGTTGTCTTAAATTATACTTAAAAGGATTTGGACGTATTCGAATATGATAAGAAATAAAGCCCGTAGTATATCAAGATCTATTTTATACTACAAACTTGATCCGTAATTTGGAATTTCTATATGCAAATACGTATTTCTTAACATAATAATATTTTTAGAAAAGTTACAAAATACTTATATCAACAGATTTTTTAATAAATTAATAAATATTTTTATCTGTTTTACAGTCCTATTATAACGATGGTTAAACTGTCATGGTTTATAATCACCCCCGTAGAATCTGAAATATAAAATTGTCATGACTAAAACTGCTCTGAAAGAAAAATAATGGTTAGAAAAAGATGACAAGACTGTCCCCAGAACTTATCTACCCATATTCCAATAAACTCAAATACAGCCTTGTGATATTTTTAGAATTAACTGAGATGAGTCAGAGTTCACAGTTATAACATAACTAAGGAATACTAATATCCGCGCAGAAAATTTGACGAATTTCTAATTGGGATCTGTAAACAAGTCCTCAACTCATGCTAGAATCTGCCAGGGATATTTTATGTAATTTTTTAAATAACAATATCCCACATTTTTAGTAGTAATTTTACTGGGAACTCTTAGAAGAATTCACTAGGGGTAATTTATTACTTACATCCTGTATTTAGATTCCTTTGTAAGTTTCACGTTGGATTCCTGATTCAACTTATGCGTGTATATAAATACGCAGGAATTAGGGTAAATATACCTTCTAAATTTATAAAATAGTGAAATTTTATGGGAACGCTTATTCTTTGCAAAAATCAACGAAGAAAATTACTTGAATTAAAAATCGAATTAAAACAGCATTTGTTTCGACCAACGCCGTGGAAAAATTTTCTGGCTCTCTAAATTTTACCTCAGCGGGTGCATTCGTTAGATCACAAGTTATTTAGCATTAATTTCTAACAATATACCATCTGTTTCAATATAAGTATAATATAAAAGTTCTATAGCAATAAAATATATTCCTCGTAAACCGAAGATAAACTGTCTTGGCATATGGACATTGCTTGTTCGAATATGTGTACATATAGAAATGTCAGGAAAAATTTCAATCTTATATATACAAATTTAAATTTTTCAACAAAAAAAAAAAAAATAAATAAATAAATAAATAAAAGAAATCGCCAAAAAGTGTTAACAGGAATTTCAGCGAAAGAGACGATCGAGTACATAGTTTACGAAGTTTATTAAAAAGAAGAAGCAAGAAGACTTCATCAATATGCATGCTTACAGTTTTCACCGTTGCGAATCGCACCACGCCGTTCTCGTCCTCTTCCTCCCACAAATCTCTCACGATTTCTGACCCTTTATCTTTGGCGACCTATTGTCATAAGTGCATGTGCACATTAAATACGTTCAATATAACATAATTGTTTATTGTTCAATTATTAAAAGGTATATTAATTTTAACGCGGCACTTCGGTTCTTTATTATTTATACCTGGAGAATAATCTCGATGTCTTCGACGTTCAATGCAATGTCGCGGACGCCGTCGCCGTGGCGTAACAGATGACTTCCCATTTCCTCGTCGTCCGTCTCGTACGCAGATTCGAACACGAACACGATCTATAAATTATAATAGTAAAAGATAAAAATTGTTTAAAAAAAAAAAAAAAAAAAAACCTCTAGAAGGTGTTAAACAGCATCTTTTTTTCTGAACTTCGATGGAATATCTTATGATAATGTATAAGAGGATCGATACAATATATCGCGCATTTATAATATGAAATGAGTTTTTTTTTTTTTTTTTTTTTTTTAATTTCTTATACCTGATTTTGTCTAACTACGTGTGCTGCGGAACGCCTCGAGCCGGTCTCAAGACCGCGATATGCCAAGGGTTCGAAACCCATCCTTGCACAGTAATAACTAGCCACCTATAAAATAATAAATATATATTATTATTAAGATAATAGATATCTGCGCATCGTCATTGTGATTTTATCAAATATTTTATTTTTGCTTAAAATAATATAAATATTAAAATACACATTCGATCGTCGATAAACTTATAATTTTCTGTTTATTCGAATTGTATGATTTTTTACTGCAGTATTTGTTAATCCAAATAGCGAAATCACGCGGTGTGACTTCTTTGTTAAAAAATTCTCTAACAACAATTAACGTACTGTCCAACGATTTGATCACAGATTCTGTAAATGCGTTTAAGAAAATTAACGATAGTTTCTAATAAATTTTTCAAAAGTAGCAGTAAATTTACGAATTTTGCTTATGAGATTTTCAATATATAGGGTATTGTAAGTTTTACTACAATATTATTCTCCGTGTTGGACAAATAATAAATCAACTATATATGTATATACACAATTTGGACATTTCTCAATCACACTTCATTATATCAGAAAAATAAAAATTTATTAGAAGTTTTATTTAATTATTCTGTTTGATTAAATAATAAATAAATTAATATTTTTTCAGACGAAAGTTTACTTTATTTGAAAATACGATATATGTGTTGCTTAATTTGTGCGAGAATCGAAAAATTCAAAATTTTTTAAAAGCATATTGGTTTCTTTTTTTTTTTTTAAGGAAAATCTTACATTATTATTGAATACCACCTACCTGCTTTGCATTTCCAACCCAAAACTTTACGTGATCAAAATTCAAAAACTTTCCTCCGATTGGCTGAAATAATATGCAACTTTATAAGATCGTGGCGAACTTTTATTGAATATACACATTATTGAAAAAAAAAAAAAACAATTACCTTCGGACCTTTATCGGTGTACGTTGTCTTGAAAATAAAGCAAAATTATTATATATAGAGAATGCAGTAAGATAAAGCGTTTTTGTTGCTATTAAACAATATAAGAAGTATTTATATCCATAAAAATATTGATTTCATACTGGAAAATAGGGAGAAGAGTTTTATTGTCCTTTCATCCACTAAATTAGCAAAATCCACTTATACAAATTTAAAATAACTTGAAAAATAATATTAAATTATTCAGTGCAACGTAATTAACTTAATTTCATTAAAAACAAATTGAAAAGAAATTTTTTAAACCGCGTGATCTTTCATTACGATACTGATTCGAATACTGTTGACAGGGATTAAAAACATGATTTTTTAATGATATATTAGTATAATAATTGATTCAATGATTAATTTAAAATAATAATATTAGTATTAAATTATGAATTGTCGTATTACATTGGATAGAAAAATTGCGTCTGTTGAACATTTTCAATACGCCCTAAATTCATTTTATTATGAATATTTGCAAAATAAATTTTAATGTGTATTTAAAAAAAAAAGTCTTCTGTTCAATAAAATTCAAATTTTATTATTCTTTGACTTTATTTCCATAAGTTTAATTAAACGTTTAATTTCATATCAATAATTACAAAGTAGATTTTAATATATATTATAGAAATCTTTATTCAATTTCTATGAGCATCGTAATGCAAATATTTACAAAAATTAGATTATGTTTTAAATATCTTTTCCTCCCTCCGCCCCTCTCTCTCTCTCTCTCTCTCTCTCTCTCTCTCTCTCTCTCTCTCTCTTTAGTGCGGCAATTACCATTTCGTTTTGACAATTGAGCCACAGACTCGACTGAATAAAAACTAATCACGGAGCAAAGTATAATAATTATTAAAAAAAAATAAATCCGCGCGCGCATCTATTGTACTCGTAGAAATGATCGAGCGCTTGGCGTGGATTCGCTCTTTAAATAAACTTCTTTCCCAACTTAACGAAACGAACCCGTTCGGGGGATTGGAGGAGCCAGGGAAGCCTGATTACTATTTAAACGAGTCTTCGCGCTCCTGATCGCGCATAAATCAATCGACGACGTTTTTTCTCTCCTTTTTCTCGCTTATCCCCCCCCCCTTTTATTTTGTAAGAACTTTTTTTTTTTTTAATCATCCGAATGTTCGACTCGACCTCACTTCATAGTATTTTGAAAGTTCGACTCGATCTGTTGCTGGTAGGCTATTTTGAAAGTTCTACTAATGTTCCATTTTGATTCGGTTTCCTTTTTATTTTATCTTAACTGAATACATTTAAAAGCGTTAAGATATGTGATTCTTTTAAAAAATATTTTATTTTAATGCGTGTTTAAAGGATTCAGTTTCAATGAATATATATATATATATATAATTTAATATCATATTTATTGACATATCTTTTCTTATTATTTATACTAAAAATGCTCCTCTGAAAGAATGCATAAATATATTAAATAATTATATTTACTTATGTGCCAACATACCAAACGTTTTGTTGTTAAATATTGTAAACTGAATGTGTTTTTAAATATTTATATATTTATAGCAATTAATCTTGATGATTATTTACAAAGAAAAATTATATTTTTTTTGGTTTTTAAGAAATTATCAAATTTAATACATCAATAAATTGAAGAAAGCTATTTCTTCAAAAATTAATAAATATGTTTGAAATGACATTTTTCTTCAATTAACATGTATGAAATAAAATAAAAATGCCAGTCACAATTATAATTGCACTATTTTATAAAGACTGTTAGAACGATAAAAACATTTTTAAATTTAATTTATAACGGTTATCTACATAAGTAAAATTTTAATTTTTAAAAAAAGCATGAACAATTTTATAAAATAAAATGTAAAAAAATGGCTTATACAATACCAAATAAATTGAACAATTTTGTCCAATTTTTTCATTAGAGTGCTATTTTTGTAATTATTGTATTGACTTCGATTTTATCAAATCTATATTGGCCTATAATAAAAATTTTTTTTTGTTTCACAAATACAATATAATAAGAAATTCTTAATTATGAGCAAATAGTTCATTATTGTAGAGCAATTGTTTTTCAATTGATCGCCATTAAAAATTGCGAAATTAAGAATAAATACGTTCCATCGCGCGGAAATGGAAAAAAATTGCCATATAAGACATTAAAGATTCAATTAAAGAGATATACAAATTAGTCGCGTCTAAAAGTCGCATTTTGCTCGATGCTATATGCGAGAATTATGTTAAATAACCCGTCGAACTGAGAGGTGGCTTGCCACTTCGACCGGACATTCGCGTTATATGGACTCAATAATACGTGCGGTAAAATGCCAGCGGGATTCGTTTGTATATATAATAAAGGAAAATTCTGACGTTAATCCGCTGCACTTTGCGGATCGGTAGAGTACTTTGGAATGTCGCCACATTAAGATTCGCCGCAGCATCGATTTAAAGCCAGAACTCGTTTGATAATTTCTTTAGTATTTTTTTTCTTCTTCGTTTCTATTTAGTACAAAAGTTAAGTGTTTGGATAATAAAATCTTAAAAAATAATCGGCAATTTTTTTTTTGACTATATATACTAATAAATTGTTGAAATAAACTTGCTGTATATGCTTCACCTTGAAACTTGCTCATTTAGAAGTTTGTCAGGATTTATGCCAAACAATCACAAATCTATAATGTTCGAGAATACTAAAATTCGAAATCTGCGCATCTAATAATACGAAATATTTTTCAATTCTATTGATAACTTATTATTATTATTTCTTTTCTCAAATTTTAAAAATCATATAAACGATTATCAGTTAATCATCTAAGATGATTTTACGAAATTTAAGTTTGTCATATTAAATATATGTACTGTTTTCTAATTCAAAAATTTAAGAATGGATTATTATATTAATCAATTATATTCTGCACAAAAGGAAATTGCAGAAAATTATGATAATTTATACAAAAATACAGCTAATGTATATTAATGTAAAATAACTGGATTATACATAATTAAATATAATACTGACAATAAACAAAAAACAGAAGATTTATGAAAATAACTAATTCAAATTCAATAAATGAATAAAAAAATGATGATTATAAATATGCAACACATTTATACATAATTAAAAAATACGACAAATAATAACACGGTAAACGCATAATAAATTGTATAACATTTTCAGAAAGATAGATTGTTATTAATATACGATGGAAAATTTATTTTATACTTTAGTATATATTACAATGTACAGGTTTTCTTCTTTCTTTAGGAAATATTTCTAAAATAATATTTAATTGTGATAATGCATTATGAATCCAACAATCATCATCAATGTATTATTCAGTTATGACATTCTACTTATACACACTTATATGCTGAAAATATTTCTTTATGATTAAACTATAACACATGAACGTTAATTAATTAAATAATTGAAAAGTTTTCTCTACATATTGTTTGACTTGTATGAATATCAGGGAGTGCAAGAGAGAATGAATATATCGCCTACTATACTTGCTGTAAATGGCAATGAAGCAGTAATATATATACAATAATTGTTTGTTTGATAAATTCGCCTGATCTGACCGAACTGACTTATGAAATTCTTTTTTATGTTTTCCATATATTTCTTGTTCTCAACTCCCTGGAATATAAGCATGCTATATTAATGGTTTCCTATTGGTTAATACAACCAATTAATTGTCATACCTTTCTTGAGTATGGAATTTCCCAATGAGATTCAGTTGGTGGTATCAATTATAAATTAAAGTTTTAATTATGAACGTCAATATAATGCACAACGATATAAATAATATTTTCCCTGATGTAGGAAATAAAATTTGTATTTATATTTTTTTCATATGTAACGTAATATTTTCGAATAATAAATATGCACTTTTCATAATTATACAAGTTAATATTTTATTTTCAAATAAGCTATTATCGTTAATATTGTAACGTAGATTAAATAATTATTTATAATGTTTCAGCGGGTGTATAATGACCTTGAAAGTAATCTGAAGTATTTATTGTTTCATTATTTTGAATTGCAAAAATATACTGCCTTGAAGCGTGATATTAATTTCCCTTCATTTTTATAGGAACAATGAATCTTACCAAATGGTCTGTGTAAAACACTTATAAAACTAGATACGGAAAATGCAGAATTAATAAAATATTTTCAATTAACAAGTGGTGTATTATCAGAGCAAATATACATCCACTATATAGCAAATGCATAAAAATTGTAAATTTTTTTATTTCTTAACATTATATATGCAGAATAACAAAATATGATTTTTATATCATAGTGAAAACTCTGAATAGTTCTTAAAACAAAGTATCGTAATTACGGAATGATTTGAGCTGGCAAGTTAAGTACTCAGCGCTAATATTTTCATTTAATAAATCACAGAATGAATCCATTAAAATGGTCCTCAATGTATATTTGATTTAAATAGTCGATATTTTACTTTAGTAAAAATGTCTTTAAAAAATTCGCATTTTTATAAATCAAGTTGTCCACTCCATACTTATTTTTTTCATATTCCCAATTTATACATAAGATATGCATACATCTTAAATTTTTCAAATACTCAAAGGTCTCTCCATGCATACTTTTTAACGAAAGAGATTGTCACACGCTCCTTTACTGAATGATACATACAAGTTAATATAATCTTTATAAAACGTATATATCAGATCATTCGTCATAAGTAAGAGTGGAAACTTTCATTTCTGATAATCCAACGTTTCAATATTTCAGACGATATTACATTAAAGCTTAATTTATGTATAATACAATAGAATTTTTTTTACAAAAATATGCTTAAAAATTTACGTATAACTTATATTATTTAAAACACCTTATTTGAATCTCCTACTTAATTTTAGATTTCATAACGTCAAACAAATGAATATATAACAATGTGAGATCCAATCAATATTATTAATCACTAAGTCTAAAAATTAATAAATTATTAAATTGATCTACTATTATTATGGCATGTATATATATTACGGATACTTTTAATACTCATACATACATAATTTAAAATACAATAATATTGCGTTAAAAAGCACTAATTATGCAATCTTATGGAAGATCCATTCCTAAACTAAGAGCATAATTCTTAACTATGTACAATGTATATACTAAAACTGTCCTCATAAGAAACTTAGTTTTTGAATATTGAAAATAATAAATAATAAAATATGTAATTAAATAGACTAAACCAATATTTTTATTTTTAGTTTGAAATATCGTATAATGACGTCAAATGATCTATCAGTAATTGACTAATAATGCGTTGTTTTTGTTTAAAGCTTAATTCCTGCAGATATTGCACATTTTTGTAATTTTGGCCTTTATAATATAATGATCCCATGATCACGTTCAAGTCGTCGCTTTGCTTTCAGAGGCACTACTCCCATTAAATCTGCAGGCGTTGGAAGACCACCAATCATATTCGGTGCTACTGCTTGTTGATAAAATACCTCTGTATTTCCGCATCGGTTACCATAAACCACTGTATCATCCGTCCTATATTAAAAATGTCTTATAAGTTATATAATTTCTAGCTTATATAAAATAAATATTTAATAATTTATCGATAAAAATGGCTCGACATTTTTGTATAAATTTAATCCTAAACGAAGGATGCTATTTACCTTACAATAATGTCAGTAAGACTATTGGTTTTTCTAAATCTGTCGTGGAGAGATGAAACAATATCGAGTTCTGTAACACCCCAAAGTCCAGATCGGTGAGTTGTATCCCATTCTGTATCTACATTTAAGACACTATACAATTCTTTATTTTCATTGCATGGAAGAGGTTCTAAGCATTGTTGTAAACGAATTTCCAAACAACCCAAAATGTTAATACACGTTTCCCACTGAAAAAATAGTTCAGCATATTATATTGTATATATCGTAGCAATCAAATAGTTTTGTAATAATTTACAAGGAAATATCATGAAATTAAATCAAGCTACAATATTTGAGAAATATTCAAAATATTTACAAGTGCATGAATAAGCTCAGGATTATTGGCAGTTCCGTCTTCCATAAGTAGAAATAGAACCATATTTTGATGGCCGCAAAGAAACAATTCTGCTTTCTCATAATATTCATCATCCCTTGTCGCCGTCGTCCAGTCCTCGTCGATTTCGTCATCATTATCACTACAACTATCCTTACTTACTAATTCTAGTTTACTTTTTACCAAGTTATTATTAATAAACGAGTAACTCGATATGTCGCGAAATTCGCTTGGTGTTGTTTCTCTGCTACAAAAGCCACTGGTTTTTTCATCTGCCAGAAGGCTTAGTTTCGACATAAGTGGTGTTAATTGAAGACCGTCGAGTTTTCGTCGCTGCGGAAAGTCGAAAATACCACCGCACTCCGATGTCGAGTTTCGTCTATCTTCATTATCGAGAGTGCTCATTGGCTTCAGTGGGAGACTCATGGATCGGCGATAGCTTTCTTGTTTGCTCTTATTTTCCAATCGAACATCCAATGCAGAATTTGGTTTCGATTCCGTTTGACTATCTGACGTTTCGGTATTACTTTCGTGTTCTAATTTCTTTTGACCTAAAGGACGCAAACTCGATATAAATGACAGTCTACCCTCGAGAATCTTGGAATTCTGATTAAGTTGCTCATAGTGATTTGAAATTGATTCGTTGTATAGAGATTGAGAGGCCGGTAAACCATTATTACGAAATACCGGATAACAAGGATCAGTTATAGAATTTGAAGAACGTTGTTTTTTAAATTTTTTAGTTGAACCATTCTCATAATCTACGTACAAATCATCATTCAGTCTCGGTAAACCAAAACTATAAGTTGTTTGTACTATTTTATTGGAGTACATTTCAGTCGACCCTTCTAAATCGCTCAAACTGAGACTCAGTGAATTTCTTTGTTTTGCTTTCAAAATAAGCTCTTCTTTTGGCGTTGCATTCCGAAGTTTATTTAAACGTTTACAGCGTAATGCTTCTTTTACAACATCGGGAATATCGTTCAGATTTTCCTCTTTCTTTTCTTGATTAATTTTATTACCGTTAGTTTTCTGTTTATTGTCATCATCTGTGTTAATTTCATTTTCTTCAGCGGCAGCACATATAGAAACGGCAAATCCATGTAAAACTCTATTTACATCCTTTAAAGGAGTAGAACACACACTTGGTGTTAAAGGATGCTGGTATTTAGTTCTCTCCGTTTTGTTACTAGTTTCATCTTTTCGCTTTACTGGAGAATTGTAAGTGGTGGAATGTAAAGAAGGAATACAGTGTGTCATATTATAATGTGTTGCATCTAGTTCAGCTTCTTCCGGCACAGTAAAAATGCGGGAAGTGTCTCGTTTCATCATCGATATTGATTGATCTTTCGAGCTGGTTTTAATCAAATTCTAATATAAAAAATATATTTGAATTAAATCCATAAATTATTAAACTGATGTATATTATTATAATTTATTAAGATTCTTTATTTTCAATAGTTTTTCAATTTCATATTTATGAGAGTTAAAAATATTACCTTTTTATGAAAAGATTTTTTTGCAGCTACATCTAAGTAAGAACTGTAACCCCGTTCCATATTTGCCTCTTGGACCAATCTTGAAAATTGTTTTTGTTCGAGAAAAACGTGAAAAAGTTGTACACCCACTGGCAAGTGAAAATTTGTTGCTATCCCATCAGCGGGGACCTAAGAATATTACAAATCATAAATTATAGACAAAATATATTTAATTAATGGTTTTTAAAAAAATATACCTTAATTCTGTAGGGATCTGTTATGACTAGTTGCTTAGTCGTATCAGGACTTAATTGTGATGCAACAACTCTGGAATTTTAATTATTATATTTATAAATGATATTGAATATTATATTTATGAAGAGTAAAATAATTTTCAAACATTTTATTAGCTATTATGAAAATGAAAATCTTACTTGTTGTTATAAAATAGAGCTCCACCCATGATACCGTTTGTTTCTTGACAATATTGAAGTATTTCCATTGCTTCCAAAAATACGTTACTAGCACTCTAAAATAAAAATTGTATAGTCTGTATAAAATTTGCAAATATAAATTATGTTTGATTATGTGAGTATATATATCTTATGCTTAAAAAATTATTTAAAATATCAATTTATATATAATCTGATCTCTAATATTTTAGTGTTTTATCATGCATTTCTATTTGGTAAAATAAAATGTTAAAAAATTATTTAAAAACTAAATTTTTCGTTTATAGTCTATAAGACAATTAAATTCTTTATTAATAAATTAATAATATAATTGTGTTAATAAAAATAAAACAAACCCTTGGAAGTTTTAACATTGGAAGATTTGAAAATAGACTAGCACTGTACTGAAGCATTGGCAGGTATGTTTCAAACATTTGATATAATTTTTCAGTAAATTTATTTCTATCATTATTCAGAGATATTGATATTGTTTCAAAATCGCAATGAAAAAATTTCACAAGTGATTCTAAAATGTCTGCACGTCTTTGTAGAATCCAGTCTTGAATGTTCCTATCTGTACCCACTGCCTAAATTAAAATTTAGTATATAGTATTTTCTATTTAATTTTTTGTGTTAATTATTATTATTTATACTATTCTTTTCTTTGCATAGAAATGAAAAATGAAAAAAGCTAGGATAATTATGAAAATTTATAATTATTTTAAAATTAAGAAAATGAACTTTTTATTTACTTCTTCTATTTAAAATTATCTATTGATTGATATATTTCAAAATAATAATAATTATCTATTTCTTCATAAAAATCTTTCACTATATTTCTTTAGTTTTTATTCATGATTCACTATATATACTTGAAATTTAATATAATAAAAATTATTTTATATTTACAAGCATATAAGATCCAAATTTTTTCAACACAAATTTTCCTCCTTGCAAAGATATCATCGATGGTGAAGAAAAAGTTGTTGATAAAAATTGATTCACCCCCATCAATTGGCCAGCCAAAGCTAATCTTTGTGTTGGCGAAACCCATGCTGGATGAAAATACATAACAGCATCAGTTGGATCTTCTTCTTCTTTATAACACCTTGAGGTGTCATAAACAAATACTATCATCATCTCTCTGAAAATAAAATTTAATACCACTCATTAATAAACTAATATTTAAATCTGTACTATAAAGCTATAAAATATTTTCAATTAGATTGCATTGGATTAAACTGAAAAATCATGAACTAAAAACTAATTAGCATTTTTAACTTCAATAGTATATTTTGTATTATTTGTCTTTAAATATTATTTTAAATTAACTTATGAATTAATTTTAAAATAGATATTAAATAATCATTCAAACGTGTATCTTCAATATTTTTTAAAAAACATAATTAAATCAAAATTTGCAGAGTTTCATATAATTCAATGTTTAATTTTGATATCATTATTTAAGTATTTATATAGAATATAAATTGCGTCAAACAATTAATAAGTTGCTTTCTACATATTGCGAAAAGAATAAAGATCTAGAGCTGAAGTTTAAAAATAATCACTTGATTGTGATTATTTTTGATAACGTATAAAATTTATCAATAAGACTTAGATTGGAATCTATGAAGCTAGAACTAACTAGATAAAGAATTGAATTATGAATGAATGGTTCAATAAAAAAAATTTACAAGCATTAATATACTACGACATTATTAATTAATTATAATGTGAACTATGAAATAATGTATTTGAATTATTTAAAAGTAAATCAGTAGCAATATTAACAAATGAATACACTATATAAATGAAAATGCATTTATAAATAAGCTAGTAAATTCTCTGAAGTAATTAAATCATAAATCATTTGTTAAAATTAATTTAACAAATCATCATTTTTGAAACATTAAGTATATCAAAATGAAATATCTGTCAACAAAAAAATTGTATGGTAATAGTTTAGTTTTCGAATTTCAATTAGTTTTCAATGCTTCTTCAATATAAGTTTAAAAATATATAAACTGAGTGAATAAATATTTAATCACTCAAACTTGTACCAACAATCTCTGAATTGATCTTTGTAAACGTGGATTTCAAGTGCTATATATTAACGCAAAGGGATTCTTTTTATATAGTTATCACTGAAGCATCGTATCATCCCATGTAGCGCCAATAATCAATGACGCATTGGAACTCACGGAATTTTAAAATCGGCATTATCTTGTACAAAAATCAGAGATTTGAAGAACGACATTTAGAACAAGCTGATGGAAAACATTGTTAATCACTCAACAATATACTCGCGCCGAGGACGATAACGTCCTCTTCGCCGTCAGCGAAGCCTGAGCGAGTTTTTCCAGGTTTCTCTGCGACGTTTATAACGAGAAAAAATAAATATCTTGCCATTACTGTCGCACTTCGTGCTACCGCTACTTAATTCAATTAGATAAAATTCGATTACGTAATATTTTTTCTCTGTCTCGTACTTTGCCATGATGCCGAATGGGGCTGATTCGTCTATTTATTTACACCGGTGCCTGTCAAAACTGCTACACGCTATTTTATATCCTCTTCTTATTCGGCTGCTGCTGGCTGATCTGTTATGAATTACGCCACGCGGATTTCAAAACTGCCCCCACGGCATTTGACTTCGATGCGATGTATTTCCAATACGCAAGAACGTACTTTACGTATTGCGGTTCTTTCGAAGGACTCATTCAGAAAATGCGACTCCTTTCGTTATATAATACACATAAAATCAGACCATAATAATCTGTGGCCTGAAAAAAGAGGATCCGTCTGCTTCGCCGCCATCCACGACCACAGTTGCATATTGATTTGTTCTTTCAGGTTTCTTGTTTATTTGTGTGCATATATGTATTTACGTTTGCCTGTGTGTGCGTGTTTGTGTACTTCATATCAGATATGTATATATAAAATATCGTCACCGCAAGTAGATACTGGTAGGCGTGTGTAGGCTGGTGTAGGTGTGTGCATCAGGCCGGTGCAGGCTGCTGTAAGCTATCTACTGCTGGCGATTGCTGAACCCTGAATCTTTGAATATTGCACGTAAAACGATATCATTCGCATAAGACATAATTCAAAATGATTATGGACATGTCAACCGATACGAGGTCAACTTGCCAAAAAAGTCAGTAATAGTCAGAAATTTTAACATATCATCCTAGTTTTCAAGTAAAAAATTGATAAAGTTGCTTTTAATATTGGAAATTTGAAATGTCGACATTTACTGAAATTAATATCTAAATTCTTTAGAATTTCGTATTGGGAAACTATATGCTGCTCGTATCTATCAAAACAAATTTAAAATATCACGAAAAAACAATAGTTCTTGCAAAAAAATAGTATAATACAATCCATGCCGCACATAATATTGGCAAATATATGTATAATATTTATAACAGCGATAGTTCAGTCAGGTGGCACCATACTCTTCAATTACGCGGAATTCAAATTTTTATCAACTTTTATAAGCAAATCTTATTCAGCGGCGGTCGTACAAAAGTTACTTATTCCACCTCATTCCAGTTACTACAAACCAAAAAATATGCAAAAAATCGACAGAGAAAGAGAGAGAGAGGGAGAAAGAGATTTTGCAAACCTTATTAAACCTTCAACCCCTGAAATTGGTGGAAAATAATTATATATTTTTAATGATTAAAATTAGCTTTTGAAGTCGAAATATGATTATTAAAAAATACTTCCGTGTAAAACAATATATATATATATATATATATATATATATATATATATATATATATATATATATATTTCCCTTCTTCTAATATAAGTAATATATTAATTCAATTTTATATTAAAATTTTATTGTTGGATAAGGCTTTTATAAATATTATTGGAATTACTCGATATATTTCAATATGCATTAATAAAATGTTCAAATTTTTTTTTTTAATAATCTTATTTACACGGACATATTAGGCATAAGAAAAAGCTCCAATTATTGATGAAAAATATAGAAACCGTTACAAATTTTGATTGAAAAATGAAATAAAAAATAGATACTAATTAACATGCTGTTACAGCCTTGTATTATAAAAATTTATTAATAAGTAGAAAAAAATAGAAAAATTTATTTAATGGTTGTTATGGCAAATACAACTGCGAAAATTACCGAAATTTTAGCAGAGTTTCAACTCCTCTCTACCATCCATAGATTTGGGTATCAGTATGTACCGAATATTAATGTAAAGAATAAGAAACGTTGCCAATTTATAAATCGAAACACATTAATAAAAGTTAATTAAAAAACAGATCATATTTATAAAAAAAAATCATTTTGTGTATATTGCATATACTTGCTTGCTACTTTGTGAGCGTAAGTGTGTAGCTTGTGTTTTTGTGATTCTGGTGCATATGCCTTCCAATTTCCAAATAACTATATATAAAAGCTGATAAATTATTGGCAAAGAAAACATCGACCTTGTGTACGAGGGCGCCACTGTATCAAAACAAAAATGGCAGCCGTGGAGATTCTGATTGTAAAGGGTATCGAGAGTAGAGACTGGTAGAGAGAAGGAGGGAAACTCCGCTCGCTTTATATGGGAAAAGCTTATCAAAAATTAACCAAGAATGATAGTTTAAATCTATCCGGTAGATGTCGCTGTCTTGGAAATCCCTCGATGGTTCTCTGAGTAAGGGGAAAAAATAAGCAGAAGTAGAGGGGGAGAGATTTAACTTTCTCATCTCTCCACGCTCACTGTATACCTTCATTCTCTTTTCTTCAAATACATGCATTTGAACGAGCAACCTCACAGGATGTCGCCGCCTTGCGGCTAATTCTGTCCCGAAGTCCTGCCGTGTCTATAAAATGTTTTCTTAAATTTAGAGGAGTGGAAACTCCGCTAAAAACGTGTCAAATTACATGGCAGGACTTCGGGACGAAATTGGCTGCAATGCGACAACACCCTGTGAGGTTTCTCATTCAAATGCATGTATTTGAAGAAAGGAGACTGGGGGTATGCAATGAGCGTGGAGAGAGGGGAAAGTTAAATCTCTGCTCCCCTACTTCTGCTTCTTCTTTTCCCCTTACTCTTTTTAGCCTTTGCTTTCTCTCTCTGTTACACGCTGAACCATCGAGAGATTTCCAAGGCAGCGACGTCTATCGAACAAATCTGAACTACTATCTCCGGCTAATTTTTGATAAGCTTTTCCCATGTAATGTGAGCAGAGTTTCTACTCCTTCTCTCTACCCTACATAGTATAGATAGGTTTAGAGTATAGGATATATATGGGAGGAACGTATATTTCTGCTGTTACTGTTCCCCCACTTCCTCATTTGTAAGAAAGAGACAACACAACTTCCTGTATTGCTCTCTCACTCAGGTTTAGGCTTCGATTGATTTTCTTAACCCCTCCATTCGGAGCGAATAACAATGAAGATATCAGTTCATCAGTGATGATAGTGTTTGTGTCGATCGGCCGAGACCGGGATTTGAACTCGGATCACCAAGTTACTAGTCCTTCGCTCTAGCGATCGAGCCATCGTAGGCCTCAAAAAATAGATTTCTATCAGTGACAAAATCCAAGAATGAATTTGATTTTTCGGAGTCAGTACCGCACATCCCAATTTAATTATATCAATGAACAGATTTCACGCGTTGATGACTTGTTGATTTATAGAGTGGATTAAAAAGAGCTTAGTCGAAGAATATGGTTGAAAATGCCTCAACAGTATTTGTTATAAGACTGTACTCGCATGTGAAATGTAATAAAAAACTCTTTTTGTCAGATTTTTGTACCCCCAAAGTGTTCCGGCGATACTTACAGATCCAAAAAGATCTCTGAACGTTGTTTCTAAATATCGTAACTTCTAAAATAGTTAACGGAACTAGCTGCACATAAAAAATTGTATTTTTAAAAGATCTATCAATCAAACAATTTTATATAAAACATAAGTTTTATTCTATTATAGTATTTATTCTATATGAGACATCTAACCTCTCCTGGATCAAGAAACTATTTCTTATAAAATCCAGGGGATGCCTGTCTCCTTCCTCTGACGTTTCATGAAGGTAAGACTGACCTTCAGTCTAAATTTCTTCTTCAATAAATGTTCCTCTTGTGACCTCTCTCTTCATATACTGGAGGCACGGATCTTCATCTGTTTCTTGGATGAAGTCCTCAGGTACATAATTACCTTTTAGCCATTTGTTGAGCCTTTGCATGCATAGGAATCTATCTCCCTCTACGCGTAGGCTCAGCTGGAGGAGACATTGATCCAATTCACCAGTGGTCTTACAAAAACACCAATTTTCGATTTTTTCATCGGTGTTGCTTGCCACTGGCACTTGAGATGCAGACATGGTATCCGAAATTTAATGGGAAGCCAATATATAATGGGAATAATCTGCTCATTTAGGTTACAGGTTTTTGTGCCCTTGATGCACTGAAATACGCCAAGGTTTGCTCACTTCTATTGTAATCCCGCAAAATATTTTGTGGGAGTACACAAGAGGTTGAATTTTATTACAAGAGCAAAGAAGGGATATAATAAAATATGCCTTCTTGACTCCTGTTTTTATATATCAAAAAAATTAGATAAAAAATATATATTTCCCTAAACTGTACCTATACAACAAAAATAAAATATACAAATAAAAATATTATATAAATAATTATATTATTTTATAAAATATATTATATCCTATTTAGAACAAACCTTGGTGAATTTGTTCAGTACGGGTATAAATCGTCAGTGGAACTGTTAATTTTATGTCAATTTCACTAAAAAAATTAAAAAAATTTTACCAAAAAAATGTTATTTTTAAGTAATAATACAAAGCGAATTAACCACAAACAAAAATCCACTTGTAAATCCCGTACTTAAACTTACAAAAACCGACCTAATTGATACGCAAGCAGGTGTACTAATTTTTATTATAATATTCAATTCTCAAATCTAAAAAAAAATTCTGAAGCGATCAATGTGAAATATGTTAGATACCCTTTCAAGAACGTTGGGCGCCAATTTGTAACGGGGCCCTTTCAGGGATAGGTACGGTCCTGGTACCTTATTTTACTTCTATAGGCCGTTACAATAATTATAGGACTTACCTATCATTAATTATTTGCCATTACCAAGGTTTCACCTACCTCGGCAATAAACAATTATTAAGTTGTTTAAACAATTATTTATTAATAGGAATGTTCTGCTTTACCTCCAATTGTCCTATAAATATTCTTCAATTCTTGGGGGAAATTGAATAAAATAAAAAAATCAATCACACGGCTATCAGTTAGAATCACAGTAATTGTTTATTATTAAACAATAAATAGTATTAAAATTATTAATATTAAATTCAACAACTACTGTGATTCACCGCATAGGTGGCAGGGTCCTGAATCGCCAATATCAGAATTTATTGGTTTGAATTAGAAAAATATTAATAATTTATTGTAACAATTTAAATATATTTATTAAATTAAAAATGGTATTATAAATGATTATTTAACTACTTAAGTACACTCGCGATCCTATTAGTTTATAGAGTGTGATCTTGTCGAGAATATAACTTATTTTGTATCGTTTAAAATTTGAATTTCGCGCACTTTATGTTAATATAATGCGGTCTTCATACGCTAGAAGCCGCCACCATATCTTGTTATATTACAGTTACGCGTTTCTCTCTCGACTGCTTATACGCGCGGGCCGAATACACCGTCTCACACACACACACGTATAAGCTAATCACACTTGTTGTTTATGTTTGTGTGCGTATATATTTCCCGCTCGAATTTGTTACAAACGCACACAAGCTAATCGAACGTTTATTCTAATTATGTTCAATAAATTAGCGAGTATAAATTAGCATATCATATATATTTGCGCGTATTCAGAATAAATCAAATATAATCAAATTTGACGAATCTATTTTAAGACAAATAATTTCCGCCCAAATATTTGTCTACGCACATATACGCTAGAACACTCACAATAGCTCAAAGTAAATTTTTGAATACCTGATACTATTCTTATATACTTGAACGATAGCTCACCCACCGGGCCCGTTATTCTTCAGATATTGAATGTCGGACGAAATTCTCAATCCAAAAGAAGGTATAACAATAAATTTCAACAGTTAACAAATAACAAATAAAAAAACAATCTTCAGAATAACAACGATAAGGTAACGAGACTCCAGCAATTCAATATAATTAACAATTTTTCAATTCGAATAAACAGCTAGTATTCCCTTTTGCTTCGACTCTCAAAAATCGACTAACTGCTTCTTTTCCCGCACTCCCTTACCTCTAACTAGAGTTTGACAGTTGCTATAACATGCCGTCTGTCTCTCTCTAGTTCAAAACGAGCACCGATACTTGGTGCCCGTTACACCCGCCTTCCAGAAATTGCCAGTCCTCCTGGACTCTGTTGTATTAACTAATACGACTCCGGAACTAATGGATGTCCTCATCCTATAAGTAGAGGGAATGGATGTAAGGAGTTTGGAGAAACGGAATTCATTTTAAACAAGAATTTTATTATGTACTTATATATATAAAAATATACAAAATATTTCTAAATATAACGTCTTCCAGAGAGTAGCGATACTCTAATGTTTATCGTCCCTGGAATTGTAAAAATAGGCTTTGGTATTTATGCGTTTTCGAACGTCCGGGCATGTTCTGGGATTTCGGACAACCAAATATCTACAAGAAGAAGCAATACCGGGGCTTACCTTGCCCCGGCTCACCGACTCACTGGGTTGGCCTTTTGGTTTTTGTAAATCTCCATTACCTTACATTATTTTCCATTATATTTTTTTTTGTTTTGTTTTTTTTTGAAAAATGATGTATTATTTATAATATTTGTGCTATTCAAGAGATTTATTGGTCAGAGGTTATTGTTTAGCATATCGAATGGTCCTATTATCTAAGCCCTGTTACAAACCGGTTCTCCTCCCCCCTCCGATGACTCGAAACAGGGACCCACTCGTACGCTATACTAGAAGAGTCGGGATTTGGCGATACCATCGATTACCTTGATGGCACTCGATTATTCTTTGTGATATTCTTCAATGGTTAGAAGGCTAGATTGGCTTTGGATCTCATACTTGTAGTGACCCGGGAGTGTTATCTAGTTGTACGACTGTACCCTCCTGGAGGGCTGTGCCCATAGATATACAACGATCCTTTCTCATTCGCCGACGCCATCCAGCTATCGATCTTTTCATCCGTAAGTTCTAAACTGCAAGTCAACTAGTTTTATTCTGGCGTGAGAGGTATTCCTTTATAGGGTCTTTCATTCATTCTTAACGTGTACTGAAGATAGCCGATACACTCTTCAGTCTGAATACGGCAAAAATCATAGAATGTAAATATGTGAGTGAATAGTGGTCGTACCGCTGATGAGGATTGTTCCGCTCAGAGTTTTTACCAGCTGTCACTTACTGATCACTCTTGCAAGAGATTATATATTACCTTCATAGTAATTGTTATGGTCATAGTCATTGTCATAGTCAGTGAGTTTTTCAAAAAAAAATTTTTTTTAATAATACGAAGCAAAAAAGTTGAAAAATACATATTAGCATATTTCAATAGTCGATAAATTTTATTTATAAACGTTGAAAAGAAGTAGACAAAAAATATATCTCAATTCGATTAGTATGTTGTTTAATTTTAACTATACTTAATAGATCTGATGCTATCTTTGAAATGCTTGAAGAGGATAATCTTAAGCCATTGTTTATTTACACATATTTTTTAGTCTCATAAATTCTTAAAATAATCGGTCAGTTTCAATATTGGCTATTGGAATTAGTTAAAGAAATCTGTGTCCAGTGTATTATTTGTACAGACAATGTACGCTTTTATTTTTACATATAATTATTTGTCAATGGAACATAGGTTTATCTTGTTTTCTGAGGGATGAAAATATTGATATTCTTACTTTACAGAAGATCGATGCTTCAGATGGATAAAAATATAGATGAATGGAATTCCGAGATACTAAAGATCAATTGTTCACTATATTTGATCTATGTCCTGAATGTATACTTTATAGTTTCAAATAAAATAATATTACACATACTTCAGAAATACTTTGCTTTGAAGGTGTAAGTATTTTCGGATTTCCAAGCTGCTGCATGGAGTCATATTGTTGGCCGTTTTATTCAAATTTTCGCATATTTGCGATAAAGTCAAAAGAATGCGACGCACTGCCTACAAAACATGGGAATATTCAATTAAACTAGAAGATTTGATATTATATAAAAAAAGATGCACTGTTGCTAAAAGAACTTTTAAATTTGCGACGGCCAAAAACATAGCCCCGCAAATTTACTTCGAACAAAGGATTTATTATACGCGTTAAAATTTAAGATAGTATTACATCTAATTTGGTGGATGTATTTTACAATACATACACGGAATTAGATGTATAAACTTCACAAGAAAGAATATCGAATATCATTAGAAATAATATATTAAATATATTATTTCTATAATTATTAAATTAAGACTCGCGTATACACCGAATAAACACCGAAAACCGGGCAAAGGTCGCGACGACTACTGGAGAAGGTAGTCGTCGCAACTGCAGAAACTCGAACAAGTAGAGAGAGAACGCGATATCTAGTCTCTCTCTCTACCACTAAGTTAAGTACAGCGTATGCCGTAGAGGGGATACACTGCGCGCGACAAGAGAGCGCGCGTTCAATGTATTAGACCGGCGGCCGCTATCCCCTCTAATACATGCCGCACGCACACTACTACACGCTCTCACTGAGCAGCCTGAGCCGCAACGAATGTAGCGAATGCGCGAATACCAGCATATACAACGGGTGTCCGAAAACGAATGCACCCGCTGTATTTAATTAAATTAACTAAAACAAATGATTTAATGTACGCATAATGTATAAATATATGTATATAAATATTTAAACTTGTGTATATGTGTATTATTACTGTGCGCAGCACACCGGCTGCAAATAATAACGAAATATAAAATAATAATTGTTATAATTATTATTGAGTATTATAATTATTATTGATTATTATTGTTATTATTATAATTATTATTATTATCATATATCATAATATATCATAATATATCACAGATCTTATACAGTATGACTTAACTAGTTAATCATATCAACTACTGATATGGAGTAGTTAAGAAAAATGAAGAAAATATTAAACTCTTAAAATGGAGAATATGTAGAATATTATGTAAATTGAATTAAATTCATAAAGCAGAAAAAATAGTTTCAAAGCAAAAGTAAGTTAAGCTTATACGTACCAATAACTAACTACTCAATTTCGCAGTGAAAAATGGAGCTTGAGCAGGTTTTGTCGTATTTATACAATTTTATAATCGCCCTCCAACTTTACGTTGAAAATAGGTTTGTTGGTGGAGATTAAGATAAAAGAGCGACAATTTAGTATGTATGAAAATTTATCCGCTTGTGTGTTTTGAAAACAAATACAATAATTGGCATTTAATCCTTTCTTGTTTTTTATTTTATTTCTTCTTACTTTTGTCTTTTATTATTTTTATTGTCATTGTATCTCTTCAGATTTAATTTTATTTTCTCATAGACAGATAATAGTATAGTATTATGAATAAACTCTAATTATTATTTAACCTTTTATGCGCCAATATCGTTTCTGGTTGAAATATTTTTTTTTAATTATAGAAATGTGATGAATTCCCAGATAGCATTACTCGGAGCTACGACGTTGCAACGACATATTTTTGGCAATGTGACTACGTTTTGACAGGAGTAGTGAAAACGTCATTGCTACGTTATTGCAACGTGAAAAATGTGCACGTTAGTGCCAAAATATACGTAGCTGCTGCCTAAAAATGCCGATACGAAAGCAGTTGCAGCTATGTAGTATAAACCTGATTCGCTCATGAACAAATTTTTTGTGAGCGAATTTGGTGCCGTAATGTAGACGTTGCAGCTACGTAGTGTAAACATGACTCGCGTATTCAAAAATTTCTATGAATGAAATTGTTATGATAATTAAAGCATTGCAACTTACACAACAGTCGCAATGATGGACAGATCTGCACCAAAAAAAAAAGATCAGCAAAAATGAAAAGTTTTAGTGCACAACTGGCAGCTAATGCGAAATCTAGGTGCGGCTGGGAATGCTTATATGTAACAAAGCATAACTTAGCGACTTTTCTTTTTCTTTTTTTAAGCCGTTACAACTATGTAGCAAACGTGTATTTGCTGGCTGCGCAGCTGAAACGTCTACATAAAATATTTGTAAGGTTATATATAAAATTATCATATGATGCAACTTTTTTGTTTTAGGAAAAAATAATTTACATATTCTTTTAATCACAGTTATTTTATTTTTATTATGCTATTCATATAACAATAAAAGTATACTCGAACACGAACATTTGTATTTTATAAATCATAATATTTTATATTATTTTTAGGTACGTCGCCTTAAACATATTATATAAAACAAAATACTATAATACTATCACAAATATAAAATTAATTAATCGATATAACTTACACATGTACAAATAGAACGATTCCTGTGGAAGAATTCTGTACGATATTCCTACTAGCATTCTTATGATTATAGAAAACCCTGTAATATTTCTATACAAGAATCATTTTAAAAATATAAAATGTTTTCCATTCCTACAGTATTACTATAGAAAACTATTAAAAAATCCTATAGAAAATTCTTATAAATAATTTTAAATTCGGAGTACCAGTATGAAATATTTTGCACATAATAGTATAATATATAAACAGTCGTAGAAAGTAAATAATAGTATCATATAAACATTTGTAGCGATTTTAAGACCTATAATTATGCAGAGCAAGTGTGCAGGATGGAAAAAGTAGCGAATTTGTCTTTCTAAGGTAATTTCGTTAACTTTGCAGTTACCCGCTTTCTATTCCAAGAATTGAGATTATTATTATTAACATTATTATAATCACTAATGATATTTGTTCCTATAATACTCGATGCGCACGGACAGTCATATAAATCACCAATGATTTTCAGTTTTTGACCTATCACATAAATTTTTTCAACGTTACATTGAATTATATTTAGAACTTTAACAATATATTTTCTATCTATTAAGATACAGTTATTTTTATCAGCAGTACAGTTTATTTTGTACGTACGGAGTTGGACGATCTTGTATTGTATGCGAGAAGACCTTGATAATGTGCTTGCGAAAGTTTTAAAACTTGTCAATGAATAATATTCATAGGCACTTCCTGTATTGTTTCTATTTTTGTACATCTGTGCATTAATCATTGTGAAGGCTGATTACCTTTTCGAAGTGAATTTTTTATTCGTCCTATAAAATTTCCTAAGCGAAAGCTAAAGCTTTCCATTTTACATAGCAATGGAGACGTCAAAATGGTAATAACCAAATGTAGTGTGACAAAGTTAATATAAACATCGTAACTTAAATATTCATTTAACTCGGTAGCTTTAAAAAACTTTACATATTTTAAAGGCCGAGATTTTCTAAAAAAATCATAAGAAATGTGAGATTTTAATAAAAGAAGAGCATTAGAAATACCATCAATACTTATTTGAAGAAGTTTTTATCCAGTTGAAGAAAATATCGATAAACGTAATTATTTCCGGGTGCAGCCTAAATATACTAGTTGCATCGGGTCCGAAGGTATGTTTGTTACTAAACTCAAATTTAGAATTTTATTTAGAATGGTTTAGTGTACTTGATACATTTTTCCGTTGACCGTACATTTCGTAGAAGAGTGATATCCACTGTGATATTTCACACCTACTATATAAGATTTTGCAGGCGCATCACATACTATCGCATTTATTTTAACATTATAATAAATTTGATCAATCGATACTTCCTCCTTAATTAATTTAATACTTTCATCCACAAATTTGTCCATAAATTCATTTGCATCTTTTAGTTTTGATTCTCTACAATAAATAACAATGATGTACACATCATTTTTTCCTAATGGTGCACCATCTATATTAATAATTAAATCAATATTTTTATTATCAATTCGATAAAATAAAGGTTGTCTTATAATTTTTTCTATACAAATTCTACTACCAAAATTTGAATACTGTCCATTTAGATATTGGCATTTGTGGGATATTACATATAATAGCCCACTGGGAAATAGGGTTTCTCAGTCCATTGGAGATTGAAACTACTGAATCAACAGTGTTAGAAGAATTCCTTTCACTATTTATGCTCTTAATTTCATTCTTAACAGTAACTGAATCATTAAAAAAACCAAATTCTTCATCAGAGCAATCGGAACCCTCATAATCGCTATATCTGTAATTCAATACTAGTTTATCAAATACAAAACTTTCATTATTCTCCAACATTCCTTCTTCTTTTTTTTTTGTTCAAAATTTAAACGATTTAAATCTTCATATAAAAGATAATCATTCTCACTTGATAATATCATATTTTTTATGTTGTTAGCGTTTTTAATATATTCACTCTCTTTGACATTATATAGATTACCTTGTGTTACAGTTATTTCATTAAGCATATCATGCAAAATTAAATTTTGATTATTAATCAATATAACTATACTTTCTTACCCTAGAATATAGAAGCGCTCTTTATATTCATACTAGCACACTTTGAAATAATAATCGTAGTATTGCACTCAAATCTTTAAAAATTTAATCAAAAATTATATAAATAGAATATTATTATTTGCATCGAAAAATATTTTTTCTAAACACTAATGCAGTCTTTCCAAATAACTCGGAAAATTGGCGAATAGTAAAATTTTTAACAAATGACTCCATAAAAATAATACCAGCATCATGGATGACAGAAGATAAGAAGTACTGTTATTATCATCCTTACATGGACCAGAAAAGTGCCGTTCAAGCTGTTATAAAGAAAGAAACGACAAAGAAAAATTGAAGACTATTCGAAATATCAAGAATTTTTTAAAGTGCAGTTGTATCTTTTAATTATCGTTACTTGTATATTTTGGTTCACTTTTAATTTGAAATCAAAAATTCCGATTTTTCACGTTTCTATAATTATTAACTGTAACTTAATTTGTATTTTAATTTGAAGACTTTTAAAGCAATCCAACATGTATGTAAAATGTCGTGTACAAGTAGAAATAACAGCAGTTACCTATAATAAAATTAATAATTTCAGACGCCATTATAAAAAAATTCCAATTGCTCTATAGATATTCACCACACACACACACACACACACACACACACACACACACACACACACACACACACACACACACACACACACACACACACACACACACACACACACACCACACACACACACACACTCGCACGCACGCACACACGCACACCACACACACACACGCACGCACGCAAGCACGCACGCACACACAGAGAGAGAGAAACTTACGCATTAGCGATGCAAAAATGTACAGAATTCCTTGAAGATCATATCTCATCCTATCCAAAAGATAGAAATATTTCTTTCAATTCAGGAGTAGAATCGAAGAATCGAAGAATGAATTTGCTATGTTACAGAAGAGGTAATTAGGTACATAGCACTGGTAACCAAATAAATTATTCTGGAGTAAAAGGCAGGGGGGGGGGTTCGAAAACAGATTCATTTGCTTTTAAATATTTTCTATAACTGTAAATATTTATTTTTAATACTTAATGGAGTTATAAGATACTTAATAAAATATTTAATCGAAGTATTATTAAATATACTTATTTGCAATCAAAAATGTTATATGAATTCTAAAAAGGTTTGTGTTTAAATATTTTAGTCAAGCATTAACAACTTTTTAAACTTTTAAATTGTTTCAAAAATTATTATTTCCAAAAATATCATACATTCCAAGTGAATTTCATAACAAAATCCATTTCATAAGAAAATACTTTGTTTTATAAAATTATCAAAATTATGAAAATTTTTAAATTTCTAAATTAGTTTTTGGTGTTTTAATTTACGTTATTTTGGATTATGAATATATGCACTAAGCAAGTGATTAAAATTCCTTAAATCATAATTAAAATATAAAAATTATAAGCACATCCGCATAATTACATAGATACATATAATTTTAATGTTCTTGTTTTTATAATATTCGAATATTTGTACAGATTTCGGGACTAAAAATTCAAATTTCGAGAAATCTAAGATATTGCCATTATCTGGAATACAAAATATATCCACAGACGAAAAATTATTGTATAATCTTGGTAAGGTATTTTTTCTGAGGTTATGTATAACTTCGTTTTTTTTTTTATAATATAATTGTTTCACAGAAATGAGTCACGAAATCTTACGGAATCAGGCAGAGCTTAAAGTCAAATATGAAGAAGGTAGCCTGCTACTGCCCTCCTCTGAAGAAACTCACGATTTATGGCAAATAAGGGCAATTTTCCCTTTAGCTATGTTGTTCAATTTGTGAAATTCAACGAATATTTGAAAAATTAAGATACCTATTATAAAGTGCTATTTTTAACAATTATATTGCATTATTATTAAAAGTGTTCGATAGGTATTTCAATAATTTTATTTTTTTGATGGAGGAGCGATTTCTTCGATCAATTGTTGGCAGAGATGGTCACAAAGGTGTACGAAAAATGCTACATGTAATTTTTACCGATAAAGTAGCAATTCATTATAATTTCTGTGATGTAAGGAACAAGAACAGTTTCCAGAAGCAAAGAGTTTGGGAAATAATATTAAATGTGCCGTAACCAAGTTACTGAATTTGACTTCTCATTTACCGGAGTCCGCGGCTACAGATTGGTTGAAACAAGTGACCAGAAGGATTTAGAGAACTGTGGATAGAAGATATGTACGTATTTGATATTTAATAATGGTTATTTTTTATAGAAAATCACAAAGTAGGACATTATAGTCTATATGAAACTAAATATTGAAAATATTTTATACATTTCAATAAAATATTTCCAAAATTTAATTTATAATCATTATTAAAAATTTATTTTTTTATAGAAAATATAAAATATATATTTTATATATTTTATAAAAAAATTAAAAAGAATAAGGATGGTATGGACTCCGATGCTGCAGATGCGGAAAGTGATTATTGATGTATACATAATGTACAGCTTATATATACATTTTATAGTAGGAATTAATACTTTTTAAATTTCCTACTTTATTCAATAGCTAAAAATCATCAAACCTCGTCAATTTAATATTTTTATTTTATATCATATATACATAATTAGATGATACAGATTTACTAATTTTATATCTGACATGAGATACACTTTTATAGTGCTTTGTTTTATATAATATTTTATAGAATTTATTAAAAAATATATTGTAAAAGTTCTAAATATAATTCAATGTAACGCTGAAGAAATTTATGTGATACGTCAAAAACTGAAAAATATTGGTGATTTATATGACTGTCCGTGCGCATCGAGTATTATAAGAATAAATATCATTCATGATTATAATAATATCAATAATAATAATCTAAAGCCGGTAACTGCAAAATTAAAGAAGTTACCTTATAAAGACAAATTCGCTACTTTTTCCATTCTGCACACTTGCTCGTCAAACTATAGGTCTTAAAATCAGTACAAATGTTTATACGATATTATTATGTACTTTCTACGACTGTCTATATATTATAATATGATGTGCAAAATATTTCATACTCGAACTCGAAATTTTATTTCATTGAAACTCATAAATAACCGAAATTTGAAGTAGAATTGTTATATCGAAAATTAAAATATGTTTAATATAGTACAACGCAAAGCTTAATTTAAATTAAATACATACACATTTCACATTTCATTACATGCAAATAGTTTTAAAAAATGAAATCATCCAAATACTCTGGTGGATTTCTACATTCTTCGCCTGGTCTAGGAAAAAATGATTTTGAAAATATAAGATACATAATTGAAAAAGAAAACAAAATATGTTAGAATCTTTGAAATTATAATTAATAATTTTGTATAGAAACATTCATAATTAGTTGAAATTACTATTATTATTACTACTATTATTACTACTCTTACTAAATTATTACTACTATTGTCGATGCTATATGCGAAAGGCTCGACGATTTTCGAGCACCGGGAAAGTGCGCCCTCAATAGGCCCAATTGCTACACTAACGCGCCAACGCGACGTCACAGCTACGTCAGCATAAGTTCTAATCTATATATACCCATCCCCACCACCAAATTTAGTAAATTAAATATAAATTCCCCCTCTACACAAATTGTCCAAAACCAATCAATTTAATAAGGAATGATAAACACTATCCAATCTAGCAGACTCTAACATTAAATTCACATTATTTCGATTCCTGGAAATGTGAATACTTTCAAGACACTCCCGTTTATACTTATTATTAATGCCATGTTCCAAAATATCCACATTCACAAAATCAAAAGAAAGTAAAAACTTTAAACAATGCTCTTGTGGGGATTACATCCTCCACATAACCACGCCACGAGCGCCTTCACTACCGAAAGTGGGGGGTAGCAGCGGCAGCGAAGCGCATCTGCGCTACAATTACATTTAGTCTTGTCGTGTAGCTACTTAAGAGCGCACGCACGTCTGTATATACACGTAAAATAAAGCAACATATATTATTCGGACGTAGATTCGTTTTTTTTTTTGGCATTTCCCTGAATCCGAGCAAATTCTATCTTTCCTCAATTTAACCCTCGCGTATGATCGGGCAAGTGTTAAGCCGCACTACGGAGTCGTGCGGTGGTGGGTATATTTATAATATACAAAAATATATCCGCTCCCGACATTGGTGACCCCGACGTTGCCGAAAAATAATTTAATTCAACGCCGTTAAATAGTTTTTCCGACGATTGTTCAAAATTTCGCGCAACCTTCAAACATTAAAAGTGTAAATTTCCGTCCACAACTAAATTCACGCATAAATTCAGTGAATAGTTCAGTGGTGACAACTGTGAAATTTTACAAACACAGCAGTTTTTTCGTTACGAAAGTGCAACGGAACAACCACTTTCTCTTTTCTTTCTCCCCTCTCGCACAAAGGAGAGAGAGAGAGACAGTATAGAGACAAAGACCACGTGCGCGCACCGCCGAGCCTCAGCAGCGGCGCCGAGTAGCGACGGACGCGGCCGAGCCCGGCCGACCGAGCACGTGCCGAGGCCACGCGCCGTACCGCGCCACCGAGGAGCGAGCCGCGCGCTAGTGCAGCGACGCAGCAGCGCCCAGCGGAGTCCACGCGCCAAGTCGCGGAGGCACCGCGACCACGCGGCGCTGAGCATCGGGCGGTCTTATACACCGCACGGGTGAAGAAGATTCCGTGCGCTGAGCCACGTCGGCCCCGTACACCACGCGGCAGGCCACGCCGAAGTCTCTGCGAGTAGGCTCTTTACAGCGTTCGCGGAGAGCGTGTAAAAAAGGAACACTACACCGCATTGCCATCGAGTTAACCTCGAAAAACCTTTTTTTTCCGATCTTTTCTTTCCTATAACCGAATAAAAGAGGTAAGAAAACATAAAAAAAAACACTTAATAAAAAGTTTAATCCGGTGTTTTAGATGGCACGCGCAGGCCGCGCGATTCCCACAACGTAGAAGCTTTTCACAAAAAAAGGGGAGGCTTTCGTGGAAAAATTTCCAACGGCCGCTGCTTCGCAGAAACGCACAGCGGCAACACAGCACCACCCAGCAACAAGCTCAGCAGCCAGCGCAGCACAGCATCAGCGCCACCTGCCGGCAGCAGAATGGACTTCAAGGTCCCAACATAACCTAAATATATTAGTTAGAGTGTGTGTTCATAAGAAATAGTTCACCAAATTTTTTTTATATATAACCTACAAATAATTTTTTTAGTAAGTTGACAATAGCTTGGTAACAATGTTTTTCTTTCGGTTTATATACCTGTTAACATTTATGGTTCGTGTAATGTTAGTTCTCGTGCATGAAACTTGCCACAATCGGCAAAATAATCATTGCTATGGGAACTATAGCTTACCGCTAAATATCCTCCCAATCCGCAACTGATTGTGGCGCAGAGGCAGCAAGGCGTATCCGCTAATATAATTTTTTTATATATATATAACGAGATTTTGTTTTCTCATACAAACCGCCTATAACTCTGTTCAATGTGTCCCGAGCAGATCCTCGGGAGTTACATGGTTTAGCCACATCTTTGTTACCAAGCCACTGTACGTGCGATATTATTTTTTCTATTACCAAATTACGCAACTAGTAAGTAAGAATCGGCATGAACTCACGTACAGGGTTTTTAGCTGTAAGCTGACGGACGAACGAGTTGAGCTATAGCTAAGTGTACCGCTCTACTTTCACCCCGCCGGGAGGGTGTGAGCCTCCCATACCGGTAACGGATAAGTAGGAGCATAGATCGTAGTGACTCGGTATGGTGTGAGCCTCCTTACCGACACTACAATCGTACGGGTTTTTCAATACCTCGCATCGGTAAAACAGTTCGTCTTTTTACCAGCAATAGCAAAACTAGCTTCACGCGAATCCCGCCCACGTGTAAAAACACACTTAGGTAGGTAGTGTAGGTCAGTTTAGGGCAGAAGCGTTCAAACTTTGTAATGGTGCGTGCGTGCACCGAGTTAGGACCTTTGTAGAAAAACTTAGGAAAAATTAAGAGGACAGAGCCTTTTCTCCCTGGGTGCCTCCGTAGCGGTCGCGCGTACAGGTTATCGCTGAGCAAGAGCAGCGATATGAGTCTTTTCTCTACGCCTCCTTTTCCAAACACTGGTACAGTGTCCCGTACACCTATCCGCAACAATATAACTCTTCTTTGCAAAAACAGCAACACCCGCGACGCGGAAAGCTGCCTAATGTCCAACAACCGCTCGGGCGATAACAGCCCTAAAGACAGGCCCGCCGAGCAGGTCGCGAACCTCAACGCGGATACACAGAACTTGCGGCAACAGGTAGCTCAGTTAACGGAGCTGGTACACAGCCTAGTCCTGTAAAACAGGCACGATGCTGCGCAAACGCCGACCTTCCCGCGTATGGAAACGAGCCCCAACGCGGGGGCCGAGTCAGATTCGCGCAGTTCACGCGAACAAACGCCGAGGGATTGTTCATCGTCTTCGAACGTCTCCTCGCAGCGCGCAGTATCACCGCCGATATTGATAAATTCGAGGCTCTTGCCAATGATTTATCGGGCGAAACAATTAGGGCCAATCCGGCCATATTCCATGTACTGCCGTCGAACGACATGTACAATGGTCTTAAAAACGAACTTCTGGCTCACAACACAGAATCGCTGAAGCAGAAGCTCGATAAAATTTTTCGAGAAACGGAACTCGGTAATCGGAAACCTTCCGCGTACCTTCAAGAATTGATTCGAAACGCCGGCACGCACATGCCTCGGGAAACGATAGTCGCGTTGTGGCGATCCGGCCTTTCGAAGTACATACAGTGTGAAATCATCAACGACCACGATGATCAAGCACCAGAACATGCAGAAGTTTTCGACGTCTACCATGAAGACCACCATACACGCGCACAGACACAGAACAAAAGTGCCGTCTCACGCGAACTCGATCGGTTAAGGGAGATCGGGGACCTGAAACGATCAGGATCCACCAGATCATTCCACCGCCAACCGTACAGAGAATCGACCGCGAATCCTTCGCAAAATACGCAGAGCAAGCCGCAAGTTTATAAAAATGAAAGAACGGCGGACGCGGGCGCGAACCGCACCAAAAATGCTGCCAAGCCAGAATGACGAAAAGCTCCAAAAATTATCAACGGCTTCTGTCAATCGCATTTCGAATATGGCAAAGCAGCCAAGTATTGCAATCCGCAATGCATACGTTACCCCGATTTCTCGGCCGCGAATTCACATACGGCTCCGGGAAACGAATAAAGATCGATGCTCTAGAGACGGAGATCGCGTTGGTTTTATCTAAACGCCTCACCGCTAAGGACCGAGGAACCGGGCTATTGATAGAAACCGGCGCCGACGTGTCCGTCGTACTCTCCGCGCGTGTTGAGTCCGATTCGCCCGAAGAGCCATTTACCCTCTTCGCGGCGAACGGATCAACGATCAAAATGTTCGGCACAAAAAAATTAAACATAGATCTAGGATTTCGCGAAACCTTATCGTGGAAATTCATAGTAGCGGATGTCGAGATACCGATAATCGAGAGTGATTTCTTAGCAAAGTATCACCTAATCCCGGACTTAAAGCTACGAAAGCTCCTATGAAAAGATACGGATGAGTGTGTTCTGTGTAATGCTAAAATTACAAACACCCTATCTGTACTCACGATCAACCCCGCCTGTCCGTACGCCGCTGTTTTACAGAAATTTCCGCGCGTACTCGGGACTGAGCAGGAAGAGGAGCTAATTGATCGTTGTGTTTACCACCACATAACAACCACGGGCCCTCTACTCAGCCAACGTGCGCGACGGCTGAGCCCGGAGAAACTGGAGGCAGCAAAAGCTCAGTTTGAAGAGCTGATGCAAAAAGGCATTATCCGTCCTTCTAAAAGCCCCTGGGCGTCTCCCATCCATATGGTTAAGAAAAAAGACGGTGCTTGGAGAATTTGTGGCGACTATAGGAGACTAAACAGCGTAACAACCCCTGATAAGTACCCCTTACCCCACCTCCAAGACTTTCCCACTCTCCTTAACGGAAAATCCGTATTTTCAAAGCTAGATCTTCACAAGGCCTTTTATCAAATCCCCGTAGCAGAGGAGGATAGAGAAAAGACTGCGGTAATCACCCACTTCGGCCTATTCGAATTTAACGTTATGTCGTTCGGTTTCAAAAATGCGACGCAAACGTTTCAGCAGTATATCGATAACTTGTTCGCGGACCTGCGATGCGCCTTCGTGTTCGTTAACGACATTCTGATCGCCTCGACCGATGAGGAGCAGCACAAGCGGGATCTGAAGACGGTTATGGCGCGCCTAGACAAGTTCCGGCTGCGCCTTAACATAGACAAATGTAATCTCGGGCAGCCGGAGCTCGAATTTCTGGATCACGTCAGAAACGTGAACGGATTCAAACCGACACCTGAAAAGGTGGCCGCTGTCTGCGATTTCCCCAAGCCGAAGAACGCAACCGAATTTCGTCGTTTCCTCGGCATGGTTAATTTCTACCGCGCGTCAATCCCACACGCCGCGGAGATACAAGAGCCGCTATTGCGGTATCTAAAAGGGGCCACGAAGAAAGATTCACGCGCTATCTCATGGGACACGGCCGGTAACACCGCGTTCGAACGCTGTAAGCAACAGCTCGCCAACGTGCCGGAAACAGTTTTCCCCTTACTTGACGCCGAGATCAGGCTTGTCACCGACGCGTCCGAGATCGCCATGGGAGCCGCGCTCGAACAAAAAACCGGCGAGCTATGGCAACCACTTGCATTTTTCAGCAAGAATTTCAACCCCGCGCAGTCGAAATACAGTACATACGACCGCGAACTCACCGCGATATATTACGCGGTCAAAAAATTTTTATATTACCGCGAAGGCCCAGCCTTCGACGTGGTAACAGATCACAAACCCCTCGTGTATGCCATCGTGCAATCGCAGGACAAAGCCCCTGCAATTCGCTGCAGACAGATAACGTACCTTGGGAGGTTCAACCTGCGCATCACATACCGACTGGGCACAGAAAACGTGGACGCGCTATCTCGTATCGAATGCTTTTGCATTTGTTGCGTCCAGCAACGATGTCAGAAATATATATATATATATATATACGCATTTACGTGTCTACGTATATATGGATGTGCGTGTAAATATTTACAAGTGTAAATACAACAAGTGGTCATTCCCTTGTTGTTTCTCGCGCCCGGGAATGTACGCGGATTTTGAGCGAGGAGGAGAGTAAAATAAAAATAGAGAGAAAGAAAGAAGAAAAGGGGCGACCGTTTGGTAACGTCGCGATTGCACTGTCTACAAATATATATATATATATATATATATATATATATATATATATATATCTACGTATACGATACGTACAAGAAGGAATAAGAATCTTCTAAATTCTTTCTATGCCTGGAAACGGGAGAAGTGTAGACAGCGTCGAGTGACGAACTGCGCACGCCTCCCCCCCCCGCAATAAAAACCAGATGCGACCCAAACGAGGCTGCCGGGCTGCGGGCCCGCCGTAATGCGGCGCGAACCGAAGTGCTCTCCCCCCCTCGCCGATCGTACCTTACCCCGTGGAACACTCGGGACGATTTTTATGACCTCCCTCCCCCTTTTGTATACACTGACAAATTTCTAGACGAAAAATCACCGAAAACAACGCTGTAAAGAAAATTCAGAATTTTAAAAGGAATTAATATGAAGAAATATAATTTCTGTGCGGATATTTTCAAGAATACTATATTCGAATGTTGAGATGTATTAATTATTTACCTTATGTTGCATATTATTATTATTATTATTATATTTTAATTACTATTATTGTTGTTATTATTACTATTATTAATATTAACGATGTAAAATTAATTGTCATTATGAATATTTACCTTATCTTACAAAGCATTATTATTATTATAGTTTAATTATTATTGTTATTATTATTATTATTGCTATTATTAATATTCTAAAGTTAATTATTATCATGTGCGTTTATCTTATTTTGTAATTCATTAGTATTATTATAGTTTTAATTATTATTATTGTTATTATTAATGTTATAAGATTAATTATTATTATAAGTGTTTATTTTAGTTATTATTACATTAAATCACGATTATTATTTTAATTATTATTACTGTTATTAATTATTATCACTTGCGTGTATTTTGTGTATTATTATTATTATCTTTATCATTTTTACTATCAAGATCAATATTATTAAGATCGTTATTATTATCGTTAATATTATTATTACAATTATTATTTTAATTAATATTACTCTTTATATTTTGAGGTAAATTAGCCATTTGAGTGTATTATTGTATACTAGCGTTAGAATTAATTAACTATTATTAATTAACTATATAATTATTATTATATTTAATATTTAGTATTAATTCACGACGACGCCTGGGTTTGTTTCTATATAGTTCGTACGAAAAATCTTTGTTCAGCGTATTTTCAAGCGAAAGAGAAAGCGATAATCATAATAGCATTTGTACGAGATGAAGGGAAGTACAATATCTCTATAATAAAAAAAACGTCCCTTCATCTCTCCCAACACCATGTATTTTCTCAGCGGAGAAAATTTCGTCGGCGTCGCGCCCCGACTATAAATACGGGCCCACTGGATTGCGAAAAGCAGACTGCCGGTCGCGTTTGCGTAGTGTAGAAGCTATTTCTTGTATTGTCGTCGTTCTATCTAAACTTTAAAATAAAAGTAAGGATTATATATATATTTCGAGTATTCTTTCGAGTTCTTTTTACCTTGTATTTCGCGATACGCGCGCTTGTTTTTAGGACGGGAGACACGAGTCTAGGAGACAGAAAACTGTCGCTGGACCCGTAGACTCTGCTAAAAATAAGCGCGACGACCCAAGGTAATAGCGGGAGGCCGAACGCGTGTCGCTGCTACCCTTGGGGGATATTGGAGCCGTCGCCGCTCCGAGTCCGACACGCTGGGGTGAGAGCCGCCCGGAAGTGGCCTTAACCATCGTCGAAACCGCACCGCATCGCGCCGCGCCCTCGTGAGAAAAGTATCCGCGATCTGCCCCGCGTATCCTCGGCTTCAACACGCGAAAGCGTTAGCCGAAAAACCAAGGGGGCATTCGCCGGTAACTAACGGCATAAAATCGCCGTTAGGATTAACCGGGTGGCACCAACTTCGGTTGGACGTCACACATTCCTACGATGCTTAACTGGCACTACAGTTGGAATGATTACGATCCAGAGGTTCGTCGCGTTCGCGCTCGCGTTAACGCGTTCAGACTACCTACACTGTTTGACGTCAAGACCCTTGCACAGAGACAGGAGGACGATGCTGAACTATTCCGCAAACTACGCGACAGATGGCATCACCTAAAACTGAAACAAATCACATTTAACGACCCGGACCATACGCCGTTTTACTGTGATAGAAAAGGCGACACAGTTCGACCATATATCCCGGGTGACATGAGAGAGGAGCTAATAGCTCTCTTTCACAATAATGCTCACCCGAGTGGCAAAGTGACCGATCATTTACTGCGCCAACAGTACGTTTGGCCCGATATGTCTCGCGATATCGCGCGTTTTTGCAAAAACTGTATCGCGTGCCAAGCAGCAAAGACGGCGAGGCACAACCACCCGTCGCCATCTCACTTCATCGCGCCGGACAGTAGGTTCGAGCACGTGTATCTTGATATTGTGGGCCCGTTGCCGAACTACGAGGGCTACACGTACCTGCTCACCATGGTGGATCGGTTCACCAGGTGACCAGAGGCTGTATCCCTCCGCGAAATAACCGCCCGATCCGAGGCATTCGCGTTTTACAATACGTGGATCGCGAGATTCGGCGCGCCGATCCGAATAACGACCAAACAAGATACGCAATTCGAAGCACAACTCTTTAAAGAGTTACTCGACTTCGCGTGATGCGAACGCATTCGAACCTCCGCATATCACCCCGCCGCGAACGGCATGGTAGAGCGGTGGCACCGGGACCTAAAAGCGGCTTTTAGCTGCCGACCGTACTATAAGCTCTCGCATACGTACGAGCGTAGGAGCCAGTCCCGCGGAATACCTGTACGGCACAACGCTCCGTATTCCTGGCGCCTTTTACACCGACCAGGGTGACGAGCCCGACGACGGGATTTTCCTCACGGAGCTGAAGGAATATATGAATCGTGTTAAACCTGTGTCCGTACAGCACAAGGACGCGACCAAGCTCTTTGTATTCCAAGAGCTTCGCGACTGCTCCCACGTCTTTTTACAACGTGGAGCAAAGAAGACACCCCTTCACCGTCCGTACTCGGGACCGCATAAGGTCATCGACCGAAGCTACGACGGTAAGGATTTTATTATCGACGTCGACGGAAACATGCGTACCGTATCCGCGGACCGCGTGAAGCCCGCTTTCTTCATCGAAGAAGAAGATTACGTCGAATTCGGGGGAAGTACCAACGGATCGTGTCGGCCATCTATCCCTACGCGATACCTCCTTCCATGAGAAATTCCAGCGCCTCTCTTGCATTGAACCCTCAATGCCGACTGACAGACTCGACCGTGACGAGGACGCGTTAACCATACACGACGATTCCGATCACGAGAACGAGGCAGAAGACCCAGGTTACGGAAACGAGTTCCGGGACTCGTCGGACAACGATGAAACCATACCGCGTCGCGATCAATCTCCCGAACTACCTTTCCTAGTCAGGTCGTACCCGCCCGGAGCAGATCCTCCCGCGCGTTCGCTCATAAAGACCAATACTGCGGCACCTAGGAGAAAACGGCACCGCCCGAATATTCTGCGGCGACGTAGGAGCCGCCAGCTAGAATAACTCCTACAGCTAGAGTAGGGACTACGTACCGCAAGGCACTAACTTTTTTCCACAAAAATTTCTGTTACAGGTACGTGAGCCCCGAATTACGCCTGCAAGGCGAATCCATGAGGAGCTCACTATCCTGAAGGGATGGCAGCTGTCACAACCGCGTGATCGACGTGCGTGGTATCACGCTAGCTCCCGGGTTCTCATTCGAGGAGAATCTCAGGCTGCGCCACCTCAAGCTCAGCTACTTCCGGGACATCAACGACATGCTCCTGGACCTGAGCCTGAGAGGTCTCACCGACTTGGAGGTCGAGAACACCCTTGGCCGCAAACGCATCCGAGCGATCGACCAACGGGTGCTTGTAAATATGTGCAGAAACAATCGCCAGTTTCATGCAAAATTCACAAACTGCATGATTAGTTTTAATCACTTTAACCTAAGTAGATTAGAGCGCCTAGGGGCTGTTGTCCGAGAAACTCCCCAGGATAAATCTGTATTAGTGTATAAGGAATAGATTTAGATTATGTAGTTGTAAGAACCCTTAAATTTAAGATTTTTTCTTTGTATATATAGTCGTAAAAATCTCAATTTGGGAGGGGAGACATGTGGGGATTACATCCTCCACATAACCACGCCACGAGCGCCCTCACTACCGAAAGTAGGGGTAGCAGCGGCAGCGAAGCGCATCCGCGCTACAATTAAATTTAGTCTTGTCGTGTAGCTACTTAAGAGCGCACGTACGTCTGTATATACACGTAAAATAAAGCAAGATATATTATTCGGACGTAGACTCGTTTTTGTTTTGGCATTTCCCTAAATTCGAGTAAATCCTATCTTTCCTCAATTTAACCCTCGTGTATGATCGGGCGAGTGTTAAGCCGCACTACGGAGTCGTGCGGCTTAACATTTATATTTATTAACTTATATATTTATAATATTCAAAAATATATCCGTTCCCAACACTTTTTTCAACCGGAAGTAATATGTGAGCTACGTCAACTATATTTATGTTCATAAATTCTCTTTTTTAAATATCTACCTGTTTGTCCAATATAGTATTTATCACAATCCATGCAATTAATCTTGTAAACAACTCCTAATTTTAAGCATAAATCATCCCCATCTTTGCAATTATTAAACAATCTACTCAAATTATTGCTTTTTTTAAAGAAAATTTGAATGTTATATTTGCGAAACTTTCTTTTAATTCTTTCAGACAATTCTCTAACATGTGACAAGACAATAATTTTGCCTCCGTTAACATCAATTCCTGCACTATGGCTATTTTCGGTATTATAAATGTCAAACAATCTCTCAGCAATTAATCTATTAATAAATTGAATTGAATAACCATTATTAATGAAAGATTATTAATTATATTTAACCATTATTAATGAAAAAAATTATTTTGTCTAAAATCTTTATGTGAGAATTTTATTGCTCTGTCAATGACACCCTTTAAAGCTCCAATTTTGTTTCCGAATTGGTGGTGTGAATTAAAATCTAAAATCTACTCTGTATTGTTACTTATTGATATTTTAAATAATTCGTGTAATTCCGATTTTACACAAAGATGAATCTAAAGCATAGAGTAATTTTCTGTATACACTAATAAGGAAATTATTCTGTTTGTTTATTTATAATATTGTAGTGATTGTGGACATAACCTTCACTTATGATGAAATTATCTATTGAAGAAATTGTTAAAAAAAATTATCCGAATGAATTATGTATATATTATAGAGTAATTGCAATAATTTATTTTATTCTGAAAATGATAGTGTAATATTTGAAAGAACATATAATAAATCGTTTATAATCTTAAATGTATATTCTTTAATATATAAAATTGAATACAGAGATGTTTCTAAAAACAGTAAACAAGTCAGCAAATAAACAGCCCCAACAGTATTTGTTATAAGACTGTACGCTCATGTAAATGATGTATGTAAATCATGTAAATCATGTACAAAAATCTCAGATTTTTGTACCCCAAAGTGGTCCGGCGATCCTCGCAGATCCAAAAAGATCTCCAAACATTATTTCTAAATATCGTAGCTTCTAAAACAGTTAACGGAACCAGGTGTACATAAAAAATTTTATTTTTAAGAGATCCATCTATCAAACAATTTTATATAAAACATAAGTTTTATTCTATTAATTCTTTGCCGTTTATTACTATTATTTTAGCTAATAATAATACATTTGTAGATTTTTAATCCATTAACTACAAATATTTATATTGTATATGTAAATCTTTTCGTAGAAAAACAAAAAAAAATGTTCGTATATAAGAGCAATATTTATATAAAATATTATTAATGGACCATTAAAACAAATGGCTAAGTAAATTTTATATGTATCCTCATAAATAACAGCATGTATAGTTTAGTAGAGATAATAAGCAGTTTATTATACGGTAGTAGTCTATCGACATTTCGTACTTTTTTTTACATTTTTTAAAAGCAATTTTCTTTCAATCTATTTTGTTGAAATTAGTTTTATTCAAAAATTTTTTTTATTTTTTAACTACTTTTTTTGGATTTTTTTTCTTATGTTTTTGTAAACTGGTTTGATTTTTATAAAATTTTTTTTATCTCACAATTTTTTTTTCACCAAATTTTTTACTGCAATTTCTTTTTCAATCGATTGTTTTGTATTCGATTTTATTTTTTTCTTTTTCAGAAAAATTGCATGGAAAATAAGTATTATATTTTGATATGATCTATATTTTTTTATTCAATTTGTTCCAAAACCTTTTTTGTTATCAATCACTATAATATTAGTAATCAAGCGACTCAAAATCTATACTTAATTTATCTATCCAGAATTTTTATCAGTTTTTTATATAAATCTGACAAGTTGTTCGAAACATCTCTGTTTCAATGATATATATTAAATAATATACATTTATGATTATAAACGATTTATTATATGTTCTTTAAAATATTATACTATAATTTTCAGAATAAAATAAATTATTGCAATTACTCTATAATATACATAAGTAATTCAGATAATTTTTTTTATCAATTTCTTCAATAGATAATTTCATCATAAGTGAGGTTATGTCCACAATCACTGCAATATTATAAATAAACAAACAGAATAATTTCGTTATTAAATTATACAGAAAATGACTCTATGATTTAGATTAATCTTCGTGATAATCGGAATTATACGAATTATTTGTCAATATGTTTATCATACCAATAAGTAATAATACAGAGTATTTTTGATTTATATTATTATTTATGTTTTTATTATTTGAGACAATTAATGGATTTTCGCTTTTTGTTCCTACGCGTTATTTACTACAATATAATATAAGCATTAAAAATTAAAATTAAATTTTTTAAATTAATTAAAGAATATCCATTTCAGAACCAAATCATAAGACTGAATTTGAAATTTCTACAATGGAAGAAAGGAAAGTCTTGATTTTCTGCAGAATCAAAAATTCGTCTGCGTGATAAAGCTGGCATCGGAGTTGGGTCTGAATTGTTTTTTGATACTCGTGCGCATATTAGATGTTTTGGCTTAGCCTCTGTAATGATATAAACGAAAACGACAACGTCGCATTGGAGAAAAGCGTATAACTATATCTATATATATTTATTGCCTACGTCACAACTCGTGACGTAGACAAATACGCAAATTAATTTATGCTGACGTAGCTGTGACGTCGCGTTGGCGCGTTAGTGTAGCAGTTGAGCCTGTTGAGGGCGCACACTTCCGGCGTTCGAAAATCGTCCAGCCTTTTGTATATGTCAACGGCAATCTCCTGGTGATACCAGCAGCAGGTGATACCTGTGGGCTGTGGATACTGATACTCAATTAATAGCTACAGTTATACAGGAAATACCAAGGCCAACCCATACCAGCCCATACCAAATGAGCGTCATCCGCCAAATACCGCTGTTGCGTTTTTAAACAAAATGTTGTAAATATTAAATAAATATTTGCGTTTCCGAAAAACGAAAAGGGAATGATTTTTTAGGTTTATTATTACAGATTTATTTTATAGGGATAATACAAAATCTTTGAAAAAATATGTGTAAGATTATATTGTATATATTATGTTATTAGTTATTATTTACCGGTTATATACTACATAACACGCATGCCTACACGCTCGCAACTTCTATATTCTTACATATATGTGTATGTGCATATATATATATATATATATATATATATATATATATATATATATATATATATATATATATAATATTACACATAACTGCAGATTGTAGAATTTAGGAAATCGGGAAGATAAATTACATCACGTAAAAAATTTAGCTTATATATGATATAGTTGAAAAATAAAAAGTACCAAACAATCAAATAAATCACTTCAATTAAGCCGGTGAGTATGAAATTTGGATTTATTTAATTTAAAACTACCTCGTAAAATAATTGCTATCATTAGATTTCAGTTTATAACCTTATTCGACAAAATGATACAAAAATTTAATATATTTAATTAATTTGAGAATTCTAAAGCCGGTTCCATTGAATATATATGTACAATTTTAACTAAGCTTCAGAAATTAGTAGTTTTAAAAAATATATAAATATTAGCAAAGAACAGATTCCTGAGATCTTGCATAATCTCCTCAGTACTCTGATATTAGTTACCAAAATTGAATTTTGAAAATAAAAATTAACATATTTTAAAACATAAGATATGTAGCTTTAAATATTTATATGGTACCATTGGAGTCTAATGTCTTCTTTCAGTAATGGACCGTCGGGAGTACGTTGCTAGTCTTGGTGTTACATGTAATGAACTGAAGAACCAATACAACGACTGTTTTAATACTTGGTTTTCTGAAAAATTTCTGAAAGGTGACACAAATGACTCCATGTGTGCCCCTCTGTTCAATATCTACCAGCAGTGTATCAAGGTAAAATCTTTTTGACTGCAGGTTTTATATTAAAATATAACTATAATCTACATTGCAATGGAAGCTTGCAAAGATCTAAAGCAAAAATATGATGATTGCTTTAATAGCTGGTTTTCTGAAAGGTTTTTGAAAGGTGATAAAAATGATTCGATGTGTGGGTCTTTACTTAAAGTGTATAAACAATGTATTGAGGTAAGCAGCAAAGTGTACAAAATATTGTCCAGAAAATCTGTGAAAAAGTAATTAACTCAATTTTTTAATACTTTTATGTAAAAGCATTTTATATTATTATTTTACTTTGAAGAATTATCTAAATCTAATAAGCAACTAAAAATATTAAATCTAAAAAATAAAAAGTTAATGTAGTATACAATAAAATTAATTTATTTTCCCACAAAACTATAAGATTAAATTTATTAATAAAAAATTCTCTTTTATTTCAGAAGGCAATAAAAGATCAACAAATTGAGCTTCATGATGTACAAACAGACCATTTAGAGACTGATAAAGAAAAAGTTCCTAAGAGCTGACATTGACATAATAAAATTGTTAAGGAATAAGTGTGACTTAATATTCTCTGAGTATACTTAAGTATACTCAACAAGACAATCCACGTTCAATGAAATTCTGTGGAAAAAACTTTATATCTCTTCGTAAAGTAATACTTGACAATGTTATATATAAATTTTATGTTGAAGTGATTTTTATTTTCACTTTTAACACTATCAAATAAAATGATTTATAAATACTTCTCTTGTAATACAAAACTATATGTGATAGTGTAAATTTAAAAAATTATAAATAATGATTATAAATAAATATTAATTTAATTAATAATATATTTATTATTGTTTAAAATAAACTATCATTATGAAAACGTATTATGACAAATTAATTAACAATAGCAATGCCTTCATACAAATATAAGGAAAATGATAAAAAAATTTAAATGGTAAGTGTGAACTTTGTACATCGTCCGAAACATGATTAATATTTCAGTCACATTTTAAAAATATAGCTGATTCTTAATCGCTTTCAGAACCACTAGAATGAGCTTCGCTTTCCTCTTCTGCATCAGATGCTGCATTACTGGCTTCTGATTCAGATTTTTTCTTTTCAGGTTTTCCTTTTTTTACAGGTTTTTTTGTCTAAATATAAAAGTATTATAATTCGTATTTTATTAAAAATTAAAATTTATCTATAAAAAAACATGCAAATATTTTATTCTTAATTAAATTCAAATACTCACAGATTTACTCTTTTCTTCTTTATCACTTTTTTCACTATTTTCACTAGAAGAACGTTTTCGTTTACTACTTTTCTGAAAAATACACATATAACATAAATATAAATTTATATTATAGAAAGATAAATCAATTATTTAAAAACCAACTTTTTTGGAATCCTCATCATCACTACTCATACTATCATCTCCACTGATATATTCTTTACTTTTAAATGACCCACTTTGTGCTACCTTACTAGGAGATTCTTTCTTCACTTCCTTTTTCACTTCTTTCTTTGTTTCTTTCTTTTTACTAGTTTTTTTATCAGCTTTTGCTTTTTCTTGAGATTCTTTAAAAGCAGCTTCACCACCACTAGCTTTATATTCTTCCATGGCTTTTTGATACTCTTCTTTAGCTTCAGCAGCTTTTTCCTCCCATTTCGTTTTGTCCTTTAGTTCTTTCCACATTTCGCCACCTTTTTGTGCAATTTCAGTAACCTTCATTCCTGGATTCTTAGATTTAATTTCTTCTCGTACGCTATTTAAATATAACATATATGCAGAAGGTGGTCTCTTTGGCTTATTTTCATCTTTTTCTTTCTTTTGTTTACGTGGTTTTCTTGGTTTTTCAGACTATAAAAATCAGAAATAATTCGGTAAAAACGTATCTTGTATTTTTTATCTTTAATTGATATTATATCAATAAATATTTACCACTGTTTTTGCAGATTTAGGTTTCTTCTCTTTCTTTTCTTTCTTTTCTTTTTTAGTACTGCCACCCGACGCATTGGAATCAGCATCACTGTCTGAAGTATCATTAGGATTACTATCATATTCTTCAGCTACATCACTTTCTTCCTATAAAAATAATATTAATTGAATTAATTAAACACGAAGATTACATTTTAAATACTAGTTATTAAAATATTTGTACTTGTGGGGGTTTAAAATCTTCATCTGTTGATTCATCTTCATCGTCATCATCTTCATCTCTTTCTTTAGCTTCAGCTTTAACTCTTGCCAAATATGCATCAGGTTCATCTTCCTGGTCACTGTCTCCAAAGTCATCATTGTAATTAAGTTTATCCTTTAAGAAATATAACTCATGTTTAAAAATGAGTTTTAAACAAAATGATAAAAGATAAATGTAGGTATGTCAGTTAATTAAAAAAAAAACAAAACTAATTTTAAAAAAATATAAATAATTGTAATACTATTTAATAATAATAATAATCATAATCATTCACGTTAGCAACTAATTTTTCTCAATTATATTATTATAATGCCATATTTATATATAAGAGAAATTTAAAAATAATACTTACTCCTTTACCTCTGTTCTTAACACGAAGTTTTTTAGAATTAATAAAGTCATAAAGTTTACCATATTCTTCTTTTTCAATACTACTAAATGTATGCACAACACCAGTCGTTAATTCTATTTCAAAATCAAATGATCTTGTAGATCCTCCACCTCGAGCAAAATTTACTGAACTGATCTCTTCAAATCGAATATGAATAGGAGGTTTATGTACGTAAATAAATCCTCTTTCTAATGGATAAAGATAGCCTGCAGCTGCCTTGAATGAACATCCAATTGCTGGTGTACCAGCATGTCTGAAAAATACATTACATAATTAAAAAAATTAAAAAAAATTTAATTTCTCTTTTTCACTAAAAGAAAAAAATACTGAATTTAGACAAAGAACATACCCTTGGAAACCTCCAGGACCCGTAAGCTTTCTATTGATTATTACTTTCATAACTTTTCCTAAAACTTCAAAAGTAGGTCCAGATAATTCTTTTGTTAACTTATCTTCATATTTTTCTTTGAGTTCTTTTCTAAAAATAAGAAGAAGAAAACATTTTAACATTAATAATTTCCTTAGCTAAAAAATGTAACAAATATTGATAATACTACAAACTTACTCTGTAAATGGTAGTTCAATAGATGTTTCTTCTTCTTGATTAAAAAGTAAAACTAAATAATGGTAGCGAGTTTGACCCTGTTTGATAGGTGGATCTAAACTTACCTGAAATAAAAATGATTTAATATTATTAATATAAAATTGAAATATATAAACATAGATATATTAAAATGAAATATTGTATATCAATTGAAATCTTACAACAAAGAACATCTGTCTGTTGTCTTTATGGGGTAGTAAGAATAAGCGAAGAACAGTAGACATAGGAATTTTGTAATCAAAAGTTTTACCATGAAGTTGGAAGAATGATTGAAAAATTTTTATGTCATAACGACCTCTGTAAAAATATATACATATTAATATTTTAAACTATTAAACTAATAAAATATATAATAAATAAAAACTAATACAATATATAATAAATATATTGTTATTAATGTAACGGAAGCCTACCGAGGAGTTAAGCATTGTATTTCCCTGAAAATTGCAATTGCATCTCCACTAACACTGATGACTGATGCTTTCTCCATAACTTCCTTATGAAATTGATCTACAGGATCTTGATCACCCGTATCGCTCACTGGGATATGAAATCTCATTTCCATAAGACTAACGGGGGCATCATCATTCTAAAAGGTAATAATATTGTTTGATAATTTTAGAACTTCGTTATATATTAATTATGTAACAAATAAAATATTCATTTGTTTACTTGATGAAATTCTAATGTAACTTCATTTTTTCCTGTAGTACATTGTGAAACATCATATAATGGAATTTCAAAAGCAGTATGATGACCTACATCAAAACTCAAAACTGAGCCATAAAACTTTGCTGTGCCCCAGTTCCATCCTTTTAAACTTAATTCTTTTTCCAGCATATCTTTACTATAATTATTTTTAAAAAATTTGGCAATTTTTTCTTGATCCTAGAAATTTTCAAAATTTCAATTAAATGCATAAAACATCCTTCCCCTTTGCAAACTTACTCCTTCTTTAAATCCTCTAAATCTGTGAAGTGTTCCATTTTTTAAAAAAATTCTCAGACCCCACGTTCCAACAAACTTTTGATAATTAACCATTTCCATATCAGATGCAGATATTTGCTCTACTTTTCCTGTTTTTTGATTTTTAAATATTAAATGTTGATCAGTTAATTTTAATCTTCCGGGTGTCTGCAAATAAAAGTTTAAGAATTGTTTACATGCTGAGGCATGACTTAGAAGCATGTTAATTTTTCAAAAATAAATAACGAAAGTGAAAATTTCGATAGTAGATAAATAAAGACATATTTGTATTAAATGTTGAAAAATGAAACCAAGATGTACTTTTTCGATAAAATAATTTTAAGAACTTACCATTACTCCCTTAACCTCAGCCGTTACATCAGGGTATTCTAAGAAATCCATTTTAATCAGCTACTTCTAAAATAGTAAATTTAAATATTTAACACTCTAAGTAGTTAAAATAATATAAACTTTCTATTGTTAACACTTCTTCAAACTGGTTGAAACGAACAAAAGTTTCAACCAAAGAATAATACACCACAGGTGCGCTGCTATACAACCAGGTACAACTGCGTGCACATGCCGCCGCCCGCCAAACGTAAACGGCCAATCCACCAGACCACGCGCCAATCCTATTATTTCAGTCATGCGCAGTATTATCGAACGTTGATTGGTTACTCTATATCTTCGAACTATATATATGTAGGGGTACCGTACATGCCAAGTCTACCAACAGAGGGCAACTTGGCACTTACTTAACCCGTGAGCCATCACATAGGCCTCCGGTTAATATATATATATAGTGTAAATTTGACTATATCAATAAAATGCGCGCACATCGTTTAAATTGATAACATCAGCCGTCATCCATCAAGGCAGCGAAAAATAGACTTTGGTCAAACAAAACATATACGATCACTAAATCGATTATCACCACGTTGGACGGTTAATAATACGTGTAAATAATTCATAGGCATAAAAAATGTTTCAGTTTTATTTTTCTCGTTGCGATAGTTCGATGGGCTTTGCAGTAACCCGGGTTATGGTTGTACTTAGTTGTAGTGTGGTTGCAACAATACTTTACATCAGCGAAAGTGTTCGACATTATTAGCAATTATCTTGATCTTACCACAAAATAACAATTTTAATGAAAGTTTTATTAAAAAAAAAAATGTAATTTTAATTCAGTCACCGATCTATATAATCCGATAATACCGACAGAGAGAATCAAAGAGAATTACTATAAAATATATTTATTAAAAACGGTTTAATGTTTTTTATATTATTTCTTCAATCATTTCTTAAATTTACAATATATTCTCTATGCTTTGCAAATTTTTCACTATTAGTTTTTTTATTACACTATTTTAACATTAGCTATGGCGAAAATTTTTTTTTATCTATATATATATATAGTCAAAAAATTTATATATATATATATATATATATATATATATATATATATATATATATATATAGTGTTCGCATATGTAAATATATCTATATAAAAACATTATGGTTTCTTTCAGTTGCAAATATAAATATAAATAAATGCTAATAATGATTACGAAAATAAGTATAAATAAGTATAAAATTTTAAATACTATGCGCAATATATTGTATTTTAATGTGATAATGTAAAGTGATGTGTAAATCAAATTTTATATATATATATATATATATATATATATATATATATATATATATATATATATATAGTAGTTCATTTAGTTTGGAAATACTGCGTCAATAAATATAAAACTTTATATATATATATAATTTTGAAGTTCGTATATATTTCATAAATAAAGAAATTTCATACTTTTACTTGAACAGATCAATCTTTTCGGAATAATAATGAAGAATTTTTCATTCGAGTATTTTTATAATAAAGCTATGATAATTATTTAAATTATATACCCGTATCGTGACAAGTGCATGCATTTATGCAATTTATTTTATATGACGTGGCGCGTATGATATGATGAATAGATTATATAATCTATTTGCAATCAAAGCAATAAAAAAAGTTAAATGCTTTATACGAAAATAAAACGAAATGTATTAATATATTATACATTATATATATATATATATATATATATATATATATATATATATATATATATATATATATATATTATATCTCATCAACTGTATGTGTTTATTCGTTTTTAGAAAGAATTATATTATCTAAAATTAGTAATTGTTCCTACATGATAAATATAATAATTATATAACGAAAAAAAATTTGCAGAGCATTTGATTTCAAATTTATCCAGATATAATGCTCATTTTGTTATTTATCGTCTACACTAATTTTTCAAAAATCATAATTAACAAAAATATTATTTGTCGTCATAATTATCTGTATCATTTTAAGTTATCCTTACATTAATTATATATTAGAATGGTATATTGTACATCGAATATTGTCATAAAAAATAACTTTTCACTTTCGAAAATTAAAGGTAAATGTTAAAAAAGGATTGAAAAATGTACTTAAATCCATTTTCATATTTTAAATTTCTCTACAATTTTATGAGTATACAAATATAATATTATTTTGAAGTGTGACGTTAATATCTCTATTATTAAAATAAAAATACTATTATAAATAATGATTATTATGCACCCAGTAGATTATATTACGCAGTTTGAATTACGTCAATATTTTACGTACTATTCTTAACAAATCAATGGCCGCCTATTCAATTTCTTTTGGTAATGTATTTGAAACCGAATATAAAATACCTTAACGATACTGTCTGATGGAAAATATATTATATACATATATATATATATATATATATATATATATATATATATATATATATATATATATATATATATAATTGTTACATCTATTCTCTGATTATAATTATAATATTCATTGTCAATGGAAAAATATTTGAAAAAACTACATTAACATATAATTTCCTATTAAATTCAAGGTTTTACTGGTTTCTATATATGAATATATACAATATTTTCCATTGCAAATTGACTCGATCTAATCACATAATGCAGAAGCAGGTCTGAATATGATGTTTTGCACTTGCATCAGCGGTATTATTGTTATTCGCAGGTGCGTCAGATCATGTCATCAGGTACAGTGCGTATATGAAATAGCAGCTATAATAGTTGGTAATTCCTGGTAATTCTAGAGGGCGTAATAGGTAATACCAGATATGAGAAGATATGAGGTAATACATTGTTTATACCTTGAGATTTAAGTACATATTTTTTATGTTATAGCCACGTTATAGCATATATTTAATTATTATAACATGGTTATAACCAGTTATGCTATAATGCCAGCCACGATATATAAAATAAAATACACATTATACGTAGACGTTAACTTTTCTTAAAACTTGAAACAGGTGTCAGCACATAAGCAAAACACATAAGTTTCTTGTATCTAAAAAAACTATAAAGAAATATACATCGTACACGTACACATACGATATATATATATATATATATATATATATATATATATATATATATATATATATATATATATGGTTGAGTTGAGAAGTTGAGTTGAGATGAGTCCGTGCGGTTGAGGTTGAGCCCAAAAGATAGCTATATATGTATACAGTCTACGTTGCTGTATTATTACGGATCGTCGTTCGCCGCTCTTATGGTGATCATGAATTTTGTGCCTTTTAAATCGTAGATCGTGGCATGATAAGTACCTCTGCCGTAAGAACTAACGGATGTCTGATTTTAACAGTAGTACGGAGAGCTGAGTTGGCAATCTTGGCGGTGACAATAAGTCTATTGAGTCGGAGACTCGAGTGTGTAAATAAAGCTTCACGAAACTGGCGGAATTTCAAGCTAAATTTAATGAATTGTACTTATTTTGTACTTAATTACCAGGACGCGCTCGATCAAACGCCAGTACTTAATGAGAGATGAGTGGCCAAAAATTTCAATATGACGAGAGTGGAGGAACTTTCTTCTACTTTTTACTATCTTTCCTGGCTCTTCTCCTTGTACCCAGTACATTTTACCTTTGGCCACGTTGTCCTAAGCCAGGTTAGTATTGTTATTATGATAATTAAATAATTAATTGCTTTTTTTTGTTTTGAAAAATTGTTTTTTAAAGTTCTGAAAATAAATTATTTAATCCTTTTTTTTTTACAGTAACAATGTTGTGTGCCACAATTATAATATTAAATTAAGTTAGAATTATTTGTTTTTTTGACACATTGGTCAATAATAATGCAGCAGGAGTATCTAATGTTTTTATTTAATGTTTCAGATCCTAATCAGATAATAAAAGAGTGTCATTGCGATCCTTGTAAAAAGAAGAAAGTTATTTTACAAAAGAATGATCCCTGGAAAGAGTTTAAAGCTTTATTTAGGTAAAACATTGTTTTATCATTTTTATAGAAATAAACAATGCAAATACATTAAAACCTATTATTTTATAGGAAAATACTCATCATTTCTGGATGGATATTGCTTGGATTTCTTGCTTACAAAGTCTCACAATTCGATTATGAAATAGCTAACTTTGATCCATATGAAATATTAGGTGTTTCACCTGTAAGTTGTTTTTTTAATTATTTTAAATAAAAATTTTATAGTTAACTTAAAATATGCTTAAATTTATGTACATTGAAAGCTAAATAAAATTCTAATATTTAGGGGATCATCAGCTGCTACAATAAAAAAAAGTTATCGGCAATTGTCTTTAGTTCTTCATCCTGACAAAGAGACTGGAAATGAAAAAGCATTTATGAGACTTACCAAAGGTAATCATTAAATAAATAATACTGTTAATATAAAAAATAAAATATAGTATTTATATTACATTTATAATAGTATTCTAAATATATTAAAAATATAATTATATTTCTTCAGCTTATCAAGCTTTAACTGATAAGGAATCAATGGATAATTGGGAGAAGTATGGTAATCCGGATGGTCCAGGTGCTATGGGTTTTGGTATAGCATTGCCATCCTGGATTGTTGAAAAAGAAAACTCAATGTGGGTTTTAGGTGCCTATGCACTTGTATTTATGCTAGCTTTACCTATTGTTGTTGGAATGTGGTGGTACAGAAGTATACGTTATACTGGTGATCAGGTAATTTGAATATTTTATGGTGTTTTTACTATATTGTTAATTTTATGGTTTCTATATACTGTATCAATAATTTTTTAGGTCTTACTAGCTACAACAAAAATGTACTATGCTTTCTTCCATGACACTCCTACAATGACATTGAAAAGAATAATTATGGTTCTTGGAGCTTCATTTGAATTTGAGAAAAGTCATAATCCAGATATTACAGAAAGATTAACAGACAATGAAGAGATGCCTGCAGTCAGTAGATTAGCATATTATTTTTTTTTTTTTTAGTTGTACAAATATTATCATAATATAAAACTATTTTACATAAAACTATATATTTCAATATTTTTGCAGCTTATTAAGCAACTTACTCATTTGAATGAAAGGAATCGGGAATACCCACTGTTTTTATTGTATTCTATAAAAGCAAGAGCTTTGATACATGCCCATTTGTCGCATTTATCTTTAAATCCAGACACTTTAGAGAAAGATAGGCAATATGTTATAAAAAAATGTCCTTATTTAATTCAAGAAATGATTTCTTGTGTAAATCAATTAATTGCATTAGCTTATGCCCGACAAGGTATGAAAAAATTATATAACAAGTTTTTTTTATATTTAGCTTTACTATATAAATTTTGCATTTTAGTTCCACTCTTGCCAACAATAACAACAATTGAGAATTGTATGAAACTCTCTCCTATGATTGTACAAGCTTTCTGGGAGTTCAAAAATCCTCTGTTACAACTACCGCATATTACGGAAGATCACCTTAAATATTTTAAAACTAAGAAGGTATATTTATTTAATAAATTTAATGTATTTGTATAATTTGTATAAATTTAGTTTCAAATTTAGTTTGATTAATTATTTTGTAAAAAATTTTTCATTTCATTATATACAACAACTAAATAGTTCTATTATCAGGTATGTGAATAAGTCTTTCCCGTTTTTTTTCAAATTTTGAGCCTTTATTGTGAAAAAATGGTTACAAATGAATTATTGAAAGTATTGGCCATCGCTAGCTACAACTTTTTCCCATCTTTCTGGCAACATACGAATCCCGTTGCGAAAAAATTCGACCGGTTTGGCCTCTATCCAGTCATCCACCCATTTTTTGGCTTCCTCGTAGGAATGGAAGTGCTGGTCAGCCAGGCCATGCGTCATCGATCTGAAGAGATGGTAATCAGACGGAGCAACGTAGTTAAAAAAAAAAATTAAAAACTACGTTTCAACGTAGTTATCAACGGAGCACCCAATTTCCTTGCTTTTGGATCATTCCCATGGCTTTCAAACGCTTGGAAATGGTTGTTCGGTCAACTCCCAATACTTCAGCAAGTTCTTCTTGCGTTTGACAAGAATCTTCATCAAGCAAAGTCGCCAATTCTCGATCTTCAAAGATTTGCGGCCGCCCGGAATGCTCCTTGTCTTCCACGTCGAAATCACCGCTTTTGAAGCGTCGAAACCATCCGCGAACACTTGAATCATCGACACAACCGTCTCCATAAGCCTCCTGAAGCAATCGATGCGTCTCGGCAGCAGATTTCTTCAAATTGAACCAATAAAGTGATACTTCCCGCAAATGACGTCGACTCGGCTCAAATTTCGACATTTTCACGATATCAAAAATTTATGATGCGAAAAAATTTTAACTAATGTGTTAGTATGGAATTGTTGACATATGAATAAGCTTTGATTATGACATATGTAACCATTGAATACTCGCACAGTATTGGTGACGCCATCTCTTACAAAAAACGGGAAAGACTTATTCACACTCCTAATAATTTTTTTTGTAGGTCAAAAGTCTTCAAGAATTTGCTCAACTAAAGCGAGAAGACAGAAGATCAATTTTACGTGGTTTATCTGATAGCAACTTTGATGATGTAATGAAAGTGTTAGGAAATATGCCTTTCATTGATTTCAAAGTTAGATCAGAAGGTATATACAAAATTTTAAATATTTTTTTCATTCTACACATTTAATAGATTATTTTTAGAAGATAAAAATATATTTGCTTTTTATAGTTATCGACGATGAGATTTCGACTGTGTATACAGCGGGATCTATCGTTACTGTAACAGTAACTCTAATACGGAAAGATATGTCGCACCTTTTCGGTGACGATACTGTAAAAGAGAATACTGTAATCGAAGAATCAAAATCTGAGGCTGATAAAGAAAAAGAAGAGGCTGAAGAACAAAGCCAACTAGCAGCTAAAAGGCCAGCTTGGATGAAACAGCGTAAAAATCAAAAAAAATCGCACAATAAAAAGGGGCCGAACAAGAAGGCAGCTCCAACCAAAACTGCTGTTGCATCAAATACAAAGGAAAATGGCCTATCTAGTCAACAGAATAACTCGTCGCCAAAGTCAAAGAAGGATCAGAAGGAGGATAATAAAGAAGATAAAGCGAATGGTTAAAAAATTTATTTAAACATTTTATTTCTCTTGCAAAATTATAAGCTTCATTTTGTTTTAAGATTATTAGTATTACATATTAAATTAAATTAGGAAAAATTAGAAAATATTACATCTTTGCAAGTTAATTTTGAAAATATTCTTATCATAGAAGTAAAATTAAATCTTAAGTAATTAATCTTAATTAAAATGATTAAAATGATAGTAGCACATAGAATTTTTAAGATTTCACATTCATTATTATTTTTACTTAAATTAGAAAAAATTTTCTTAAGTTTAAATACAATTGACAAAGTGTGTTTTTATTTGTTCAGCTTCAGATGGAAGCGATAGTGAGGCTAAAAGTGACAGTAGTGACGATGAAGACAGTTCACCTGAAACTGAGAATAAAAGCGAGCAGATAGTCGAAGATGATGATACAGAATGGAACAAATTCCAGCAGCGGTTATCAAAGCGCGATCGACTGCTAGATGGACGAAGTAATAACTCTCACGTAGTTCACTGTCCCTATTACCCAGATGTCAAGCACGAATACTGGTGGGTTTATATTTGCGATCGAAAGAGTCTCACTTTACTAACCGCACCGGTACACGTTACCTCGTTGATTGATACCGAGGAATTCCAGTTGCACTTCACAGCGCCAATCTGGCCGAACGTTTACACATTTACAGTCTGCTTACGCAGCGACTCATACATGGGCTTCGATCAATTACACGATATTAAGGTACATGTAAAATTCGCATTCACTTTTACTCATGCTTATAATGTCCTCTTAGTTCAAAAAGAGAAATTCGTGTGTACACAAGGAAAAAAGCATTAGTTGGATATTTTTTAGGAAATTTTTAATCATTTATTATGAAGTAAAGCCTATAAATTGATTTTTTTATTGAAAAAAATAAAATAAAGTAACGGTATGATATAGCACTGATTATGGAGTAATATTTTATTATTCTGTATTATTTGATTTGATAAAGATATGGATTTTCTTTTGAATAAAAACTTCAAATTCTAACACTTTTGACAGCTGGATGTGAAAGAAGCTCCGGTCATTCCAGTCAATCACCCACAATGGGAAATGTCGGATGAAGATACGGCAGAAGATGTCGATGCTGCTGACGAACATTCCGAGTTTACAACTGACGAAGACATCAGTGACAATGAATGAACACTTGTGTGCCAGGAGCAAAAAATATATAGTGCGTACCTCACGCTTGTCCAAACGTCGATTGTCTCCTGAACTCTGCGTAAATTTTCATACCCTTCACTTGAGGGGAGAAAACAAACACTGATTAATAGACTGACGCTGTGGAAGAAAATGGAATTATGCTTTTTTAGACTGGACGGGTGTTTTGTATGTGAATATATATAGAGATAGTTTATGTGTGCATAGATGTACTGGGGAAAATAGCGCAATACGTGTAATTTTTAACAGATGAGCTGCATGCATAGCTAGGAAAAGAATATGATATTTATTTTAACATTGTTAATTGATTATTCATTTATAAAGAGCGTGTGTGCACAATTTTTTAATAAAATGGAATTGTCTATATGTTTAAGTACATAATGTCTAACATTGATTAATATAAAAATAAACTTTTTCTAGTGCTCCTTTAAAGTTATAATTTTTATATTCTAATACATTATTTTAAACTCATAATGCTTTATTTTCTATGTCTTTTTGATAGCATTCATTATGTTTATTTCTACAATTATTTATTATTTTGCTATGATAGTAAATAATTATTTTTAAACTATTACAATAGTTTTTAATTGTTAAAATTCTAATTTAAACTACAAAAGTTTCTTTACAATAATAAAAAACAGTGAATAATGCAATTATGACTAAATTTATTTAAAATATTTCGTATTATTTTTTTTTTTTATTCACAAATCGATTTATTGACTTTCACCATTGCTTCACATGATGTAGATAAAAACTGACCTTCTTTCTGTAATGAAGAAGTGAAAGTGAGCAAGTCATGTGCTGCCCTTTAATGATGAATGAAGCGTGACATTTTTTATGCTCCCATGACGAGAAAATATCCTATTTAGAAATCTCGAATTCTTCTTTGGCATTCAGTTTAATATAGCCAACATAGCATACTGTTAAAATGACTTTAAAATTCTTAATTATTTACTTTATTTTTATAGCATGTTTCGCCAATTTTTCAGTGTGTAAGTATAATGTAAAAATATATAAAATTAAAAGTTATATTAAGGTGTTAATAATTTGGAACAATTTTGAATAGCTTTAAATTCTAAGTGGAAAGCTAATTTAAGTAATTCTGGTGTTAATGGACCAGTATATTCATTTGTAAAAACAGATGAACAAGCTAATATAAAATGGGGAATTAGACATTACATACCAAGAAGAAATTTAGCAAGGTATTATAAAATTTATTAAAATAATTAAATAAACAAATTTTTAAAATTTACATTGTTATAATAATATCACAGAATTTTTCATTGCAATCAAGTTAACTATTATTTATCATATGCTTATTTGATAAGAATATTGTGTTTGCGTGAGCGCGTGCGTGCTCATGCGAATATAATATATTAGTTTAAATAATAGTTTGCAGAAGCTGTAAAAATATATTTTATATATTTAAAAATTTAATTTTTAATAATTTTAACATTTGAAAATTTTGTTAAGAAAGATTCATTTTTGACCAGATTTGTTGAATTTCCTCTAAGCTCTTTTCCATTCTGTAAAGTAATTATTTAATCAATTTTGGGATATTAACTATTCATAATTTATAAAATAGTGATAGCTTACAAAGTTCTCAGAACAATATTATCTTTTATTTCGTTATCATCATTGCTGACTAAACTAAAATCCATATTAGATGTTTTAGGAGATGTCATTTCAATATTAGGAGTCAAACTTTCACATATATGAATTGTTTTTATTATTTCATAATACTTATTTTTGGAACATTCTATCACAATATTATTTGACTTAATTATCTCAAAATATGAATAGACACTTTTTTCAAGATCAGTTAACTGCCTATAAATATTAAGTTTTAAAAATGATCTCTTTTTAGTATGTGAAATGTTAAAAAGATTAATTACCTTATAATTTTTACTGTTTGTGGATCTTGAAGTTGATCATATTTTTGTTCAATAAATTTTTCAAAAATTTCTGATAATTTGTTTACTTGTTCAGAAATATAGGAAGAATTATTTGTTTGTTTGTTTTCGAATTCCGCAAACATTCTTAATAAATTGTCATATCTGCAAATTTTTATTTTATATTTTTATATAGATTAATCAAATGTAAATAAAGTGAATATTATTTATAGTGTCTAATGAAGCTTACATTTTGGAATAGTTTTCTAAATCTAACAAGAGTTTATCCCCATCGAAAAATACCTTTATTTCATCAATACAATAATGTATAATCTGAACTTGTGATTTCAAATCCATAATAATTTGATATGATTTAGGCATATCATTTTTCAAATTATCTATCATTTCAGTAAATACTTTAGGTACAGTTTGATCTTTTATTAATTTTGTAAATTGGTTTATTTCATTAAGAAATGAATTTATATTTGGTAAGTTTTGGTCAATATCTACTTTCAATAGAGCTACTGTTTGATAAATTAAATCTCTAAAACAAAATTACAATATTAAAAATATATATTAAATATTAAATATATAACTCAATTATAATTTCTAGTTTCTTACAGTTTTATTCCTAAGGCAAATATATACTGCTTGAATAGAGTAACTTCATATCTCATATTATAAATTAGTGCAGTATAACACTGTCTTAACATTGATCGATCATTAATTTCTTGTGGGTCATCTAACAATATATCCAAAATTTTGGGAATATTCCAATTAGTATTACTATCAGTCACTTCTAATGAAGCATTATTATAAATATATAATATTGGATCATTTAAGTTTTTTAGTAGTATCACAGAATCTTTATTCTTATTAATTCTATTTCCTCTAGTATCAATAATTATTTGTTCATTGATACAAATTGAAGTTTTTTTTTCTATCCATTCCTGAAGATCTAAAAGAGTATTATTTTCATTGATGCTATATTGATCAATTTGATACTGAGATACTGAAAATATGTAGATGGTCTGTCAGTCCAAAAAAAATAAACATTTATTGTTAACATGCAGTACAATTCCAATTAATACTCATAAAATTATTTTTCTATTCTAAAATATTAATCATTATAAAATAATAATAATAAAACACAATATACTTTTAGATAAATACCTTCCAAGGAAAGATCTCTTTTAATAAAGAAAATACAACAATCTCATCAGAATCAAGACGCTTTCCTCTTTGGTTTGGGCTCATCTGTAAAACAACTTGAAACCATTCAAGTATATTATTTAATATGTCTCTACAACATTCAGTTATTTTTATTAGAAATTTTTAAATTGTTAGATTTTAACCAAATATTATTTTCTTACTCAGATAAGTCATTAGGATATATAATGCAATTATGAAATTTTATTGTTCCATTTATATTTGTTGCACAAATTTCTTCATATTTCTTAATCTCCATATAAGAAAACCTATTATAAATGTAGAAAAAAAAGAATACATTATTCATAACTAATAAAAAAAAAATTATTTTGATATTTTTATAACTGAACCATTTCATTAAATTTTTCGAGTAAGGCATAAAAGGCTTATAACCAGTTAGAACTTCAAAAAATAGTATTCCTAAACTCCAGTAATCTATTGCACAAGTATATCTATTATTCCGGAAGAGTTCTGGTGCTACATAATTAAATGTTCCTACTAAAGATGCTGTAGCTGCATTATTACTAAGTTTTTTCGCATATCCAAGATCTATTAGTTTATAAACAACCTACAATTGTGTATGTCAAATAAATATTAAAGAGTTTTACAATAAATTTTTATTTAAATTATTATACCATTTGATTGTTTGCATGAAGAACAATATTTTCAGGTTTTAGATCTCGATGAGTAATATTATTGAAATGTAAATATTTAAGAGCTGAAGAAATATCTTTCATAATGTTCAATGCTTCAGTCTGTATCAATCCACAAGCATTTTCAGGTTTATTTAAAATCTATTCATTAGAAAATTTAATTTATTAACTTGAATAATAAAACTAGATTGTTCAATATTTTATTATTATTATAAAAATTCTAAATAAATAATTAAATGGAGTAGATAATACCTTTCGTAAATCACCCTTGTTACAAAACTCCATACATAATACTGGCGAATCAAAGATTATTTCAATTGGAATTTGTTTAGACTGAACTATATTTGGATGTGCAAACTGTTTCATATTTTCTATTTCTTTTACCCATCGTTGCATTTGCTTAGGATTTCTTTCATTATTAGGAAGCATACACCTCTTTATGGCTATATTTATAAATGAAAATAAGAAATAATATATATGAAAGATTTCTATTAAACATGAAACAATATGTATATATATATATATGTATATATATATAACAAACCAATTTTTTCATTTGTATATTTATTTATCCACAATTCAACTTGACCAAATCCTCCTGATCCAAGTATTCGATCATACATCCAGTTACCAAAATTTGTAGCCATATTTTGTATAGGTATAATAATAAACTGTATATAATAAGAAAAATAATTTTTGCACGAGATAAATAAGATAAGAGATACCACTGTTCATAATATTTCAAAACTCAGCATCAAAACATTAATCAATTCTTTCGTTTTTTATAAATATTCAGTCTCTTACAAGGTAAATACTTCAAATTAATGCTACTTGCTGTGATTAATGCATTACTGTTAAATTGCTATTGTCATTTTAGCAATTGTTTTTTGATCACGGAGATAATTCTTACAAGAATTAATTACCACTATTTCACTGACTTTTACCAATCTGAACAAAGCTTGTACGCATTAACATATAAATTATGAGTATGCGAGGATGCGAGATAAGCTGTCAAATGTCAAGTGTCAACTGATACTTTATTATTGTCAATTATGTTATGTTATTAATAGTATAATAACCTATCATATTTAATAAAAACACTTTTACATAATATAAAAGCTTTTTCACAAAATTTTACAATGAGATTTGGGATGTGCTGATTCATAAATAATATGTAAAATATAATAGGTATAGTTATATAATTTTATATTTTTGAAAATTATATGCTATATAGATTATATATAGCCATCAGATTCGATTCATATATCGCGCGCGACACGCACGATAGATGTTACTTTTTAGTTCATCGTACCGTTAGGTTGATGGCGCTATGCACCTAACTCACGAGGAATTTCAGAAATGTATCACAGTCTTAAAACACACCGTACCAGAAAGTACGTACAGTCAAAAGTAAAAATCTAAAAATCTCTGACTTTGATATATGATGCTATTTCTTGGTTAAGAAAGTATATGAATTGTTATTTTAAGCAATATAACGGTTTGCTTATGTTTGTATTGACAATAAATACATTTTTCAATGTTTTTCATACGCATTAAGATTGGTATTTTTGATGATTTTTTGAATGAGTGTATAGAGTATCAATCTAAAAAAGGAAAAACTGAAAGTTGATATAAGTTGAATGACATTAATAAAAGATAACCGATAATATTTTCTTAAAAAAAAGGAATGCATACTGTGTATATTGCATATACTTGCTTATTATGCTCATAGAAGAATAAATTGGGAACAAAAATTGATTACCTGGTCAGCTGCCATGAAATTCTCGGAGATGCAATATATAACACATCGTTCAGTAAACCCCGAGACTAACAACGAAAACATTTTTTTTCAAAAATCATTTTTATTCATCAATACAATCTTCTTTTAGTTTCAATATAATCAATATAATTTAATTCAATAATTCTTTAGTTTCAATATAATCGATATAATCTTCTTTTATTCATCAATATAATCTTCTATTACCTTAATATGCATCGAAAGCAACGGGTTTAACATCCGAGTTCCTTGAATACCTAGACGAATTTATGCTAGTCAGCGCTTGATGAAACTGATCATCTACTCCGATCACTACCTCAGTACTCAACCTAGTCTTGCCTGCAGATTCACAATTTGGAATGTAACATCTCCTACAAACTGTGGGTGACATCTCCATAGCTATAAGATGTTTATCAACACCGATAAATCCCACATGTTCTCTCTCCTTTCGTAAAGAATAGAAAGATGATCGCAAATACAAGCAGGGCATTCCAGATCTACGGTAAAACCGTGCGAGTCATGAACCGCGAGATACGTGGTGCTACCTTGGATTTCAATTCTTAGAAGAGGGAAAAAGGCGCAGACCTCTATCCAGCAAGCTAGATGAGCAAGTACAGCTTCTGACTAAAGCTTCATTCATGCCGCAAAAACGACTGTTTACCCTACGTACGTTCGCTCTACCCTCTCTCTACTTCAAAATGGCTCTGGGTAACATTAATATGGTCGAACTAAGTATAGTCTAGAAAATGGTCAAGGATACTATTCTCAGATAGCTGCTTGTATTCCCTTATGACGCACCAATTGTCGAGTTGAACGCCCATGTGAAGAGGGAGGACTGGGCTTTGCCTGTTGAATGGCGCCACTCCATCAGCGCAATGCTCTCTTAAGCTATACACGAGGCATCGACGTATTTGATAATTAAGAGAAACGTCATAATGACACTTATAAATGGTGGACCAATCTTCTCAACGTAATAGAGGGAGTTCTACTATTACTACCGATAGTGCTGAACTCCTGTCTAGACGTACCTACATACACTGCCGTCAAATCAGGATTGGTGCTTTAGCCTCTCATTTCCGCATATTTAAGAGCAGAAACCACCATAGACAGTGTCGCGTGGGGTGCATACTTGCAGAAATTAGCAATCTTTTCCGGCAATTATGCAGCCACATCTATGGCACTAGAACCATATGACAGAATGCCTTGATTTACTGCATTGCTCGCAATATACGTCAGATAGTATTCATAGTAATACGCGTGGTACTTGATAATCGTAATAGATTTATCCGTAATTCTGACGTACTTTTGTAAGTCAGAGTTTTCAGGGCGTGTTCTCTCCACGATTTCTTACAGTTAGGGGTCATCGATCGACGTGACACTGAGTATCTTCTCTATTATTTAGTAATATCTTCTCTCAATTGCTCATTGGTAGATATATTTCCTTGATCACCTTCAACCGAAGAACTTCATGATATAGGATGTTAGTTTAAAATGAGCACACCGTTAGCAGTTCAGCCTAGAGCGGCGATACAAACCTCCAACTGTACATATAATGTAAAAATAATAAAGAGAAACTTTTTTTTCGTAATATTTAATTTGCATAAAATCTCTGTGTATCCTAATCACTTTACATTCATGATATTCATGAAAATAATAATGCAAGTAGTTGTTCAAACCGAATTTTATAAAAATTTCTCAAATATAAGTAAATAAAAATTCTATTTCTGAGTAATTGTTTTCTAATTTAATTATATTATGTCATCTTAATTATATTATGTCTTAGCCACATTACTAGATTTAATAATACTTATAACATGACTGAATTTTGAATTGTAAAATAAGTTAGTATCTTATAATTATTAAGAATTAATTTATTTCATAAATTTTACAAAAATTGTTGCTTAAATAAAATATCTTTGCTTATATAAAACAATATAATACAAATGTATTTTGATCAATTGCACCTATCACATTCTATGACAAATTCTAGGCGAAATAATGCTTTTAGAAATATCATCTGATTTTCTCCAAGGCATCCAATATTCATTAAAATACATAGGAAACGAGCATGGATCAATATCTTGTAAATTTGGTGGTACCACAAATCTTCGGAAAAAATTGAGAAGTCTATCAATGCCTCGAACAACCTGCACAGTAAAGTAAACAAGATTACTAAATATATAATAATTTATAAACAAACTTTAAAACATTCCAAATATTGGAATTTTGTATCAATATTATTTTACAGCTTTGGATATATCTCTCGTAGTATTAAATATCACAATATAGTTCTAGAATATGCATATAATTCTATAATAACAGTATTATATTAGAAATATTATAATGACAAAAACCACTATGAATATCACAATTATATCCTTGATGAAATAATATACTAGACAAGGATCTTTCGCAACTATTATATTAGGTGTACAAATAAGTTTCCGCCGTTTTGAAAAGATGGCGCCACCGATAAGATGACATCGAAATTGTCAGCTGTAAAAAGTTGTATAGCATCTGTTGATATCTGGAAACAGTATAATCTTCTAATACCTCCGACTTTTTGCTAGCATCACTTAGTTTTCATCGTGTTAAGATGTCAAGTTTTGAGCCAAGTAAGCGTCATTTGCGGGAATTGTTAATTTACTTCTTTCATTTAAAGCAATCCGCAGCTGAAGCACGTCGGTTACTCATAGAAGCATATGGTGATGTTAATTTGAGAGAGAGCAGTTGTCGAAAGTGGTCCCAAAAATTCAAAAGTGGTGATTTTCACGTGGAGGACAAACACGCAGTGGAAGGCCCAAAGTGTATGGTGACACAGAATTGGAAGCTTTACTGGAGGAAGATCCATGCCAAACGCAAGAAGAACTTACGCAAGAGTTAGGAGTGACTCAGCAAGCTATTTCACAATGTCTCAAAACCCTGGGTATGGTCCAAAATCAAGGAAATTAGGTTCCTTATGAACTGAAGCTAAGAAACGTCGAACGTCGCTTATTCGCTTGCGAACAATTGCTCAAAAGGCAAAATCGCAAAGGATTTCTACATCGAATTGTGATGGGAGACAAAAACTTAATTCACTACGACAACCCAAAGCGTAGGAAGTCATGGGGTAAGCTCTGATATGCCTCTACTTCGATGGTCAATCCAAACATTCCTGGCAAGAAGCTAATGCTGCGCATTTGGTGGATCAGCTTAGAATAATCTATTACGAACTACTCCAACACAATCAAACCGTCACCGAGGAACATTACCAACAACAGCTGATGCAATTGAACCGAGCATTGAAGATTAAACGTCCACAATATGCCAAAAGACACGATAAAGTCATTTTTCAACATGACAACGCTCGGCCACATGTTGCAAAAATTGTAAAGGAAACGTTAGAAGCACTGAATTTGGACGTCCTACTCCACCAGCCGTATTCACCAGACATTGTTCCTTCAGACTACCATCTATTTCGGTCGATGACTCATTGTCTGGCTGATCAGTACTTCACTTCTTACGAGGAATTGAAGAAATGGGTCTATTCGTGGATCGCCTCAAAAGACGAGCAATTTTTTAGATGGGGTATCCAATTACTGGCCGAAAGATGGTCAAAAATAGTAGAAAGTGTTGGGCAATATTTTGAATGACATTCTTTGTATCTTTTTTTACAATAATTACTTATTTCTTTATAAAAAAACGGTGGAAACTTATTTGTACACTCAATATTACAGCCATTAGTTTCAATCGAAATAATTTTCTATTGTATCTTATAATGTAATTTTTTAGGCCTTTGCAAAAATCAATATAGTCATTATTATTAAAAATAAAATTACACAATGCAAATACAAATTAACACAATCATAAGTATATATATTTATAAGTTCTTCGCAAATAAGGAGAGGGGTTTCTACGAAAGGGGTATTATGAAGTTGCCGTCTAGATGGAAACAGGTTATCGAACAAAACGGCGCATATTTGAAGTAAATCTGACCACTGTTACACTTTTTATAAAGCATTGAATGAAGAGCAAAAAATCGGAATAGAGATATTTGAAAACCTAATAGTTTGATCATATGTATCTGCTTTATTCAATGTTTCGAGCCACTAAAGGCTCATCATCAGAGACTCTAAGATTTGATAAAAATAGAATTTTAATACTCATACCTTAATTTAATAATTATAAGGATAAAAAATTACTTAGTTTGCGTATATTCAGTTATTTATAGTTAAATTAAGTTCACTTACTCCATATTTTAAAATTTATTTAAGATCACCAGCTACTGGAAAGTTCTGATTGTATTATGAAATAAAACAAGGTAACAGTCATGAAAGATGGAAGAAGTTTTTGCATAATTAAAAATATACGAGGTCAGACAATTAACTAATGCGACAAAATTAAAAAATCGAGTATATTTAAAAATTATCTATACAATTTTCCAGCAAGTTTTCCAGTTTTCGTAACAATTCTGGAACACTTCTTGTGGGACCTCTCCGAGTACCCGTCACTGATTCTTGGATGTCTTCGACGGAGTCAAAATGTCGACCTTTGACGAATTTTTCCAAATGGGGGAATAGGAAAAAGTGGCAGTGTGACATGGGCGGTGAATATGGCGGTCGTGGTAACGTTGCGTTGTCCTTAAACGCCAAAAATTGAGACACTGAACGCACTGTGACAGGAAGCATTGTCGTGATGCAGAAACCAAGTCTATGCGATCTCTGACGCGCTCTGAGCACCCTTTTTCGTAATTTTTCGATCACATTGCGTTAGAATACTTGATTTACAGTTTGTTCAGGTGGTAGAAACTCTTTGTAAACCAACCTCTTTGTCAAAGAAGCAAATGAACAGTTTTCATTTTGGACTTGCTCATTCTCGCCTTCTTTGGCCTTGGCGCTCCAGGGGACAGCCACTGTTTACTTGGTCGTTTAGTTTTGGGGTATTATTGAAAGAACCAACATTCAACACCAGTAATAACTCGATCGAGAAGTGTAGGATCACTTTTAATCTGCTCGAGACAATCTTGAGTGATGTTCGATCGGTGGGCTTTTTGCTCATCTGTAAGGTTCTTCGGTACCATCTTCGTGCACAGATTTTTCATGGCTCATCTTCGGTTAATATCTTTCTAACTGTTTGCCACTTAATATTCAATTCGTCATCCAATATTTGAATGGTTAGTCGCCGGTCTTGACGAACAAGGGCGCGAACGCGCTGCGCATTTGCGTTGGTTCGCAATTGATTTAGCCTTCCGCTCCGCGCATCATCTTTGACGCTATCACGGCCTTTTTTAAAGGGCATTCACGACTACACTCATGCATCACTACTTATGTGCACGCTAGTCCCAACTATCGCGCATTTCTTCTGGTCACACTGGCTGTTAAGTCCGGTCCAATCGAGAGAGAAGGGATATACTATTAGGGTGGCCGAGAAATAAAATCGGTAGCATTACTTAATTGTCTGACCTCGTATTACCGTAACAGATATTAAAATAATGAATACATTAAAAGAAAATATATAAAAATAATGAAGCAAATGAAGTCTATATCAAAAACTAGTTATTTAATTAATTTGATGAATGGAATATACTATTACATTCCTTTTGCTTTTCAGATGACAAGGATTAGCTCAAGCTATAATATAATATATAATAATAGCTACGATAACCTTTCTATTGTATTTTTAACTATGTAACTATCCCTATAGACACTATAGAGAACAAAATATTTTATTCTATTTTATACCTTGCGCTGTCGTTCTGACAAATCTTCGGTTTCACAGGGATCCTTTTGCAGATCGAAGAGACAGTAAAAATTACACTTTTTCTGGCGTTTGTTTTTGCTGCAGTTGATAGAACTTTCTTTCCGCAGTTGTTGGGCTTTTCTGAACGACGTACGTTCAAAGCCTGCCAAACGACTTATTGCAGAGCCAGCAAGAGACATTCGTACATTATCAAAACGATAAACTGGATAAGACGAATGTTTTCCAGGTTCGCCATAGTACCCATCGAATTTTTTTGAAGATCCTAATTATGATAAAAATTATTATAATTTATGATATTGTTAATTATGATATTTTTCCTTAGTAATATTGAAATAAAATAGAATTATCAAAAGTATTGTTAAGACTAAATATGATGATTACGTGATAATATCTTTTCTTTATGTATATGCTTAGTATAGAACACATTTATCAAGCAAAAGCGGCTCTTATTTAGAGAAGCATACGTTCTTATAGCATATGTAATATTATTAACCAGAAAGTTGTAAAAAGTATTTTAAGTTCTTTTATAATCTTAAAATATTCAACAAAAAACAATAATCATAAAGAAATGATTACGTTGCATATTATAACGAATCAATGTAAACAGACGCGTTTTATAGAAATAACGGTAATTCAATAAGTTTCTAAGACCAAAATATTTCATAGCTCATCGGACGTTCTACAATGTGAAGAAAAGAATTAAATAAATAGGAGACTTCTATATGCGAAGTCATGCAAGAAAAATATAAGTATATAAAGTTCATATACAATGATTCACCTTTAATAAGTTTAAAATTTTTGACGATCGCCGATTCCCTGTTAGCATTTTCGTCGATATCAAGGATTATGAATTCTCGGGCCGATTGCACCCCTCGCTTGATCGTTGGCCACTGATTTATTCCATCCGTCGGACCCTCCAAATTGGACAGTTTACCTCCCGCCGCGGCGTAAAGCGTCGGCAGCCAGTCGCTAATGTGCATCAGGTCGTTCGACACCCGGGACCGCAAATTTATCAGAGGCGAAAAAATGCAAGCGACCCCTCGAACTGCACCTTCGAACAGCGAGTCCTTTATCTATATTTTATTAACGTATTGTAAGTTTATATGAATATCTGATCTGAGTATTTTTCCTGGCAATAAATTCAATTTGAATCGTATGATGAGTATTATTTTCTTCATATATTTAGGACAACTCATTTAGTAAAGTTATTCATATAGTAAAACATTTTATTTGAAATTGAATACTCGTTCAAGTGTCTAATTTTTGATAGAGATATTCCATTTCTGATTTAAATCATTCTAAATATATGAACTCTTAAAAAAGCTAGACGTTGATAGCTATGTATATACAAATCATATCTAACTATCTATCTACCTATCTATTTATATATATATATATATATATATATATATATATATATATATATATATATAGAATATAATCTATAGAAACAAAATATGTTATTAAACATACTCCCCGAAGAGGATAATTGGAACCTCTATTTTTGAAATCACCAATCGTCGGTGCTCCATTATCAGATATAAAAACAATAATACTGTTTTTTAAAAGTTTGGCTTGGTTGAGTGTAGCGACAATTCTTCCTACTGAATGATCTAAAGCTGCAACCATTCCTGTAAAATTTTTAAATTTTAGTAAAATATGTTTGATTTTTTGAATTTATTCAAATTAATAATGATCTATCACAACCTTGCGTACCGTATTTAAAAAACATGTTATTGTCAACCCTCCTCTTAAAATTTCAATGGAGTATAATACGTTGTCATATATATATATATAGCGTTAAACTTAATCAAGAATCATTAGCCGAAATAAAACAAAACAATTCTCAGATTTTTGAATTTTGCTATTGACAAAAATCTCAAAATTAATTATTCAATGTTCCTATAGTAAAGGTGTCATATGCTATTTATTTCGTGACTCAGTCCTTAATTCTCATAAGCGAGTTAAAATTCATCGGTGTTTGATACCGCAATATATAATGTGTACATCAATATACTTACCAGCGTATTTTCGCCGATTTGGATCCTTAATGTAGGGAAATGTAGCGTTAACATTAGCCGTTTTAGGAACTTGTAGAGAATCAATTGCAGTGCTTGCATGAACAGCCAGATGAGCTATCTCAAGGAATAATGGCTTATTCTTATCGTGACTTTTGATGATTTTTATAGCTTCTTTGGTAATGAGTTCGGTAAAGTACTCAGGATCATCGGCGGGCTTTAATCCTCGTCGGCCATCTCGATGCAGGTCTATGCCCATCTGAGACTTGTTTGTACAGGAATGTCAATAAGTATCGAATTTTAATTTAAAAATATTTTCATGTATAATTATAATGAATAATATACCCTCGTACAATAACAAATTTTTATAGAACAAAAATTCATCCAGAATACCCTAAAAATATTTATCTAAATGTAAAATTATCTGCTAAAACCCAATTTGGAAGAAACAATAAGAATTCCACCTTAAAACTTTTCATTTGGGATTTATTACAAAGAGACATATTAATGAGTTTTATTTAGACCGCTGAACCTTTTTAGCAAACCTAAGGAAGAAATAAACGTCGAATAGAAATGCGCAAGTAAGAGTTTGAAAATGCAATTGAGAATTGGGAATCATTAAAAATTTATAAAGCCTGAAATGTAAAACTTGCTGTATTTGTTGTTTTGTTGGTAAATAGTTGGACATTTTGAACGTAAGAAAAAATGTTGTGTATAAAGTTATAATCATTTTAATAGAACAATTTAATAGATCAATTTAATAGTTCTTTGGCGTCGAGGATAAATATGAAGATTTGAGAGAACAAATACGAACCTTTTAAATTGCACAATTAATATATTTTTAATATTTTTTTAACTGTCTTAACTACATAGCGTTTTTTAATTACTTTTGTTTTGATCGTTTTTCACTTTTGCATTATGATACAATTCCATTACAAATACTTTATGACTTCGAAATATGAGAAGAATTCATATATTATCATCGGTACTCTTTTTTATAGAAAAAAACTAATTTCTTCTACCTTGTTTCAAACTAAAAATATTTTCTTTTTCAATTATTATCATTTATATTACAAAACCATAGAGCATATTAGATAGCAGCGATACAATAGTCTAATAGATTGGTTACACGTAATCCACCGGGGTTATAAGCTCTCAAATACACACATGCATCACGGGTGAAACATATAGCGTCATTGACATATAAGTAGATCACGTTAGAAATTATTTATGATTTTTCATTTTGAAATATTTTTAACCACGTACATACGATTGATTTAAGTAGTTTTCGGGTGATAAGAATTTAGAAAATCATGTCTGAATAATTTATAATTTTAAAAAATTATCATGTACTCGTTCAAATGCAATTATAAATTTGCGTTTTTTTAATATAGTTGCATTGAAGCATTTGGAAAATCTGACATTTCTGAATAGATCGTGAATTAAATTTATTTTACTTGTTTTATACTGTTCCATTTTAGGTTTGTCTAAGAATAAATATATTAAGATACTAGTGCTTTCTACCGTCTATTATATATTTATATTTTTTTTTCCAATTTTTGATATTGACAAGTTTTCATCTTTGCTCCCTCTCTGATTTATATGAGCTTTATAATAATTGAATGATTAATTAACAGTCGCGCCAAAGATTTTAATTATGTAAGCGCTGTTTTTTATAAGTATGCGCAAGCCTTGTTTTTTATACAAATTTTCCACAGAATATTTTCTATTCATACAAATTACTTTGTTTATTATCCAGAGTGAGATATACGTAAAACAATAAACGTTAAGCATTTATGTCTTCATAATGGCGCTGCTAGGGTCTTTCACATGCAAAGTATAATAATGCCTGATACTGTTTACACTTAAAATATTAAGTAAATTTTCCACAATATTTTTACTCCAGAAATAGCGGAATTAATTCTAAATATAGTCGCGTGAATGCTAGTAGAACAACCGAATGTAATAAGCGTGAATGTATTATATCTATAATACAAGAAATTGGATACCAGAGAAAAGATAACACAGCGGTTTTTTTTTTAATATTATTATAGTTCAAGCTCTGTATAATGAATATTATTGACGTAATATTTGCATTTCAATATACGGAAATGTAGATATTAGATTGAAAAGAATTTTCTTTGGAGGGTCACCTTAGCTATTAGGGATCAATGACTTGAGCAACCTTTTCGTGTAATGCGAGAGAAGAACGGGATTTATTGATAATTCTATGTATATTTGCACATAATTAAAGGTAACTAAATCTCAAATTAGGTTATATGTATGCAGGCGTTAATGGAGTTATTCAGTAGCTTAAGCAAACGATTTGGTCTCGCCGAGACCTGATGAAAACCTTCACAAAGATTATCCAGGATTACATTTATAAATTGAAGCAATTCTATATGGTCAAACTTAATGGTACAAATATTCAATTTAATTAAATTATGTATTAGAAACATCTATTCCGATGTGGTCAGTATAATGAGACTGTTCATATTGTGTAACCACTTTATATTTCATAGGATTAGTCATTGAATTCGTCAGTGTCGCATCTCCTACTTACTTTTTTGAGCGTAGAAACGTCGGTCAACATTCAAGTTTTTTTTGATCAAAAATATTATTACTTCAATAAAAATAGTAAATTTATCAAATCAAAATACATTTAATTATGTCCCTTGTAAAAATAAATTATAATAAATGTTAAGATTAATTACTTTTACTGTAATAGCGTGACTGAAGTAGGATACAACGTCGTTATAACATCCATAGAATGTATCAAATCCTCGATAGACAGGAGTGAAGTTTTTGCTCAGGTATCCAAGATTCCATTTACCCACAAGACTGGTTGAATATCCAAGTCTACGAAAGTACTCTGGCATGAGAGTAACATTTAACGGTAAACCGCGGGGCTCGCCTGGAACTATTGACCAGCCCTGCATTCCTGAAAAGAAATTGAAATAATATTGATTTTTCCATAAACGATAATTATTTTTAGAGTGGAAAATAGGGAAAAAAACTGAAAGTTACATTTTTTCGATATGTATTGCAATATTAAATTTTTTGTAAGATAATGTAATGTAACAAATTTAATGTACTTTAGTGATTCGTATAAAGGGAATCCTGTAATTGAACCATCAACCATAGTAGAGATATAAAGTTTTAGGGAAGGAAATTTTTAATTAATTATTTTTGAAGTGGCTGACTTAAAATGACATTTTTATTTTGAACAAATATTATTGAATGAAAAAATGTCTTCTTCTTTTTGTAATCCACATAAGTTATTTAGTTATTGATAATAATTATATTTAGCAAATAAAAAAAAAGAATTATATTCACGCCCAATGATCGTGTTTTCCATGAAAACTTAAATGAAAAAAGGTATTAATAAAGACAACTCAAACAAGCATCGCAAATGCAAATAATGAAATAATTCCAATGATCTTGTACTTGTATAAATAACTGTCAGCCTTGGCGTCAAGGCCACCGACTAACTAGTTCGGTATAATTTTGATTCTTACGTTATTGTGATCTAGAACACAATATACCCCTTCTATTGATAGTAAAGATTTACCAATTAAACAAATTATTAAAACGTACTGCAATCAGGAAAATTTTTGCTGAATACACTTTTTTGTGCAACCAGACGATTCTACGTGTTTTGAGAATAGAAAATTTTATGGTTGTTATCAAGAAAAATGGTTGTGAACAATGTGACTTTATATATTTCAAATTTATTTATTATTTTATTTATTTATTTATTATAAAGTTTCAAATTTCTTCAGGCTTCAATAATTTCTTTACATTGCAATTAACACACAAGTGTGTGTTAATGATTCGCTCGCACGAAGGCTTTGATTTAATAAGACTTTCAAATACAGAACCCTTGACTCTATTTTCCCTTCCCTAGATTAGTAACACATATAGAGCAGTATTATTCAAAAAGTTCTGATCCCGCAGAACTGGCTTCCACATTCTCTGCTCTTATACACTTTTACATGTAATAATAGACTTCCCGCACCTGTCCTAATTTCTTTTATTCCTATACACAGCTTACGCAGGATTCGGATGATACATTCTTTCTAAAATTTCTAGATTTGATAAATGCCTTATACATTCAAAATATTTTGCCATTAATTACCCATTCTTAGAGGAAAACGACCACTCATCAAAGATGCTCTTGAAGGACCTCCGACAGGTAGAACGTAATGCTTGTTCAATATTACACCATTGTAAGCTAGTGCATCGATATTAGGAGTTAGAATCTGGTCTGTTCCATGGAAGCCAACGTCATTCCATCCCTGTAAATAAACTGAGTTAATTCATCCATAAGTTCCAAAGGCTTCATTTCTCGTGTCTGTGCCTACGGCCTGACTTGCTTAGGTACTTTGTATCACATAATACCTGAACTTTGAGTCACATGCTCATTCAAATAGAAATGAACATTTTTTATAATGCTTACTAATGATTGTGTCAGAAATTTCCATGTTATAAACAATTCAATATTCATACATTCGCTCACGCATATCCACGCACACATTTGAGTACATATATAAGCATACACATTTTTAACTACACAAGCCTTAGAAATTTAAGGGAATTCATCGTTTGCACACGTGAAATAAATGTCAATCAAGAATATTTTAAAAAATGCGAGTTTTGTGAATACATTCTATCGGTATAACAGACTAATACAACCGAGTCGCGTGATTATTAGGTCGTTATGCTTATCTAATAAATTAGTTTGAATCGTCGTTTCACGCGCCATACACATTTTAGCAACTGTTTTATCTTACCATATTTGGAAATGTCACTTTCTTTTCAATTACAGCAATAATTAGCTTAATGGCTAAATGTTGATTGCTCTTCTATATTCATTTAATAATAAGTTTTTTTATTTTAAAAAATTCAAAAATAAATGATTACAAACTTTAGTTAAGCATTCTCTTTAATTGTGTCTATTCAACGGTATTTACAGATTCTAAATAAAATGTTATCTATATAATCTATAATTAATACTGTTCCCATTTATATTGATGATTAAATGATTTTTACAATAAATTTGCAAATGATATAAGAGTATACCATTAGTTAAACGTGAATATGATATCATGATCACAAAAGACCCGCTCCCCCCGCCCCAGTCAGGCTTATAGCCCTATACAAACAGCGTAGATGCATAAGAATAATATAAAAAAATAATATTGGAAATATGGGAAAGTATAAATAAATATAAAATATAAATAAGTATAAAAAAATAATATTGATCAAAAGAGTGTTATTTTTATAATACAATCAAAGAAAAGTTCTGCTAAAAAATTCCTTATTGACATTACACTTCTACCATTTACTTTTTATTTTACAAATAAAGAAATTAGCTCATAATATCGATTGACGTCTGACGATAAAACAGCATTATGACTACAAACTCGTGGCTCATTGTTTGATCATCAAATAGAATAGCGATAACTTAACTTTTTTCTGCTACCTACTTGAGCATATTCTATAGGACTATAAGGATATTTATTTATCATGACATGACCTTCAATGTGCACCGTGATCGTTCATTTGACTACATTACTGCTGCATTTTAATTATTTTTAAATGGCTGCTGTTTTTAATTTGATTTTTCTACTACAAAAATTTTTTTCTCAAACTTCTGATAGAAAATCAATTTAAAAAAAACAAAGGACATGCTTAACGAAAATTTATTATTAGGAATGCGTTCAAGTGGCTGATATCAGCTGACATCAGTTTCAGTATGTGTAGTTGAATATTCACTAGCTAAATATTCAGTATATTATTTATGAACAGCTAAGAAATCCTTAAAATACACTGAATATGACTACACTAAATGACACAAACTATTAGAGCATATACTACTGATGCCCGAGGGATCAATGTAATGAGTAACAGCACGAGAGCTAAACCAGTGAGAAAATTTTTTACCAAGGTACTTTCTTCCTCGTTGATGCTGATTGGCTGATGTACATCTAGGAAGTAAGGTTGAATTAAAAAACTTAAGGGACGTATAAGGGGGCATATGATGTGGCATATGAACGCCAGCCAATTAGCGTCGGAGAGAAAGCGAAACTTGTTTACCAGGGCACCACCTGTCTCTTTCTCTCTCTCTCTCTCTCTCTCTTTCTGTCTCATTTATCTCTCACACTGTCGCGTATTTGCTTACCACTTCCATCAGTAGTGTATGGTCTATCAGTAGCTTGAATACGCTCTGAATATGATATAGGAACGGTAGAGACGGCATAATCATTCATGTTTCCGTGTGAGGTATTTAAATAACTTCGCGGTACAGGGTTTATCTTTCCTATAATCAGATAGAGAATTCGTACTTCATTGTGATCTTGTGTTTCATGCGTTCTTACTACTGATCGCCAAGAATAATTAAAGGTTACAATATAGTCAGAATTATAAACTTACCATATCATCAGCAACAATAAAAATAATATTGGGCCTCTTTTGTTGACTTTGGCATACAGTTATCGGCCAGTAAAAACAAAAACTCACAAGAATGATATTTATCACAAATTTAAAACCATTTTTTATTGTCTGCATTTCCAATCAGACTTAGCCGATTTTTTGTCTTAGCGGATATTTTGTAGTCAGCTGAATAGAAACTAAAATTATAAAACACAGATAGCTTAAAATATGTTTAAAACAGAGATAATGGGCTATCACCTATTCATTAAAATACATCCGGTATGCTAGACATATTTGACAATGGTTAACATATGTGCTAACAATTCGAATATACTGTCATCAAAATTTTTTTATGTTAATAGAACTATCTTTACTACGTCAAGCAATTCAAGTATATCTGTTATTATAAATTAAAATATTACGATTAAGCTGTCTAGATGTACATTGGATAAACTAAAAAAAGTGATTTTAATAAACAAAATTTATTTCCATATATGTTATGTTATATTATGTAACATTCTATATTTTAATGCAAATAAATATTTCTGTTGCTTATGAGAGAATCGTGTTTTCGCTTCTCGATTAATATAGATTAATATATCGCTTATCGATAAATCTAGGCTTTTGCATTAACAAAGAATCTTAGGTATATGTTTCATTGCCTTTCGTGGATAATTTTGTTCCGAGGCCCTCATCACTCGCTATCTAGAATATCATCGTTCACACTAAAGTATCTAAAACAATATTTCGAGGAAAAACTTGCCTACGATTTGTTTACGGTGCCATAATTACAACCCGTATGATATTGTCTGAAGTTCGTCTTTTACAACTTACTTGTGTTAGTTTCAATATGTTTTCATAGAGTTTATAAAAGTATTTTATCTTGATTATAACAGACGGTTATTCCTCAATAAGCAGACAGAGATTCTTTCGCAAAAATTTTCCAACTCCATAATAAATCCCTCTACGGGGTTCATGTAAAGAGCTTATATTCATAACTGCCTCTCTGATCGTCTTTTGGAATGAGAATTATATTTACGTAGAGCGTATAATGCGCGCTACAAAAATAAAATGATCAGCAAGTTCAAAACGAACTACATTTATACATCTCCTTATCTATACTCCGAGCGCTTTTAGTTTAGACAGAATTCGTTACATATTCTTCTTCTTTAAAATAGTTTCTCAATTATACAAAAATTCATTTGAATAAAAAAAGGTACATGCTCCTGATTATTTCATATCTTCTTTCTATTCTGCTTTCTCTCGTTATGCTGAACGCCTCTATACTGTTCATGTTGAAGCAGGTTGAGCGATGGAAGGCATAATGGAATTTATGCTTTAGCGCGGCCAATGTCCTTAATTCATTATCGAGGATGTGGAGATTTACAGCGTTCGAAAATATGCTTACTTTATGTAACTAATCATGTTCTCCTGTTTATTATTGAAATCGTCAGAGCTCGAAATAATTCCGTGGCTAAAAATACCGTTCGTGCATTGGATTTTATCGCGACCTTTGTAAATCTTAGGGGAAATTTTTACAAAAGATATTGACTTTTCCTATTATTTTCATTATGAAAGCAAAATGTATTATATTATATTAAAGCAACATGTTTTGTCAGCTATTCTTCTACAGCAAGGTCTGAGGATCTTTTAAATTGCAAAATAATTAGATACTCGACAATATCTTATCCACATAAAGGATGATTCTGAAATACTTAGATTTTTCAAGAATCAGTTCAATCAGTGTTTGTATTAGTGTTGTTATCGAGAAATTTTTTTGTTGTTACGATTTCTCTTTTTTAGATTCCGTTTGTATTTTAATGCTGTTTGCTATCTGTTGTTTGTTTATTTGAGTTATCTAAGAATGAAGAAGTATCCAACTTATCAGAGTTTCACATACTGAAAAAGATACCAAACATACAACAGGAGAAGTATGCACCGATCACGATCTTCGGTTAACTTCTTTATCTTTGAGGAGCAACGTATAATTTGGGCTGGGTTTTCATTATATTACATTACAGTGAACTTCTTTATAATCTATAATTAATATCCATTATACCTGTCTAAAGCAGTAGATAATATCTTATTGTTTCCTTAATATATCTATATGAAGTATGAATATACCATTTGGGTAGCCACTCCAAGGTTAAACATAAATAATTTTATAAAAATTTTACTTTTTAATAGTAAAATTAACTTTTAATTCTATCCTTTACGGTGTGAAAGATATTTTTAGGATAATGTTAAAAAGAAATAAATAAATACATTATATAAGAATAATATAATGTATTTATTATTTACTTAATACGCGTAAAATGAATATTGCTTATTGATATATTTCTAAAATTGCAAAATAATTTTTCATTTTCAATTGTGAATATCGATTGGAACAATCGGATTTGTCAGCAAAACAATAATAAATAAGTTATTTAATAAAAAATAATAATTTTGTCAGATTTATTTTATAATATAACTAATCATTCGTAGAGATAGTGTACCGTATAAGCTACCAATTCATGGAAAAAAAGCCAAAGCGATGGAAATTATCAAAAATAATAGTTTTTAGCGATAATTCTCGTCAAGGTAACATCAGGAATCCAGACAGACATAATATTTAATTATATATAATTAGGTTGTATTTAATACAAATACAGATTCCAGACCTTTTCATTTTTTTTCAAGTAATTTTAAAAAATTATTATATAATTCAAATAAAAATATAAAGTTATCATACAAAATATAGCGCATATTAACATTAAATTTAAGTACAAAGTCTTTGTACGTATTATTAATCAATAAATAATTGACTACTCTCAATATTAATGTTAATTAGTGCTTAAATAATAATTTAAATATGTAAATAATAACCTTCGCACTTGATCAAATTTAACATAGCAGAAATAATTATTATTTACGAGAAAAGTTATTTATACATTTTTAAAAAAATAACAATAAATAGAAAATGACAAAACACTTTTTTCTATTTCTACATTAAAATATAGCGACACATGCAAATGGCATATAACTTTCATGTTTATGGAAATTTTCCAATTCGATTTTACATACTATCATAAAATTCTAATTTGAAATTGAATATTGTTCCACTTCCAATATTATATTTGAGTTCAAATTAAAATTAAATTACTCTTGCGTCCATCAATAAAATTTAAAATCAATTGAAAATACATAATAAAATACCTTATTATAAAGCAATTTTGATATGAATTAGTAGATGTACAATTTCAATGTATAATTCAGAATATTCAAATTCATGTATAATTTATACGTATATTTTTCTACTTTTTCTATGGAAGCAAAAAGTTCTGAAAAAGAAAATTTTAAAGAATAATCTTGAAACACAATTTGATAGAAAAATGCTGGTAAAAAAGTGACGTTTTTTATGCGGCCAAATTCATAGAATTTCCAGGTACGCGACCGACACGCTCCCTCTGTCGAAAAGCGACAAATAACAAACTTTCCATTCCTCGCCTTTACTTTGTATTGGATTTTTCATTGTATTTATCTTCATATGTATATAATTATTCTATTGCATTAAAAACCGTTAAAATAAACGTTCTTAGTATCAATCAATTTTACTCCCTGCTGTTTTGGATTGATTTTCGATACGACGGTGCATAGGCACAGTTGAGCGGGAATTACAGTTTGCAGGATCAAAAATTAAAGATGATTTCATCAGTACTTTGTGCCATGAAACAATTGTTTGTTTAATGGTGTATTAACAATGTAATTGCAAAATGGGTGGAAATGCAATTCCCGCAAATTTTGATCTTTATTGCACAAAATTGTTTTGAAATTATATATGTTTCGTATAAGACGTTTTTCTGTAAGTTAAATATTAAAGTTTTTTTTAAGCTTGATTTTAAATTAAATTTTTCGTTAATTCACATGATATAAAACAGCGGTTAGTCTATATATTTCAAGAAATCTATATATAAGATTGAAATTTACGTTTGATAATATGTCAACACTTTAAATTTTTACGATTCTAAATATATTATATTTTGAAATAAGACTACTCATTATTTGTATTGTATGATAATCACTGCAATCTGGTTAAACCTTCGATGAAACTATTATACAAATTGTAAATATTTTGTAATGCAAAGACAATGACCTATTTGTTTGGACTTTAATTGTAGACTCACTTCTGTAAAAGACAATCATCATATTTACAAATTAATATTACATTTCAGTATGAAACTTTTGTAATTGCACTTTATACAACATTTGTAGTTGAATTTCTTATTTTAATAACAATAAATTGTTTTGACGTTATATACATATCAATTCTGGCCTGATATGTATTAAATCATTAGCATTCGTATTATACATTGTAGATCTAGAGCGTATAAATTTATCATTTCGAAGAAGAATATAAAATAATATGAACCACACAACATCTTAGTATTGAAGAAAAAAGCTCAGAATTTTCTAGTCATACTTTACAGCTTAGGCTTCATTTTGAAAGAAATTAATTCGTACAAAATATTGAAATTTCTCTCTTATTGCATTACTCATGATCTTAGATTTCACCATAATAATGATCCCAAAGTGTATCAACAGATTGACCTTAAATTTTCATTGAAATCTCATTTTTTATCAGGAGTATGAGAAGAACACGAAAAGAACGAAAAATGCTAGCATCTTAACGGCGAACCCGGAAAGAAAGCTTGGAGAAAGTCATTACGTCAGAACTAGTGCAAATAGAAATTCAAAAATAAGAAAAAAAAATAAAACGAAATGATATTTGATGAAAGTACGATAGCTAGAAAATATGGTATTGATTTTTCACAGCCCTGTCCATAGCATATATGCCCTGACTATCAAACATGAACAAGCCGAGTATAAGATCGAATCATTTATACATAAAATGCCATTGTAAAAAGGGGCACTCATTCAATATTTTTCTACGTATGGTATTTCTATAGTCTCCCATCATAGCATTTTACAATTCAAATTCAATAATTCTGAAATCCCTAAATTCCACACACAAGACAACACAAATAATCTGAAGAAAAAAAAAATACAAAAGAATTAGAAAAAAAAACAAATTTTATTCATTGTATAGTAAATGTTTACGAGTATAAATTATATGCAATTATATATTCATTTAATAAATAATAAACATATAAAGCATCTAATTTTAATTTATATACATATGAACTGTTGACAAAACATTTCATCGTTGTTATTGCATCGAAGGTCGTAAATTCGACTTTAATAATTTCAGAGTCGAAAAAGAACACTTATTTGTACAACGTGATCCTGGAATGGTAAGAAGTAATTTAATAAGTTTTGTAATAAAAAAAAAAACTGAACATATCTGTAATTTTCGCCTCAGATACGAAACAATATTTTCTAAAGTAGGAGATTTCTGAGTTTCTTTTGAGTTTTGTCATGTAATTTTCTTTTTTATTTAAATCTTCTAATTTTAATTATTTCTAAAATAAGTAGAACAAAAATGTGAGAGAAAGTGTTTTTCAGATATTAATATTATATATAAATATATATGCTACCATTTCCTATTTTTTAAATTATTATATATTTTTATTATTATTATAGATTTTTTATAATTTTTGTAAATATTATATATTATTATATATTTTTATTATTAGTATATATGTTCTACTATTAGTCTTAAACTATTAAATTGTTTCTCTAAACATTTACTATTAATTTTGTAAGTCTTGAAATTGTAAAAATTCGAAATTTTTCAATGGGTTTCTATTTCTGGTTTTCCGTACAATCAGTCCAGCTATGTCTGGTTTTATCAAAGTTATAACAGAAATGAAAAAGTAATCGAAAGAATAGACTAAATGGGGGAGGAGATGAGAAACTAATCAAGAGAACGTACATTGATAGGTCATCAAGCAGAGTTACTTAGCTGAGTTCTGTCTTCATTTTTTTTGCTTTCTCAAAAGCATCTGTGACCACTGGCGTCCATTTTAATGACGACTTTCTTGTATATTGTCCTGTAATATATCGTTTAAAAGTGACTATTTCTTTACTTTTACGGGTATATAAGGTCTGTAAAAATTTCCCATATTCAATGATCAGTGTAATTGGTTGACTAATATAGGGTGTTTCAAATCATGAATAGCGGAGACTTGCTCAGGTGTTACTTATGAGGTATTGGTCGTAACGAGAACATCAAGAATTGTGTATCTTGTATTTGCCGAATTTGCTACAATTTCATATTTCTGCAATCTTTGGAAAAGCTTCAAGTTGCTTTTTAAACATCTCGTTTGTAATCAAAAGTCGCCGCTTGAACCAACCGATTAGAATTTTTATAATAATCTGTTTTTGCAACTCTTCTCCGCAACAGAAATTTCGTGGTATACTTTTATTAATAAGAAAAGTGTTCGAACTATCGTCACAGATTTTAATGAAATTAATTTATCTGAACTCTTGATACCTAAATGGACGATTCTTAGATTGTCAAATCTTACTGTTTACAATTTTCTGAAATATGCTATTATGGGTTTTACATTATAAAGACATGCATACTTTTTCAATACTACGTGTCTGCAACAATCTATTTTTATGTCTCTGGATAGTATGCAATACTATACTACTGCCTGTGCCATCGGTGGTAGCTTTTTAGCCATAAGATACGTAGCATGTTTTTACGGCATCCAGTCCTACCAATTTTGAGCTGACGTTTCTGCAATTAGGACGACTATCTCTCTTTCACACAGTATGGGAATGCTTCGCTTCTTCAGATAGGAAGAGATTCTCAATCAGTTGGGTTATGAGTATTGTATATGGGCGCATTGGGGACCGATCTTTAATCAAATTGCTCTACTTCGACCAACCCACCTAAGACAAATCACAATTCGTCGAACTTTGCTCATACAATGTAACTCATGTCCTTCACCTCCCGGACTAACGTTGGTACTTTTTGAGGCGATATTTTAGTGAATTTTTCATGTCTTTGAATGTTTTTTGAATTTGTGGTATAATTTACTGTCTCTTAATGAACAACTACATCTCACACTATATTTTATTTTAGCTTTCATGTATCATTTAAATGAATATAATCTACAACCAAGTTTGAAATACCCAAGTTAATATTTTATTTAAAAAGTACAACATTATGAAGATTCACGATCGTTGCCATAGATGATGTTCTAGAGACATAAGTCTCTTGCTAATCCATCGGAAACGAAATGATATTTTACAGGAAGGTTCTTAATCAGGAGAAAACTTACACTAAATTCCAATGCACGGTAAAGTTGATTAATGATAATGCATTAATTTTTTTCAACTATTTTATTAATACGAAAGCTATATGCACAAAAAATAGTATTCTCTTATGCTGAGAAAAATATAATCTATTACTAGAAATAATTTTAATCAATTGTACCGAGAAAACAATTTTATTAAAATAAAAAAGTATTTACTTTATACAAGAACAGGTTATTTAAATTCAACGCGTTCATCTTAACTTCGGTGAATATTTTCTCAATTTACGAAAATATTTTCTTGGTAAGTAAACTTTATATTGGATAATCAGAAAATATTTTTCTCAGAGTATCTGTATGGTTCAAATAATAATAATAATCAGAATTTTGAGAATTTTTAGAAAAGTAGACTTTAATTTCATAAATTTAGAAAAGTTTCTACAAATATCATATAATAATAATATAGTAATAAACATTTCCCGAATTTATTCAATAGTAAATATCTCTCAGAATAGCTTTAACATTTGAGCTGATTGTTATCTATTTAGTTAATTTCTTATTGTTTAATATTCAGTCAAATACCATCTTTACAATCTTATCTTTAGAAATTATAATTTGCACGAGGACAAATTATTCAATGAATAAGTATAACAACTAATTTTGACTATATATATAGTCTTAATGTACTAATGCATACGGCAGATAACAATAGCATTCGGAATAACTGAAAGTATAAAATCGCTTTTCTACCGTTTTTTAACTGATAAGTTCAACATTTATTCTTGCTAATATTGCATACCAAAAGCAACCTTAGATTTCAAAGTTGAAGTTTTTGAACATACCATGGCACTTAAGTACGTTATAATTCTCCTTATTGCCGTTCAAGTATCAACTCTACCTGCTCGTAAAAATACTGAAGACAGGATCTCTCTACTATCAATTGATAATATCAATAACACTGGGCTTCAAACCAATGTCGGTTACGGGCGAATAACATTATTCCAAGAAGTCGAGGAAGACGATAGTCCTGTTCATTCGGTTTTCAACGGAGTCTTTCCGGTATCGACCAGCTTCGAGCTGGGAAAGGAGGACAGGGAAGACATGCTTCTCATTTCCGAACTCGTTAAAGCCCGTAGGACTTTAAATGGGCGGAAAATCGTAATAGAGAAAGATTACACGATTCCTTTGGGACTGCGTTTCAACAAGATTTCCGTCGAGCAGCTGAAGACAAATGGAACCGGCGCATGCATATCGATAACTGAGGGTGGCATAGGCTCGAACGTGCTGAAAATGCGATTCAAGAGTCGGAGGTTCCACGGAATCAAATACTACATTAAGGCGCGGGCGGAAAGTATTTTTTAAGACAAAGGGGATTTTTGCACGATGAACTCTGGTTAGAAATGTAGCTGTTCAAGTATTAAAATTTTATTCTAATCGATATGTTATCAAATAAGCATAAAATCATTGGATTTTTTTTAAATATAAAAAATGTATACTTTAATATATACGATTTTTTATTATAAAAAATTCATATTTCATCCACATTTATCTTTGTATTATATACAAATTCATATATATAATGCTCATGTATTCGTTAAAACATATCCTAAGTTAGATGTATTTTAGTTTTATAATTTATGTATACCTAACGCATTATAATATATTTTATAAGAAATTAAAATAAAATTATTAATTGATGTTATAAAATTTAACATGACTGTTTTATTAATTAATTAACATTGTCACCATAATTCCTTTTTTCTCAGAAGTGAATAATATTATATAATGTATCATGTCATAGTTAAGCATTTAGAAAAGTTAGGAACTATTCATTCAATCACTTTTATAAAATTGAATAAAGACATTTTTGTCAAATTTTATATAAAATAATTAATATATTACTTAATATTATTTTGAAGAAGCAATACTTCAAAAATCTATTTTGATCTTCACAAGGCTGTGAGACTTGAATAATTATCAAAGTATAATCGGGTTTTATACAGACGGAATTTCCAGATTGATTATAGACATCATGTTTTCGAGCGGTTTGAAAGACTTGAGACAGACTAAAAGTTTCCAATTTTGAAGAACTAATAGAAACTAAAAAAAAAGGGTTCTGAATCTAAACTTTTGCGCACGTAGACTTAGTTACCCATGTATATCTGTTCTGTAATAAAGTAATATGCTCGAAATAAACGATGAAATTTAGACAAATATTTTTTGCGGTAATAAAAGTTATTTTGGCCCTATTCGACCTCCTCCCATCTCAATAATGATACGTGGTTCTTTTAGAATTCAGAAGAAAATGATTAAGCACGTAATCATCGAGAAAGATCAGTACTTCATAAATAAATTATAAATACTTATACACGTATTTTTGAACGCCAAGCGAAACTTTTATTCTCGTAATTCATATGATATCATATTTCAAAAGATAGAAAATAAGCCGTTCGTGCAAATCGTTCAAGACTGCGAATGTTGAGAGATTATGGAGGAACAGTTGAGTCTCTCCCAATATCTACTTTCTCCATATGGTCTTTCCATTTTACCATTTTTTCGTTTCTGATGGTAATTGATTCTGCCGTGTATTGCTTTTGCATACACAATTTTTTTTCTTGTGCGTACAAACCGACGAAACAGTTTTTTTTTTTTTTTTGGAAACTAATTGGATTGTCTCTTCGAAGGTCCTTTATTGATATGAATCGACACGCTAGAGTATGAAATTTAAACTTAAAAAGAGTATGAAATAGGATTTTGTAAATGAATAAATTATAGTCACGAAAATTATGAGATTACTATGGCCAAAATGTAGTTTTGTTAATGTATTATTTAAAATGAAAATACAAATCTCAATTTTCTAAATAATCGATTACTCACGTTAATTGAATTCTATTTCAAAGAAATCTAACGTTATTACCGAGTATATAATAAATGTTTTTTTCAATAAAAACAAATTTAAACAATAAACTAATTTTAATAACCACTTGAGTAGTTTTAGAAAGTAATGTTTTAGCATTGACCATTGTCTTTCAGGCGATCAGGCCAAATACGAATACTTTATTTTGTAAGAAATATGAGAGAAAAAATGGATGTTAAAGATGAAATTAACATTTTCAAAACATCTAAATGAATAGGAAACAACTATTATGGTACATTTCGCCGTAGATCATCTGCTGGGCTCGTCAGTAAGATGACAGGTGGTTTAATCATATAAGCGTACCAGGCTTGATCAAAAATGCTCGAACAAAGGATTTATAATAGAAAGATATATTATTTGACTCCAGGAACACAATATTGCTTTGTAATGGGCGATGTATAATTTATCATTAAATGTTAGGTATAATCATACTATTATATAATAATATTTATTGTTTGTTCCATAAAGTATATCATTAATACAACTATACTATACTTAAATATGAACGCCAAATAATCGTTAAAAACGGATTCTTTTTGATGAAAACGAGTTTCAAATAATGAGGAACAGGTTACCATAAATAACTCAATAATGAACGCAATCAGGACTTTGCGATGAAAATCTAATATCATATAATTATTAGGTTGACGCTTTAAAAGAGGAAACTGTTTGTTTTATTTTATAAGCAAATAGAACTCAAACATACACTTCTAAGAATATAAGTATATTATATAAACAAGTGTTGTTTATCTAATAAGTTTTCATTTTACGTATAAGACAGAGAATAATTAATGATTGTAATTTAGCCAAAAAAAAACGTTAAAAATGTTTGATGTTTGTTTCAATAGTTGAAATGTTTTCTACGATTTGGGGATTTTTCACTAATACCTAAAACGTATATGTGCAATAATTCAGATTAAAGGTTGTGCTAGTTTATTAGTCATACATGAATTCTGTTGATGGAGGAAAGTATGATTTCATCATATTTTTAATTCATCATACATACGTATTTTCTATTTTTTTATTCGTATCTCAAACGCATTTGTGTAATAATTGAGCTTAAAAGTTGTGTTTTTCTGTTAGTCATACACGAATTCTGTTGGTGAAAGAAAGTATGATTTCATCGTATACGTATTTTCCAGAAATACATACGCATATTGGTATCAAGTTATTGGCGTATGATATCATTTCTTTCTTTCTAGATTTAAGATGCCGTTGAATTAATAGTTTAACGATATCTTACAAATATTCGTTCTTATTACTATTAAAAATTTAGAAAAAAACAAACATTTTTTTCTTATTCTTTCACAGTAATTCTCCTTTTATTCCTTTCTTCTTGAAGGAACTCAGCAGAATCTAATTGCCGCGATTGCGGATCAAGAACGACAAATCATTTTTTTATTTTTACTCGATGCAATTTTCAGAAAAAGGTTAGAAATTCATGAGAAATAATAGTCACAAAAAACTACATATTACAAAAATAAAATCTGCCATACGTTAGTAAAGAAAAATTGTCGGACATTCTTGGACCATTCAAGAATCCGACAGCTGCTTGCCAGGCGAACCGATTCACGAACTCGATCAGTCCTAAAGGATGTCGTAAGAGGGTGATGGAGTAAAAAATTGACAGTCGTTATAGCAAGAAGATTTTTCTCGATTCAGCAATTCTACTATTTAAATTTTTTTTACCATTAACCTACTATCTTAGGCTCATAACGTCACACTTGTAAATTCCAAACCCATAATTATCATTTCCGACATCTACTTCTTTGGATTCATTACAAGTACTCATTTGCGCCATAAATAGGACTTATTTGCATCATTGTACATAACTGCATCGAGACTTTCGTTCTTATTTTGCATCTAGTCTATTGACTCACTGTACCTTATTGTTAAAGCAAATGTATTATTGTTTCAACTCATTCCGCTGAAATAATACTATTTAATAAAAAAAAAAAAAACAAGCTTCTAATTCTTATGTAATTTACGATGGCGCAAAATTATTGCGATATTGCTGTGAGCATTAATAGCTGTAATATTGCCACGATGTGGAAATATTGTTGAAATATTACTGTTAGTGTAATTGGCTGAAGATTCGATATACACTTGGCGAAACATTATGCAATAGTGGTGTCGACTACTAAAAAAAATTACTTGAATAAACGAGAACGCAGAACTTTATTTCTTTCTCTACTATATATTTTGATCTATTAAATTTATATCGTTCTGCTGTATATTTATTTATTTGTTAGTTAAATTAATTTATATAAATCAATCTACGTATTTTTTTTTCTTTTTTGGTAATCATCATGTACAAGTCTTTTAGATCTAAAACTAGATGTAGAGGTATCTATTCTAATAAAAAGTTACAAATAGAGATCATTGTACAGATTTTACGTTAATATAGTAATTTAATGATAACTGTTACAGATTTTAATAATCAATTTCTCGTAGCTATGTTGTCTAATAAAAATCATTATCATAATCAATTCGGATTTTTATTTAGAAAAACATACCAATTATACGGTTGAACAAATTTAAAGCGCTTATACAACCTCAGTACATATCGCACGATATAAACATATTAAAGTCAGTACAGCTGATAATATAAAATCATCTATAGACCCAATAATATAAAAGGATTGTTGACAAGCATACGTTCGATTCGACAATCGCCGAAGTAACGTAAATCTAATCTCTCCGAACATTTTTGAAGATACAATGGCTTTCTTCACGTATTTCATGTGCTTACTGACTGCTATTTCAGTAACGACTATCGCTACTCCAATTACCGAAGACGTCTTCTCGTTAATAACGAAGGAGGTTATTGAAAAATATCAGTTTATCACTAATGCTTTCTGTACGCAATCGACAGTGAGAGAGGAGGATGACGACATAGAAGAGAATAATAACGGTAATGTAACCATTATCAATCCAACCCGTCATAACATCATACTTGGAGAAGCAGAGATGGAGGAGTCGGATCCTTATATAGCAGAGCTCGTTGCTGCACCCGCGAGTTTAAGGTGCAAAAAAATCGTCATCGAAAAAAATTATACCATCCCCGAGACCTTAGCCATCAATAAGATCGTTGCCTATCAACTCATGGAAAATAGCACAGCTGCTAGTGTACAGATTATAGAGGGCGGTATAGCGTCGAACGTATTAAAATTGAGATTCAGGAGCCAGAGGTTCCACGGTATCAAATACTATATTCTAATTTTTACCGCAGAGGTTTCTGAAGAAGTTTCTGCAGAGGTTTCTGCAGAGGTTTCTGCAGAGGTTTCTGAAGAGGTTTCTGCAGATATTTGATATGTTTTATATTTTTCATTGTAATTATTCGTGTGCGATAAAAATTAATTGATTTACTGGCACAGATATTGTAATTTATGAATAAAGGTGTTTGAAATAATATTATTGATTCAACAATTTATCTTTATTTTCTCTCTCCTAGCATTAAAATAATTTAGTGATTAATAAATATTTTTGATTTATTGTATTAATTATTTTATAACATATACATGTAACCTATCATTTTTCTATATAGAGAATATCTATAACTATTTTGCTATTTTCATTTAAGTTCTAATGTGACGAATATAATAGTTACAAAAACTAAATTTATTAATCATTTTCAATAAAGTAAGAAACAAAACAGTGCATTATCCCACTAAAATACGTTCAATGTCATAAAACTCGTTTTATGTAATTAATTTTTATGAACCACGTGCAGAAACATTAATGATTCCCGTTCAGAATTTCTAACAGTTTCGCTACTCATCGAAATTTTATTTTGGTTTCTTTAGATCACATACCATAACTACATTTAGTAAAACTATTTGAGCACTACACAGTATTCAAAAAATAAAATTATTCTATCAGTTCTTTATGCGGAAAATAAATATATGCCTATAGACATTGTATAGAATAATACGATCAAATCAAATCAAATATTATTAACTTTGAGTGTTCCGAAATTATAGCAGCGGCATAAATCATGAGGTGATGATAAGATAAGTTTTTTTTTTAAATTGTAGCTTCATGTAACTATTAATGCGCATCTCGCGAGTGAGACATCGAATAGCACAAGTAGGAGTTACAAGATTCATCGCACATAAACCGTTATCTTAACTTGTGAATGCTTGCGATAATAATTCCTAACTTATCCTCCTCTCTATACCTGACGTAGGCCTGTCACTATTGTAACGACACCAACAAACTTAAGCAGAAAAAAGAGGTCTGGATTTATCAAACTAATACACGCATAACCAAAAGTTCTATCAGAACCACTTTTTTGCTGTAAACTAAATTAGAACACAGAGACTTGATATTTTTATCGTATTTATATCCTAGACAAAGAAATTTTTCAGCCTACAGAAATGCTGTAAAAGTTAAATAGTAATTAAGTTAAGTTAAGTTAAGTTAAGTTAAGTTAAGTTAAGATTGAAGTCATGTTTTAGCAGCTTATATTGAGAACACAATTCGTTGCCATGATCTCTCGTGGCGAAATTAAGAATGAGAGTAAGCCAACATAGGCAAAGATACTTCTATTTTTTCAATTATAACATACTTTCTATGCAAGGCAAAAATTCTGCAATACATTGTAATATTAATCTAAGTATTAAGAAGACTATTGTGCAGTAATTCATTATGATGGGAATTCATTTTAAGGTTCTAGTATTAGTGCTCATAATTTCCCATTTGACATTTTATGACTGATGACATTTTATGAAGTTTGGACGTATTTTTTAAGTTAATCATTTTATTTAATAGATAAAAATGTGGCTATTTGGATATTTTGTTGGATATTCGCCGCACATTGATGGCGGCTACATACCGCCAATAAAAATTTCTTTTTCAGTTCTGTACTTATTGACAGGAACGTTTAATCGGGTTGTTTCGATTTAGCAATACCACTTCCGTAGCAATGTTTGTTACCGAATCCACGGTGATTTGGCTGCTACTTCTGCATGCATAAAATCAGGGTAGCAGGTGCAGTTAATGGAAACTGAAGAGAGTGAATCTGAAAAGCCGAAATAGATGTATTCAGGATTAAAATCGGTCGGCTTTGCTTTTGCCCAGCATCATCGACAGGCTCCTGCACAAGGGATGCGTACGAAAGATACCCTTCTCCCGGGCATGGCAAAATATACTCGAAGAGCATGGGAACTAGGAGATGTCTATACATTTTACGATATTTTCGCAACTTTTGTTAATGAAAAGTACGGCTGATAGCTGACGATCTCAGTACGTTGAACGATCATCGATATTAATTTGGAGGCCGTTTTTATTTTCTAGTTCCTCGTAGTTAGGTTGGTTGGATCGTGTATGGAAATACCACACCCATTTGGCGCAATGATTTCTCCACGTAGGCCTTCAAAATTAGAGATTTTTGTCAATACACAGTACGGTCCATGTTAGTAGAAAGTTCGGTATCGCAAATGCTTCCGATCAATCGGACATCATATCCGTAGTCATGGGTATACTGCGTTTCCAAAATGATATTTAGGGAGATAGTGTTCTGATGTCAAGGGCCACGGAGTGGCAAGGACTTCGCGGCCTTCGTCCTTGTGTATATGAAGCAGTGTCTTATTTTTTTGCAGACGATTTCCCTGATTCATTAAAAAGTAATTTTCATTTATGGCCTGAAACGTCTCGTCGGCCTCCAGATGTCCGGCGATGGGGGTCTCACGATAATGACATATTAACCTGTTTGTACACGAGTAAGATACAGCCAGATGGCTGATTGTCCTTCTTCTATTAGGTGTACAAATAAGTTTCTGCTGTTTTGAAAAGATGGCGCCACCAATAAGATAACATCGAAATTGTCAGTTGTAAAAAGTCGTATAGTATATGTTGACATCTGGAAACCGTATAACCTTTTAATACCTCTGACTTTTTGCTAGCATCACTTAGATTAATTGTGTTAAGATGTCAAGTTTGGAGCAAGTAAGCGTCATTTGCATGAATTGTTAATTTACTTCTTTCATTTAAAGCAATCTGCAGCTGAAGCATATCGGCTACTCATAGAAGCATATGGTAATGTTAATTTGAGTGAGAGAAGTTATCGGGAGTGGTCCCAAAAATTCAAAAGTGGTGATTTTGACGTGGAGGACAAACACGCAGTGGAAGGCCCAGAGTGTATGGTGACACAGAATTGGAAGCTTTACTCGAGGAAGATCCATGCCAAACGCAAGAAGAACTTACACAAGAGTTAGGAGTGACTCAGCAAGCTATTTCACAATGTCTCAAAACCATGGGTATGGTCCAAAAGCAAGTAAATTGGGTTCCTTATGAACTGAAGCTAAAAGACGTCGAGCGTCGTTTATTCGCTTGCGAATAATTGCTTAAAAGGCAAAATCGCAAAGGATTTTTACATAATCATAACGGAAGATGAAAAGTGAATTCACTAAGATAACCCAAAGCGTAGGAAGTCGTGGGGTAAGCCCGGGCATGCCTCTACTTCGATGGCAAAGCTAAATATTCATGGCAAGAAGCTAATACTGTGCATATGGTGGGATCAGCTTGGAGTAATCTATTACGAACTACTCCAACACAATCAAACCGTCACCGAGGAACATTACCAACAACATCTGATGCAATTAAGCAGAGCATTAAAGATTAAACGTCCGGAATATGCCAAAAGGCACGATAAAGTAATTTTTCAGCATGAGAACGCTCGGCCACATGTTGCAAAAATTGTAAAGGAAACTTTAGAAGCACTGAATTGGTACGTCCTACCCCACCCGCTGTATTCACCAGACATTGCTCCTTCAGACTACCACCTATTTCGGTCGATGACTCATTGTCTGGCTGAGCAGTACTTCACTTCTTACGAGGAATTGAATAAATGGGTCGATTTGTGGATCGCCTCAAATGAAGAGCAATTTTTTAAAAGGGGTATCCATTTGCTGTCTGAAAGATGGTCAAAAGTAGTAGAAAGTGATAGGCAATATTTTGAACTTTTTGGTAGTGCTAGATTTTCTCGATTACAGCCATATATTATTTTCCCGTTAGTACGATATCCTTACTCCGCCGGTAAGAATTATGTTAATTTCTTGGCACGTGCCATCTGACAAAATATTGCTCCTATTGCCAGTGCACTGACATCTGTCTAAAGGACATGTAGATTACCAGGTAAGTAGTGTAACGATTTCGATGAGCGATAAAGCCGTTTGCACAATCGAGAATACGTAATTGTATAATCAGTCCATATTTCCAAAAATCCAAAAATATAATCCAAATGCATACTTGATAATTGGAACACGTGCAGTTGAAGAACTTTTGGGCTATCCATCGGCAAAGGACTGATTGTAGAGGCTGGTCCACCTCGCTTTAAATAAGGAAAAATAATAAGGAGGCAAGTAACTGTAGGGGAATATGTAATCTGTTCAGCGAGGAGTATTTCTTTCTCTTTTTATTCAGTGGATGGTACATGGCTGGAACGATTTATGCCCAACACAGAGGTAGGGGAGAAAACCCTTGATAAACGAGCGGGATTCCCTAGGTGGAATTTCTGTGCACCCGTATTATGAGGGCCCAGACAAAACTACCTACTGAAGAAGAGCTGGCTTGATCTGAAACGAGATGTTTTCACTGTTCCACAATGGATGCGTGATGTCGAAATCGCAGTCCGAGAAGGGACTGCAGCTAAGGCGCACGGAAGCCAATATATAAAAGAAGTTGTAAGCAAAATTATACATGTATATGTATGTATGTGGATTCATGTTAACTATTATTTTAACAACTACTCACACATCTATCATATATTTATGTAAAGAGTCCAGTAAATAAAATATTCAATATTGAGTATTACAGGTTATAATTTATGTGCATACGGTTATATCGTAGATACTCTTTTACTTGGCCTGATACTTCTCACATTGCACAGTATGCTATCTCAACTCAATCATTATATTTTATAAAAAATTTTATAACATAATTTAAATGTTATCTCTATTTTTAATAATGTATTAATCAATATTAATAAGATAATAACTAGCGTTTATAAAAATAACTCAGATAAATTTAGAGATGCGCGTTTAATTATTTTTAGAAGTATTTTATGAATAAAAAAACTGAGTGTTATTTAACCTACACATTTAAAACAAATTATAAGTTTTTAAAACTGGTACGATATTTTGTTATAATTATGCAATATTTAAAGTGAAAATTCTTATGCTTATTTTTAATTTTAGTTTAAAGTTGTATTATATATATATATATATATATATATATATATATATATATATATATATATAATATAATATAATATAATATAATTTATGTGTATATTATAAATTATATGTAAAGACCTGATATAAAAAACAGAGTTCATAAGCTATAATATTAGATTAATTGAATATCATTACGCAATTTAAATGTTTATGCATATTATTATAATATATATTAAAGCAGCTTATGCAAACACGAAAATATCAAGGATAGAATATTTGATGATACCTACATTAAATTTGAAACTTGGATTTATATAAATATTTTTTATGCGTTAGAATATTTCAGTATGATATTGCAGTATAATATTTTAGTATAATGAAATATTAAGTATTTAAGGATATGTAAATATGCACAAATATTTTCAGAAAGCATAATAAAGTGAAACTAGTGGTGTTTCCGCTGTACATTGATATAATTGAAATATAAATGTGTTATCTGTTCTTAAAGAATTTGCAATTTAAAATATTTTGAGATTTTATCTTGTAGACAAATTATATTTGGCCAATAGATTAGTGGATTAAGTAAACTGCATGCACCGTTTTTCAAAAGAGAAAATTATATAACAGAAAACTAGCAAGCTTTTGTTCTTTGCTATCATAGTTCTATTATAGCTGTAATGCTAATCGGCAGGTAAAGCGTAAACTTAGTATTATGTATGAAATTAAACCATACTGAGCTGATAGTTTAATTTATATTTTTGGATGATCGATATTATAAAAATTAAAAACGCAGTCGTATTATGCTTCAGAAATATTACAGACAGATTCGTTGGAAGGTAACTGGTCTTAAACCAGTAGTTTAATGCAATAGAGCAGTAAAGGTGTTTAGTACAGTGTCAAACATCACGCATTGCTAAGGTATCTGTTCTATTAAATGTAGCTTCTTGTATAAATTAACATGTGAGAATAAGTATAGTAAATTGATAAATGATGGGACACTTGGTACAATACTTATATTCTCTTCTGGATTCTATACAAAATTAATATATCTGGAAAATTTTGAAAGACAGGAGGAAACATAAGTTAATCATATTCTGACAACTCTAAATACATCTGTTATACAAACATTTTGGCATCGACGGCCTTCTTAAGATTCTAGGAATTAAAATCGAAAGTTGCGGCTTGAAATAAAATTGCGAATAATATACATTGAGAAAAAACAATTCGTAAAAATTATAGATGCATATTTGGATTAAGGTTGGTACTGCATAAAGCTCAGTACAGATTTTTCTCAAGACAGAAGCAAGCCCATTGGGGCCGCAATTCCTACTGTTACGTATTCCAGAACCAGAATCGTATTAATAAATGATCAGATATATCATTATATAAAAGCTATTTAGAAGATATAAATAAATTTAATCATCTATACTCTAAATTTAAATCAGTGGAGTTATTCAAGTCTAGCATTTTAGCAAACACTAATTATAACATGTACAGATAACTTTATATGTAAAATCAATGTCAGTGTTTTCATTGATTCTGATTTAGAATCTGTTAAATAGACTTCTTAGAAGCTAACAAGCTTTGATTTAAAAAGCTAGATTTGATTGTGATGAATATATTTCATTATAGCGAGGCTATGAACTGAAAGACCCGTAGTGTATTAAAAGCCAAACATCTATAAATTTAACAAAAACTAAAGGAAGTAGAATCATAAGCATTAAATAAATACTGTTATGATCGGGACATAATTCATTAGAGAAAAAAATGCGGCAGGTAATTATTTTTCTAGGATATAACGAAACAGAAGACATTCAGATCAGAGAATTGGTATACTTTAATGTAAAGGCATATTCAGTGTCCTTCACAGTACTTCATGTTAGTTACCTCTTATGAAATATTTTGTAAGTTTTTGAATGGGTAATGTTGCAATGATCTTGGATTTGATCTTAATCATGGCTTCCAAGCTTATTAAAAGCAGAACAATTAATTGTAAAAAAAGCGTCCACTCTTAATTTTTAATTTATTTACTAAAAGAATCGCAGTTGTTTTTTTAAAAAGTAAGACGAAGTACGCTTTCTATCTTTTCAACAATGACACGCTTAAAATATATGAGTGTAAGGAAAATTCGGAATTTTTATTGGAACAATAGAATGAAACCAAACACTACATGACTCTCCTATTCCAGGTAAAAAAAAAAAATTCATTAGAACTGAACACATACATAGATAATTCAACTGTATTAACTTCTCCATCAAAGGAAGGCCTATAGAAATATTATGTAAGCATTTAAGAAAAGTGGAATATAAATTGATGTTAAAAAGTTTAGTTATATTATTGCTTATTTCCGAAAAATTATATTTACAACCAAAATTAATTATAAACTATTCTATGTAAAACGTGTTTAGAAATATAAAAGTCACCTGCTCTTTCATTACAATTGCCCTTTTGTTTTAGGAACATTCTTCAGTTGAATAAACTACTTTTTTTTAAAAAACAAACTTTTCTTAAAAAATTTAATTTTATTGATATTTGTATAAGTATTAAAAATATAGATGAAGAAATCATGAGAACTTACTATATAATATAATAAATAATAATAATGAAACTAATTTCGAATTAATAGAGATTGCTCTCTTCGGAATAACTCAGAAAATATTATAAAAAATAAATTGTATTAAAACTATGTACCAACACACAAACAACTTTCCAATTATAAATGTCATTTACGAAATCATACTAACAAGGGGAGTCGATAGTTACCGGGTAAATAATCCTTTCCATATTGATTTTAAGCATCAAATATGATGAAAAAATGGATTCTCTATCTTTCCTTGATCTAAATACAGCTTCCTTACATTTATTTTTAAATAAAAACTGTATGAAATAACATTTTAAATTTTCCATTTACATTTTATATAATAATCGAATACTGTATCCTCTTTGACTTTTTAAGTATATGATTTATTGTGTATATAAGATTATAAATCGATAAATATTTCTATAATTTTTCCTTATGTTGTCGAAAAATTACCCAAAAAAATTAAATTAATGATAATAATTTATCTAAATACACACGGATTTCTTTTAATTAATATGTTTAAAGGATTGAACATAAAAAAATTAAAATTATAAAACAAAAAAAATAATAAAAAAATAAAAAAATAAAAACAAAAGGATAAATTAATTTTGACTATATTTCGAAAGAAGCCTTACCTCAACTAAGTGTGTAAATGACGAGAAATGAAATTATAATAAAATAATGACATTTCATTGCGTTAAGACTTCTGTAGAAAATAAATAATACAAATGCAATCAAAATTATTTTAGCTTTAATTTATTATAATCAGTTATTTAAATGAATTATTTACATGGAATGTTTATGTATTTAGAAAAATTATTATCGTTTTATTTATATCTTATAAGTTGGTCTACAACATAGAGAAAAATTGTACGAATCAATTAGAGAATCTTATATATTATTACTATATTAGTAAAAAAGTATCATATAGTATAATCATGCAATAAATTATATATTGAAAGTATCGAAGATGGTCAAGTATTCGATTGTTCTGTGTTAAATCAAAGAAAGGTAAAAATACTATTTCATACAGTATTTCATTAAAAATAAATACAAAGAAGTACCATTTAAACAAAAGAAGAATAAAACATTCATTGTTTCATCATATTTAATGCATCTAATTCACATGGCAGTAATTGTTTATACGACCACTGTAGACTCCCCTTGTAATTTTAGAGAATGAAATACATGTTGCCAATACAAATTTTTTTTCATGTTTCCAACTGTCCTTTAACAATAATTGCTTAAAATTAACATAATATTTACGATAAATATAAGAGATTATAACATTATTTTTTTATAAATATTTGATTACATTCCTTAATAGATGTAGTACATTGTGCGCAACTAGGAAACAATATATTTGTTCAATTTTTGTCTCATAAATAATAAATATTTTGAACAATCTGTTGCGAGAACGAGTTTTAATTTGGTAGCTTCGAGATATTATTCAACTGGCTTCGTCGTATTCGAGTATTAATTGCTCAAATTAATAGTAAAATGAGGTGGCTCTTGAGCCTCAATTATAATTTCGAGAAGACGTTTTATTCTACATTCGCAAATAAGAAATTATGATATCTAAGGGTTAAATTATCTGTACTTTTTACTTGTACTTTGTTTTATATAACAGAGGATAAGCAATGGCGCGTTTTCACCAGTTGTCATATATTGTTATGCCACAAAATTAAAATACAAAAGAAAACAATAATCTTATTTTGATACAAATTAAAATTTTTATTAAAAAAAAAAAAAACTATACAATTACTTAAGCTATAATTATATCGTATTGTATTATAAAATAATTTCTAAACTTAAATTAAAAGTCTTTGAAATGGAGCACAAACTGTTATCTACCTTATCACTTCTCTTCAATAAAGACTAGAATATAAAATTTGATACCACAGAACCTCTTGCTTTTGAATCGCATTTTCAATACATCCAGATCCACACCGCCCCTAGTGATGACCACACTGGCGGCATTTTGCTCGGCCATCAGTTGATAAACTATAAGCTTCTTGATCATCTTGGTACGGGGAAGATAGTATTCCTTTTCGATTATAACTTTCTTCCCCCTGATGCTTGGCCCGGAGGAGACGAGCTCGGCGATGAACGGTATATCGTCCACCAGCGTCTCCCCAAGTACGATATTATGCTGGGTCGGTATAATAAGCTGATGAGGTACAATGCTCTGCTCCGTTTCCTGATAGTCGTCCGCCTCGATCAATTTTGAGTAAGAAAAATGCTCTTCTTTGGCGAAAGCCTTATACTTCTCGATAATCAATCGTCCAAGTTGATTGAGCTTCTCTTGGCTAGGAAAGGCGATAGTCACTAGCGGCAATGCAATCAAGAAAAATATTAAGGATTTGGAAAACGCCATTGTACTATTAAACAATTTCGATAATAGGATATGAGAATTATTTAATGATTGACTGGCAAAGGACTGTGAAGAGAGAGACTAATAATTTGATATAATGAATTTTACTGAATTTAATCACATTTTCAATTGCGATGTGCATTTGTATAGCGTTATCTATTCAAATTAATTTAACAAATGTATTGATTTAACTTTTGTTCTTGAAAATAAAATCATTATTTGTAATGATAATGACTGCTAGCTGAAAACAAGACAGCGAATAAAGACTTCATAAATGTGTCATGGTGCAATTTTTCAGACATATAAGAATAAGGTGATATTACTATATATTTATATTATATTACTATTACATATTACCAGCTTTTATTTTTAAGATATTTTTTGGCACCTAAAGTCTTTGTTTTTACATATAATATGTATAAGATGAGTTATGTTATGAACAAATGTCTGAATAGGTAGTCTTGCTTTGCCTTCGGAAATTAGAATTTTAATTTATACATTTAATGAAATTTTAAGTAAAATTAGAATTTAAAATTGTTTAAGATATAACAGCATAGAAACACATAAGATGTAAATTAACATAGCAGTAATAAAAACTATAAGTATAAATATAATGTATCTAACTGAATAAGAATGATAAATATTTACTAAATTTACTTTATTATTGTTTTTATTCCTGCTATTTACTGATTAAGCTTGTACTCATCAACAGTGTAAGTATATGTGAGAACTTTTGTAATATAAATTATTAAATTTAATAAAATAGGTCTTCTATCTGTGATGGATTATAATATGTATTTCTTATTAAATGAACCAACCACTTTTCGACAACAAAATAACGTAAATAATTAAGAACCCAATTTCCATAATTATAAAAACCGAAATATTTTTTCTCAAATTCATCAGTTTGAATATTAAGAACGAAACGTATGACGTGTATACTGTGTCATAATAAACCTATGATAATAATAATTGTGAAGAGTATACCTCCGAGAGTGTAGTTGCTCAGTTTTGAGACATTGACCCTAGAGTATAAGTAGTATATCTTTTTTAGAACGAATAAGTGTTTGGTTACTTAATCTCGCCAGAATATAAAAAAAACTGATGAGATTTCCAGATGAAAAACCTAACCAAGTGAATTTGAAGTCAATTGTAAAGTATTAAGAATGAAGAATAAATAAATAAATGGCAGTCAAAGGAACTAAGATCAGAGTAAAGTAGATGTATCAAAACTTCTGAGCCAAGATTCTAAATTCAGTCTCGAGCCACTAAAGATGTATGTGATTTATCTCTAGTGATGAAAAACAGCCGCTGTTACTGTCAATTCTGGACATTTTTGCAATATAAAGTCGAATAAATGGCTTGGCCTGCTTCCTGTAGTGCAAGATGTAGAATTTCTTTTTAATCCCAGCAACATCCAACATCGCATACCTTTATGTCAATGTAAGCCTTGGAATGATGCGCGAAACTTCTCTGCTCTTCGATCACTATATTCTTCAAATATTTTTTCTGAAATTACGTATTTACGTAATGGTTCAGTTCTGTTTCACTTGTCCAGTGATTCAGAAATACAAAACTCTTAATTCATATGAAATTGTTTTCTTATTATTGTTTAATTTCGAATTTATATTGTAATATGGAACAACTGCTGGAGGAAATGAATTAATATCAAGAAATTAATTATCGGTTAAAATTCTAAAGAGTTGGAGACAATAGAAGTACATCACCGAGTATTTGCCATTCATGTGCGCTTTACAATAAAATTTTTAATTAACAATATTAATAATTTTAACAGATTATCACTGAACATTAATGTATTTATTTTTTTCATTAAAATAATAAATCAGTTGGAAGAATTAGTATTAATAACGTTATTTATTGATTTATTTATTTCGTTTTATATCTAACTTATATATTTTCTCTGTTGAAAAAAATTTTAAATATTAAATGATGGATAAATATTATGCCAACATTAGTTTCATTGCATTATTTATTATCCAATTTTATACTATTATAGGACATATTGTATTATCCTTTTCTTTGTCATTTGAAAACTTTGGAGAAAAAACCTGGACTTTAAATTTTCTCACGAGTCAAAAGTTGTTTCGATTCTACTAGTAAATTCTTACTTCAATCATTCGAATAAACAACCATAAGTCTCTTTACATTTGATTCCATTTCTGGACCATTAGTACTTAATAAATTAGTCAGCTCAACTAATGGTTATGAATTACTTATTTTGTTTGAATATTGTAAGCTAAAACGTTTGGATTAGAAACTTTCCCAGTTGCTATTCTTTCTTTCATCGATTTTACTCCAATTGGGGAAACCATTTTTTGCAAAAGTATTGTCTTGATCGTTTGAAAATACTCCACATAGAAAACAAAAAACTGCCGAATTCTTTCACATTATTAACTGTTTTTTAATTGACGTTTAAAAATATTTAACTAAAAAATATCTATTTTTATTTTGAATAATTCTTTTTGGCGTTTCAAAATATAAGTATTTATTTTGCAAATATTCGGTCCTTTAACTAAATATTGTTTACGTTCCAGTTTGCTTTGATTTAACTTTAGAGGCCATAAAACTGGAACTTGATTTGAAATATTTGAAAAATATTTATAAAAGATCAAACAGAATGTTTCAATTTAATTTTAATTTCTAATTTTAATTGTTATCTTTATTGCGTAGATAGTATTTCGATATTATTATATGTTCCGATAGCTAAACCTAACTTTTGTGACGATAAAGAACACTGCTACCTTTTCCTTATAATTAAAGTAAAGAAAAATATTTCAAATTTAATATAATTTATTCAACATTGTAGAGAACAATCATAATAGTAGAGGATGAGAAATAGTTTGAAAAGCGAAGATTCGCTTAATAGAATAGACCGGTGTAGGCGAACTAAAATAAATACTGCATTCTGATTTGTTTCCGAGCTGGATACGTAAATAAATGCTATGTATAAGGAAGAAGTAAATATCATTATGGTTACAGATGGATTTGGGATTTTCCCGATGAACAGTGACTCGGTAAGATGTAGATGAAACCGATGCTGAAATACAAGAAAGAATACTTTTCATATAATCATAATTCTTTAAGAAAGACAAGGTAAGAAGTACATACTTAACATACCGGCCAAACGGTCGTATTCAAAACAGATGCGTAGATTTTATATCGTGCTATATTATATTATAGTGATAATTATGTAAATAAATGTGATTCTAACATTTAGATAAGCATTGAATATTTATTTTACAAAAACAGAATTTTATGTTGTGTACATAATGAAAATAACAGAAATCATAATATAATTAATCAATTTCATTTCGATTCATAGGTAAAGGACACAGTTTCTCGATGCTTCGTTATGTACAGTCATTGTGGTTTGACTAGTTACTATTCGAATTACGCTATCTTCTTCAGTCTATCACGCGTGCAAGAATCACGTATCAGTATGATCGATCAAATTTTTAAATTTTTCCGCCTGCGGCGTAATAGTACGAAGGCACTCTTTGCTCCAAGGACTTAAAAAATGTTGTTTCAGTAGTAGTAGTATTAATAGTAGTAGTATCAGTTGTAATAGTATCAGTTGTAGTAGTATTAGTAGCAGTTGTAATAGTAGTACTATCAGTTGTTGTAGTAGTAGTGGTATCGACTGTTGTAATAGTATCTGTTAATTCTAAATAGTGCTACTTCCTCCGGATAATTAGAGTTAAGAAGAATATTTCAAATCTAATATGATTTATTTAACATGAAAGAGTAAAACTATAATAGTAAAGAATGACTATCGCTTTCAAAGCGGAGATAATCATATGAGTCCAAAATTTTTGACTTAACAAAATACATCGGTGTATGCAGAGTAAAATAAATACAGTTTTTCGCTTGGTTGACGAATTAGATATAATAGCTGAATGCTATAAGAAAGGAGTAACTATGATTATCGAGGTCATTATAGTTACAGGTACTATTATGATTTTTCCAATGAATGCTGAGTCGGTTGTTTGAGACAAATACAACATACAACAATGACGAAACATTAGTAAGTTGTGTTTATCAATACCAAGAGCCTCGTGACTCTTAGGTGTTCGTACGAGGTATTTCAAGGGAAATTTAGTATATTATAGTGTAATTATTATACAGCAAACGTAAGAAAATCATGAAAGCTAAAGTCATGGAGGAGTTCTTACTCTTCTAAAGTAGTAGTAAAAAAACGACTTTGTCACCATGGAAGTCTCTCGCAACAGGAGCATTCCAAAGCACAGTTCCTCGGAAAACAATAGTAACATAACACAAGAAAACAAAGCAGCTAAGCAATCAACGTACTCAACAGTTTTACCAACAGAATCCATCACAATAAGAATCATGAAAATTGATGGATTAATAAAATTAGATTAATCTACAGCTATAGTCATAATTATTGTTCCCTCGAGTTTTATATTCAATTGCAAGAATCTCGTAAGTCAGAATTTGTATTTACTTGACTTGTGAAAGCAAGGTAAACCAATTAATACATAAATATTAACAAGTAAGATCGCTAAATGCGAAGACTCAACGTATTCTCTTATCTTACATACATTCCGTAATTTCCAAATCACTTAATTAAAAATATTTTTAAAAATTACAGGGTTATTCCAAAATCTCAAATAACTCGTCTAAAAGCTGGCCTACAGGACCTTCAGTTAGCACACATGTTAAGCCATAGAAGACAAGTATATATTGATACTACAGATGTATCAAAGTTACCTTGTACGTCCGTCCAAATTGAACACGATAATATAAATTATTGGATATATATATATATATATATATATATATATATATATATATTTACAGAAAAAGTATCGTGTTACGTTTGTAAAGAAGAGGGACATTTGAAATTATTACGGAGGAAAACGATGGAGTGGAAATATCTACTAAGTTCAAATCACCCACACATAAGAGCCCGCTTCCTAGTTCGAATTCTAATGCCTCCGAAATTTCAATTGACGAGTCAAAAATCAAAATAACTGCTGCACACACAAAGCAAAGAAATTCTATAGAAAAAGAAACAAAAGTTTAAGTATTCTAACATCAAAAAAAAAACCGAAAGTTCTCTCTGGATAAACTTATGCGATCCTATCAGACTTAATAATGCAAACAAATTAATGAAAAAGACGGATGCAGAAATTTCTATTTGAATCGTTTGCAAACTTTTTAATGGAAACGTAGTATCAAAAAAATATTTCCAATCTCTAAGAAAAACTTTTAGAAAGATCTATGGATACAAAAGCTCTGTTAAAGAAATAAAGCATATATACAAAATCAAAGACTTAAACATAGAATCACAACAAGATTTGTGAGAAAGTTAACTGTTCCAAATGCCGCTTTTAGCTTCACAGATGAAATGACATCATTAGAAGAGTAGATAGTTTATAAATAGGCCTTTGTTTGGATTTTTAAGAACGTGTTCTGAATTATGTATCTTATAGCGGAATGATAGAAATATCTTGAAGAGAAAAGAAGAAATCAAACCTAATTTCGATATATTAGTTTGCATTGAAAATTGTTTCACTAAATCTATTGAAAATTTGACTTTTACCGGTTTTATAACATATAGAAAAGATAGAAAACAGTTAAGGGGTTGCGGAATTTTTATATTAATTGAAAAAAATATAGCATTCAACAAACTTACCAATTTAAACACACCTGATATTAGAATAGATATATGCGATATTCGTCCAACGACACATATCCTGATGTAAATATTATTGCTTATTATAGAAGCCCTAATAGAACATTTCAACTTGTTGAGTAGGATACCATAATATCTAATGTTACTCCAAATCAGGAATATTTTAATGGGAGATTTTAACACACATAATGTTGCCTGTAATTGTCTTAAAATGATCCAAATAGTAATAGTTTACTTAATTCAATCGAAAAATATAACTTAATAGTACATAATATTGATTCTCATTCTCACATAGATAGACTGTCTAAATCTAATATCGATCTAATTATTTCTAATACGAATATTGCTGACAAAATCGTGACTAAATTGGCAGACGAAACTTGGGATTCAGACCACTTCCCTATCTTTACATACATTAATCTTAATAAAACATATTATCCAAAAAAACTTTTAAATGATATTAAAAAAAACTAATTTATTATCAGTTGCAAATAAATTATTTATTTATTACCCGAAGATTCTCTCATTTGAATATAATTCGTCATCCGTAAGTGAAAAATATTCAATTATTCAATATTCAATATTTTGTATATACAATAACAGAAGCATTTTAATATTTGTACACCAAAAATTAAAAACACCAGCTGTCAAGTACATCGTAATTCTTCATTACAGTGGAAGGAAGAATACAATAATCTGAAAGCTCAAAGAAAATCTGCTCTTAAACAATTGGAAAGATCATTGGACTTGAAAGACTGTATAAAAAAATAAGTGCTCTATGTATAAAAACATTTAGAAAAAAAATTGAGTAGAGAATTTACAGAAATGATTAACGTTAAGACCGATTGCACTATGTATGGAATACATTAAAAACATTAAAGAATAAATGGTTAAAACCCAATTTAATACACTCGAATGACAATCTGCAAACGGAAAATCAATACAAAGCTCTCTTTAAAATTTGTATATTTTGAGTTCCTACAAATACCGATTAGCTTCTCGCGTGTAAGCCGAATGCATTTTTAGAGTTTAAATTTACATTTAGGGATCTTAATACAGTATTAAATTCGCGAAAAACTAAATCTTCTCTGGGACCAGATGAGATAGACTATTGTGGACTTAACAACTTGCCTATTGCATGAAAACTCATTCTACTCGACATACTAAATGACATTTATAGAACTAATGATTTTCCTTCAGACCTGATACTTACAGATTAATCTAAGCTATTTGTAAAATTTTTTAAATTGTCATTAATAATCAACTTGAATGGTGGATCGAAACAAAATAATTTCATTCAAAAACTCAAAGTGGATTTCGTCAGGACGAGTCAGGTATTGATAATTTATCTAATTTATTTTTAAAGACTTCTAGAACACTTAAATATAACAAACAAATGCATGTATTTTTTCTCGATGTAAGTGCTGTTTTTAATAATGTTATATGAGATTTTCTAATTAAAAAAGAAAGTCATATAGACTATCCTTTGAAACTAATAAAGTTTAGAAAATTCTTTACGTATCAAAGAAGTATACATGCGAGTCTAGACAATAACATAAGATATATACTTAAAGGGGTACTTCAAACTGTATGTCAATTTTTATTAGTTAAAAAAGAAAGTGAACTCAATTCAAAATGGAAAAAGTGTATGGAACTATTTAATCAATCGAACCTACAATTTATTCGAACAAGAATGTAAAATGTAGAATGTAAAGGAATTACTGCCTCATTGCCTTTTAACAAACAACTGGGTATAACTTGATAATAATCCAATAAAAAAAATCTCCTGATCCTAACTTTAATTTGAACAAACTTATTCCTGAACGAATAATAAAAATCTTCACTGATGGCAGCAAAAGTATCAGCGTCTGTATGTACAGTTTGTTACTGTCCCTGTCCGGAAACCACTATTTTTTAATTACTTCATAAACAAGCTTCTATATTCACAGCTGAATATTGCGCTATTAATAATGCCTTAGATATAGCCCTTGAAAACAATGATTCACAAATATTAATATTTTCAGATTCTCGTAGTTACCTCGAAGCTCTGCAAAGTACAAAAGTTAACATGAAAATTTACATATTTAACATCAAAGTAAAATATCTGGATTTCATTAATAATAAATCAAACAGCAAGTATCTCCTTTGTTTGGATCCCCTCCCACGTAGGCATATTATTTGGGCTTGTCCTCTATATAGAAAATAAAGAAAACATCTTTCAGAAAAATTATACTGTCAAAAATTGTTGTGCCTATTAATGCAGCTATACTTTTTTCAAATACTAATATTAATGCTTGTAAGAAAATAATCACCTTTTTTAATCAGTGTAATTTATATTTATAAGTATCAAAATTCATTCATACAACTCAAACTAAATTGAACTCAAACAAACTAAATATCTACGAAAAGAAAATAAACTGCGAAATGAATTGTTAATTATTAAAATATTATGTATAATGGCAGTATATGTATAAGTCAAGGGAATAAATCTCAATTAGAGATTTCAATAAAAAAAATGACCGAAAGTGAAATGAATTCTGATGGATTTTTCGAAAATAGAGGCTCCTTGTTGAAAATTAAGAACTATGGTAGAATTTGAAAAGAATATTACGGTATACGGTAAAAACATAACTATAATAATATCCTGGTCGGTATTGTCGATTTAGATTGGGGAGGTAGTGATGAAAAAGACAGAAAAAGCACAACTTTGGAGTACACACAATGTTGAAGTAAAAAAAGACCATCGTCACTCGCAGCTTGATCAACTGAAGCCGAATATATGTCTCTGTTTGAAGCAGTCAGAGAAACGCTATGGTTAAAGTCCTTTGCTTTTACAATTAATATAAATATTATAGAACCTATTATAATATTAGAAGATAATAATGTATGTATTAGCATAGCAAATAATCTTACAAATCACAAAAGATCGAAGCATATAGATATTAAATATCATTTTTCCAAAAAGCAAATTGAAAAGAATATAATTGCGCTAGAATATATTCCTACAAGTGAATAAGTCGCAGACACATTAACGAAGCCACTAACAGCAGCAAGATTTTTTAATTTTTTTCCAATTTATTTTTGAGGGGGTGTGTTGAGTTACCTCGACATATATATATATATATATATATATATATATATATATATATATATATTCTGGGTGCAAAAATAAATTTTCCTCTATTTTTATCTAGAACTATCGCAGACCGCTATACATGTTTATGGCAAATTCTGGAGTTCAGGAGCACTTTTTCTACTTGGCCCTCCTCTATAAGACTGCAACTGCAAGTCTCCATATAGTCTATTGTGCGTAATGACTTATATTAAGAAGTCGTGCTTTCCATTTTTTGTTTTGAATAAAATATTTCGAATTCAATCATGAGATTTCTTTATTTAGAACCTAATATCCTAAAAATACATTAAAGAATAATTTTGATATAATAATAATAATAATTTGTAAAGAAAGACAGGTTAAAATTAATTAACAATCTTAATTCAACTACAAACTAGCGAAAAAAACATACATCAACTTTACTAATTTCAAAAAATTAAAAAATGCTAATGAATTAATACGAGAAAAAATATTTAATCTGTAGAAAGAAGAAGACAATAAGTAATTAGTAGGAATAATATTACACATTATAATAATAAAATACTTTTTTAAAATAGTTATGAATGCGTTATGAATAACTTCATAAGTTTTAGTTAATTGATTTAAAGTACGTTCATTCAGTTGGTTATTATTTTTGTGGGGGGCGAGGTGGACGAGGTGCTGGGTGTAAAAAAATTTTTCTTTTATACATTTTATATTCTATTCTTCACTTAAATATCATCTTAAACGAACTGTCTTGTGCTGTTATATACCGTGAAGACGAATCGTTCATGGGGTGTTTTTTGATCCGCGAACCAAATTCTTGCATACAGTTCTTTCTTTAATAGAATTATTAATTTATGTCTAAATATTTTTGTCGACCTTTTGGTAGTACCTTTTTTAAGAGTATGGAGCCCGGTACTTCAGAACCATCACACCTCCCCTTAATCCGGCACTGCGTATATATTATTTTCTGATACGGAGTGGGCGAAACAAGACTGGCGTTTACATTAAGATAAGATTCGCTTTTGTTTACAAACATTGATTCACGAAGAGTATGGATTTTAGTCCAATAAGAACCTAGCCTTACTCACTGTTTCGAATAAACGTGTAAATGGACTACTTAACACATTAAAAATATGCGCGATAAGTCGAGTTTCAAGCACTCAATGTCGACAAGTTGGGCGACGATGGTGCATGGTGAACGTAAATCAATCTTGCTCAGCAATATATCGCGACGCAAGACTGTCGCACACTTGTTGCAATATACCAATGGTTTCTACGATATTGCAATTTTGTTGCGATATATACATAGCTATATATGTAGAACTATAATGATACTGTTCAGAATAGACAGTAATTACCAGCTATAAATCATAAGTAATTATGGATCAGGCTCAACAGTAACATTTAGCTTTCGTAGCATTTGATTCTTATCCGTATATTATTATAAATTGTATAGAAATGCGGACACAGCAGACATTCCCATATTTTTGTGATAAGTTTTATCAAGGGCATTCAATGTTGTACAGCGGTATTACAAGTGCAAGTCGGCTGTGATATTATCGTGATATTGACTCGGACTCGATGCAAATAGCCAAGATATATTGCTATTTGAGTGGCGACTTTGGGGAACACCTAAGATAAAAGAGGTTGAAGACAGTTATCCCAGTTATCACTATGCTTCTAAGTGTGAAACTGAAAATGAGTTGTCGGTATGTGTGAATAGGTGATTTTTTCTTTTGTAAGAAACTCATCATTTATAGTATTTATTAGTTTCTTTATTATATTGCGAACATAGCATTAATTAAAGTAACATTTTTTCTAATAAAAATCTTCAATCTGGAATATGATAAATAATAATTCAATTTACATTATAATAAAAATTATATGCAATATTATTATCAAAAGTATTATATTTTATCGAAGCTGTAATCTGCACAATAATGACAAATGATAACGTCTACTACAATAATAACTATCTTCTATAAATTAATTCATTCCATTGAAACACTATTATAAAACTATGTACATAATATTTAGTTTATAATGCTCGCCAGATATAGAAACTAAATAGTCTTACAGACAGTTTACAAACTGTCGAAGTCAATTTTTATCAAACGAGGAAAAACTGATTTCGGCAATCCTCTAAGACCTACTTTATCAATCTATTTATTCCATTGAGACATAAATTTTATCACCTTATACCAGATGACTCCACTCGTCGTATAATTCTAGAATATGTTCAAGTTTTTTTTTATGTATAACAAGAGTCGATTTCCAAGGAAAACAATCATTGAGTGTTCCCATTCCCATTGCCTGATGATTTTATTATCTCTTACTTTGGTTCTGAAACTCATACAGAGCGGATCTGCGTATTAGATAAACAAGATGAAGAGAACTGCTATAATAAACTATCATAGTTTTATGTGTTTCCGATTTTACCTTAGTACAAAATGCCCCGTCTGGGAGAGGGGTGCGAGAATATGTCAAATAAATGATATATATATATATATATATATATATATATATATATATATTCATCATTATCCTCATCATTATCCACAGAGAATTTTTCTATGCAAGTGATGTGTTTAATACAATGTTAATGATTGACGAGGTTTTGTTTAACACTTTAGTGCAAGACACTGGATTTAGAGATTTGTGACAGTTAATGAGGTTCCTTCTACAAGTCTTTCACAGAAAGCGGTAGTTTTGTGTTGAATAAAAAGCATTGAATCCTTAGAGCATATAGACCTGTAGGCAGCATAGAGTGTTAAAAAGTGGAGAATTTCCTGATAGTGCTAGAGAGAGGTAAAAATAGTATATCAATTTTCTATCTCTCTCTCTCTCTCTCTCTCTTATAGTTATTGTAATTGACTCTGGATCTTTACATATTTTCATTTAACCAATCATTGCTTTTGTGCAAAAGTGATAGACAAGTTATAAAGTAATTTTCTATCTCTCTAACATAGTACAAAAACTGCCCTCCATTTCTATATTCAGCATCCTAAATCCAGGTCTATTATGTTTCTTGTCTAAGAAATTAACAAAAATTATTAACAAATTCAATTAACAAATATTATTGCTTTATATACTTAATACGTTAAATATTATAAAAATTGGGTTCGAATGTTGCAACTGTACAAAATAAAAGAACTCTTATCTCAAAGTTCAGGAAAAACAGTTGAGTAGTACCCAGAGTGTTGAAAGTCTTGAATTGCTTATAAGTTTGTAAACACCGATGCAGATTGACGGTGTGGATCGAGAAGAGGTCCTCGAATGAAAAAAAAAAAAAAAGAAAAGCATTTCTATCTCGCTAAAAGCATTATACTAAATATTTTGAATATGTAATCATAAAGGAATAACTAAAAATAAAATAAAATTGATGTACTACATTGATGATTTCATATAAATCTATCTTCTATACCACTGTTCATGAGTTATCAATAAGCTCTTATGAAAGACCGTAAACGTGATATACAGCAAATAATTTTGAGATAAAGACAAAAGATATTAACGAAGGATGACAACCTTTCAACGACCGTTCCTAAAAGGCTTATGAATTGAATGCACGTCTATTTTTTTATCTTCTTTTCAAAAGGATTTCTCGAAGATTATTGGAAGTCATTTCATAAAAATTATAAATAGCATTTGCGAAAGGAAAAAGCGAGCATACATTACTTTCAAAAGACGTGCACGATAAATTTTAGAGGAAATGTATATGTTAACAATAATATATTTTTTTAAAGAATTTAATATTATCGTTGGTGGCCTTGTAGAAACACTTCTATGTACATTACAAATATATTTTTATATATTTTAATTTGTATTTTAATATTTTATAGATTAGAAATATAAATTTGGTTCATTTAAATTTGATTATTTTGATTAGAATAATGTTGATAAAATTTTTTAAGATATTCATGAAATTTCTGGATATTAAAATCTTTTATATGTGTAGTTTATGCACTTTTCGATACAGCGCATTAAAATGTTTTGGATAATGTAAGTGCAGGCGTCCTGTGACAAATCGTCAAGATGAAGTTTAAATATTCATTTATTAATGAGTAATGATTTAGAGTTAGATGAAATATTGAAATTTGATGTTCCCCTTTTGTATGTCACTTCAATGTACAATTATAATCATCTTACTAATAAATGATTTCCTAATTATAAACATTATTATTCTGCAATTTTCTTTTGACATTCAAATATTTTTTATATCGATTTCCTTGTTTCTATAAAGATAAATTAATAATTCTTCTATTTCAAAAATAATATGTGCGGCCTTTGATTCATTTAATTTCGACTATGGTTTAGCTAAACCATATTTTTGAATTAATTTTAAGAGGCTTTAAAGTTAACCTATTTTCGAATGTTTTTTTATTTTGCATCCACTATGATTTATTGATATTGAAACTATATGCTTATTAACGAGTTCTCTGTAATTTATTAAAAGTTTTGAGATACAGCAGTACTAAAATGGAGAGATATGTTTTACCCTGCACATAATAATATGCTAATAATGTGCTAGCCCCTATACTGTATTATTTCCACTGCAAAGATTTTATTTAAATAAAGATCAATTTAAAGTGTATGAATAACAGAATTGAAAGCACGACAACCTCCTTAGATAAAGTCTCAAATGGGACCGTCGGGTTTGTTATCCATTTTCAGACCGGCGTAAAATGTAAATGAGCTGTCACGCTTGCTCATCAGCACTGTTTGCTTCTGATAATTTCCGGCCGCACAGCATTGTTTTGCTACAATAGGATCCATAAAGCATTTATTGAAGTATATTCAAAATTATATTCATAAACTGTATTCATTCTTTTTTGCTTTATCAGGAATCACGGCAGAGCATCGAAAAGTTCTGTTTACTGGAGTTGAAGAACTATGAAGGCTACGGTGGAAGATATGTAGTTCGAACAACAGCGTTTAATATTAAAATAGCATAGAACCGAGTACGATGTTAAATGATATTTTAAGATATGATTATACAAAATTAACAATTTCATATGATAATATTAAATCGTAATTACATTAGTTACCTATGAAAATAATACAAGACATCCTAATTAAATCGTAATTATAAAGTTCCTTATGAAGTAATATAATAATTAAAATACTCAGAATATTAGAAAATATGATAAATTAATGTTCAATTAAATTAAACTAAATTAACTGTATAAATTATGATAAGCTAAATAAATGGAAGTATGCTAATTAACGTAAACTGACGCACTGTACGATGGAATTTGGCAAGGCCTAGATACAAGCAAACGTTCATCTATTATTATCTAATTATTTTATAATACGAATCCACCGTATTTTACTTAATTAATTTTTTTTTGTACCAGATTTTATAAAATTTATAATGTTAATGGAGAAATTGTTGATCGATGATGCAAAAACATTCGCCCCCTTACATTTCACATTCTATGTAATATAATGCAGTATAAAGATATTATACATCGTTGACCTTCTCTGTCCAATACATAATTATCCCTCGGGTAATATATTTTTATTTTCATCCTTCTTTAATGGCCTCTCTATGAAGGGTATTTAACTTAGTTCATAACGAAATACATATAGAATTTTTCGTATTGAAAACTGTGCCTTTTCCCAATGGAATAACTATTATACTTTCCCATCTACGGTACCTTCAGCACCCCGACTCTTACCTATTCAATACGTCTATTTCTTGGAAAGATTCTCTATCCTTTCTGCGTATTTCATATTTTCTTTGACCACAGCTTTCTTTTCCAACCGTTACCTCGTTTTTGTATATTCGCTGTTATCTTTGATTTTGAATTCACGGCTGTCCTTTTTTCTACTCTTCCTTAGAAGAGTTTTCTAATGAGCTCCTTCCATTTCTATATTCTATATTTCTATGTCTATTAGATTTTAAGCCTTTCTTTCTATTTTTTCTAAATTTATTTAAAGATATCGATATATAATCTTCGAGCATAATTTGTTTAAAATTTTCTGTTTTTTCCTTTTTTTAACTCTTTTCTCATCATCGCACAGATTTCTTTATTATCCTTTCAAATACAAGCAATTTTTTATCTTTATGATGTTCTCTCCAACTCTTGAAACCTTTCATACCTTTTATTTTTTCCCGAAAGCAGCGTCTGTCCACCTTCTGACTTATTCCCTTTTCCACGTTTTTATTTTCGTTTCTTTTTTATCATTGACTTGCATCTATCATGGATCCTACTGAGATTTGCTAATCCTTGCCTCCCTTTTACATTCATTTTGACTTCTTTTAAAAATCCTTCTTCCTCTTTTTTATTATTTTTCCATTTATGAGTTAAACACAAGTTTGGCTTGAACTCCTTACTTCTATCTCACCTTTCAGCGTGTGCCCATTTCTGTCTATAGCTAGCATTGTTCCTATAGCGTTAATTTTCAAGTTTCAGCATTTTCCATTTAAATCACGTTTTTTCTATTTACTTGATCCAATCTTATTTTTATCTGCAATCCTTTTTCTTTTTGTTTTGCCCAATTGAATATTTTACTTTGTATTTTTTATTTCGAAAACACAGATTGCTGTCAATCCATATTTTGTTCCATGTAATTTCTTTTTATTACTCATTTCCTTTATTTGATCTTCTTACGACTACCTTGACTTCTAATCTTTTCTCGAGTAATTCACTGATCTATTCTTTCATGGTCACTGTTTCTAAATATGAGCCCTTTATGCATATGTTACAATGTCTGTCTTGCGTATCTTTCTCTTTCAATAAGTTTTTAAAAAAGAAAATTTGTTCCATATTCCGTACTTTCACCACTTCTGATTGTTTTCTTCTCTGATCACTGCAGAGTCCAACTTCTTAATCTCTCCTTGAAAATCAATGTCTCCTTATCTACTGATACTTTTGTCGTTTACCTTATTTCAACCATAAACATCTTTTAGTTCTAGATTTTTATTTCTAGGTGTGTATACCTACCTTTTAATTCTTTAATGTCTTTACTTCTTTCTTCTCCATTTCATCTCGTTACTTGCGTCGAGTTACTTCTCTCATCGGCTAGCTGTTTTCTCAGCTTTATCAACTTCTTCTTTTCATTATTTTCCTCTATAGTGCCTTTTGTTTTTTTATTGCGCATATAGCTCCATCCAACGTCGACTACTTTATCAGTTTTTCACTAACTCCTTGTAATCTTTTCTATAACTCCTTTTTGTCGTATCTTGGCTTTTAATAACATCTAAGCGACCTTGACGTAATTTCAATCTAACTTCAAAAATTAGCAAGCCACTCTCGTAGATTCACTAGCTGAACTATTAGATGTTGTGTAAACCACGGCCACTTCTTTTTGAAGCTGTGGGATGCTGGACAACAATGATACATCTTCCACGCTCTCTCTTTCTCTCTCTCTCTCTCTCTCCTCTCTCTCTCTCTCTATCTGTCTATCTATCCATCTATCTATCTATCTCTGTCTCTGCGAAGAAATGGAAAAAAACGTTCATGAATGCAAACAGCACTTTAAAATCTACGATCAACCAAGGAATCCTGATTTGTAGAGGATTATGAGTAGCGCGCTTTCTTCAAAATCTCTTACAGTTAGGAGCTCTTAATCGACGTGATAATGCGATTATCTTCATTTGAGTCATCATCGGCGAATAAGTTTCCTTTGTCATTTTTAATAGAGAACTCGCTGATATACAATGTCTCGTGTATAATGAGCGCACCTTCGATATTAAGACTTGACATCTATAATTATATTGAGCTTAGAACGCTGATAAAGATCTCATTGTACCATTAATGTAAATAATAAAGAGGGATTTTTTTCTTTTCAAGCAAGATTTGGTATGATAGATGAGCAAAATAATGGAAAAAATCAAGAAAATAAAAAATGATATCTTATGATGGAATAAAATATTAATTTTGCCGTTTTTTTATTATAGTGATTTATTTTAGAATTAATTTTTAATTATAAAGCTTAAAATTAATGCTAAATTAAAATTAATTTCGTGCGTTATAATGACGTCAATGCAACAGAAAAAATTGGTCTATTTTAATATAATGATTATTATGTAAATAAAATACCATTATTGCGCAATGAAACACGTGCTCAGTTCAATGTACACATCTAGATGTAGCAGCAATATTCACAATGTACCTCTCATTTTTACGGCATGTTCTACAAATTTTCTGTCTTGTCCAAATTCCTAAAGAAATTATTAATAGACTACTCAATTATCAACATATTGTGGAACAGGCAGTTCTGACACATTATTAGTAATTTTCCATACTTAGAGTCAATAAAAAAGAAGACTATGAATGCTCCTCTAAGAAATACTTTTGAAATTATGTTTCAATTAAATATATAGCTTATGCTTTTCATTGTTAATAGCCAACTGTCATTATTACTGCAAATAATGATTTTTTTCACATGAAAGAAATTCAAATAATTATAATAATAAAAAGTTTAATGAAATTCTGTACAAGCATTGATATATAATTAGTCAGCACAGTCGTTCTGTACCTTAGTCTTTACTTAATAATATTGAGTTATCGATATCGTATTGTACAAATTTTTTAAAAGTAAAATGGCTTTTTTTAAGTGCTCGATATTTCTTTTAATTACGATATCTGTGATAACTGTTGCTTTTCCTACTCAAGACAAGCTCAATCAACTAGCAAGAGAAATTATTGAAAAGTATAAATCTATTACCAGTGCCTCCAGTACAAATTTCACGTTGTTAATCGAAGGGGATGCAGAGGATGAGTCAGATTACGTTCCCGTTCAGTTAATTGTACCCACTCGGCATAATATCATACATGGAGACGTACCCATGGACCATCAGCCTTTCATCGCAGAGCTCGTTCAGGCGAATGTAAATTACATAGGGAAGAAGGTTATCGTCGAGAAAGAATACGACATTCCAAAAGATCTGATCATCAAAAAGCTCGTGGTTTATCAACTGATGGCTGAATCGACGGGCGCTAGTGTGGCCATCTTGAAGGGCGGTGTGGATACGAATGAACTGAAATTAAGATTCAAGAGTCAGAGGTTCCACGGGATTAAATTCTACGTTTTAGTCTTCGTCCAAAAATATTTTTAAATAAGCTAAAGAGCACAGTTCTGTGATAATGAAACTGTTGAATTATGTTTAAAGTAATTTTGTATTATATTAAAATAAGAAACTATTTTCTCTTATATTATAGTCTCTAATTAATATTGTTATTTTGTATTGAGATACAAACTGTATATATTTATGTTAATAAATTCGTTTTTATAAAATTTAATCAAATTTTCAATCATTAACCTGCATCTCCATCACTATATTTACTAATATACAAAGTCAATTGAAGATTTTATTCTAACGAGTAAAAAAAAGATTCCAGGTGTGATATTTTATGCAGAGCATACAATTATAAAGATAATAATTTAAATGCATATGAAATAATTTTGTAAAGTGCTGCAAGTAATGCAAAATCTTACTACTATATGAACTCATTGTCATATTGTTTACATATTGTTTGTTTTGTATAGAGTTAAATTTAAGATTCTTTAACATTTTGTCACTTGTTTTTCTTTGAATTTTTAAATTCTTTTAAACTAATTAATTTTTTTTAATACTCTAAATAATTCTTTTTTTAAAAATTGTTATGATATGGCGTACTATATTAAAACTCCAACCCACCCTCTTAGAGCTGACACGATAGGTTTCATCAATCTTAGCTAAACAACAAGACATAATTTTCTATTAAATATCGATTTATTATATGTAAATAAATATTGACGTTCTTTTTCAGTTCATGTAAAATCGTATATTGTAACTTGCCTAAACGTTAGTATTTCAACTTCTAGAAAATCAATAACACAGGATCATTGAAAAGTAAAACAAAAAGTATAATGTATTATTTTATTAATCGTTGACTGTTTCACAATCAAGATTTAAAAATCCAAATTTTTTTCAAGGGGTAAGAAATATTTTTTGTCTAAGCGACTCCAACCTTAGAAGCAAATGAAAAAAACAAAATTAAAAAATCTTTAAATTTCGAATATAAACTAAGTATCATCAATAATAATATTCGTTGACTGATGTTATGGGGCTAATTTCTATGTCCCTACTATAGTCGATCGCCTCTTTATGCGTACAAAGTCTTTTGTATATGAATTAATTTCGTTCAAGGTTATCATTGTGAACTGCTCAGCATACCATTCATAGATCTAAATCTCAGGATAGTCGACAGTGAGTTCGACTTTCAGATGTACTTACGCCTTGCAGTAATAATAAATTTTGGCATTTGATTTCCAGCTATAGAAACGTATTCAATTCATTTTCTCTAACAGTGAAATCTTTCAATCAGAAGGATGCAGTTTGTAGCACATATATGTGCTAAGTTTCTAAACTCAGTAACCAGATACGCTCAAAAGGCTTTCTTAATTTAATTTATAAAATAAACTATTGTATGTGGTATAAAAATTGTAGAAAGGATAGCTACGATGACTTGGTCGCTAAGGATTAGTTATTCGTTGCCCCGAATTTTTAAGTCTCGGTCTCAGCTGATTTTCATAAGCGCTGTTGTAAAAATGTACCCGAGTTATATTTAAAAAGAGATCGTAGACCTTCGTCGCTGATTGGCAAGATTATTAGGAAGCATAAATAGAGCAAGTCAGATAATAAAAGAAATTGAGGAAATAATTGGTATTATAATTACTATATCTTGATCTATGTTGAAGATTCTATTAATATGTTAATATTACTTAATTGTCTTATATTAAACATATGCAGTCAGACTGTATTATTGGCAATCATAAATATTTTGAGGTTGGACGATAGCAACCAGATGTTTATTAAATTGGGGCTCTTTTAAAGGTTTTGTAAATTACAGACATCTTTCATTTAAATCCAGATAAATTGGACTTCATGAATAGCTAATGCCATGAATACTCGATAGTGATATCGATACGCACTACAATAGGGCGTATCACTTATGGAACTTTGTGTTACCATGTATACAAGTCTATATTTCGAATGATGGCTCGTGGTGCGTTTCGTTCCAGGATTACCGACTGGACTTATGCGTAAGGTATCGTCGGTAACGCATGCCTTAGACACGGTCTTATGGACCTGATCATAATAGGTTGATGTCTTAACCGGCCGACTATTTGATCACTCATGGTCAACCAGATGCCAAGCTGCCCTCTATAGACAAACTTGGCATGTATGGCGTCCTTGCATTACTCCCGCACAATATCTCCCCAAGAGAGTAAGGATGAAGGACTAATAAAGAATTGGCATTGCGAACTGCAGTAAGTTGAGATAGGGACAAATACGCAATTGTTATTGTGAGTATATGTAACTCCATATGAAAGTGTGCATTCATATCACGTCTTGTCGTCACCACTATTGGATGTTCCAAAAAATCTATTTTGTGATCTCCTTCATACGATCTTGAAATAGAGCACGAGATGCAGCGACCAAGCAATATTAAGGGTTCTAATTATAAGTGAGATATTGACAACCTTACAAGCATGGAAAGTTTTTAAATAGGTTCAATACAGCAGAGCAAAAAAACTAAGGTGTACCAATGACATAATTAACGTGCAATATCGAAAATTGGAACATTTTTTCAGTAGTACGACTGTTTACTATCTTTTGTTTAAATATAATATGTTAAGGTTCTGAAAAGCTAATATTTATAGACTTGCATATTTAAATATAACTTATAAAAAGTTCACTCTTTACAAAAGAATTTTATATCTACGATGTCGTCAGCCACTATACAAATAATATTTGACTTTTCCTTCGTAATATTTTTACGCAAGATATTGAGAAAACATGAACTGTAATTATAACATAAGTTCTTGGAACATACATAAAACCATTTTGTCTTGATATTTGCGAATTAAATTCATTAAGTATAATTAATTATTTAACATAAAAAGAATTTTCTTTCACTTTATTTCAACATAGTTATTTAACATTAAATTTATATAAAAGTAAATAAACGTATCTTAGGCGTATTAATTGTTTTCAAAAAATTATGCCGATCAATCTGCCTCACAACATACATAAAAAAATCCTTTTGACAAATTTAACAATACACGCCACAAATTAAGAGATTTATAGAATATTGAATTAAGACCTAAAAATTCTAATATTCACAGCGATTAGGATACCGAAAATTAAAATTCCTAGATCCCATAAGCCATTTGTAATATTCAGAAATTACATTATGACCTATTTTGTATTCCAATTAGAATGTTGCAAATCTTTAACTTGCGATTACTACAATGACTAAAAGTATTCCACCACTGTTGAAACTGATCACAATATTAATTTTTCAATTTTACGTTCTGTACATGTCAGATTTCGTAAATGTCGCTATACAAAAAGCAATTTACAACAACGATTTAAATTATATATTGATTATATGATTAATTAAGGCTGTATAATTGGAATACGTATTCTAATTTTGAATAAATAATAGATTCAATACGTATCTGATTGGTAATGAGTAACTTCTTATTTTCTGAATAAGTTTGAAATTCCAAATTCATTAGTTTCCTATGATCTGAAGTCTATATGGACATGAACTAACATGAACACATTTTCAGTGCAAAATATTACTATGCAAAGTATTACTGATATTTTTTATAGATATCTAAATCAATTCATAGACCTAGAACTAAGTATTTGGAAACTGGACGTTCTTATATAAAACAACAAAGATTGGCTGCTCGCAGTATGATCACACATAATTTCATTGGTCCTGAGCGCTCTTATACTTGATTAAGTAAAGAAATAGGAAAAAGAAAAAAAAACAAGTAATAATTAAAGCAAACAGAATAAAAGAACTATAGGAAAAGCAGTGCGAATCAAAGAAGATAAATAGGTAATACGAAAAAAAAGAAACAAGTACAGCTGAAGGAAATTTACATAGTGATATGTTAGGGTGACCATGGATAGAAACAATAGCGTGCGAGCGAATAAAGAGGAAAATAGCAGGGGCAAAGATAAAATAATGCATATAAGTATAAGTGAGGAAAAAATGAAATCGGCAATAGGTGGATATGGAAAAACAAAAAGTTAGTTAAAATAATAGGTATAAGGAGCTAGAGGAATGCGTAAGTATCTGAGAGAAGAAATTTTTTCGAAAGTTAGAGGCATAATAAATAAAATCAGATTTGGGAATATAGCAACAGAGAATAAAAATTGAATGAAAGAGGAAGCTAGAAAGTGTAAGTTGTATGGTCAAGGATGAGCTTCAATTGAATATTTACTGACAGATAGAAGCGTGAAGAACGAATTTATAAGGCTTTATTCAGTACAATTGGGAAACGCTATTCAGTGAACTGGGTAACCGGAAAATAGGCATCTTCTTTATAAAGGTAATAAAGACTATAGAAAAATGCATTACAAAAAATATATAAAAAATTTAATTAGAGAAACAATTTTGATGAGCATCGAATATATACACCAAGTCCATTTTTGGGCCATTTAAAAAATAAAGTAATAAATTTGAACATAATTCTTATAATAAGTATTTTTAACTTCTACATTACAATAGAACAATCATTTATATTAAAACACTAAAAGCTTGTCGACGCATATTATTCTAAAATGTACATATTTTTCATACGAATACTACTTATAATAAATTTAATCTATTTACTTCTGTCTCGATCAAAAATTCTGTAATTATATATTAATATTGGCTAATTGGTTTGAATTTTTTATAACAAAAATTGTCTATGTAAATTACAGCCGAATAAAAACGATAATTAAACCAACGTATTAAAATTAAAAAGCATTCGCCGCGATAACTACTTGGATGGATGACCGCGCGGACATTGACATCTTCTGTATTGCTTAGGTTTTTTTCATACATAACAAAGTGAGCGTTTCATACATAACAGGTGTGAGACTAACGAGTTCGGTATTCGAGCCCACGAACTGCGGATATGGAATTTAAGCAATTTCCATGCATAGACCACTCCGGAGAGTTTTCCTCATCGTCATTTATCCGACTGGGTTTGCCAATAAATTTTCCCTGCTTCACAGCTAGAACTCTGGGCGAATGTGACGTGGATGGACAAGCTTGGGAATGTTATGTTAGTTTATAAAGCGGACATTAGGCACCGAAAATGTGCAAGGGAACATATATAAAAAAACATTTGTAAGAATACATACATGGAATAAATGAAATAAATTATTATAAAAGCGCTTATTATTATTCATATAATAGAGAATATTATATATTGAGAAGATTTTTCAATGGAAATCGATAGTGATTTACAAGGATCGTGGAACATTGTGGATTTTTGAATCTTCACAAAAAAATCTTTCCTCAAGTTTGCCTCGACCTGTGGACATAAGAAATATGAATTTGAATTTGTACGTTCGTTTTCGTTTTTGTTTTTATTTTTGTTCTCATTTTCGGGCACATTACTGGCCTCAGACATGAAAAATAATAAAACCCAAGCACTGGAAAGGACCAGCGGGATAAAAGAAAATAAGGAAATAAACTCATATTCTCAATGGATTCATTATATTCTTCTTCTTTTTTTTATTCCTAAAGTTCTATTCTTTCTTGTATTTGAGACCATTCAATCCGATGACGCACAGAGGTTATCATACAATTTGTCAATTTCGACTGTTTACAAATCTACACGACGATACAAGGCTATTCCTACTTCAATGTGGGCCAGAGATAAGGTACTTTATATTTCTCCCGTTCAATGAAATGTAAACTTTGTAATCATTTAAAGCAGTTGAAAGATTGAGGAAGTTGTGACTAAACAATAAGTAAAATTTCGTCTAACCTATCAAATCACCACATGGTGACCAAGTTGATGAAAAGTTTATTCGTATTAATTTAACTAATATTTTCAAATAAAAGTTACTGAAATGTTGAAATAAATTTTTAAAGAAAGGTGAATAAACTTTAAAGAAAATACGAATAAAATAATAAAAATATTGCAAGTGTCCACGATTATGTTGATGTTTACGCTAATTTTTCTCAAAAATTTCTCCAACTGTAGCAACAGCGTTCAATTTATATCGTAACATTAATGAATCACATCAGAACCATCACAGCAAATAAACGTGTTACTATAATACTCTTAATGACAATTAGTTCTGCAATGCTTCAAAGCGATTGTACAGCATGAAAGCTTTTATATACCACTATTACTTATTATGTACACGATAGATATTCAGCGTTTTACCTGTCGGTGGATTATCGTCTATGATTATAGTGGTAGGCATTAAAAAAATAACATTATGGTTTTAACGATACAAAACTTTCCTAAGCCCAATTTCTGTATAATAGACGTAGAACAAAATTAATTTGTATCCAATGAACAGCTAGTCTTATTAAACTTCATGGATGAATACTTTGAACTTGACTTGTGTCAAGAATATACCATTTGCCTTAGGCAAAGCCACAAATCAAAGAAATATGCTTTAAATATGTCAAGAACTTCCCATTGTTGAATTCGTTTTTATTTAAATATCGAAGCATGCAGACGAACTCTGAGGCAATAAAGTCATAATCAAGGTAGAAGATAGTGTATTAGTCAGTGACCAATAGAAATATTACATTGAATATTATAGCATATATACCTGGAATCATCAACATTTTTTAACTTATATCCATAACATTATAAAGTACGGGCGTTCTTCGATTTTCTCACAATACTAATATTTGATTCCTTTTCAAACTGTTAAAAAATTGCTTCCTAATCGAGTACAAATAGCTGTCACCATCTCTAAGGTCGTTAGCTGATAAATACAAATTTCATAAGAAATTTTATCTGACATCCAAAGTAACACTTAAATAGACGAAATTATTTTTGTATCAAACTAAATCGAGAATATTATTATCTTTATTAATATACTATCTCAGAGCAACAATCTTCCTAAGAATTCTTTTGTTGAATACCTGAAATATTTACGAACATAAGATGGAATTAACAATATAACTTAAATACTTATATATTTTTAATTTTATTAAATTTTGGATTCAGTCCGTAAACGAAATCTGCGACCAAGTGTTCATTCCAGGTGTATTTCAGCGGAATTAAAAGAGAGGTTATAATAAAAATGATGGCATTGTATTATTAATAAAGAGGGATATTAAAGAAGGATATTTTTCAAAATGAGTCGCACTCCACAATTCTAAATATTCGCAGAAATGGGTTTAGTATATTGTTGGTTTAGTTTGATAGCGAAATTTACACGCACAGATAATTAAAAAATTGTAGTATTATACACAAAAATGGTAAAAAATAATTACAATATATAAACGACTGTGATTTTTTACTATATAAAACAATTACTCAATCCCCTTTTTAAAGAAATATGTACTAAAATATTAAAGTCTTTCGTTCTACATTAGACATATCAAGAAATATTGATTTTGAAAATAATGGATGAAAGCTTTGGATTAGACCATTACTCTGTAAAAATTAATCTTAATATTAACAAAAATCTACATTAAAGTTGACCAGTTTAACAATCCAACGATTTTATTTTAGTAAAACTTAGCGATAAGTATACTTTTTTTACTGTAATGTCGGTTAAGATGCGTAGTTAAGTGTCAGCATGTCGACGATATGAGAACAAATTGGAAAGATGTGAGCCATAGGATTGTTCAGGACAAACTTTTCTTCGTTCATTTATTTCTTAATGACGTTACTCAATTATGCTAGGTGGCTAGTGTTATTAATAATTAAATAATCGAGGAGAAGATAGAAAACAAAAGACAGCTCGGGATTTATTTGGATGAGAATCCAATCCGAGACCTTCCGTTTTTGTCGCGGATGCTCTCCCGCTAAGCTACCGATGCCACGGCTCGCTTCAATTCAACTTGTTCTTATATCGCCGATATGCTGACACTTATTTTAGTATTGAAGGTTGAAAAACTAATGTGTCACTAAACAGCATGAAAAAAAATAGAAATATTGTACAAAATTGAAATCTCTGGTGGGATTCTCAATCTGAGCACAAAGAGATACTACTAAAGGCATCTGCTCAATTTATTCACAATTTAAGGGACTTCGTCACTTTAAAATTGTTGAAATGAAAGGTTGAAATATTGTATATAAAACTTATCTTTTCTACAATAAGGAAAAATTATTAGCTATAATTTGAGGGATTTGAAGCTATAACAGGAAGTACGTACAAAATACCAATTCACAGATCATGGGACTCCAATAAAACCAATAGATTAAATGAGCTCAAATTTGAGAATATTCTATTTCAATATATTTATTTTGGCATGAACAGGTAGACGACTTGCATTTAAGTAAATAGAAAAAAATTACAAATATAAATATGTGAATATTAATCAGGAATTAACTAAAAAATCATAAATATAGTTATAAAACGTTTTCTAAATGTTCAAGTACAATGTCCTCTGTTCATGTCATTGCAAATATATTTAACAGCAACATATTCATATTTGAATTTAATTGATGTATCCTTCTCATTAGAATCCTGCGGTTAGTAAATTAGGATTCTGTACGCAACTTCCTTGCATTAAAAAGAATCACTCAAAGCTACGTATTCGAAATTGAAAATGTTACATAAAAAAACCTTTTTACAACATTATGTATAATTTGTCAGCTATGATATTTAATCTCAACAGATTGAATGTAAAAAGTTATTTGAAACTGAATATGAGCGTAGTATAACTTTAAAAAAATTTTAAATAACTTAAAATAAATTCGAAATGACTTACATTTAATCTTACTTATTTACAGTTGTGTGAGATAGATTTTTAGAATTCGAACAGTTTTAGAACTTTACATAATTCGTAATCTTTTATGAATAAATACATGTTATAGAAATACGTGAATGTAGAATTACCTGTGATCGTTGCGTGACTTGTAGATTATAATTTGTATACTGCGTAGATCCAAATTCGTATGTACGTAAGTACATTCTCAAGTACTTCTCGAGTAGTTGATGCGATGAATTCACGAAGTAAGAAATTATATCTTACATAAGATATAAAAATAAATAAATAACAATACATAGTTCCTCGATTTAGAATTTTATGAAAAAAAGTCTGTATAAGAGACAAGTACGGAAATGAGATAAAATATAGAGTGTTAAAAACCTCCAAGATATAACGTAAAACGTAATAATCACTATGCTGCCGTTTCAATTAATCACGCTTCGGAAAAATATTTTTTATATAATTAAATTTGGCTGATAAATACTTTTTTTGTGGCACAATGGAGTAGTCGTCGTGCAACAACGCTTTGGTTGTTCTTCGAAACGAAAATTTCGAAGGCAACCGACTTTATCATTCTAAAATAACGTGAGAACGGCATTGATTAACTTTTGTATTAAAATAACATTTATTACAATAAACACGTATCAATTACACATATAAAATAAATACGTACAATAAATATATATATATATACACACACATGATATAATACTTATTTGCAAAAAAAAACTATGACTAAAAATAATTCTATAACGATCTATTCTAGATGTATTTCTAAATTAGCGGTGGTCATTCAATGTACACTAAAAGATAGAATTTGATACCGTGGAACCTCTGACTCTTAAATCTCAGCGTCAATTCGTTGGTATTTACGCCGCCCCTGAGGATGGCGACACTGCCGCCCGTCGACTGCGGCATCAGTTGATAGACGATGAGCTTCTTGATAATCGCGTCCGCTGGGATCTCGTATACCACCTCGATGCTCATTATCCTCCCGATCATATTCGCGCTGTAGTTGATGAGTTCCGCGATCAGCGGCGGATGGTCTTGGTCGACCTGTCCGTGTATGATGTTCTGCCTGGTCGGCTCGATCAATTGAACGGGCACGAAGCCCGACTCGTCGTCTGCCTCGCCCTCCTGCAGATACGAGACCTTCACCTCGGAGAAGCATGAGGCAATCGTCTTGTACCTCTCCACGAAATCACGTACGAATTGGTTCAGCTTTTCTTGGGTGGGAAAGCCGATGGTCGCCACTGGCAACAGAGCCGCACAGAATAGGATGCATTTCAACTGCACCATTGTAATTCACAAAGGCTCGTAATTAGATGCGAGATCGACTTTGTATTAACGAGTTAATACTTGTGATGATTGTATGAGAAAACGATGACATCGAGCATTTATATACTAAGTATTTAAATTGTCTAGCCTATTTAAATATATGAATATTCCTTGAATAATTTATTTGAGAAAAACAAATTAAAATAATTTTTCTTCTCTCTCCCTCTTTTTTTTTTTTTTTTTTTTTTTTTTTTTTTTTTTTTTTAATATCAGATTCAATATTTGCAGTAAAACAGTGAGCTACGTCAAATACAATATGTATGTTTAATAACGCTTTATGGTAAATATTTTTGAGGAGCATGCATACTTCTGTAATTACTGATGGTACTTATGGAAATTCACCGCAGATACTTTAGCTGTTTTTAAAGAAATTATGGAATTAATATGTAATTGAATGGTGGAGACAATATAATTTACTGAGAAATAATTCTTCTGCACTTGTCCCACTTTTCATTTCCTGTTATTAATAAAATTAAATAATTATTAATAAAATTATATTGTGTTACTTCAAACTCTTAGGAATATATTTAAAATTTCCCTAGCCTATTTTAAGGGTATTGAAGTACAATGTATACTATAAAAAAAAATAAATTATGTACCAAGTAAAATTTCCAAGAAACGTTGTTTTCCATGACAACTTAAGATAGACAGCTAATAAAAAAAACAACAAATATTAAAAATACGAATATTACGCGAGGACCAATAAGCCTGATCCCATCCCCTCATAGTTATGTTACGGCAAACAAAATAGTCCATATGTTTTGTTTTTAAACACTACAGTACATAGATGTATTATTTAAACCAGGAAAGAAACTTTTTTCTACATTCGGTACAGTTCGTTTATGATTAGTCGTCTTACGGTGGACATATTAAATTTATAAAAAAAATAATCGAATGTTAAAAAAGGGATGTTCTTTGAATAATATTGAAAGAGACTATTAATGGTATATTGCGATAGATTAATTATCAGCAGTCTTTAACATAAAACTTTGATTATTTGAAAAAGCAATTGACCTAATCCAAGATTTGTGCACAGGAAGCATAGAATATACAATAGGATCAACATAAATAAACAATAACAATAGAAAGTCTGCGTATAGGATTATTTTTTATACGTGTGTTTTTACATTCATTATGATTAAAAAATATATAGAGAGTTTTGAAACACAAACCTTCTTTTGCGAAATCATGCTTTTATAAAAATATTTTTTCTTTGACAAAAATTGAAATGATGAATTATTTTAATTTAATATTGCCAGAAAAAATTTACTAAAATTTCACATGAACTCATAAATAGTTATGAAACTTTAGGAAATGTTTGTATTAAAATTAAAAAATTCGACAGCTATTGCCGTGGTTACTTATTACAATAATATTTTCGTACTCCACTTGGCCGCCTGAAACACATCTAAGCCGCTTATATTATTGTTTACCATAGCATTTTCTGTCTCCGCAATTCGCCCCGCATAATAATGCGACCGACTTTGAAGAAGCGGCGTTATGGAAACATATAATTTAATCATTGAAGAAATAATCGCTGCTTGTCGCAGATTTAGAACTGGTGAAAAATGTATTGCTTTCATTTATAACTGGAGACTATTAATTTAATTATAGAATGTAAGGTTTTACAATAACTGGTAATAATAATATTAGACTAGCTGTGTTAAAGTTTAGCTTTAATTTATCTGCAAACTAAATTCAAAGATAAAATCTTTACTTTTAATTAAAATTCCGTTTCCTTCTCTCTCTGTCTTTCTCACTGTAAACTTATTGGTATCATTCAAAAGGATATACGTTTGATGTCTATCATAACTTTATTGAAAATTAATAAACTTTGTGCTGATTCAAAAGATGTCTATTTTGAAAAAAATAATAGATTTTGATTCAACTATATCTATATCTGGCTGCTTGTCACTCAAGAAGTTGCAATGAAGGTAGTCCACTTGCTAAACGATTCGATGCATAAAGTAGCCGAAGGTAGTGATAGTGTCAGGTGAAAAGAATTCCAGGAAACGAAGAATAGATTCCGACAGCTATCTCCTTTTGCGGTCGATTAATTAACAGCAAATTATGCTGAAGTTAACCAGTGCTACTAGTTATCTGGTCCAATTCAGGAACGTTAAGGCAATTTATCTATACCTCACTGGGTTGAACTTTAGTACCTAAAATAGAATGAAAGGGCACGATGCAATCATGATCAATGCCATTTAAATACATTTCAGTTATTTAATTCTGGGTTTTATTGGTAACAAATACAGTAAAAAAATATTTAGATTTTCTTATGTAGAAATTGGTAAATAAAAGCATTTAATTGCATCTGTACTTCACCAACTCTGTGACTCAATGAGATAAGACTACCTAACACGTCCATCTAAAATAGCATATTTTTGTTTCACCGAATCTCAGGACGGAGTTAGAAATATTGAATTTTTTATGATTGTCGCGAGCATTCTTTTGTAATCTGTGTATCAAAAGAAAGACACATAAAAATCCCTAGATTCTTTGACGTACTAAATTATTTCATTAAGCTATCCCCAGAATGTTTATCGAACTTCATTTAAATATTCTTCGGACTCTTAATGGCCTAAAAGTGTACCAAAAAATTAAGGAATATCAGGGAAAATATACGTGACAGTCGGTCTATGTAAAGCTATGCGGAAATTTAGGCGACAATAGTAGTCTTCTCTGAATCTTTGACATATTATCAATTATTTGCAATCTATTTCTAATATTAAAAGAAAAAATTCAATTAATATAAATGAAACTGTAATTAATTAATTTTATTTCAACAATAATTTTACAACATAAGGTAAAATGAGGTAATTTAAAATTATTGTCGCACATTAAGTAATTATCAGGTATGTTTGTACAGTACAAAAGAAAATTAATTCATAGTTCATCACAGACTATACAAATAATACTTGTGATATACTGTTTTTACTTAATACGGTGGATTAAAAAACAATAAAGACTATTAAAGTAATTCTTCGAATGAAGGTAAAATATTTACATATTGACTTGTTACAAAAAATGGGAGCTTAGATTTCTCCGAAAGTATTTTATGTCACAGTTCAATGATAGATTTTTTATTAAAATAGGTTTTAATTATGAATTAGCTATCTCTGAAAGACGTCAGCATAACTTTATGATATGTAGACAGCAAAGAAGTCCCTATGCTGAATTTACATGAATAGTTTCTCAATCCTATACTTAAAACATCGAAGTTGTCCATCTGAGAAGGGGATATCGTTTGCCCACTGACACTTTTGAAAATTGCCTTCTCTCATGGATTGCTTATTGAGATGAACCACTCTCTCATATTCGCTGTTCATAAATACACGCCCTTTCTGCGTATGGTAAAGTGTTTAAAAGACAAATCCTTCGCCTTAATCGAACTGTCAACTCGCTGTTGCTACTCTTTTTGCTTATATCTTTCTTCGCTTTTCTTTTTTGTCTCCTTAAACTCTAATTTCATCTTATCTATTATTTGCATCAAAATATTTCTCTCTTCAATCAGCAGTTTTCTCATCTCCATCAGCTTCGTCCTCTACAGTGACTGTAATTATTTTCAATTTATCGTTCCATTTTTTCTATGCAGTTTAATTAAACACACAAAGTAATAAAAAATTACAAATAATTTTTCAAATCGATTTATTTCTCTTAATAATGGTAATATATGTATTTTATTTAGAAAAGTAACCATCATATCAGTGGTAAATGGCTATTTTCTTATCGCATTTCATTTTTATCACTTAATTCCACTCTTTGCGATTTTCATCATTTGAATATCATAAAATAAATGAAATCTTGGAATTTTAGCAGTTTCGGGTTCATAAATATAATGAAAACTGAAATTCGTATTAACAGTTCTGTAAGGCGAAGTTCTTTAAAACAATCTCACCTTGCAAAACCCTTCCGTTGCTGTGAAGAAAATTCCTTTACACTCTTCAATCTTTAACACTCTTTACTCTAATATAACAAATTATAATTAACCAAAAACATAATTAACAAGCTTTGAAAGAACTACGAAATTTTATCGAAACAAGTAATACTTTTGCCTATTTATTATGAATTCGTGTTATATAGTGACATCATATGTGGACCTTAAACACGGTCATATATGTACCGGGTTATGTATTAACCGGAAGACTATTGGGTCACTCACGGTTTAATCAGCTGTGAAGTTGCCCTCTGTAGGCAGATTTGGCTTGTACGGTATCCATACAGCGGTTTATTTACTTAAATGCAAATTTATCGCCAGGAATATTGTTTGGTTATTTTCATAGAGACTTCTATGATTCTCGTGTCGTACATCGGTTTTTTTGCAGGACCACTTCATCGTTGCTGATTGATTTCATTAGCCGAACACAAGTTCATTGACCGGGTTGTGGGGAGGGGGAGGCGGTAAAATCGTGACCGAGTAAATTGCGGAACATACATAGAATTGGATTGACGAAGGTGCGGCAATTGGACGCGGGTACGGTCCACATTTTGTACGGCTTCGGTCAGTTTTCGAAACGGGTGCACAAACTTCGATTTCTATTTTTGTAGTTTATTATTCTTCTGTCGTCTCCTCAGCATCGCAACTTTTCTGTATTTTCATTTTCTTTCCTACTTTCAATCAGTTTTGCGGGGGAATGTATATACACCGGCTATATATGTTTGGACCTTACGCATGTAAGCTCATAAGCTCATAACTTAATTGAGTTTAAATGTTTGCCCATTTCTTTTTTGTTTGACTTATCGCAATTGCTGGACGGTATGGTATTAAAAATTTCATTGTCGTTTCTATATTGTTTCTAATGAAGATAATTATACAATTTACTATAGAAGCGTAACTAATGGATGTTTCTACTATTCGTATATCTCAAATAAATATAGATAATATATCATGATTATCAATATTTGGTAGTCTGTAAAAAATAGAACGTTTCAAAATATCAATAAATTAAGCAATTTATAGAAAATAAATGTAAAACATACAGATTACTGTAAACAACTGAATGATAACAAATATTATATTCACTATATCATATATTTATTTAATAACAACACGTACGCAATTCGAAAATACTTTTTTCTTTCTTTAGATGAAAGAATGGATTAACGTCATAAAAACAACAATCGATTGGCTTCATAGCAAATGGTCTGAAATAAGTTTTCCATAGTATAGAAAACTATTTTACAACTATGTATTTTACATACATAAACATGTTGGTTATATACGCAAACATACCTTACAACAGTTTTAAGAACAAAAAAATATTCGAAAATATTCCACAACAGAACGAACAACAAAAAGATTAAAAACAATGTTATATAGGACACTGCTCTCCATAGATCTTACTAGTAGATAAAGAAAGAGAAAGAAAAAGGTTCCGAGGAATCCCCTCCCGCTTACTCGCTCAAAAAAAACAAACAAAAAAATTCAAATGATTGTCGTGCTACTCGCAATTTCGCACAAATACTAGAATTAATTTTTTTCGTATATTTCATTATGAACTTGATAAATCATCTAATAAGCAATTGTTTCATGCACCTGTAAAACTTTAGAAAATTCAGGCCTTTTACGGATATAGCGATGGTGTTAATTGTCAAAACTTATGATCAATATAGGAAAGGAACTAAAAACGATGTAATCTAACTCAAAATAATTATTAAGATTGCCTATCGCTTTCCTACGATATTCGAATCAAACTGTCGATGATAATTTACTACTAATTTACTACTATTTGCTTTAATTGGCGCAGTAAGGTAAATGATAGAAACTAACAAAAATTTATTATAAATAAATTTCTAATATAATAGAATATCATAAAGAAATCGATCATATTTAGTAACGAAAATTACTGTTCTGATTTATTCATTCAAAATACAGCTTACACATTCTCTATTTATGTACGCAATTCATTTTTGGAGTTCATTAATTATTTAGCATTCATTAAGAATTTTTCAAGTAACATCTAACAAGTAAATTGAGTTATATTCTAAATGGAAATGTTAACAAAATTTCTCAATTTGCAAATATTAAAATTTTCTTAAAAATTTATAACATTCACGTATGATCATCAAAATTCTTAATATTATAAAAACTGCTTTTTTTTCAACGTTACACATTTGGAGTAACGATTTGAACCAGATAAATGTTTAGATCTATATATTAACATTACTATAATTATACATATATCGCTAATTTTATATATTATGAAATATATGTATATGTGTGTGTGTAGTAATAAAAACTCTAAATACTATAACATATACAACATTTCTTGTTGGTTGTATTAATATGGCTGAAAATATAGTAATATTATGTTATTTTGTTTCGTTAAATAATTTTTTATCAAAGTTTTAATAGTCTTCTCGATTAGAAAATTACTACTCTATCTTTTACTATATGTTCGGTAAATTTTTATTTTCGTTTACTTGGACTGGTTCTGCACATAAGTATTACAAAAAAACAATAACATAATCAAATGCTTTGTGAATAAGAAAATATTATTTCTGTATGACGCTACGACGATCGGTATAACTAGAACTAACTTACATTATCTCAAAATATTGATTCGTACGATCTTTATTATTGTCGGCAGCCATTAATGTTTAATAGGTAATAAAAGTAAATATATTTATTTACAATTACAGTAAGACTAAATATTATAATTACATCATACACACGATAGCAATAATTTGTTTATTGTCTTTGTTCTCAAATGTATATATAGCAAAGTCTCAAAGTTTGTAACAAGTACCAAATATTGGTCAGTTAATGGATTAAAAAAAATGGATTATTCTAAAACTTTTCAATACGTCTCACTACGATAAACAACTGGTTTACATAAAAATTCACCTGTTTAAGAATTAGTATACGTATTTGTAGTGCTGCATCATTATAAACTTACATTTATTGTAACTAATTCAATTTGTCGAATCTTTGTAAATTATGGATAAACTGGAGCACCTGAAACTGACGCAGATGTTAATAAAAATTTTTAAGCCAATTTAGCCCATCAAAGCGACTGTATCCATCCATTCTGAACACGAACGAATCTTAGAAACGAGGGCGTGCCAATTGCTCTGAGCTTTTCAATGTCATGAAGTAGTTTCGTCATTCGCCACCGTGACGTTAACGTCCTGCCTCGTCTCGGCTTTACAGCAGCACCTCGAGCAGCCCATGCAGTCGGAGGCCGCGGTCGAGTGATCTTGGAGTCAGATGAACGCCCTCAGGCCGACTATGATCAGCACCAGGCCCAAGTGAGCACAGACCGCGAATGTCGCGAGGGTCGTGCCCGCGTTCGCGTAGAACATGTGGCTGGTGTAGATTTCACCGAGCCAGGGTTGCCACGTGTAATTCCATCGTCGTGGATCCGCCTTGTCGTACTCGACTGGCAGCTGCGCTTGCCGTACGAGCACGTTGTTGTACTTGCTGAGATAGAGATCCAGTTCTGCGACCCACTGTATTAAGGATTTGACAGAATTTTATGAGATTGTGTATGAGCGTGATTGTGTTGGGCAGTTGAAGGGCAAAAATACGTTTTAAACTTTACGGGCCATTGGGTCGAAAAGCATCGAATCGATGAGCAAAAGGATCGTTTGGTTGACGTGAGCATTTAATCGAATACCATTTTACGGAAAGAACACTTAATCGAAATTAATTTTTGATAAAATAGACCTTTGATCGAATTAATTGGTCAATGTTGGTTTAATTCAAATCACAGAGTGGGAACGGTTTAGTCTTGACTCCATATAACGTAACAGACCAGTATAAATGAAACTGTTAAATTATCATATTATTAAAAATAAAAAAATGTTATCGTTCAAGTTCTTTTTGGTCAAGTATTCGTTCTAGAAAGTGGCTTTCACTTAAGTCTCTTTCGATCAAATGATGGCGAACAAATTATCAGATATCGTCTAGGAAAGGAATAACTAGAATTAACTTTATTTCATTATTTATTCCAATAAAAAAAAGTTTTTCATTAAAGTTCTAATAATGCTTATAAAGTTAGGTATTCCTTGAGACAACAATATTAGAAGCATAATAGTTTAAAGAAGATCCACTTTTGACCTGAAGATAATAAAATTCCTTAAATATGTTTTCCAGCATAAGTTAAATAGACTATCAGATAATAATCGTGACTTTATTATTTGACCATACGTTATTATCTTTAAGTCTATACTAAACCACTGTAAGCACGCGAAACAACTGCTTTATTCTCGAAACTGATAAATTGTTCACGTGCTGTAATGAATTGTTTTCATTTATGTGTAAACTATTCATAGAGATAATAGTTATATGAATTTGACATCAAAAGTACGAATGCGATGATAGTTATTATCTTAAGAAAGTTATGGTAATTCAAATATTTTTAAATTTATGATAGAATTTTTTATTGATTAGGGTAACTATAGTTTTATTCCACACATTTTTACATTTAATTTCATACAATATGCCAGAGGCATTGAAACAATGGCGTCATTCTACGAATTAGAAGTTTTTCGATAAAATTATAAATACATCGATACGCCCGAGTGTGATTTGAATGAGTCAGATATAGATTATTCATGATCTATAAAATATGAAAGAAAATATCATTGACAGGGATAAATTTACTTCATATCAGATCAATGAGAATTAATTAAATTTTTAATAATGATGGTTATCGAAAAGTTTAGTATAGATTATAATATCCGAATAAATTACAATTCTAATACAATAAAATTTAAGAATAAAAATTCGAATTTGGATTTTTTAAATCTGTTTTTTGTTTTTGTTGTAAAGTAATATGAAAGACTTATTGTAATATATAACTAATAAATTTATAAGATTTAGGAGCTATGATAATATATCTATCATAATTATATATTATCCATGAAATATTCATAGTGCTTTCTTGTTGTGAAAAATAGAGTTTATCATTTAGAAAATTCGCGCAAACGTCCACGTGACCATGATGAATTCATGGGGCAAATTTGATTTTTACTTACGACGATTCGCGTTTAATCTACCCGATTTTCATGATGAGACGAAAATGCCAGTACTCACCTTGGGGTAGCTTTTGGCTATGTTGTTCGTCTCGCAAGGATCGATACTGAGATCGAAGAGGCACTCGGTCTCGTTGCAGGAGGGCAGGGTGTAACGATTGCTGTAATGGACGTTGGACATGTTCGGCCGGCAGAGGACCGTAGCCTGGCTCTGCAGCTGCCACATCGCGGCCTCCTGGACGACGGGCACGCCGAGGTGTTCGCGTATCGCGTCGGACACCGCGCTCTTCAAGATGCGCGAGGTATTGTACATCGGCGCGCTTCGACCGCGGCCGGTTTCCCCCTCGACGTTGTCGTAGTAACCTCGAAACGAAGAACCTGTCGTGGCGAGCGAGAAAGGGAGAGTTTCGCAGCTGTTAGAAATTTTTTCATTGGTATTTTTTATGAGAGAAAAAGCTTTCGCAGCTATAGTCCCATGAAAGACTATCTCGTATTGTATTGAAAGACTATATTTTATAATACAACAGTCTTGGAGAGAAATGTAGCCGAATTGACTGCAAGAATCAAGTGATTTTTTAAAATATTGCAAGGTATCAACTTATTAGATTGTTAATAGAAAACGAAAGTTTTTTTATAATTTAATTTTTAAATAAAACATTATGCCGGGAGAACAAAATTTATTTGATTCTTACATACACTAACGTAATTATTTTAGAATTTATACATTGTAAAAGTATATCGTATTATGATCCACTATATAATTTGCAAAATAATATCGAGGCGATTATCATTAAATAACCTGTTGGAAGAATCGAATAGGAATAATATTGGGAAATAATATTGCGTGACGGAAATGCATTAAAAAGTTGCATGCACTAGAACTGACTATATCAATCAAATCAGAATCAGTGCGAAAATTAGTAAAAGCTAATAAGTGCAATTTGTGGTTAAATATGTTCTTTCATTATTTTTTCAAGTAATACCTCACAGATCCACTTTTATGATAAAGTGCTCTTTTTAGTCCAAATAAATTTCTCTCTCTTCTTTTACCACAGGGTGAGTTCCAGTCGGTATTGTAATTATACCGCGTATTCTGTTATAGTTTGTTAAGCAGGGAGTGTGTGCTTGTGTGGAAGGTAAACTCATCAGTGTTCCACTGAGAGACAAAGCAACAAAATTAAGGCTGCCCTAAAATTAGCTCATCGGATTTAATAGAACTTGGTATACAAGTAAAATATTGAAAATGATTAAATACGTATTTTTTTCAGCAACCGCGGCTCACTTTTAATGATTAATAATACTTCTTGATATAATAGGCTACCTATCAGTTGATAAGATAATGAATACTTAGTGTGATGGACTAACTACCTCTTGGTACGATAAAAGTTAGTTAGTATGTAATTGTATGTAACGGCTAAAAAAATTTTCAGTATGATTTATTTCAAAGAATTAAAATTACGTACGAAGAAATTCTTAATGATACTCGTGGTTGATTGAAGACCAAAATTTTTTTTAATGAAAGCCACCTTTTTTAATATTGACAAACGAAAGAGTTATACGTACAAGTCTATTTAAAAAATAAAATAAATACTTAAAATTTTATCTGAGCAATGACCTTCGAGCTTCTGTGAAAATCAACTTGATTTTGTCTAATGGAGAAAACTTTATACATTAAAAACATAGTATACCACCAATTCACTAGTCTATATTTACTACATCCCTTATCATGTAGCTTCAAGATGTAATATGTCAAGGTGAAGGAGACCGAGAACTGAGACCGCCCAGACCTATTTCGAAACTCTAGTTTCCAATATATCGATATATCCCCGTACAACAATAATCTATTGTTTCTACAAGTTTATTACAATTGTTATATTTTATGAAAAATGATGACGCGCCTAGGTCATCTCACGTCGATTTAAAAAACAAATAAAATAATAATTATTAAGTGATTTGAATTATAATCATTTCCAATGGAAACTTAATATACGTTGGAAGAATAATTTCAATTAACGAAAAATCAGTGACCGTTAACATTGCCAACTAATGCTTTATATAATATTTTATCTGTACGGTCAAAAACATAATTTCATTACGATATACACAGTCTACATCGTGGAAGGATTGGATTGACGCTATTTATACATTCGGACAATTCAATGATGACGTGAATAGAATTTGGGGAATTGAGTAGCCTCAACTCAACGAGCATGTAAACATATAAATATTTAAAAAATTTCAATCTTAGATAGCTAATTTCTGGAAGAATGTTCCAGTGTTCTTATTTTTCCTAACATCTTCAATACGATATTTGATTATTGAATTTGGCGTTCGGCTAAAATTGTTGATCAGCGTCCAATCTGTTTGGCCATTGTTCCATCAATAAAGATTCGTTCCAAAAATAACAATGCCCATGCTGTACACGGCGGGTTCACGACAACAGATACATTCGACACATTTCATACCTCGTACGAGCTTGAAACGCTGAAAGATCGCCGCCTCCGTATTGGTCACCTCGTCGATGTTGAGCAGCAGCCGATCGCGCACGTTGCCACTGCCGATGCTCAATACGTCCCACTGATTGAGCCCGTCGATTTGCTCGAGATCGCGCTGATCTCCGCCCGCGACCGCGTAGAGCGTGGGCAGCCAGTCGGTGACGTGGATCAGCTGATCGGAGACGCGGCCCTTGTGCAGCAGTCTCGGCGACCAGATCGCAGCGACGCTACGTACGCCGCCCTCGAACAGCGTGTACTTCGTCTGAAAAGTACGGGCGTCGATCAATGAACACTCGTTGCTGTATCGAGGAAACAAAAAAAAAAAAAAAAACAACAATTCACCACTGTGTTCGCGTTTGTATTTACTTACCCCGCGCAGAGGCCAATTGGATCCCCAATTGCGAAATTTGCCAATTGGCGCGCCTCCGTTGTCGCTCAGGAATAGAATGACCGAGTTTTTCAACATACCTCTGTCCCCAAGGCACGAAATGATACGGCCGAGCGATTCGTCCAGTTTAGCTACGATTTCTGCAAAACGATAGATTTAAAAAAATCTTAGGATGTTTTCAATGAGAATGGATATTAAAGATAAAAGCAATATAAAAATTATAAAAATCTGTAGGTGATTGTAAAAATTTTAAAGATTAGAAAAGAATATTGGTATTCGAAAAAGGCAAGTGAAAGAATTCAAGAAATCCAGCGAAGAAGAAATAATTGTGTATGCTTATAGAAAGAGAGATTATAAGGGTGAAAAGATACAAACTGGATGACAGGCCACGCAAGGGTAGAAGAACTTAGCTCACATTGTTATATTCGTGAAAAGTGACGAAATCAGCTATTGAAAATGGTAAAAGGGCTTGACATACATACTAAAATAATATCTATTGGAAATAGAGAAGCGAATATTCATTTACGTGAGTTTATTAGTAATTTCGTGAAGCTATTGTCGAGCGTAAAAGTGTAGGAGAAAACGAGGAAAGTATATGGAATTAGTACTTTTAGGATATAGAGACGTGCGTGAGAAGCAAGGGGAAAAAATACGATAAAAGCAATACAATAGAAATAACGTACAAAGTGGCTGCACTTTAAAGCATACATTTAAGTATATTTGTATTGTAATTTGTAGTATGCACTGAGACGATGTCAACATTGAGATTCACTATATTTTATTGAAGAAAGTCGGATTATTGTTAGAAAATACGGTTTCAAGTAAAATTTACCATTGATAGCAACCGTATAGTAATTTTTATTATAGAAAAATGGATTGATAATTCATTTTTTAATTATCCTAGTTTCTTTCAAAAATTTCAATAAAATAATAAATATTTTTCTCTCATAAAAAGGATATCAAATATGTATGACAAATTTTTTGAATCTATAATATATAGTATATAAATAATTTTTAGATTTTTCTTCAATGTAGTTAGTTTTGTTTTTATATACTTTTATAAGTGAATTAAATTTGTTAGTAATTTTTTTTATTAACCTAATGTTCTGTTTTCAAAACAAAATTATTATTGTCTATTAATGCCTTTAATTTTCTGTTAAAAAATAAATTTCCTTTTAGTACTGAAGTCACTAAAATTATTTGATGCTCCATAATTTCGAAAAAATGTCATTTCGTTTTTTTTCTTTTTTTTCTTTTTAAAATCTCATTTCCGACAAGTTCGTGCATTCGTCTACTCGCATGTAAAGTATGGAATTAAGATGCCGAGTAGCTATCGGAAACAATGGCTCGTCACGGAGGCAACGAGGCCGGAACCGATAGAGACGACGGGGCTCGAGCCTCACTTGCGTATATACGTCGATTCGGCTCGTAAATGTGGGAGAACTCCTCGTCGTAGTAGTCCCCGTAAGCCGCGGGCAGGTCCAGGGGCGCGTGCGGCGCCAGGTGCGAGACTTGGAGATAGAGGGGCCTCAGAGGATCGTGGCGGGTGATCGCCTCCAGGGCTGCGTCGGTGAACAGGTCCGTCGCGTATTTGCCCTCGGTGCCGTAGGCCGGGCTGTCGTTGGCGTGCATGTCGAAGCCCGACATGTTCTGTAACGTCGGGATTCGTGGGTCATTGGATTTTTGCGGTGACAACGATAATTTACGGGCAGAAATGTTAATTTTTTTTTTTTTTTTGTACACGACAGCGAGCCCGAGCTTTACGCTACACTGTGCTAAAAGTCTCATATGTATTTTATTTTCTGAAATTCTTAATTATGTAAAATCGTGCTCCCCGTCATTATTGCCTTTCTAGAATTGGCGATGAATAGTCGGCCAAATTCACGGAATGGACCAATTGAAGAAGAACGTCAATTTTTCAGCAAAATGACAAAGTTCATTCTTTTTTCTCGTGGCTCCTTATACCTGAACTTCTAATAACCAAATATTATAAACGAAATTTAAAATAAACATATAAACAAATAAAAACATTCTACTCTCCAGATCTTTTCATAAATTTAATTGAAACTTTGCATCGATATAGAATAGACGTTAATAAAGTTGCTGATTAACTGACGTGTTCAATGTCACTAAAGTATTTAATGTTTACGTATAATCTTACTACTTTTTGCTCTATCCGCAAAAATGATCCTCTAAAGAATCTTAAGATTAGTACTATTGGTCTTGGAGATAAAGATCAATTAAAAACGCCAAAAAGGATTGTAGGATCACTAATAGGACGAAGTATTTAATAGTGTTTAATGATGACTCATGCCTATTAGACACTAGACAAACTTGCAAAGTCGTTACGAGGCGGTGATATAATAATTTATAATTTTCGTTTTCTTTAAGTTCTATCTCTTTTCGAGATATTACGAATGGTTCAGGAGCAAGAACAACCAACACGACAGACAGAGACAAACTGGTGAAAAAAGGTAGTTTCTGCATAATAACTTCAACCGAACAATTTAATAGAAAATGACACCATTGTGAAATCGCGAAGCCCACTATAAACTGCAACATTTATGCATCTAAGCAGAATCCTAAAAAAAAAATTATACATACACATGCATAAATTGACAGTTTAAGATAATTTTGTCGGATATGCCAACGTTCGGACCATGCGTGACATTTAGACGAATCAAAAACCTATTTGTCTGTTCATCCCACTTTCAATCACCACTTATTCACGCGAATATGACAAAAATAAATTGATTTTCTGATAGAGCCTGAAAAGAGCAGAGGCAATATCGAGAAGAACCTCGTGTAATGGAGGGTATACATATTTTATGCGATAATTCAAATGAAATATACATTAAAAAATCGCGAGAACTTATTGAAAGTCTCTGTCATGTTTACATATAAATTCAATAAGTAAAATATGATTTCGACGACGCAAAAAATGGGATTTATTGCATTTATTTGCATGAATATACCGTACGTTGCCCCGCCCATCCCTAACTCGAGGATACTGTACCATATTTAATCTATTTTTTGAACGATTAAAATAATTATTTAATAAATCAATTAATTATAAAAACCGATCGAAACGACCATATCGACATCGTCATAAATTTCATACGCGATATTGACGTTGGCAAATTTGAGTCGTCAAGATATATTTTTGTCGGACGATGGATATAACCTTAAATAAGACTGTTAAATAAATAAATGTATATTTTACGTAAATAACTAAAGCAAATAACTTCTAAGACGTATGAAATTCCATTTTATTTATACGTCAATGGTAAAGTTTTGAGTTTCTTCTTGAAGTATTTAGAAGTTAACTAATTTAATGCCATTAAAACATTTTCAATATATATGATTTATGATTTATTTGCTTTATTCGAAGAAAATCAATAAAATTGATTTATTACTAAATTGAATTAATTAAAATTTTAATTAACATTTATATATATATATATTTATATATATATTTGCTTAACATTTTTGAGTTATTATATATATATATATATATATATATATATATATATATATATATATTCATTAATGTACTTTATTTAATTTACTTAATTTAATCATTAACATATTTTCTTCGAATTTTTTACATATATATAAAAAGTCTTTATATATAAATATATATATATATATATATATATATATATATATATATATTATTTGTTAACATTAAATAAATGTCACATATTTTTGTATAATTGATCGGTTTTAAATTTAACCCAAACGAATTAATTAAATTTGCCGTTCATTTACGAAATATTTTCAATAAAAACAATGTATTTAGTTCAATTAAATGACTTGATTATTTTATTTATCAAAAATTATATGTATAGAGCATTACTTAGAAAAAAAATATTCAGCTGTTTCTATTGAAATATATCATTAGTTAAATGTTATCAGCTGCTCTATCGGTTCAAACCATTTTCAAAGAAGAACATATATATATACGTTTATATACATATATATATATATACATTTTTTTAAATTTTACTAGTGCTCTATTAAAAAATCTTTAATTAATTTCACAGTGACATTGTTTTTCTTGTAAAATCACAAGTTTTGATAAATATAAGTTCAAATGTAATGTAAGTCACTTTGTGCACTAATGAGTAGCAACCTTATTAAGAAAAAATAACCTAATCTCGACGTACGGAGAAAAATAAAATTGTTGAATACTTGTTAAATGAAAACAAAATTTTTCCTGCATTAAGAAATTGCACATGTGTTAATTTTGTTCGCTTTTCCAATTAAGCGCGACAACGGGTGACTTAGGTGATAATTCGGATTTTTGGAACATTGAAATTTTGAGCATTGAGAAAAGTATCTCTTCATCTGTTCTCACCGAGAGTTCCCAGTTTAAATATTTGAATGGACTTTGTTCATTTACTAATTTAATCCAATGGATAAATGTCAAAAAATAATAAAGAACTGCAAGACGCGTCAATTTGCTCAACTGGTGGTTTCCTCAATCGTTCGTATTATTTTATTGAATTGTTGAAGAATCGTTTTATCCTTGGTTTTTGCACGTATTTCGGATAGCAGCTTCTAATGAGAGAACAGCTACAACAAAAAGGAGGAGTATTCAATGTGTCACATTGCGCACGTGACTATCTCAGAATTATAATATGTTCAATTAATCCATTTTCATTTAATTTTCATATATAGAGCATCGGGTCATATGAGTCGTGCATTCATATAATTAATTAAAATAATGTTTGCTTTACAGGATCCTGTAATGGAAAGATAAACTAAGGGGATTTTTTTAGAATAAATTCAATAGTAATTAATTTCTAAAATTAATTTCAACGCATTCCTGTCGTGCATAATGCTGAGTAAGGCTTGACGTAAAAAAAAATCTTTTGTATCGCTCTATCAAGTGTCGAATAATTATTTGTTTCTTGAATATTATGCATATATTCGAATTAATTCTCTAGACCTTCTCACAAAGTCAATTAGCATATGTCGTAAACAGCTCGAGTCGAAAACTTAACATTCCGCATTCGTACTTACTCCTTGCGAGTAGCGATAGTCGTAGTATCCGATGTAGCTATTGTAGAATCCCAAAAAGTAATCGAATCCTCGGTGATTGGGCGTGTGCTGCTTGGTCTGGTAACCCACGTGCCACTTGCCAATGAGCTTTGTGTCGTAGCCAAGGCCTTGGAGATATTCCGGCAAAATGTGGACGTTCGGCGGTAGTCCGCGTGGCTCGCCGCCCAGAATCCCCGCTCCCTGCATCCCTGTATCAGTTGGAAGTGTGAGGTCGAATAATTTCATTGCAAAATTTCTCGATGAAATCAGTTAGAGAGCTTCGGGAGTACTACTGTCACTTCAACAGTATACCAGTAAAGAGTAATTAATTGAAAAATGCTATAAGTCTGGAATATTTTATAAAAATGTAAGTATAAAGGATAAATGTAAATAAAGACTGTCAAACATCATAATAATTATAATTATTATAATGGTAAAATTCAATACTGACATCAGATTATGTAATTAGCATAATTGCAGTGATTTTTTTTCAACATGAGTCGAGTGTATAGAGTTATATCAAGTTGGAACACCGACGATGACAACTTCCTTTTTGTTTAATTTAAACCATTTAAAAAACACAACAGTTTTCGATTTTTTAAGATAAGTAATTCTAACAAATAATATTGACCACGAACCTTTTTTTCCTTATTATATCATTCAAATTAATTCTTTAGATTCATTAAAGTATAAATAGTAATAAATAGAATAAATAGTAATAAATAGTTATAATAGTTATAATTTGAAAAGAAATGAGCTTATAAAAATGCTCATTCGAGCAGCGTTAATATACGAAAAACACGAAATCTATCCTTGAAACAGGTCGTTGTGCTTGTGTTTCTCACAGATAATAAATAGTAAAACCGAAAGATCGGATTTTTGAATAATTCACAATGTAATAATCTGCATTAAGATATGAGCCGAGTTTATTGCCCGAGCTGAATGAGGATAATTAAAGAACGAATGAAGGAACGATAAAAAGTTTCGGTGTATACCCGTATGAGCGCACGTGTGTCGTATACTATTTTACATAATGATAATCATCGGTGTCTTCATTTGCATTTATCAACAACAATAATTATCGGAGTCAATTCAATCTAAAACAATAAGATTAAAAACAATTTATCCCTATCGTCGTCTTATTATTTGGATCATTTGTTTATTGCATACCCATTTTGATGGGATATTTTCCAGAAAAGAAAGCAGCTCTGGTCGGAGTGCACGATGGCAATACGTAATGCCTATTCAAAATGATACCGTTGTATGCTAGTGCATCGATGTTTGGCGTCGGAATCTGCGTTGATCCATGAAAGCCGACGTCGTTCCATCCCTGTTTTGTCGAACAAGAAAAAATTCTCATAAAACGGATGATTCACACAGAGTATTAGACAGTTTATATAACTTAACCAAATAAATTTTAACTGTGGCTTAGAACATTGAATTAGTTTGGAAGAACCGGACACGTTGTTGCGTAACTAATATACTTAATTTGCTGTGAATTGAATTTGCAAATAATGAATATTTTGCTCCTCTAATTTGATTCGTGTAAATTAAAACAAATAATAAATATAATATTGATTACTATTTAAAATTTATCATGAATTCAATCACGTTTAGTTGCAATATTAATAGTACAAATCGATTTCTGGATTCGCCTACATATGATGTACTAATGGCCTAATTGAATATTCATTTTAATTTAATTACACCTTAGTGGGAAGAAAATACGTTGCTAAACATTGTCTGGCAACATCCGTTTTTCTACATTTCCATTCCAGATACAAACATATTCAGATATTGATAAGTAACCCAAGTGAAAACGTTTAGCAATATTAGACAAATCTGATAATATTTCATTTTTTGTCGATTCCTGTTCACCAGGGCAAATGGACATTATAATAATACAAAACTCTGTCCAGTTCTATTTAATGCTTGGTTACGATTTATGAAAAATATAATTTTTTCACAAATGTATAACTAAAATATTATGTTGATTGATGATAAACATAATCTACTTGTTTTATTTATATATTTGAACTAATTAAAATCTGTAATATGATACTTAAGATATGTTTAGAATTAAGGAATGTGTAAAGAGTAAATTGTCATGCTTTATCGCATCACATAACGTCGTGTCATTGTTTTCGATTTCATATTACTTTTGTCGTTTTTTACCATTTTCATAAGCTTATTAAAAAATATTTCATCAATCAATAATTGAAAGGCTTCATAAATTAAATGTACAATTTGCTATCAAATACAATACCCTAAACTTTAGATTATATAGTAAATGTATTCCTTAATCCAATTTAAATCACGTCAGACAGCAACTTCTTCTTTTATAATTACATGTATTAATTAGAAAATTCAAGCGTAACGTCGAATGTTTTCTTTCCTAATATTCAATTCAATTATGAGCTTCATCCTCCGGGCATATGTATCAGACTTCCCTGCGGCCCTTTTATCATAATCTCGATCACGAAACGACCAAAGCTTCTAACTCCCATGGTCGAGCATATACAAAGGGATGATCAGACCCTTGCGAAGCATTGTCGCAATGATGGACAAAGAGGGCATTGCCAATGATCCTTGGTATCCCCTTCCCATCGGGATTTTGAATGGAATGTCATTTACTTCCATGGTGTCCGTCTATACGCAGCCTGAGTCATCCGAGCGCCTCTTCTCATTATAATCCAACCGAAAGAACGGTGAGCATACAAGCCGAGCATATATATATATGGGCGGCATTCCCCCGGCGATGTCCGCCTCGTAGGCGTAGACGACGGCGTTATACGGGACCCTCGGTAATAATAATTGTCTTAACTGATGACTGCATTAATTCAATTCGAGCCCGAGCTCCTGCTGCAATGCGATTAATGCTATACGTGTATTCATACCGCACGGAGAGGAGGAGGAGGAGAAGGAGGAGGAGGGAGAGGAAAAAAAGCGAGCTGGGCGGAAATAACAGTCGCGTCCAGTCGGCTATTATTCCAGTTGCTCATACTCTTTGCACGACCCTCCTGCCTTCCTTCCTCTATACGCCTCTCGTCTAATTTAATATACAACCTTTTTCCATCTCGGAAATTGCTGGAGCGAGGCAACATTAAGCGAAACCGTTTTGTTTTCGCTCGTTCTGTCCAATATTGACGGCTGTTGGTGTGAAAAATATTGTTATATATATATATATTCGTTAGCCACGCGGTCCAACGGAGATGCGCAGGAGGAAACGGTACGTAATGGAAATCTATACGCTGGATTGCCTAAGGTCAAGGATTGAACAGGAAAATAAGCCTCGTCTACGTGACTTTTTAACATTGTTATTTTCAAATAACAAGTTTAATACTTCATTATGGGTATTCAAAAAACGGCTGCGGTATGAGTCGTATATATACGAATCGAATATGTACGCAAACAAACCGCCGACTATGTGACCTGAATACCGAAAATCTAGTTAACTCATGCTTCGTAACGCGTCATAATATAGAGTATTTTTGTTTATATGATAACAAGTCGCGCCACAACTCGAAATACGGTCAATAGCCACGTGCGTAGGCAGATATCGGTAGTCTACGGGTATACCTTTCGTCCTGTGCGATATTATAGTAGTCTCTCTGCTTAATAATTTGTGCTTGTGTAATAGTATTTATTATGGCATTGTATTAATACTGTCAAACAAAAAAAAAAAAAACATTCCTAAGATGAAGGGCTAGCTGGCAGTTGAAGAAAGAGCTACGACTCTCTATAAATGAAGAAGAAAAGGGCTTGGATTGGGGCAAAAATTGTCAAATGGTTCAAGAAAACAAGTCTAAATAGTGAAAGCTCGAGTAACAGATTATTAGGTATGTGTCGCCATGAACCTCTGCAAAGTTCTGCAATGGAATTCATTGATACAAGAGCATGTATTGAATTCTGTAGATACATTTGCATATTATGAAATCAATAAAATAAATCGGCTTCAATACACTCGATGGAATACAATACAAAGGCAAAACGTAGAATTGATGATTTCTATATTTTTTACAGTCGTTGTACAATTGGTAATGTTTTATCTCAAAGAATTCACGCTTGCGACGATGTTGAATGATGATTTTCAGAATTTAACCCGTCTGAATTCTTAATAAATGCTAATTAATAACGAGAAAGTCAGTAGTTTCCATTCTAGATTCGGCTATAACTCACTGCGTCTTTTCCAATAAAGCTAAATAGCACATCTGTGTATCTATTCTTTCTAATGTCCTTTTCATCCAAAGAAAGTTATAATCGAACTTTCGCACTAAATCGTTCACCAGTAAATAATTACAATTTCTATTTAGTACCAACGTTTCGGCATTCGAGCGACATTCTTAGCAAGGCAATAAACAACGTGACTTGCGTTTTCTGTGGATAAACTATTTGAAATTATAAATATAAAGCAACTTACATCGGTGGCTATAAATTTTGCATAAAATAACAAAAAAAAAACATAAAAAACGGATTCATAATTAATAATATTGAAAAACTAAAGGCACGGTGTGTTTGTCAACTATAACGAAACATTTATATACACAATAAAAATGTTTGCTTGTCTCCAACAGTCTTATTATTTAATATAAACTGACCATCTTTATTAATATTCTAATAATTTGAATTTTCTCAAACATGTCCTTCACCTTATGGTGACAGGGATTTGTATCGATAGAACAATTATATTTTCATTTCTAAATATGAATCTGTATAAAAGTAGCAAAAGCTAAATGTTACTTTAACTGAAGCACACACACACACACATATGTAATGTTGAAAATCCAAAACTCAAAAAGAAGTAAAATCATTACGATATAGGATACTCAGAATTGTGTACACTTTTCTGAATAACTGAATGCGATACAAAGGATGCAATTATGTGGCCAATCAGATGATTTATCCATATAGGAAGAGAGATTTCTCGTAAAACAGTGATGCATTCCGATACAAATATTAAGATATCGTTCTTTTGTGGGCTTTTACAGATTTTGATACTTTTTTTAGGATCTATATATGACCTATGGTATGGGAATCAATGCTGAACTTCAATCATATTGATATTGATAAATATTATGATGATTTAATGTAATGAGACTTAAAACGAGACTCGTGTTTTTTCATAGCTTTCATTTAGTACTAATAGAATATGTTTAGGAATCTTTTTGCTAATTGACTATTTTAAGTATATTTAGCTTATTTATAGCTCTATCGTTATAACGAAATTATTGTAATTTCAAGAATTAATTAAGTAAACAGTGATCACAATAATAAAATTAATTAGAAGCAAACCTATCTATATCTATGTATTATGAAACAAGAACTTCGAGAATATTGCCCAAATGTCCAAATGATTCTGAGAACATAATATAACTTTGAGAACGAGTAAATTGCTTTGAAGGGCCATTTTCTCCAATTGTAGCTGATAAAAAACACGGTAGGGGCATTCATTAATTCGGAGTTGCTGAAATTCTTTAACTACTATTAGCAACAATAAAAAATTCAAAATTTTGCACATTGCTTTCTAAATTTTAATTCATGAAGTCGCGTCCCACGCTTCTTCAGCTCTATTTCGACACTGGACAATTCGCTCGATCATGTAGAAACTTTCAACTTCTTTTGTAAAACTCAAAAAACTACAAATTATACTTATGTCGACTGTTGCAAATCAAATTATCAAATATATTTATCGGGTTTACAGTCTTCATAAAATACCCTAATTATAATTATACAATGACAGTCAAAAAAATTAGGTATAGTAGACAGTTATAAAAATTTAGTTGAAATCTAAACTCAACTAATCTAAGAAAAATTCTAGCGGGTATAGATTTGTACCAATTTGGCTGTTCCCCATGAAAATTTTCCAAAAAGCCATTTGTCCCAATGGAGATATCTCCAGTGGAAATTTTACATTATTACAATATAGCCGCACAGCACTGACGCAGCAGGAGACTCGCCGAGATGGAATATTATTAAAATTTGGAAAATTATTCTATGTACATTTGAATGATTGAAATTCTATAAAGTAAGTTTATAGAATAATCAGAATATAATTTCGTTAATGCATGGCTAATTTTTTCAATATACAAATATGTTTTCAATTAAAATAACGTTATAGAATAGTATCTACGATCATCTCGACCCATGCAGTGGATATCTCAATTCACATTTAAAATCTAATTTAATCTATCTAAATCAATTTGTCTAATAGAACTCGTTATGAGCTTAGGAAATTTATAATTAAAAAAAAAATGAAATTGGCTTATTACGAGCTGAATACATATAAAAGTATAGATAACAATTAATTATATCTGCAGCGTACATTTCGCCCTGTAGAACACTAATCTTTTTATCTGCATGTATATATGTATTCGAGTCGAAAAAGCTTTTCTTTAAGTTTCTTTTCATTAAAATCCGTAATTAATACTATATTTTTAAAAATTATTTCACATGAATTTCGGCATTGGCTCAAATAATCGTCTGTGAATTGTACGCAAACCGTACTGCCATACTTGAATGTACATAAAAAGACCATTCTATTTTAAGTACAAAGTGTATAAAATAAAATAACAATTTTTTTGTTATTTGTATACAATAAGTATTTGTATTGTATTCATCTGATTAACAATAAGAATTTGTTTTCCTTTCAGAAATAGATCATCTCCTGTTCCACCGTTGAATCCAGCAGCTGTTCTAGGATAAAACTTACATTCCAGATATAATTAATTGTCTATAATACCTTTACGTGTATTTTATCTCTAATGAAAAAAGTCCATTTCTGAACAGCAATTAATCATTTCCAAATGTGTAGGTAAAGAATATTATTCTTTACGGCGGTATTCGTTTTTGACCTAACATTAACCCAGTGAATTCAACTAAATAATCTAATGAAGAAGGAGCAGAGCAGAAATCTACTAATTACAACTATGGACAATATAATAATTAATTTTTTTGGAATAAGTTTTTTTTATTCTCAGTTTTAATGAATGATGGATTATCTATTCAGATGAAATAGATAAATAGATCAAGGGAAGCATGTTTGATTAAACAGTATTCTAAATCAGTTAGAACACACCATCTTTATTTGTTCGTTTCAACATTAAATTAATATCAAACGCGGATTATACGGATAATTAGATACGGAAAATATTCAACCAAAAACGTGACATTATTTTATATAGAGAAATTGTTTTCGTTATAATAGCATAAAATTAATAATTAGATTTGATGTGTTATGATTAAAGAAACCTACAGAATTGAAACGATCAAATCTTGAAACCAATCCAACATTGGAAAGCTTAATTCGAAAGAATACATTTTTATTAGTTTTTTCAGTCTATATGTACTTTAGTATACTTTACAACATAATCAGTTAAATTTTTACTGATTTATTCGGTGATTGTAATTTTTATTGTGAAACAATAATTTTTCACCGACCATAAATATTTGCTGAGACATCATACACCTCTGAGTCTGCATATACGTAACATCTGACTTTGATTGCCCGAGTCTCTCGCAAGTGGCAAAATTCATATGCGTAGTATGTAATAATACGAAGTCGATAAGATCTCCAAATTAGCAATGCAACGTATGCGAATCGCTTGTAATTAATTTAATGCGCATATATCAATTTAATCCGCTGGAGAAGAAAATGGTTAGAAATAAATAATTTAATCAATAAACGTTCATTAATGAATCCATAAAATTTCAAATCCACTGAATCAATCAGTAATTATTCACTGACTACTAGTGTGTATTATCCAATTTTTATTAAAAGCATATTCGTCATGGATTGCACGTCATACGAAAATCCTCTTTTCAAAATATTCTCGTGCTTCACCAATGCCAAGTCGAGACGAGATTTAGTCAAATATTACCTTGGTATCGGGAAGTTATTGTCAATCTTAATGTATTGTCTTGGGCTTGTATTGTTATTCATCTTTGTAGCAGTCGTAATAAGAAAGGATCGAGGTTCAAATTTTGAAAAATGAGCAAACATTCCTTGAAGCATTGTAACAGTTAGGAAGACTGAGTAAACATTTTAACGAAAAATAGTTTTTCATGTCAATAAAATTACACTGAAATTATAAATTACAATTGAAAATTACATAAAAAAAAGAATTATCAAAAACTAAATAATATGTGAGATATAGAAACAATTTTATTATATGAACCTAGTACATATTCATCAGTTTTGAAACTAATCTACATTGATTGATTTATACATAGAAAGCTATGATCGATTTCTTTTTTTTTAAATCATTAACGACTGAATACACTATGATTTATTTATTTGAAAAAAAAAACCCATTCAGAAATAAACTCAACTGAACTTGAGAAAATCAAAATTTTGTTCATAAAAAAACTTGGCCAAATCGAGAAAAGCCGTGCTTCTTTTAACTTTACAGCACTGCGAGTACCAATATTTTACGATATTTAAATAATATATACCATTGTGTTTAAACAAGTTTTAGTTTGCGTATTAAATAACAACGATGCGATCTTCGCATTTTAACTTTATATACAATGAAAATGTGAATTCCCTTGAATTTTAGAAAACAAAATGACTATAATGATCGGTTGATTGCAGAGTGCTTGAGATCGTTTTAGAAGGTATTGTCTTCGCATTGGTCTTGAATTCAAATATGAGATCAGGCACTATCTGGACTAGTCTTGGAATTATGTGTATGGATATGATTATTATACTATATTTACATGTTTAGCAAAAAGTTTAACAAATAGTTATGTTAGAAAGGGGGAAATTTTTTAGTAGCAATTGCGATGAACAATTCTCATCTATATTGCTTCGTCGCACTTTTTCTCTTAATTGAATCCGGTGAAACTAAGTATATGTTTATTCGACTTTAATAAATTTCTCAGAATAAAAACTTCATAATACACCTTTTTTCTTAAGAATTCGTCCTGATTTCCTTCAGGAGTCTGTTAATCTTTGTAAGGCGCAGACTCGTATAACTACGTGTTTTGTAAGCAGTGAGTTGTTCGTTTGACGAATTTCATAACGGAAACACGCAGAAATAATATTGTTACGGTGGAAATTATTAAACCACCAGAAAAATTACAGTTTATTCTATTTACTATGGAAAATGTTATACATCCTAAAAAGTTTGAAACAAATTTGTAGAAAAAAAATCAAACAAAAATTATACTGAACGTCAAAATACATCTTTTTCGTTGTTTTTTTTAACGTCTTTTCCCCAGATATTATGGATTTGAACAAACGAATTTGAAAAAACAGCAAAATTATAGTTTGAAAATTGAAGAAAATTATAGCTATCAGTTTGAAGTGGACCGCGTTAAAAATTAAAATAATAACAATCCCTCGAAGTCTGGACAAGATCCACGAAACTCGTATTTTATCTTATTATTTTTATTTCCTTGTTATTGCATTGTATATTTCTTATTCAGGATGAAATATTTCCATGCCCAATAGAATTGAAGAGCAAAATAATTCTTACCCGATCCTGCCAAACATTTGCATACTTGGCTCGGTTTTCCTCTAAAAATAATGATATGTCGGAAAATAATAAATCGGAAAAAAATCGTACAGAACGCAAAGAATGTATTTTATGGTATATTGTGCAACTTTTCTTGGGATTTTTTTTTTATTAAATGTTCAATATGTTTCTAAAGTTGAAAAATCAGCCCTTTCAGATTTGCACCATGAAAAATGTTCTAATCGTCAATTTTCACAATGGCCTTTGCAGTGTCTCTAAATAGATGATACGACCTATTGCTTTTTTAATTTTGCCGGTACCCCTTTTCGGAACTATGCCCCCATTGTTCACTGCGTGTTGTCGAACAAAAATAAAATCCATTAATTTTAAAGGAATTAGCATTGGATTATAGATTAACCATTTTATATTTTATTTTTTATTTAAATTTTAGATTTTTTTCATTTTTTTTGACGATTTATTAAAGTTATAAAACGATAGAAAAAAGGGCAGAGAAGAAAGGACGAGACATACTTTTGTCATTGAAAGGACGACGTGACGTTTCATAATGATCCATGAAATTCAGATCAAATAATCTTTTATTGACGAAGTAAAATAAAAATAGATTATTTATTTGACAATCGCCCATTTAAGCAATCGAAAAAAATGCCGAAAAAGCAGGACCGATAATCGGCTTCGTGTCTCGGATTTCTCAATTTTTACATATTTACCCTTATCTCACGCGACTATTCAAAGATATTGCTCGAGCAGCTCTATGTATGAGCATATTTGCATTTAATTTTTTTTTTTTTAATTGTACATTATTTTATACGCTCATAAATATATAGACAATAAAAGAAATTAATGGGTACGTTCGCATGAAAATAAAATTTAATATTGATCATTATCTTATCGATGGTCGTACGTGAGATTCGGATAATCGATCGATTCGAATATCTCTGAAGCTCGAATTTATTTGAATCTTCGGTATTGGAATACCGCGAACTGTGGAAATTTTCAAAGCCTAATTAATAGAGCTCAATTTCTTAGAAGAGAGCTATTTAAACATTTTAAAAAACTACATTAGTATATATATATATACTAAAAAATTGAATAATTATCGACGATTATTATCAGTTTAAGCGCGAATATATTAAACACCGATCACACAGAAGTTTTTCGCTGATTTCCCGTAAAGTCGGATCAAAGCATTTATTTGTCGGAGCTCGTAAAACTGTTTGCCGCACGTTTCATAAGCGTGTTTGGATGCCCCGAAAAAGCTGTATGAGCGTACAATAAATAGGAAAGGGAAAACAATAGACCGCCTATATGATAGTATAAATATAACCACCTGAAATCGTTAATTTCAAGAAATTCTTATATATATATATTGATATACGATAGAAGCATAGATAGGATAGGCGAATTAAAACAAACTATTATTTATAGATTATCGTCGGTGAACTTTCTCAAATATTAATTTAGTCTGTCTAATATTAGACTAATGTATGCATATATACAATTTCAGCTAAAGTGAAAACTCTTCAAAAATTTCTAAGGACACCTTATTGTTCTTCACTCTATAGCAAAACGAAAAAATATTTACGTTTATTTGTGCAATTTATCGTTTCTTCGGATCAACGAACATTTAAAGATCTCTCATCGTCCTTTCCTCGTATCTTTACTTTTTATTTTGCCAATTAATTAATCCGCAATTATTTATTTTATTTTTGTTCTATTTGATTATACTAAAAACACTTGGTTGCTTGAACTTCAGAATAATTCTCCAGTCTAAGCGTTGTTTACCTTAAATCTTCATTGAATTGAAATTTTTTTAAAGTTTCAATCGAATCCTTAATCTACTATATATATTTTATGATTCTAGTAAATAATATTTTTATCGAAATACTATATTAACGAGTCAATTTAATAAAAATAATTACAAAAGAAAGGTACAAAAAAAATCTTACAAAAATATGGCATCACTAGCTTGGTCGCCAATCTGGTCGTTTTGTAAAAAAACAAACTCTCTGGATTTGATTAAAATCGAGCAAAAAAATTTTTTTTTCTAAATCGTAGATTTCCGACGCGTTTTCTGCGATTTTGCTACGCAATTTTACACAGCGTTTTGAAGTTGCACGATGTTTTCGGGATAGTGTAAAAACTTCGTACACGATGTGTACGCATGTTTTTTTTTCTCTTTTTTAGACAGAGTTACTGAGCGTTTCGGAAAAGGGCTAAATGTGCAACTAACCTATACATAGCTATACCTTTATCTTCTTTGAGTATATGCTTTTTTCTTGTATCGTAATGACAAGAAAACTCAATTTCTTAAATTAAACTACTATTTTCACAAGTCGAGCATATTCGTCCTAGATTGAATGTAAATCCATCTGATTTAAACGAGGAGCCCCTGCAAATATTTTTTTTTTTTTGAATTTATATCAGAAAATGATCTTATCGGCGTAATACAAAGAAAAAAAAACATTTCAATTGATCGATAGAAAATAAGATCAGGAAGGTATACAAAAAAAAAAAAAATTCGGTGTAACATCCTAGATACTACAGGATAATTCTGTGATTTTTTTTCCAATTATCCAAACCCCTACCTACAGCCTCGGTTCAGATCGGAGCAAATCTATCGTGTTGCCATAAAAGCCAAAGGACCACAAGGGGATCGTGACAATCCATATCTGCCTCAAAAAGAAACAGAACAAAAAAAAAAAAGATGAGAATGAAGGAATATATGATTAAAAAAAAGCAATTTCTATATTCGGTAGATTTGTATAAAAAATATAGATATGTCAAGCACGTATATAAATATGTAAACAGCCAGCATTTTTATCGAATAAAGAGCACACATGCTCGCAATAGCGACACGTTTTCACCCGTATTAAGTATCGTGTATATATTCCATACATAACTTATATACACATATATATATATATATATGGGTTAATCGCCCAATCGTTTCGCCTCCAAAATGATAACCTCGCGAGGGTTACGTTATGTACAATTGATCGATAAAATTCCTTACACGTGTTATGAAACGAAACAAAAAAAAAAAAAAAAAAAGAAGAAAGAAAAGAAAAATTAAATTCGAAAACTCTGAAGGATTGCCGATGCGATGCTCACCAGATCGTCGGCCATGAAGACGATGATGTGGGGCGGCGTGTCGAACTGGCCCTCGGCCGAGAGCCCCAGGATCCCGAGCGCCGCCATCAGGCCGACGTACACCCCCGTCCGCTGGGCCATCGCTTCTTATCCGGGCGCTGCTGTCTTCCGCGTACATTTGCGGGGAAACAGATTTTTTTTTTTATTATTATCATCAGTGCCGTGCGAGGGTCGAATTTATTCGTTTGTTTTATATTTCTGCAAAATTCTATATAATAGCTATCGGGATTTTTTCTGTTTTTTTTTTTTTTTTTTTTTTTTTTTTTTTTTTTTATAAGGAAATTTTGCACAGAGCAAGAAACAAAGGGAACTCGAAAGAGATAACGATTACTATCCGTTGAATTTTAGCTTGAATTTAAATACATAATACACACACACACACACACACACACACATGGCGACGTAGATTGGCATAGATTGTGCTTAAGAAACCTCCCACGCCCCCCGCCCCTCCCGGCAACTGCGTCTGCTTATTATCTTATTAAGGGTCAGGCGGTTAATTTGGGCAAAAATAATAAGTCGTCGTACATTGACATACGCCACGTTATATCGCCGATAGGTTCATCGTGGGCAGCATCCCAATTCATGATTAAAAAAAAAAAAAAAAAAAAAGTCCCTACATACGCATAAGGTAATGATATTTTACGATAATTGTAACCAAATGAGGAATAATTATTTATGTTATATGTATTATATATATATATAATTGCGTATACTAATTGATTTAAGACATTCTCGCTTTGCCATAAATTGTTCGTACAACTTTTTTAAGCCGTTTTAGTTTTAATTTAAGCGGTCCATCGATTATCTTCGCTTCCTTCCATTCATCTACAGATAGATTTTCTATTCTACCAAGTTTTTTTTTTTTTTTTTTTTTTTTTAATGAATTATGATTACTGAGATGTTATACTATTTTGTTTTACATCGACTATATTCTCCTATTTTATTATTACTTTGGTCAAAAGTCGAAGTCATATAACGATATAGAAAAAACTGATTTACAATTAATGGAAAAGTTCAAGGAGAACAATGCTAGTGATAATCTGAACTCGTCGCTTTTCCATATCTGCATTTACATTTTTCTAGAGAACGCCGTAATATATAATGACTGTATAAACTCTCTCTCTCTCTCTCTCTACATCTGTATCACTCCAAATCCAATGGAAGATTTTATCATGAAAACTTGAATTAGAATTTATAATGCGGCAATGGTAAATTCATCGTATTTTTTCGTTTACCGGGAGCGCGCGCGCGGACCCCCCACCCCACCCCCCGTCAACATATAGATCAAGGGTATGATTATTGCTTATACCCCCGTTAAGTTGAACAACGTGTATTTTAATAAAATTAACGATGCTTTTTTTTTTCTTACTTAATTAGCCTTTTTAATCTATCTACCTATCTGGATTTGAGGAATAACGGAATAGATCATACTTTTGAGTATTAAGCAGCCTTGCTGTGTACGAAAATGTGTATATACAGCTGATTTTAAAGCCCTATTACTATGTATTGGACAATTAAATTGCGAGCGCAGCGTACAGCATTTTCATGGATTTCACTTGGGGCATTGATAGAAATTCGAAATCATAAAATAATACATATGTATTAGTTTAATAATATAATAATATATATGTAATGAAATGTGTATGCTTGATCGATGATTTAGTTGTGTCGTTTGACAACAACCGCCTGTGACAAAAATCGCACTTTATGACTTTGAATTTTTCTCAGCAATGCTCTGCTCATTAATCAGCTATATAATGGAAAAAATGATTTTTAAACGATTCCAATTCGACGCGGTGTCGTACTCGCGATGAGTAATTTGAGCAGTTTGTCGCAATATCCTTAAGATATTGCGACAAACAAACAAAAAAAAAAAAAAAAAAAAGAACCGAAAATTTTACAATCGTGACGTACAGCCAGCATGTTTTGCCGCTATCGCATAACATACGGCCCCAACCCCGCCAATCGGGAATTCCGGGAAATTCGAAATTATGATTCTAATTTTAGCCAATAATATTCTTGTCTAAAACTTTATTGCGTAGGCGATGGTGCTCGCGACGAGTCGACCGAAATCCATTTAATGCCCACACTTTGACCCTATTGTAACGACTGCTCCCATCGGCTATTTCAATTGCCCGATCCGCTCCCGCTCAATGATAATACGTAATTGGCGAAATTTCGAGGTTTCGCCATTAGTTAAGCCAATGAAAAGCGCGCAATTGGGGTCGCGCTAAATAGATAAACACACACATATATGTATGTAAAGGATATAAACACAGTACTTAAAAAACAATACAGAATGATAAAAGTATAATTCGAAGACTCGACGATGGAGATAGAGCGGGGGGGGGGTGATTGATTGATATTTTTATGTCCTAGGACAGAGTCCTGTACGACAGCGAGTAATACCAAAAAATGACCGATAAAATAAAAAAAAAAAAAAAAAAAACAAGATAAATGAAAATCCCGTAGTTTCGAAGAGTCTATGATAAAGGTATGATATATAGAAATTTGCAAATGCAATGAAACGTAGAGTTATACTACCGATGGCAACCGTATATCGTCTAAAAATAAAACAAAGGACAGCACGAGGGGCGCTAGAATGAAAAAGCAAAGTATTTTCAATTCGAGCACGTGGGCGTAGATTAATCGAGTCCGAGGGTGAGGCCGAAGCAGAGAGGGAGAGATAGAGAGATAGTGAGAGAGAGAGAGAGAGAGAGAGAGAGAGCGGTACTATCTAAATATATACAAAATAACGTTTATAATAATTACGTCTTGGTGTGAGCGCGAGCGAATGGCACCGCCGCACGGATACGCTGCAATAATCCCGTGCATCCACTGCACAGACTCCGCGCGCACAAACAACAAACTGAGGCGGGACGCCGCGCTCGCGTTTCGGCGAGCTTCGTATGCCCTGCCCTCCACCCCCCGCCCCCGCCCGGCCATCCTCCCTCACTCGCAAGCGCGTCTTTTTACCTTGTCTTTCGCGCGCGCGCGCATGTATGTGTGGCGAAACGAGCGAATAAGTCAGGACGATGTCCTCCCCCTCCCCCTCACCCTCCCACCCTCCAGCGCGTCTTGGGCCGCTGAGTTTGACGAATGGACCGCGGGAGCGGCGCGACGCTGGGGTTGGGCGAGGGGGGAGGGGGGATGGAAACGAAGTAGGAAGACCGGGGCGATTATGCGAGTGCACAGTATGTATGTATAATAAGATGGGCGAGCGTCCCGATGACGTAGGGAGACAAAGGAAAAAGAGAGAGAAAGGACGGGCAGAAGACGATAGTGGGTGAGGGGGGGGGAGGGACGCACGCTTTCTTAGTTTTATACAGATGCATACATAGTCTTACAACTATAAGTATATTATTATATTGCGTGAAAATTAAGAAGGGCAACGCTCGGCGCCTCTCCTCTTCGACCGGCTTACGATCCAAGAAGGCGATGAGCGCGCAAAAAATCTCTTGCGATTATACACGTCCCAATGGCATATATATGGCGAAATTTTGTATTAATCAATATGTGTGTGTGTGTGTGTGTGTGTGTGTGTGTGTGTGTCAATTATATATTGACGAAATTACGTTAAAATTTGTGCCTGGGGGCTTCGCTGTCGCGAAACGGTCCGATAGAGATCGGGGTTCGAAGTCGAGATTGATTTGATCCCTAAATCATATTTAGTGTAAAATTAAACTCAATATATATATATATATATATATATATATATATATATACATATATATACACAACTTTTATTAAAATATGATACAGAACTGATTTGAGACTAAAGTCAGCACTTCGAACTGATTTCAGATGTATAGACACACACATCAGCTTTTCAGACCGAATACGAATCACTATCATTCGTCGGAACTGTTTTCAGATCTTGACGTCGCGTTGATTTCGTATAATTAATAGCCAGAATGTCGAACGACTTCTGACTACAAGTTTTCGGATCGACTTTGCGCACCGAGGCAATGTTAGGGATCCTTTTAAATGTTCTTACGACTAGTTTCTGGATCGATGCGCGTCATTTTTCAGCAAACAATACATTTCATCAAACCGATTTACACGGTAACATAATGACAGAATAAGAGACTATTACAATAGATTATCAAAAAATAATATTGTTCTATATATAGTACACCTCGAATAATAACATATATATATATTTAGAACAAAAAATTCAATATAAAATCGGAATTATATTCCACTCGGCATTTTTAATAATAGACGCTAATTTAACAGTAATAATTTAATTTTTATCGATAATAGCAGCAGCGTTTACATTGGTTCATAAGTTATCTTATATACAATATTTACTCGTTTTTTTCGTAAATCGTATATTATAATTGATTAATTTATACATTGTCGCAACGTGTAAATTGCCACTGGGAGATAATTTACATTACGCGAATAAATATATAAGTTTTAAATTTAATCACAATAAGCCATTTATCAAATTTAATAATAGGCGATAATGAAAATAATAAAATTATTTAGAAAGACAAAAAGTTTTTTCACAACAATCCAGACGCGTTCGGATTTAAAAAAAAAAAGAATAAATATTACAACAGAATATAAGGCGCAGCTTATCTTACATAATGCCATAAAATCCCCTAATACAAAGACTCAAAAAGATATATATATATATATATATATATATATATATATATATATATATATATATATATATATAAGCGCTGACAGCGGTCAATGTACGAGAACGTAAATAGTCAAATATATACTGTATAAGAAACCATCGAAATTATATCAAACGAATTAATGTTTCGTTGGCAATAAATTTTTTTTTAAAATATTAAGAATTTGTTCGGATATCTTGAAAAATGACTGAAAAAAAATCAAAATCATTTTCTTCTGACATTGGCATTTAACGTGTAGGATAAAAATATTTATCTTTTTTTTTCATAAACCAGTCAACGCAAGAATTTTTAATTTTTAATTTTTATGTCTCTAGAGGATTTCGGATAGAGGTAAAGGCACATTTACTTCTTTTACGTAAGGAAACCTACATCAGTTTCATATCATTTTTTGAGATGTGATCAAAACATATAACTAGCATTGATATATAATGTATGATCATTGATATATATATATATATATATATATATATATATAATATAACACTTACTAAAGAAAATCATTTCGTTGCGAGAAGTAGAATAAGAAATGAAATACTCTCGATACGGTGCATAGCTTTAGACCATAGACGGACCGAGACACGAGCGGACAATAGAAACTCTCGGAGTAAGAAAGAGAAATAAAGTGAGAGAGAGAATATTAGTCGGATTACCTCGCACCTCGAGAATAAATGTAGATTCACAGTAGTTATACCAGTTTATAGAACATAATAAAATAAATGCGCGAATTATAATATTCGTTTCCTTTTATTTTCTGTTTCAAGGAATAATCTCCGTGAAAAATAATTTTCATCATGTAATTCTTTATTGTTTTGTACCAATTTTAAAGAGGATATATTGTTATTGTTTAAACATAAACAAAAAGTGGTTTAAAATAGTTCTCCTGATACACGCTTCCCATATATGCAATAAATTAATTAATGTATCATACAATGCAAAAATGGAAAAATTATTTAGATAAAAATTTATGTAAATTAAAGAAGAAAAAAGAAAGATTCCAATAAATTAAATTATTGAACGGTATGGTTTAAATGAACGTATGAAAAATATGGCAAATCGATGCACTGGAAATCGCGAGCGAACTCTCGTTATAGGTCAAATTCTGTGCACAAATGAGGTACACGTTTGAACCAAGCCGTGGCGGGAAACCCGAAGTTTTTCCCTTAAAATAGCTTGTATACGGTTTCACAAATAAGGTGGCCGAATACATGTTATTGAGAAAATCTTGAGGTTTTCGAAAGAGGTCGAATGGTTATACGTAGTAAAGGCAGTAATCCGTGCTGTGACGGGAAATTCGGATATTTTGTTATTATTGATTTTGATATATTACTGTTCAAGCATGCACGGATTATTCTTTTCTCGTCTGTGCTGAGATTAATTTCATTTGTTAGAACGTTTTCTCTTTTGGCTTTTAGAATAAGCTTATTTTATGTGATTTTGGGCTTGTTTTATTTACAATTATGTATCATTTACAAGCCCAGCATTTGTTAATTATATAACTATTAATAAATTTAAAATAAAATATGTTAATTATTTAAATATATTATTTTAATACAGATGTAAGATAAAGTTAATTTTTGCATAAATCAAATTTCGTTTATTAAACTGCTTTATTTTAAACCAAATACCTATCGGTATATTCAGTACCATACCTCCTCAAAATTCGCGCTCTCACTTTTGATACAATTTACGCTTTTAAAATAAAAATTTTTACAGACACTGTAACTTGGCGATAATTCAAACTTGCGCGTATTCTTTCGCCGGGGGACCGCTCGCCTCTATAATTAAAAGGGAAGAATTCATATAAGACAAACACGTGTTTCCACATCTACGTAAGTAGAAGTCGCATGACGTAAGTACATTCATCCTTGTGTCGTGCGTGCACACATGTATAATATATAGGTTGTACAAAGACAATTTTGGAAGCACATGCCGAACCTCTAAGCTCATATGCATTGTATTATAGATATTGTCGTCAGATACATTCAGTTACAATCTTATTGACAAAGGTGGCGATGACGGTTGTATTTACTATGGAGAGATCGCAGAAATTACAGCAACACAGTGCAGGAGCATATTATAATAATTTAACATAAATATCATCGGTTTTTTCTTTCTTTCTTTCTTTTCTTCTTTTTATCTTTTTTCTTTATAATTCACGCCAAGGATCACGTGTTTTATTGATACTAATCGATCTTTGCACGTATCCAAATGTGAGTCGACCATTTTGAACAATCATATTTTTCATACGGTCGTGTACTTGTGTTTAATTTTTGCATACGATGAATTATAAATGAACAGAAAATCGATTTAACAATTTTAACAAGCAACACAGTTTTGCCAGAGAGAAAACAAATATTGTTTTCATTATTATACTATTCACTTTAGCTGTAAATATGAAAGGATAGCTTGTTAAAAATGCACATGAAATTTAAAATGCATGAAAGTTAAGAATAAAAGAAACTGATAATCTTTTAGCCGTATTTTACAAAATTCCATTTCTTATATTTATTTTAATAATTGTACATAATCATCATGATAGTAATTTTTTGATTCTGAAATTTTATTTATCACTTATAACTTATATCTGTATGGCACATTAATCACTTCAATATCATCGCACGTGCATTTTCCTTTATCTTGAAAGCCCAAAATATGCACTTAATATTTGTAAATTGATTATTTTTATTAATAATTAATTAAGTAATATGCGGGAAATTGCAACAATTTGTAAATAATTGTAATTTGTAGAAAATTCTTAAAGCCACTTTGGCTGCTTCATCAAATATTATAGCAATTTTGAATACTCCGTCCTAAATAATTCTAATACAAAATTTTTATTTTATATGAACACTATAAAAATGTAATTTTATGGCATTAGTATAACTACGATCTCATGTTTAACTTTCAATTGTTTTTATTAAAAAAGAAAAATTGATACTATATGTATAGTATATATTTTTATATATACAAGAATAATATTACATAAATTATTGTAAAAATACGAAATTTCTAAATTTAATAGAAAATCTTTTTTGTAGTTTAAAAGAATCGTTGAGAAGTATTCGTTTGCTTTTTTCCAAATTGTCCAAGAACAAAATTCATTTCATCTGTAAAGTTTAATTTTGCATATATCCATGAATATTTAAATAATATAAATAGACGTGTAACTTGAACAATTTCATCTTACTTTTCTCAGAATTTCTTTGTGTTTCAATATTAGAATTCATAGAAATGGGATTATCAACTGGTTTTGGCGGCTCCTCTGATAATAATTGTGAGGTCCGTGTATTTTTTGCAATGGGAGAGCAAAATTTTCCCAACATTTTTTCGTAATCAAAACTGCCATCTTCAGAGTTTAAATCAGAATCTGAAACAATTGCAATTTTAGTAAAATGCAAAGCAGAGTCTGAAGCAAATTCATAAAAAGTTTGCTTTTTATTATTATTATTATTTGTAGAATTATTAATACGGACGCGAATATTATGTATCGTTCTCCATGTGGAAAAGAGTGAGATCTTTTTATTTCATAAAATATAATTTTAAAATCGGTTACAGTATCTCCAATGTAAGATGTATTGTAAAAAACAGAAACCTTGATTCTATCAACTGAAATTTATAAAAAGAACAGTTTTATATTGTAATTTCAGTAAATGTTTTAATAATAATCTACTGTATATAAAATTAAAATTTAATAGATGAAAATATATTCTGTTTTCACAAACTCTCCATGAGAACAGAGTTATTTTACAAATGATGCTTGACAATTATTCAGGAATGAATTTTTATGAATTCATAATCAAATTATGTAATTTTTTTTCATTGCAAGCTCTAGATTAAGATTCATAACTGAATTATGATACTTTTTAAAAATTTCAATTTTACAATACTACGTTTCATCAAAAGCATATTGTTTAATTTATTCAATACTCTAAGTTTATTTCTAAAGGACAAAACAATAAGTTGTATATCTTTTAAGTACCTAATAGACTTTAAAAATAGAACGAGCATGGTAATAAATCATTTTGTATTTTACACTGTATGAATCATGCGTGTTTTGTATCTTTCATACTTATGTATATAAAATTTATTAATAAAATTACTTTTCGAACCAAAAACAGTGTTTTGCTAAAAATTTATACATTTACATTTTTTGGGGTGCTAATGAATACAAATATCGTAGTAACTGCTGGCGGAAATGCAATTATCATGTCGAACACCGTAAAAATGTATTCGAAAAATAGAAGCAATTTCAAAATAAAATATTTCTATCAAATAATGTAGATATAGTTAAAAAATATCTTCTTTGTTCTATGCATTTTTTATGTACAAGCGGTTTTTCCAATATAAATTGCATAAGAAATCTAAAGAGAATTCGGATATACATAAGATTTAGGACTTCGCTTGAAACATATGTAAATTTTTTCCCCAAATGAATTCGAAAAACTATGTTTTTTTTTAGTTTCTAAGGGAATTTTTACGGATTTATGAAAATTTAATTTCAATCGAAATCCACTACGATACTCGTAATCAGCGATTCAAAAATCTAAAGTTACCAATTTTCATCAAAATCGGTGGATTGGGTGCTATTCGGAAGTTTATCTATGTATTCTTAAAAAAAAAATTATATACGCGCAATCATACCTTCGTACAAGCGTCTCGCAAGCTCGAAGCTACCGCCGGGCTCCGTTATCTCGCTGCCCAGAATTGCCGAGATAGTATCACCTCCATAAATATTCGGATCGACTAGGTTTAGACTAGGTGACAGTGCGGTGGAAGGAAAGCTACGATTTAGATTGTCTTTTAGCATAGGCGTGACGCTACTGCTAGATTCGACGTCCATCAAGAAAGCGTCTTGTTTGGTCGAAGACTTATGTTCCTGTTCAAGAATTTTATGCATTATTATATAGAATTTTTTATCGCGTTCCGTAGATTTTTTTATTCCAAATATTAAAAAAATCACTTTGTCATATTTTTCCAGAGTTTTGACAAACTTTTGCCAAGTATTATTGCTAAAATCTACCAAATTGTGGGATACTTAAGTCTGAAAAAAGCTGATAAAGCTTGTCAAAGTCTGATAAGATTTGACAATTAAAATCTGACAATATTAGGCAAAGACGTTCTCGCAAAATCTGGCAACTTTTGGCATAATTTGATATTTTACAATATTATCTGACAGAGTCTATTCGATGCTCCTTTCTGTAATATTTATAGAGGATGTGTCCCAAATTTTTTACATTTATGCTAAATGTTGTCAAACTTTTTTAATTTTTTCCAATCTTTTCCAAACTTTGCCTAATTTTGCTAAACATTACAAGACTTCGATAGTAACACAATTTATCAAGTTTAGTAATGGTTGGAAAAATCTGTCAAACTTTGTCAAAATGTGGCAACATTTCGGCATGAATTATCATTTTCACTAGAAGTAGTCGGCGTTATTGAATTATTTATATATGAAATCTAAAACTTATGTTTTTGATGATCTATAGTATAATCTATAATAATTTATTGTGCTCATTTAAAATAGTACATTTCTTACCGGGCGCGATAAGGCTTTATGTACAAAACTAGAGGTTTACGGCCCGACTCGAAGCCGAGAGTTGTAACGAAGTTCGTAAAGAAGCCTTTTCGTACTAGGTAAGGATTGTATTTTTTCGAGAATTTTTTATCAGAACCGGAATCAAGCGGCGAAGGTGCGATTTGTAGCTTCGAATGAGGAAAAATTAATATTGAACTTATACGAACATTCGGCTGCATCTGTAGATTTGGATAGTTAACGCGTTCGCATGAAATTATTTGTGGTGTCTTAGACTGTGGAAGACTGCTAAAGTCTGCATGAAAATTGGAAGAAACTAAAGTTTTTCTTGGCGATTTCGGCTGCTGTTGCTGATGCTGTTGCTGATGTTGTTGATTTTGCTGCTGATGTTTCTGGTACAGTTGCTGATGCTGTTGCTGATGCTGTATCTGCTGCTGCTGATGCTGTTCTTGTAATGACAGCTTCATAATTTTTGTTGGCGGCACGTCAGTTACGAGTTTTGTAAAATCGGGAACTGCTGCATCAATTTTGGCAGCTTGGTTTTGATTAACTAGGATGGAAGTAAAAACAAAAGAATTTCATAATTTATATAATACATGAAATTTAACTATAATGTATATTTTCAGGTGAATTAATTGTACAAAAATTATACAAGTATAATTTATCTATTACCTTGGTTTTGCGAAGTATTTTTTAATTCAAACTGCTTCGAGTCTAGCTGACTGTCTGTGGTCGATTTATTGATCTAATAACGTTTTTAAATACTAATTTGATCCCTCAGGTGCATAATTAAATAACAATAAAACTACTCACATATTGATTAGAAATTGATCTTTTATCATTTTCATTAACTTTTTCGCTGTTTCGCATCTTTGTGGTTTGATGCACTGCGGTGAAATAACTTGATTGTTGTTCGTCTCTAGTGCTAGATACATTCAAAAAAGGACTGTAACTCATTCTTGCATTTTGTTCATTAATTCGTTTAAAGTTATGTGTATTCAATGAATGATTCGATTGATTTGTTTCCATTTGCATCTCTTCGTTATCAAATCTATCGACAAATGAGCTACAATCAGCTTGTCTGCTGTTATGCCCATTAGTCCGTTCGACAGTCGAATTTTTTAAAGATTCATTAGATTGATTTTGATGAAGTAATTCTTCGTTGATGCGATTTTTCTTTGAAACAGGGCTGCAATTTATTCTTCTTTCGCATGCGCTAATCTGCTCGGAATTTGGAATTTTCGGAGATTGATTTGACGATTGCTTTGATGAAACTCGCAGTTCTGCAAAGTTGTCTATTTCCATTGGAGAACTGATCGAACTATTCGATTCTTTATTGTCATCTGACATAATTATGGTAATATTAACGATCAATTATTTACAGCAAGGCATAAAACAGATAAAATGAGAAAAAAAATTGTATTAATTCTCAATAGCTTGTTGAAAAAATTGGAAACTTGTGTAAATTTAATGTACATTGAAAAAAATATTTTCCGATATCAAGTAAATATTTACTTGTTTTGTACCAAGTAAATCATTTTCTTAAATTAAGAAAATATTAACTAGATTTAAGAGTACGTGGTTTGATTCAAGTGAATTCTTCTCGCATTAAGTAAATACTTCCTTTATTTAATAAGATGCTTTCTCAATTTAAGTAAATAATTTACTTGGTACAAAACAAGAAAATATTTACTTGATAACAGATATTTTTCTCTCAGTGTATTACCAAAATCTTAAAAACTTAGATTGAAAAGGTGCATTACTTTCATTTTGTAAGTAACTAACTGATATAAAAATAGCAAGAAACATTATGAACCTGTCTATTTTTAAGAAATAAAAGTTATAGAATACATTCAAAGATAATGTATGAGTGCTATAATTAATTTATATTTACTTTTAGGTTCAGAAGAATTCGTTGTATCTGATTGTTTCACAATAGACGATTTAGTCACTTGAACTTGATCATCATTATTAACCATGTACTCCTGTTCCAACATGTAAGAATTTATTGAAATCGAATCTATAAAAAATAAAGCGCAAAAAATGAAATATAAATAATTCAAATAGCAAAAAAAATTCAAAGGTTAATATTGATTACCAGCAAAATAATCTTCTTTATTTGTAGGAATAATAAAATGAGATAAATCGACCTTTGGTAGTTGTGGAGTTATCGAGGTCTTTTTCACTAGTATGTTTAACTTTTCTTTTTCTTTAGCCTGTCGTTCCTTATTCTGAACCTTTGTGAACAGCAAGTAATTATTTTATAACCAACATTTTGTAAGTTCAATGATACAATGATAAAATATAAAAAAAAACAAACTTCCAAGATTAATTCCCGTTCTTTAGCCTTCAAATTTTTAACTTTATTTGCTAATTCACAATAACGTTTCTCTCTCGCTTTATGCTCCACGTATAATTTGGCAAGTTCAATTATTTTAAGCTGTTCTCTTCTTTTATCAATTTGAGCTTTCATTTTTATGATCCTTTTGGTTTCCTGTATCTTGTAATCTATTAATTTATTTTTAATATGGACTTGCAGCAAGCGTATTTCTGCCTTTTGTTTTTCTACGGCCAAAGGTAATTTTTCATATTCCTCCTACATAATACAATATTTAATATGAAGCAAATAATAAATTTTGAAAGAGTAATTAATGTATAAAATTGTTTAAGAAAAATTAATAGTCTTTTAATTAAAATAAAAATTCGATATTATTTTAATTAGTGTTATACAAAAAATATTTATCATTGTAAACATAATTATATTGAAGATGATTCAAAATTTCGTATTGATTCGTTGCATTAAAACTTTTAAGAACATTCTAATTTATAAATTTACGAATACCCATAAAACATAAATCATTTGATATTTCACGATTTCCCCAAAGTCATAACAACAGATTAATACTATCACAAATTCGTATAAAAAAAGTTTTAAGGCAAGGCCTAAGGTTGAAACATAATAATATTGTCTAATCTAAGATTTTTTGAACATATTATTTTGATCTTAACAACATTATATTATTGGAAGACTTTCATGTACTGAAAACAACTAAAACGTTATTTAAGTGCTTTAATATTATCATAAATCGTATATGAACATATCTCTTAATCTATATTTTTAGAATTATTTAAAATATCTGCGCATGTAACAAATTAATAAAAGTATCCGCGTATATGTTAATGTAATAGAGTTGCCTAATTTATTTGAAGTCATTTATTATTTCATTTGAGTTTTCACGCGGCAAATTATTATTCATTAAAATATTTTCTTGGCATCGTGCATTAGTTGAGTCAAGACCAAAATAATACGATCAAGGCCACAACAGGCAGTCACAAAACTCGTACAAAATCAAAACGGTAACAATACTCGAAAGGTATATTTTAGTATTTTCGTATTAAGAAACAGTATAAATAATATGTCCAATTTGCCTGATATAACAGACCTCATATTTAGCCCAAACTTCTTGCTGTTCACGTAACATGCCTTCATATTTTTCTATAACAGCCAATTGTTTCAATGACTCATGATCTTCCATTTTCTCAACCATTTCAAGCTGCTTAAAAACGATTTTTTCGTATTCATTTAATCTACATAATATATAATGAATTAAAAACTTTACCAATTTTAAAATACATTAATATAATATTGTTTAAATTACAATATATTAAAATATTTAAAATACTTATTTGTATATTTGTCGTTATATTATTTACAATTATGTAATCATAAGTAGTAAAGGCCATGTTATAATATTTTAAGTAGTAATGTCCTTTTTAAGTAGTAACAGAAGTTGCATACCTTTCCAAAATCAGAACTTGAGTAGCTTCTCTCTTTTTTGATTCCTCAATTTTAGCTTTTAAATCTCGTCTAACTTGTAGTTCCTTTCTAATATTTTCTTTTATGCTTTTAATTTTATTTTCATATACTAAATATTTAATTACGTTATTTATTAAATGTTTATAATAAATTTTTTTCAAATCATTGATTATATACGATTTTATTTTACTTTATAGATAATTCACGAGAATCATAATTTAAATTTTTTATCGTTTCAATATAAATCTCTATAATTATATATAACTACAAATTTTAGGGCTTTTAAAATAAGAACACTTTTAATAAATATTATGTGTATTATATAATTATATATTTGTATAATTAAAGCACTAAAATTTTACAATATACTTCCTCTGTCTTATCATAATTAGATTAAATTCATATAAGCGTGATAATTGTTTTTTTAACGATGTTTTATTATTACAACTTACTAGATATTTGTTCTTCAATTTGTGTCTCGTTAAGAGATTCCATTTTCCAAAACTGATATGATTTATATGATAATTAACTGTTGATTTTCCTTAGATTAAAATTATTTTTTATATTCAATCAATCAAATATGTTCTGAAACTCTCTCATCATTTTTATATCTGGTTGTTTGTATTTTACTATCCTAATTTCTGCAACCGTTTGAATTTTTAAATAATTCGATCATTTGTGCGCGTGCGCGCGCGCGTGTGTGTCAATTTGTTCGAGAATAGCGTTTATTACCTTGAAAAAGTGAAAAATACAAGAAGCTAAAATTGTATTTTAATTTTATATGATAAACTATATTCGCAAAAGTGTATTTCAATTTAATAAATATATTCATTTACAAAATACTTTTAATGATTAATTCCTAATAGCTTATGAGATAAATTAAAGAAAAGTTATTGCATTGTGCCCGAACAGTATAAATACTATTCATAATAATAATAAATAAGTATATCTGATGGGTATTTGGGTACAATTTACAATAAAATATCGATAATATAGAACGTTGCTATATCTCTAACAGAGGGCAGTGTCACCAACCGCAGACATTCTTCCAGCTGGAAGATTCAATTAGATACTCAATAACCTGGTTCACCATTCAATTACAAGTTATAAATCAGAAATCACATTGCGATCTTTATTTAACGTTTTACAATTATAATACATATAATATATATATAAAATCGCAGGATAAAGAAATTATAAATAATAAAAAGTAAGTAGTCTCGACGAAATATCTTTTATTATAATGGCAGATCTGAAAGATTAAATCTGTTTCATTTCTCCATTTTGATTCCTTAAATTTATAGTGCGATTGATATAATTTTAAAAGTTCTTGATATTTGTGAAGTTTTTAATAATAATTCATATAAACTGAATTTTTGTTTAGTATCTGAAAAAGGCGCGAAATTTATTTAGGCTGTGAAGTGAGTGTTTGATGCCATTTTCCAACACTTGTTATACTATACATCGAGACGTGGTCGACTGGTCGAGCGAAATAACGAGCGAGAGAATCTATATATATGTATAGAATTAAATTGCAATGTTCTCGACGAAAGAGCAGTTGATAAAAAAGACTGGAAAATACGGTGTTGGTCGATTGTCGTATCTAGAACAATTGATTACTGAATATAAAACAACTAAATCTCGAGGTAAAAACGCTACTATTAATTATTTCAATATAAAAAAATTAAAATTGTTGACTGATAATTTAATCAAGAAACATGAAGTCTATAAGCTAATACTAAATATATTCCTTCTGATTATACGTCTTTAGAATATCTTTAAAATTATTTATGATTTACAGACGCAAAGGAACAAGTTCTAGCGAATTTAGCAAATTTCGCGTATGATCCAGTGAATTACGAATATCTTTGGAGATTAAAGGTACTTGATGTATTCTTTGGCGCGTTGGATGAGGACAATAAAAAACTTGTTTCTTTTGGTATTGGAGGAATTTGTAATATATGCTTAGGTAAATTTACATGCATTAAAATTACTATAAAAAAAAATTTTAATTTAAATTACTATTTTCATTTATAGATCCATTAAGTAGACAGTATATTATACGAAATAATGGGATTCAAAGAATTTCATCATTTTTATCAAAAAATGAAGAAACCTGGGTTTTATCAGCAATCACAATATTAATATATCTAGATACTCCAAAAACAAGAGAACTTATTGTATTACCTGATATAGTTGAACGTATGATAGAATTATCTAAAAGTACAAATCGTCGCATAGAAAACTTAGCAAAAATTTTTTTAAAAACTTTGTGCAATATAAAGTTTGACGAATCCAATTCAAGTACAATTACCAATACCAGTGCTCATAAACAAGTAAATGAAAGTACAAGTACAACCAAATATAGTAAGGATAAGCGTATAATACCAAGTGCAGCTTCAAGCAGTAAACTCATATATACAGAAACCAGTGCATCAACAAGTGGTGAAAGTTCAATTACAAGTTGTACGAATATAGATGACTTTAATACTGCAAATAATGAAACTACATGCACATCGGCAAGTGAAAGTGAAAGTGATAAAACAATCATAAGCTCGAATACTGGTCCAAGTACAAGTACTGGAAAATTTTAAAGTGTCGAATAATTGTTTAAAAAATGAAAAAGTCAAGAATGTTTCGTACTATGCTTGCATCTGCAAAAAAATATTGTACAAAAGTGTCATCAACCTCCAATACAGCAGAAAATTTTGAAAATCTTAAAATTGGAAATCGAGTTTCTATTCAAAGGACAGTAACTGAAGAAGATGTTCTTGGTTTTGCTAAATTAACTAATGATTACAATCCAATACACATCAACATGACAAGAAATGTTGTTCATGGAGCATTTTTGAATGGCCTACTTTCAGGAATTTTGGGTACAAAATTACCTGGACCAGGAACAATTGTTGTGGAACAAATTATAAGATATCCAAAACCTTGTTATGTTGGAGACACTGTTGAAATTTCGGTTGAAATTACCTCTGTGAGAAAAATAGTGAAATGTAAATATACGTGTGTAGCTAATTCAGACAGAATAGTTATGGAAGGTGAAGCTAAGTTAGTGACAGATGCAAATAAAACTAAAAAAATTGTAGTTGCAAATTAAGATAGTGATAAGAACAATAGGTCTTCTTGGTTATTTTTTTAAAATATATAATTTATGTTGTTTTGACAAAATTGTACATGTGAAAGTAGGTCTTGCAATACATGTGAATATTACGTCAAAAATTTTGGAATTTTGCATAGCCAGCAGTTTAATTTCATACACATCGATTTCGTCATTAATTATACAAACATTTGTAAGAGGATAAAGCATGAAAAGAGAAACACAAGTATCAATTGTACTTAATTCATTTAAGCTGCAACATTCTACAAAAAATATAGTGAGTAAATCAACTATATCAATTATAAATAATTTTATAATTAATATTATTTTTATGTATAAAATTAGCTTTGATTAAAATAATTTAAATAATTTATATTTATTATATTACATATTTCATTAAATATAAAATTTAAATATTTTCAAAATGAAATATAATAATATACATATTTCATAATTGATTAGTCACTGTAATTAATAATTGAAAAAGATAATTATTATTGTACAGCATAAAATATTTTTTAGGTATAACATTATGAAACAAAATATTTTTTTTAGGTAAAGATGTCTTTCTTTCTTTATGCTTTTTCATTTATATCTTTTGCTTATGCTCTTGAAGACAACTCAATAACTGAAAGTATATCTACGACAATGATAACTGAAACTTCAATTGTCCCATCAACAACAGAAGCTCCTTTAATAAAATGTGCTTGTGGGGTATTTCTTAGTGGGCAATTTAAAAAAGGAAGCAAAGACCCACCTAAAGGAAATCCAGCACTTCTTCATGAAATATTTGAAATACTACCTTGCACTAATGCTGGTAACAAGATGTGTACTAATAAATGTTTGGATGTTGTAAGTATAATCTTTTTTATAATCTAAAATGTGTTATCTACTCAACAAAAATGGACATGTTGGATTTTTTCTTGAGAACTCAGTTAAAGAATTAGTTTCGAAATGCTCAATTAGAATTTGCTAACTGAATTTCATCTCATATATATTTCATAAAGCATTTATTTATATACTTTCAAAAGATGAGCAATAAAAAGCATTATTGAAAATGAATTTTTAAAATATTAACATACTATCAAGCAATAATGTATGTAACTTTATGCAAAGTCTAAAGCGTAATCCAAATTTTAACTCCATTGAGTAAAGTAATATTTAGTACAACTTTTGAATTCAATAAAAATAGATAACAATAAAATTTGTTATGAAATGTTATTAACAGCCGTAAAAATTGATGAGTTTATATTATTTTAATAATTGAAAAACAATAGTTTAGAGGATGCAGACTAGTATAAAAATACTATTAGAAAAGCAACTAAATATTTTTTATACTAATTACTATTATAATAATTTTAAATTAATATATATTTTTATTGGTCTTACAGTCTTTATACTATAATATATTATATTAAAATAATGACAATAATTTTAATAATTTGAAAATAATTTTAGTCATGAAAATATGATTTATAAAGGAAAGATAGATTATAAACGTATTTTACTACAAGCATTAAAATTGTTTTTAAATAATTGTTTTTAAAATTTCTAATTATTTATATATACTTATCACATACATTTATTATTTCAGATTGTAAAACACTTGCCTAATAGTCCAACTATCCTTTGTGGAGCTATTGATAGGAATTGTCATAAAGAAAGAGTAAGTATTTTCATATTTAAGTTCACATATATTATTCAGTTACCTTATTTATTATATGCATATTATGAGAGCTTTTTAATCCATTTTAATAATATAATAATAAATGTTTTTGTAGTTTTAATTTTAAATACAGTTGAAATCACTTTTATTCTGTTCACTACAAATTCAATATTTAAAAAAATCAGGCAAAATATAAGCTGTCGATGATGAAAAATTACAATTATATAAATATTACATCGAATAAACTAAATATGAAAAAATAAAAAAATTTTCATTTTTTGTTTCTGCAGGCGTATCTATTCATTAAGAATTGTAAAGACGACTGGGTGAACACAAATCTCTCCGCCGGTCGAGAATATTGCTGTAAAGATGGCCTTCCATACAAATGTTCTACCTTAAGCTGAGTCCTCTTAATCTACAATAAATATTATTATTTTTTATACTGTTAGTCAACTAAGGCATACATTAATATTATAATTATAATAAATATATGATAGATCTCTTTTTACAAAAAAAAAAGCAACTTGTTAATCTTCCTTCGTAATGCCGAATAGGTTTAGCGCTGCACGTCAAAGTCGATCCACGGATCTCTAAATTTACTTTGCAACTTTTTGTAATAAATATCCAGTACATGGATCGGAATGTCGATCGCCGATCATTCTATGACGTTCAAATAATCGACGCGGGGAAAGAAAAAAGAAATAGAAAGGAAGGCACGACGACGACGGCTCCATCGCCGCACTGAACCTATTAAGCAAAAAAAATATGACCCGCTCCAAAAGTTCTCTAAATTTAGATCCCCTCCGCGTTATATCGTGCACGCGCGCTCGCTCGCGAGATCCCGCCGCGCTGATCCAAGAATACTAAACTCGGCTCCGACTATCGGCCGATGCATCTCCTCGCGTCGCGTCACTCTCTTAATATACCTATCCATTTAAAGGGAGGATAAAATAAAATTTATCGGGCGAATTGTAAAATATATACACATCGGTTGATGAGTCGCGCGAGTCGTTTTTCTTGCTTTCACATTGGCGCTCGGTGCACCATCGAGTCTGAGCGGTGCACCGAGCAACCGTCTCGAGCAGCGAAAAATGGCCCCATCGATTTTGAGCGCGATCATGTGTCGTTGTTTTGTGGAGTCTGGTGCAACTGCGAGCATTGCCACCGTCGCCGCCGTCTACCGTTGAATTATCTGGCCACTGCGCCGCCGTTTCATTCCTGCGCCGACGAAGAAGACGACGACGACGACGACGACGACGACGACGAACGACTAGACTGCGTCAGCGACCCGCGCCCGGATCGAGATTATAAGCGGGATCTATCTCTCTCTTTCTCTCTCCCTCTCCCTCTCTCTCCCTCTCTTCCTCTCTCCGTCTCCGTTTCTTTGCCTTTGTTTTTCTGTACTTTTGTGATTTCTATAAACGGTGACGAAAATAACGCTTGGCGCGTCTTATTCGTTGTGCTACAGCACGGAGCAGACTGTGTAAAAAAGCAGCATTGGTATTGAATAGTGTCTAATTAGTGTAATTTCTCATAGTTTCTATAAAGATAGTTTCTATAAAAGTTAGCCAATGGTATTTTGTATAGTATTAGTTTATTATTGTCAATAGAATTAGTTAGTATATATTAGGATGTCTTTTATTTATCCGACGAACTTGGCTGTATTGTACGTTAGTTTTTGAAGCTACGCAAAACATTTTAAACTCGTTTTAATTTTAAGTAATAATTCCACACTGCATATTCTTCTGAAATATCAGTTTGATATATAATGTAATGTATACTATTACTCTTAACTTTCTGTAGAAATAAGTTTCTAAACAAAAAACTTTGTAAACGTTCTGGTATGTCATTATATATAATTATTATTGACAAGTTAATTTCTTTTTTGTTTGTTAAGAAAATTATCTGTAAATTTCAATTGACGCGCATGCAATTCCGTAAAAAAGAAACTGATTCAAAAATTTTTTTACATTAATTATCAGTTCAGAACTTTTTGAATTCGAACTCGCATAATTTTACAAACACGCACATTCAGTCCTTCGAATGCTGAAGTTCTCTCGTTGCTTTATTTGTTACTTAGACACCTATGTATAAGTGAATTTGTAACACCTGCGTCAAATTGCACGGCTCGCCGGCGAAATCTCGGCGCTCGATTGTAAGGGCCGCTCCGAGACGGGAAGGCGCCGGGGCCAGACGACGAGCACGATGCTTTGACGCCTTCGGCATCCAGCTCCGGCACCTCCTCGAAATCCGAAGCAACTCGAACCGCCGCGACAGAGGGGATAGGGGAGCGATAGCCATGTGCGCGCGCCCGCTCGCCTGTCCGCTCTGCTCCCAGCCCCGCTTCCCGAGCCTCGACGCCCTGCGCGCGGGCCTCGTCGCCGTGGCGACCCGGCCCCTCGCCTGCCCCGTCTGCAGCGAGATGCTCCTCGGCATCGACAAGCTCACCATCCACCTGTTCGGCCACACTATCGGCGGCCCCGTGGCCGAGGCGGCCGCGCGACAGCCGCCGCTCGCCCCGTCGAAGATCCACGAGCTCCGGGCAGCCGAGGACGGCGGCGTCCGTCGTCGGTCCTGGGGCGCGGCCGGGGGCCTCGCCGAGGGGACGGGCGAGGAGCTCGTCGAGACGGGCGGCGGCGAGAACGGGGCCGACAGCCGGATTTACGTGCCGATCGACGAGGTCGGCGGCTTTGCCAATCTGGCGACGATGAAGGAGACGGCGAGCTTCGTCGTCCCGGCCAACGGACAAGTAAGATGGAACGCCTGCTGCGTTATTATTACTCTTTATGCGTGTGCAATTAAGTATCTTGTCCGAAAAACAGCGACCGTGCGATTATTCTATATAAAGAAAAATTGAATTACACGAGGAAAAGGTGCAGGTTATTACATACTTACATTCTGCTTTTAATTTAAATTCACGTAATTTAATAATTATGTAATAAAATAATTTCAGTCGATCGTCCGGCGCAATTTTCTGTATTCTATAAATTTACTCTCGTTCAAGGACGCGCCTGGAGAGCCGAAGGCGCCCGGGCCAGAAATTTTCGTGCAGAGCGTAATTACGCGGCCCGAGATATATGCAACGACTTTGATCGTCCCAGCCAGCGACAACCACGTCGGCAATCTCGACGCGAATATCTATCAGGCGCCCGCGAGGGCGACGGCAGCGGCAACGTCCAGGCAGATGGACGAAACTGCGGGGCGGGAGAATCGCGTAAACGGCACTGTTCCGAACAGTTCGTTTGCTCAAAATAATAGCACGGCAGTGGTGAGCGACGCCACCGCTGGGAATGAATCACAAATTCAATTGAAGAAGGTATAAAATAATTTTAATCATCGGTGTAGATATTCTTCTACGCGCTACCAAGTGCTTAATAATAATTACAAAATAAAATGTGTTAATTATTATAAAAATTCAGCTTACGAGATAATTTAACTACTTCTGTATAATAATACTCATTTGTATATTAATGTATTAACATGTCGATCGACTTGTAAATTTCTCCCTCTAATAATTTTCAATAACTAACCAAATATTGTAATAACTGCTTTTGAGCTTATTAATCCGATTTATAAATAAAACACTTCACATCACATCATACGCTAATACTTGACATAACAAGACAGAAATCATTTTATATGTTAATGAAGTAACTAATAAATAATCCTAAATAATAAATATCGTTCGAGTATCATAAAAAATGCGTTGATTCTAAATCAGAACATAAACTTTACCACTATATCATATTAATATTATACTCGGAGTACATAATTTTTGCCTGATTATTTTTACAAAATTAATTTTAATGTTTCTAATTGAAAATCTTAATCTTTCTAATACACTGTATTAACAATTTTAACTGTGAGTCATTGAAGCTTTTTAAATATTACGATTTCGTTTTGTTTAGAATTCAGGATAAAGAGTGTGCACAATTAAGTTTATATCATAATTCTTTAATCCTTTATATCTCATTATTATATATAAAAGCTTAGGTGATTCCTTCACTTGCATCCTCAGTGCACTGAAAAAAATGTTTCTTCAATTTTAAGAAATACTTACGATGATAGATTAATAAAATATTTCATTATTACTATTTAAATAATTATATTTTCAGTGAATCAAATATTCAATCATTTTATTATTAATAATTCAAAAACAGGTTTTTATTACAAACAAAATTATAAATTATATTCAAATTCAAACCACTCGTCAATCATTCAGATAGTGGTCTATTACGTTTTCATAATTTCACCACATCCTTTAACTTTAATAATAAATAAATAGACGTTTCTCTACGATGCACGTTATAAATTTTAAAAATCATAAATTAAATCAAATTATATTAGGTCAAGACTTTTATTGTAAATTTAGTTACTTCGATAAAAATGATAAAATTGTAATTAATTAGAATAAATTTCTAACTTGGTAAATGTGTTTAATATTAATAAGTAATTAATAAACATGAAAACAAGTCTAGTTCAAATGAAGAAAAAAAAAGAACATAATCACATACGTTGACAATATTATTTTATACTCAGACACCTTGGACTGACTACCCAAAAAACAAAGAACCGCAATCGCTGCTTCCTAAATTTCCACCCTCGCACACAGACAAGTTAGCGGACCTTGTGAAAAACGCCCAGATCACATCCTCGCCGTTGGGCAGCTTTCACGAGTCCTTCAGCTGTTCGAAACCCGAGCCGCCCCCGGCAGAAGTACCGGCGAAACCGCTTTTTAAATCTACTAGGATACTGTCCGCGAGCGAAAAAACCGAGCGCTGCAACGTTTGCGGAATTCATTTCCCTGATAAGAACATAGTCTTATTGCACAAACAGCTTGTACACATGATAAGTCCAAAGGACTCGAACGCCGCCCCCGACACGGTGATGAAAAATTATCCCTGCCACTTGTGCACCAAGGTGTTCAGGATGAGAGGCAGCCTAATGCTTCATATGAGGGTGGCTCATTGTGGATTCAGCTCGGTGACCAAAATCAAAGGTAATAATTTACATTATAAAGAATTGAATGTTTGTAAACCAATATCGATTTAAGCATCTTTTACATAGAAATCGTACAGCCGAAAGAGCTAGAGCAAGAGATACCAAACGAATCAGAAATATTGTCTAGTAACGAATCTGAACCTGTATATAATTGTCCAACTTGTGGAAAAAGTTTCAGGAAGGTAAATATTTGCTAAAAGTAATATCAATTGTTGATCTGAAAATATTAAAATTTTATATTTTATGATAAATATTATCTAATTTTGATTTTTAAAATCTGTGTGTATGAGTATAAAATGTTCCTATTTCTCCTAAAAGAAGCTTAATATATTTATGAACGAAAATTGAAGTCTAGATAATTTGGGACAGGAAAATTAGTTTGTTGCATTCTCTTCAAATTACTTATCAGTGGAATAACTGTTATAAAATTTTAATTGAATAACGTACTTTCATAATATATAAAACCTAACAAACTATTTAAATTATGCTGTTAAAGCTATATTTATACCGAAAGTACGTTCTTTAATTATCACTCGAAGCTTCAAAATGGGATAACAAAAGTAAAATAAGTTTTGTTTTATAGGAACAACATGTTACCCAGCATATAAAAATTCACGAAGGAAAACAATGGGAATGTGATGTCTGCAGTAAAATGTTCACAACCAAATATTTTTTAAAAAAGCATAAAAGACTTCATTCCGGAGAAATGCCATATAAGTGTTCTATATGTGATAAAACGTTCACCTTCCAACAATCGTTTCACAAGCATAGACTTTATCATAAGGACGACAAACCACACACTTGTACTACTTGTGGTCGTTCCTTTAAGGAACTTTCAACATTGCACAATCACGAAAGAATTCATACGGGAGAAAAGCCATTTACTTGTGAAACGTGTGGTATGATAATTGTATCAACTCTTAATTTACAGTATTATTTATGTCGATTAAGATATGTCTTTCATGTGACTGTTTTTCAGTGCCTACTAACATTTTTTGTGTTGAAAAGTTTAATAATAAACATTTAGCTATAAATAACAGTTTATCGTAAGTATTGTCATAACAGTATTCTAGGCCTAATAAAAACATTTAATAACAAAGAATTTTAATTTCATTGATTAATTGAAAAATCATTTATTTTGATCGTTTTAATTTTGCTAGTTTTAATCTTAAGTATTGCAAAGTTTAGCATAGAACATGTGTATAATTTTGAAGTCATTTTATTATATTTTGCTTTCATTAGAGTTTTACTTATTTAATCGTTCATAATCTGATCATTATCAATTGTAGGAAAATCTTTTCGACAACGAGTCTCATATTTGGTGCATAGGCGCATACATACTGGAGTTATGCCTTATAAATGTACAGCCTGTGGAAAAAGTTTTAGATACAAGGTAAAAATAGTTTCATGTTGTAATATAATTTTATTTTTTAGAGTCAACTCTGAAATTAATTGAATAGATCCTATGATATTAATAATTTCATATCATTTTTCATTTTTTTAAATAAAACGAATTTGAATTTTTAACTAAAAACTATTTTTTAAGATAAAAAAAATTTATAATTATGTAAATTCAGAAAAAATACGTTGAACAGGTAAGCCAACGGACTCATAAATGCGCACAAGTATGTACAGATGCTGAACAATCGGAAAGCATAAGTCAAAATTTACCTGAATTATCGGATAGAAATGAAATACAAAAAACTCGTACAAAAGAAGTAGAGGAAGAAGATGAGGAAAGTATGGACGATTTGAATCCAAGTGAAGAAAATCAGTATGTTCTTATTTTAAATGATAAAGGTCAACATATCTTAAAAAAAAAATTAGATATGAATAGCTCTAACGAACAATGCTTAAATGAAAAATCAAATGCTGAACAAAGTAAAGAACATATAAATGAAACAAATGATTTTCTAAGAACTGTTTGGAGTCCAGATACATCTGGAGAAATGGATTACAAAGAAAATAATTCTAAAATTGATAAAATCGTTTATGAGGCAATTAAAAGTTCAAACCTGTGGGATGAAACATCTAGTGACAAAACTGATTCTCAAATCTCCAAAAACAATTTTTCAAGAGAATTAAATATGAAAGACAATGAATTTGTAAATAATGCCTGGAATCAAGCCAATGCCATGTTATATGATAATAAAGATGTTGATCAAGTTCGTGGCAATACAAATAGAGATTTATTCTCTATGGTAATGTCTCCTTTAGAAAGTGAAATGTCCTCTCCTTCAACAGAAATGGAGCACTTAAGGTTGTCTTCGCCAGACAATAATCAAGAAAATAGATCAGAAGCTAATGATTGTTTTCCTAGATTAAATAACTCTAACGTTATACAAGTTGATGATAGCAATACGGAAGAAAATTTTAGTCAAAACAATCTTTCTACACTACAGACCATTAATGAAGATTCATTGAAAGAGTTATTATATGGTATTGTAGATAAATAGAAAATATTTATTTACCTCTAATATTATTGCGATAAAATTTTTAGATAATTTAGATTTTAGATAATTTATCTAAATATTTAGATAAATATTTAGATAAATAATTTATTCCTATCATTTTTTTATTTAATTTTATGTTTATTATATTTTTTATTATACCAATTTTTTTTAACGAACAGCAAAGAATTGAACCTTTTATTATACAAAATTTTAGTCTTTGCGTGTTATTTACATAAAGAAAATTACTTGATTATGTTTGTTGTGTATAACAGATTTGTTATATATAACAGTTAATTTATTGTAAATTATTTTTATTGTACATTTGTATTTCGTTTGTATGTAATTCTCATGAAAGCTTAATAATAAATGGATTTTTTGATATCATGTTTCAAGTGTCTAATATATATAACTTGTACACATTTAAAAAGAATATGTTATAAAAGTTGTTTCACTTTAATTTTAGGATTTCGATTTAATGATATATTATTTACAAAAACCAAAACTACAATTGCAAGAAAAAAGTTTCTTATTGCTTTTGAAGGTATTTTAAAACTGATCTAATCTAATTTATTTCTTAATTTATGTTATTTAAAATATTTATTTTTAAAGAAAATAGACTGACTATATCTTTATATCATTAAATTTAAAAATTAAGTTTTACTCATCTACTTTAAATATTAGATAAATATAAAATTTCAAATTTTTCTTATTTTCATTTGTATTCACGGTAAACGGGCAAATTTATTATTTTTACAGTTATCATCTATCAAATCAATGAATTTTTAATCATCATGTTGTTGGAAAATAATTTTATAGTTATGAAATTGTAAGCATTATTTCATAAAACTTTTAAAATATAAACCTATCTTTACATTGTTGTACTATATAATAACAGACATTTAATATTTTTTTATAAATTTTTTGAATAATCTAAAAATGATTTCATAGTTGTTTGCAATGAAAATATCTATGTAAAAATGTAATATTAATAACCGTTGAAATGAATTTTAATGAAAAATTTTAATTTTATGTAAAATCTGACGAATGGAAAAAATGAAAAATGAAACCATCTCCTATAGTATAAATCGATACTTTTCTTAATTGTAACACGTGTATTACCGAGTTCATGATGAAAATTGTAAGAAATATCGGAAGCCATACATATATATAACTGGCAGCCTAATGCCTGTTTGCTACATATTGTTTTTACATCGGAGGCCCGTGTTCAATTACAAAACCGAAAAAATGTTACTTATCCAAACTAATTTAATTATAAAATTTTTTTATCCTTTATAAATTTTTATTTTCCACAAACTATAGAAATATCTTATTAAACCATTTAATTTTAAATTAAAATTATTTAAATTATAATTTTACACTTATATCCTGCTGAATATATGCCTGATAAAATGAAAAATATCGGAAATTAAGTTTTCATTGCTATTGTATTAAAAATGAATAAAGTATATAAAAATTATTGTTGATAAGAATGTATAAGTACATAATTGCATACTTATCATATTACGTATAATAATAATTTGAGTTATTGAATTTTTTTGTTACATATTTTTATTTATGTTTTATAGATAGTCGTGCCAGAGTTAATGCAATTCATAAGCTAAAATAAAATTGTTCTGTAGTGCCTATTAAATAGTAATATTATAAACTTATATAATTTAGCTTTTAACTTATTTATAATTGAAATCGCCTCTACTGTTACAAACAATCTTCAAGATAGTTTCTTATAATATGAGAAAGTTACTCTTAAATCTAATAAAAATTTTATGACAATCATTGAACACAACATCTTTGTATAGAGCTAATCCTCGAGCTAATGAATACTATCGTTTAATTTCATTGGAGAATTAGTTCTTGTTTTAACAAAATTTTAAATTATAATTAATGCAATATTACAAAGTACAAAGTGTAAATTGTAGACAATGCAAGTGTTAAATATCTATTGGGGAACGGAAATGTCAAACGTACAATAAACACGAAGACGAAAACGTTATTTTTCTATTCAATCTCGAATTAATTAGTTGTATGCTTTTTAATCCTTAAAAGATAGGAAGTCATGGGAAAAATATTTAAAAATTTATTTTCATCAGAAATATAGAAATAATAATAGTTATAAAACTGTATAATTTATTAATTACGTATATTTATATTAATAAATGTATAAAAATAAGAGCTGATAATATTATAACAGTTACTTTTGGAACGTTCTATTCATTGCGCAGGGGGCGCTGAGATTTGCGCCCGTTCATGGCCCATTGCAAAAAAGGGGTAAAACGTAAAACAGCTGCGCCAAGGCTGTTATTGCGTTGCGCCAGAGAGAGAGAGAGAGAGAGAGAGAGAGAGTATAGGAGAGGCGAGGTGAGTAGTAGGAGTCTAGTCTAGGAGATTGCTCCGTGCGCGACAAAGAAACAAAACGTAGCTGTAAGTAGAGTTGGCACATGCTGTATTCTATATATATATATATATATATATATATATATATATATATACATATATTACTGTTAAAAAGTCTGAAAAGACTGGAATATAAAAAAATTCATTACAATATAATAGCTCTGTGTATAGAATCAAAGTACGTGTGTATATATGTGTATATATATGTCCTTGGAGGAGGGCGAAACTGAACCTGAAGAGGTGTCGCGTGGTCGCGGTGTTCGTTATATACAGTTGTCGGTTATTTTATATAGTTATATGAGAGAATCTTGTACGGTTGTGTATCAAAAAAAAACCGGTAAGGCAGTGAATTGTTGGCGTGAAGAGGAAGAAACGAAGAAGAACTGACCCGCGGACACGTCTGATGATAATAAAGATTCATCGCCAGAGAAAAATTCGATCACGCTGAATAGCGAAAGTGAATTCGTACTTATAATATAATCTCGGCGATAAATACATATAAAGTATATACGGCAGAGATTCGGTGTGTCTGTCTCGTTCTAACGTATTATCATAATTAGAATATATATATACATATATATATATATATATATATATATATATATATATATATATATATAAATCTGGGAAATTTTTGCGCGTGCTTCACGTGTCATTTCTCGGGGGCGCGCGCGCGCGCTTGCGTGTACTACTGCTGATGTATGTTCGACCCGCTGCAGGCTGCTTTCGTGCAGTAGTAACATAAAAAAGTGAGAGAAAGGAAGAGAGAGAGAGAGAGAGAGAGAGAGAGAGAGGGAGGGAGAGAGAGAGATACAGAAAGATAGAGAAAGAAAAAGAAGAGAAAGAGAGAGAGGAACTGATATGTACTCGAGCTCCTCGACGACGATGCTCACTACTGACTGGTTCATCGATAATATCTGAAATTTATCTCGTCTCTCCATGTACATAGATGTATACTATATATAAATATATATGCATGCCTATTTAGATATAGATATATACATATATATATCTGCATACACACGTAAATCACGCACAACGATAACCTGCCCGCAAGAATTTCGCGTATTCGCCCCAGCCAGGATTGCGTAATATTGCAAGACTGCTGCTGCTGCTGCTGCACGCGCGCGCAAAAAGGAGAAGAGAATCATACTTGGCAAAAAAATACAAGAATAAAGAGAAAAAGAGAGGAACAGACAGAGAGAGAAAGAGAGAGAGAGAGAGAGGTTATAATATATACACAATACATTCGGTGCATGCGCGTCGCCCTGAGGCTGTGCAGGAGCTGCTGCTGGTGCTGCTGCTGCTGCTGCTGCTGCTGCTGCGCTATCAACGCCAGAACATATCGAGGAGGACTATACGCAATCGCGCGCACAAACGGAAGATCGTCCCCGAAGGAGGAGCCTCGCCTCGCTCCTTATCATTTCGGTGAGTATTTTTTAGTGCTTGCATATGTGTTTAATATACATTAACAGATGACAGTGGTGTGAGAGGGGAGGGGCGTGAATTAGGGTTAGAATTTAAATATCTTGTGCTGCAGATACTTTGGTGCACGTAAAGTTGATTCTCGATGTTTTTGCGATGTGTTATAACCTCATATGGGAAAGAAGCTGCGATACCTGTTTTATCGCGTTACATTATTGTTATTATTGTAATTGTTGTTGTTGTCGCTTTTATCATTGCACGAGTTTGCAAAAGTCGAATCTGCTGTGCCTGGTGTTGACGTTAGAGAGCGTGCGCGTGGGCTGCCGTATCAGAGATTAGGAGAGAATCTCTTATATTAGTGTGAAAGAGAGAGATCGAAAGTAGACAATCGCGGTAGGGGGAGGGCGCGCAAAGAATCCGCGCAGAGAGGGAGAGAGGTGTGCGAGCCACGAGTTTGCGAACATGGGAAGTGTATATCTATGTATAACTTCCTGCGAGAGCGAGAGAGACGGAGGGAGGGGACTTTTTATCAACGGCCAATCGAACCACCCCGCGCTCTTGCCGTAGGACATCGGGAGAAACGGGTCTGGTCCGGTGCGGGAGGAGTGACTTGTCCGTTGGGCGGTGGGAGGGAAGGGGGTGGAAAAGGAGCCAACCAGAGCCGAGAAATGGAAACCTGCTCCTTCAACAGCTGTTTCAAAACCACCGTTGCCACGTTTCTCGCTCGCCGATGTGTATGTGCATGCACGTGTGTGTGTGTGTGTGTGTGTGTGTGTGTGTGTGTGTGTGTATGTATGTAATGTTTGCGGGCTCGCTTATAATACGCGCGGTCCGTCTGAAAGTTTCTGAAACTCCGAAAGTCTAATGCATAAGTAGGCTGCGAGAACAAGAAGTGCGCGCTATATATAAGAGGCCAACTGAAACTCCACTGATGCAGCGTGTGGCTCTCGCCTCGACGGGGGAGGTTTCTTACGAAATGAGAGATTCGTGTGTAAAATCCGAGATGGGGAACTAGAGACTTTATTATATATATATATATATGGTTGCAGACTTTCTCACTGCTAACTTTCCGTATTATACAATATATATAAGTATATAATAGAATTTCATTGGCAAAAAGAAGGAGATGGTTTAATCATGGTTTAATATATAGGAACAGATCATTTACTTTTTCACCCAGACTTTATTTTCAGTTCCTCGTTTGCATATAATACAAATATTATACGAATCAAAAGTCGGCCTTTCGCTTTCGGTTTATTTTCATCGTTCGCTTTATAGATTCGTGGTAATTCTATAAGATAGCACGAGAGAGCGCCATAGATATTTTCGTTAAGAAAAATAATTTTTAAACAATTTTTTACGCACATTCTTATCGACTCCTTCTTGGATGGAGTGCTCGTATTCGGAACGCGGAAACGTTATCGAAACTAATAGAGATATTTTTGCACTTTCATTAAATGCGCGTGATAGACCGCAGATGTTGGGCAAATTGGTAATTGGCGTTTTATAACCTGTTGCAATTCGAAGAAAAAGAGAAGAAAAAATTGACAATTGTTGTTTTTATTATAGTGTCTGGTTTACGAAAGGATTTCAAAATCAGTTCATTCATCCTAGCGCTCCTCCCCCCCTCCGCACGACAGCTACACGCTACATTGTAACTGAAAGCAAGCCAAAGAAATAAAAATAGAGTACAAATGCCTTTTAATATAGAAGTGTATAAGAACATTATAAAATTTTTTGACGTAATCTTTATGTAAAAAGTTCATTTTGGAACAGTGCCAAAATGTTTAATTTTAAATTTGTATTATTTGCGATTATTTGCAGTTTGAACGGGTCGTCTGAAATAAAAGACGAGCGAACAAACAAACGAAAAAAAAATCGAATGTACAGTGGGGAGAAAGTTGAATTTTTGAACCTACAACGAGAGATCACATTGTTTTTTTTTTTATTTATTTATTATTATTTTGATCATTTACGGTGCGCTCATGGCTTTTCTCAAAGTAAAACAAATCTCAAAAAAATGACTTACAATATATATATATATATATATATATATATATATATATAGGTATAGAGAGATTAATTTAATCCATTTGGTTTATTGAATTTTTTTATTTTTAACGATAAAATACGATACGTATACAAGTGCCTGGTGTGTGTACGTAAACACGTGCACCTATGTATATGCAACGCATAAATCTCCGTGTGTACGTTCGTGGACGCACCTAAGCCGATTACAATATTACGTAAGCTGATTTTAATAAGTTCGAAAATACGCAAATATACTCTTGATCTGCGGATATGCAAAATATCGCACGAGCGCTTACCTTTATTTGCCGGGGCGCGTGTACGTCATGGTCGTCGTCATTGTTAGATTGTTATTATTGTTACTGTTCTTGTTGCTGTTATTGTTTTTGTTGTTATATATATATATATATATATATATATATATATATATATATACACATACATCATTGAAATAAAAATTTAATTAGTGCTAACAAAAACGCACGGGGCTTCTATAAGTATCGACGGACACTTCGATATTGATGATTTGTTTCGTATATTATAATATAGTAGAAAAGCATTGCAAGTGTAACTTGTATGTATTTTACACATACACCAACACACATTAAGTCTACCCTACGGCAAATTACGTATCTAAATCCATCTATATACATATACTGTTTCCTGTTGCGCTCTTCAATTGTGTACATATGTAATATAATATTTATCAGTAATGACAGCGAGAATCGATTTCTTTCTTCTTATATTATGTACGTATCCTTACTATGGATTTTGCATACTCATAACTTTATCTTGATACGAAAAAAGTGTTTTTCAAATGATTTTTTTAATTTTATTTTTCATGGCATAAACCCCTCCTTTCGGTTAGCCTCCCTATCTTTGTCTCTCTCTCTCTCTCTCTCTCTCTCTCTCTCTCTCTCTCTCTCTCTTGCTCTCTCTCTCCCTTTCTCTCTGTCTCTCAGCCACTCTCTAAATTAAATGTGACTACGTATGTAGCAATTATACCCGTCCGATTTATAATTAATTATGTTTACTTATGATTTGTAAAAATCTCTAGAAATAAATCTCTCTCTCTCTCTCTCTCTCTCTCTCTCTCTCTCTCTCACTACACACTCACTTACTCACTCACTCACTCTCTCAATCTCTCACTCTCTGCACATAATAAATGTTAAGTGAAAAAGAAGGCTGAACAATTTTATTGTCTCCCACACGTATAGGGCGTGGACTAAGAGGTGCAGCTGAGGCTTTGCCGTGTGTTATATACATACATATCACACTGATATATATATATATATATATATATATATATATATATATATAACACGGCTAAGCCTCAATACACGCACATGTACATGCTTTTGATTTATTTTGTATTAACCATCCGTTTTTCGACGCGCTATTGTGGACAGGAACTTGCCCAAAATTATTAACTCGCGAATGTGTCAAATGTCAAATTTTCCGTTACGTTTCTTCCTTTTTTGTTTTTTTTTTTTTTCGATTTTTCGGAGAGCTATAAATTTGATTAGCGGAACTGATTCCGAGGGCTTGATCCCCGAGGTCTTAAAACGCAACGGTTTACAATTTTCTAAGATTGATGCTCTTATAGGAAAAATGTTACACGATTCCGTGAAAGCGACGAGGAAGGATTGCTTTTGCTCGGAAAACAGTAACGGGGAGGAGGACGTTTTAACGTAAAATTCGTTGTTATTGTAGTTGTTTTTTTGTTTTTTTTGCTCATTTTCCAGAAACCAAAAGCACCGATTTCTTCTGTGGTTTTAAGAAAAATATTACGATTTTTTTTTTAAATCCTCTTTCACCGCAAATGTCATGGATTTTATAAGTTTTTCTTAATTGTTCGAATAAATAATATATAGCGCGCGCGCGCGCGCGTGTGTGTAGAACTTATATATCTCACGCCTCAAAAGTCCTCGCTCTTATAGAAAGTAGAGCGGTATTTTTATCATTAACGTTTTCTCCGCGTTTAAATTTATTTTTAATACTCTCTCGTTTTGAATTTTACCCCTTTTCGCATTTTCATTTTAATTATACGTATTGTGTGTAAATTCTTGAAAAATTTGCCTTAACCGTTCCCGCCAGACTGGATGCTTAAAGATATACATCGAAACATTAATGCATCGCGCAAAACAATTCTACGATGTATGTTTTGATGCTTCGTTCCGAATCCGTCCGAGTGCATTTATGGTTTATTGTTCTCCTATACTTTGGTATGAGTATTCTGTCTTTGCAAATTCTATACATTGTTAAGGTTCTGAAATTTTACCATTTTTTTTTTTCATGAATTTCTCTATGTATACGATTGAAAATTTTGCGCTTACAATTAAATGTAAATATTTATAGCATTTAATTTGCCAACGGGAGGTTGAAATATATATATAAAAAGAAAAATTTTCTTTTATTAAGATTTATATATATAGGCAAATCTTGATATCTCACTTCCTATATCTAGTGCCCTTTTTTTAGAACATTTCTAAATTTAATGTATTCGTCATACGTCATGCGATCTGTAAACAATATATATTTTTACTTGCGGCTGCGAGGAATACATTGAAGGCCGCCTGTACTCGTTTTTCCGAGCTTGTTAATTATTTATATTTTGTCACACCTTGATCGAAAAGAACGACTCTTTGGTGTTGTCAATACTGACACGTCAAAATAGCCTCGGTATTCGATTTTTTTTTTAAAAATAAGTTCCCTGAAAAAAAAATGAACGGTATTCTATTTTTCATCGAAAAGTAAAATATTAACCAAATGCCATATGTCGCAAAACCACCGAAGCTTATCGAGAAATATCAAAACTGAAAAATATCTATATATACCGTTTAATGTGATGTCAATGACTTCTCTATACAATTAACTTATAAACTATTATGGCGTCTAGAATTATTCACGAATAGTAACTAAGGTCATTGTCTTGTTTATTTGTAATTACACAAGAATAATGAGAAAGTCAGTTTTTCGCAAGGAACTTTGCTTATTTTACTTAATTCAATGTGTGTGTGTGTGTGTGCGTGTGCGTGCGTGTGCGTGTGCGTGTGCGTGAGCGTGAGCGTGCGCGCGTGTATTATACTTTTTTAATATACATGACGAATAATTGCAATACAAATAAAATAACAAAAATAAAAATCTAGATAAAACGGCAAAATCGAATAATAAAAACAGGAGGCTCATTAAGAAGAAACAAATAAATTAAAAAAAAAACATAGTACGGTTCAATAAATTGATTTTAAAAAATATAGAAATAAAGAAAACGTTGAACTCGAAAAATTGATTCATAAAATTTCGAAAACCTCAGGTGATTGCAAATTCATTAATAGAACAAAATTAAATTGTTTGTGTAATCGGTATGAGGAATTACCTATATATATATATATATTATAGAGAGTCTATACGTAAGAATCCAAAGTCTGAAAAAAAATTAATTCCAATGTCATGAATATTAATACAATTCAGTTTATTCTGCCGAGGGCTGCAAGGCAATTGAACTTCGGTATATAAATAAATTGCGAGTACGAGACAACTTTGCAGTTGTGTAGATATTAATTTCTGGCTCTCAATTATTGTGTATATATATATATTTAGCAATTCGAAAAAAAGGATCGAAAGATATTGAAAAAATACTTTTGAAATCGTTGGCGATCCAATACGAATCTGTGCCTATTTTTAATCAAAAACTACAGTAAGTGATTACTTTTATTGAAAAATATACACACATGTATATATAAGAAGTCTGTCATTCCAATAGCTAGGCTCTTTATTATACACCGTAAGAATGTATTGATAACTGCTATGCCATTCGGATCGAAAGTTTTATAACGTAAGCTATACTGTTCAGTTGATATGGTGTTATACAGTTCATATTATTTTTAAATGCTTTAATCGATTTGTAATGGAATTTATTAGAAAATATTTTAGAAGATTGTTAGTGAAAAGTATTCGATAGTTGATCTTAAAAAGAAAACTATATTCCGAGTATAATATTTAATCATTTAAGCTAAACTATAATTTCAAAAATTTAATTTTTACATCATTTTTAATAATTTTATTATTACTTTTTGAAAAACATAATTAATAATTACGATATATTTGTATTTAAATAAATAAATAAATATATATATATAATTATTTTCCTTCATTGATTTTAAAAAAAGAATTAATAAATACCAAGTTCAAAAAAATTGCACAGACAATTAATTTTACCAGTATAATCTGACAGGTCTTTTATTTACCTACTTCAACGTTAATTTTACTTTTGGATTAATTAAATATTTATTCAATAAGAACTGCAATGATTGTGTTTTAATCAAATGTTATTATCCAAATAGAGTTTCCATTAAATTCAAATACAAAATATAAATCTTAGAAAATTCGTAAATTTAGTTTTTACTGTCTGTTTTCTTGGTGTTAATATATACCTTGATAATAAAACCGTACACCAATATTATATATATTTACATATCTCTCTCTCTCTCTCTCTCTCCCTCTCTCGATCTCTTGATCTTTCACTCCCTATATATATATATATATATATATATATATATATATATATATATATATATCGACTTGTATTAAGATCTCGCTGTCATTTTATTACTCGATTGAAACATTTTTGTATACATTTATAATGATAAAATATTTCCCTCTTGTATCATTATAGTTTCACAAAATAATGCCGACTTAAATGTACAACAATGAGAATTCAGTAGTACAAAAGAAATAAAATTAATAAAGCTGAATTTTTCCACAAACAATGTGATACATTTTTCAGATATAAAAAATGTATGCAGAAGTAAATTATACGTGACGTCTGAATGACATGACGTGACGTCTGAGTGTATATATATATATATATATATATATATATATATATATATATATATATATACTCATACACGAAGTGTTAAAAAATTAAAGAGAGTCGAAACGTTGTCTGATCAATCGTGTGTTCCAACATTTTTTTCCATACAACGCGCGCGCCTCTATATGCCGTATCTTTTATGCGCTCTACGCGCACACCACGCGCGCGCTCGGGCAATCGATCGCCCGACAATATATATATATATATATATATATATATATATATATATATATACGTATATCCATTAGCTCGTGTGTGCGAAGCCGCGTGCGTATGTATAAATGAACGATGCGTTATTATTTATTTGTCGAATAGATATCGTTTAAAAACGTTCGGCGGTGCTTTGTCCCGTAATAAATGCTCGACCGCGATGATCGACCAGAAATTTCAAAAAAAAAAAAAAAAAAAAAAAAAAAACAGAAAAATAATAAATAAAAGAAAAACTGCCGATTGCATTATAAAGAAAGTTGTTTTCTTCTCAATATCTTTGCCACGTTATATAATTACATTGAAATTAAGTCGTAGCAAAATATTTGCAATCAGTTTTTATGGCTTTGCGGAAGGCTCGAATATTTTTGTATTAAATAAAAAAATAAAATAAATAATGGTTATAGAAGAATTCTATCATATCTCTATGATCATTGATAAAGAGAGACATCGCAGAATTATTTAAACTTTTGTAACCAGGATATGTATGATAATGAGAATCGTCGTAAATCTATATATTAATTTTGTTTAAAAATAACAATTTCTTTAAAAAGTTCGCGATACGTTCGTTAGCAAAATGTACTTTTGATATTAATTTTTGATAGCTTGGAATTACCGATAACAATAACGAGAAAATCACCTTCGAGCATTATTAATTTTTACAAATTATTGTTTATCGCAAAGACATATCGTTATCATTGGGGTGATAAATCGGCATTGCTGTTATAATGTTGTGCGATACTAATAGACGCCAATGAAAATAGCAATACTGTAAAACCTATAATGGTTAATCCTTTCTTTATTTGTAATTCAGTTTTTATAATGAGATTTGAATAATAATGAAATAGTTTTTAAAAACTTGAATTAAGTTTCCCAAGAGTTATAAAAAATTTTTTATCAATGCTCCATAACGTATTTATTATGCGAATCTTTTAGTAAGGATAAGATATGTGCTTGTTATATATATATATCTTGAATAAAAATTAAAATGATTGTTATAACAAGGCAGTTTCTGAAATATTGTCGACGTTCCAACCCTTCTCAATGGTTCTTCACAAGATTACGAATAAATCAAATTACGAATTATAATTGTGTCCGATAAGTACGAAAAGGAAACTGAAAGAAAATGCCTGTTATCAAGTAAACATTTTCTTGTTTTGTACCGAGTAAATTATTTTCTTCAATTGAGAAAGTATCTTCTTAAATGAAGGAAGTATTTACTCGATGCCAAAAGCGTCCACTTAAATCAAACCACGCCGTCTTAAATCTAGTGAATATTTTCTGAATTTAAAAAAATCATTCACTTTCGTACAGAACAAGAAAATATTTACTTAATGACAGATAAGTTTTTTTCAGTGTACATAACAAATTCAAGCTAAGATACGACTTTTACTATATCGAGACGTACATAGAATTGCAAACCGACAATCAAATCAAATTGTTAATGTCAAATATAGACGGCAATGTCTAAAAAGAGAGAAATCTAAACAATCGTTTTAAAGATTATTAATTTATTAATATTGTTTAAAAAAAAACTAGGAATAAAAAAACACATTATGAAACTGTATTATTTGCTTTGACGATGTAATATCAGTTTTCGATTAGCTTTCATTATATTGGCACGTGGCTTATATCGGTCTGTTAAATTTAATTTCATACTCTGATTTGCTTATTATCAGTTAATTTTTCAATAAGATATAATAAAATTATTAATATTACATATTTCTCTAGAAAATCAACAATTTTCATTTTTTTTTTTGTCTGTATTAACTTTTACACGGCTCTATATATGCTGTGTCATAAGCTGTTTGGTATTTTTTTACTTATCGAGCATAAATTATAATTATTCAGAATTGGATTTATTTTTAATCTGTAAAAGGACGTTCGTGAGCAGTCGCAACGTCAAGAATTTCCAATAAACTCGCTCGTAACGAGCATTCGAATTTGTTATTTATTTAAATATCTTAGTGACTTTGCCGTTACGATTATTTATCCATTATTTTCTTTATCGCTATGAACAAACATTTAACTTAAATTTACGTTACATATTAAATCCGGACGAATCTTGACATTATCTACGTATCAACATCCTAACTTACAGAATACCCGATCTACTTAGGGCGTAAATCGTCAAAATTGTAAATTACAAAATACAATTTGTAATTACAAAGTACCTTGCCCGCGCCTATTTGGTATTCCCCATTTCTTCAGTTTCATTTTCTTAACCTTTTCGAAAAAGTAAGAGTAATAACTTGCTGTTCATTTAGTGGAATAAATCCAGTTAAGTATAAGAATCGGATTCTTGGTATTACATTGGGAATGAAATGATATTTTGCAGATGTTAAAAATATGACACTGAAGGAACAAGAAAGATCGAGGGTATATGCGCAGCAGGCGGAGCAAACTCCCTTAGTCAAGCCAGATTGAAAGTTACGCTCCTGAACGGTCCTTAATCAAAAAGTTATTGTAAAATTATTTTATACATTCGACATTATATGGGTTTTGTGACAAAAGAAAATCCAGATTTTATGAAAGACGTGTTATATGTATGAGCAATTCTAGGTAACTTTTAACTGTTTGGAAATTGCTATTTTACGTGTTCATGTATTTAAAAAATTCCTTGTCTTATTAAAACTGAACAAAAAGTACGTAGCTTTATAAAAAAAAATCTAAAATCAATTTTTTTCCGATGTTTTAAACCTCGATCAAATGAAATCTAGAAGTTTCAAAGGCGTGTCCAATATGAAAGTGCGTGTATATTATTGAGCAAGTAAAGAAAACGGAATTTTCTAAAAAACAAAATGTCAAAAATTAATAGTTTCTAAAATATCCAAAAAAAAGCTTCGCATGCAAACAAAACTTCAAAATTTCTTACGTTAGTATTTATAATATACCTTAAAATAATACCGTTGACTTTTTAAGTTTTCCACTGTTCATTAAAAAAAAATTTTGTGTTCTGTCTACGGGGTCTATCCTTGCATTGCAAAATCAGGTTTTTCCTTGGCACATTTAAATTATAATAAAGCAAGTGCATGAAAATATCTGTGGAACTTTTGTTAATGCATCAGAATACTTCAACCAAAATGCTACCAAGATTATAAGAAATTTTTAAATTTTAAATCAAGGAAAAATAACACTAGTTCTTGAATTGAAAAGAACAGTATTGCTTTCTCATTTTGAGTAATAATATAGCACGCTTATTATTAAAATAATTTTTAATTCTTTTTTTGATGAAAATTTTTTACTGCTAATTCGTATCGACTCGTAGTTAAAAACAAGTTTGATTCGAAAATAAAAAATGAGGAGCCCTACTGTTTTCTTCTTATTAAAAACTAATATTAATTTAATAAATATTTTTATCGGTCTTACAGTCCTTATAATATAATATGTTAACTAAAATAACGAATCCTTGTTTATTATCACCCTCGAAGAATCTTAAATAAAGCTTATTACTAAAAATAAGTTAGATTAAAAATTAAAAATAATAAAATAAAATACAATAAAAATTATAAAAATAATAAACTATATTCTATGTTAGCGAAGGATAACCTGACTGCCCCCGCCACCCTAATCTCTCCTTTGGCGTCCTTAATTTTTTATTTTAAAAATTAATAGTTCGGTCGAACAATTCAGTCAAGAATACGTGTTTTAGAATAATGAAGAAACTTCTCTACCACCCGAAAAGTTTAAAAATTTCTACGATTTCCACACACTTTACAGAGGATAAACGAGACGCAAAAATCTTCACGCGCGCGTAACCTGGAACTTTGAAAATCCGGACTCTTCGCGCGCGTTCAGTGTTGAAAATAGAGCCGTCGCAATCTGGCAACGTAGCGCGCGCGTGGTTCTCCCTCTCTGTCTGATACCCCCCTCCTTCGCGCCCTATCCCCCTCTCTCTCTCTCTCTCTCTCTCTCCCTCTCGCTAGCTGCCGCGCTATTTATCGAAAACCAGAGCCTCGGAGCCTCGGGACTGCTGCTCGGTCGGTCTCGACTCTCGACTCCCGACCCCACTCCACCGTGGCCGATGCGCACGCCACTGCTCTCGCACGCTGCTCGCGCGACTCTGCTGCTGTGTTATTGTTTGCTGCTGTCGTTCGTTCCTGCGCGATCGTAAACACCTGGATGAATTCTACCCGATTCTAAAATAACTCAATCGCGACGGAAAGCCGCGCCGAAGGCCGAGCGTAACGATCGCGTACGCATTACGCGGAGTTGTGTTCAGTTCAGTTCGGTTCGGTCCTCGGGTGCTCCGTTGCGCGCGCCAGCAGTAGAATCACAAAGGAGGAGCGTCGTCGGGCTTGACAGCAGAGAAGTTGCTGCGCAATTCTTCGCGCGCGCTATACTGGCCGATTAACGCTGCTCCTGCCGCTATCCCTTGTCCGCGGCATCCGTTTAATCCGAGCCCCAGCGAAATTTGTAAATGTATCAGCGCGTACAATAACGTAAAGTGCGAGTGATAAAGAGATGAAATTGACACTTGGCGCGTAAGCCCGTTATTTAATACGTCGCGCGAACTCCTCCTTTGTCGTCGTTGATTCTGGTGGATCGACGCCCGTTAAAATACATGTACATGTATAAATATCTCTGAAATTAAAAAAAAAAAAAAAGGCAAAGAGGCAACGATAAAGAAAAAGGGCAGAAGAAGAAGAAGAAGAAGAAGAAGAAGCATATAAAAAGTGCTGCGCGGCGTAAAAAGCAATCGAGATGGAGTCCGAAGCCGAGCGAAAGCTAGATCAGTTACTTACGGGTCTCTGAGACTGATTAATTCCGCGGGCGCTCGGGCGTGCGCGCGTGTGTGTTTGTGTGTCGCGTGTGCACGCTGGTGTGTGTGCGCGCGCCCGTGTGTACCCATACATCGCCGCGACACGCGGTCGCGCGACAGCCCTCCCCCCTCCCGCACACCGCGCATCAGCCGTTCGTTGTTTGGGAAGACGCAAAAGGGAAGGGGGTGCGCGGCAGCGCAGGGAGACGCACGAGAAGCAGGAGGAGGAGGAGGAGGGGGAGGAGGAAAACATCGGATGAGAGGGTCCAGAAAGGGAGAAAGAGAGGAGGATAAATTCGTGCCGAGCGCTGGAACACGCTGTATACACCAAGCATGATCAGCGAGGAGTCCCATGAATTCAGAGTAAATACCGATTACCTATATATATATGTTTCTCAGTAGCGATCTACAATGCGACATACATGTAGACTTTTCCCAGCCTTTTCCATCATTCTGTCTTTCATTTTTAAATCGGAAGTCCCTCTTCCAGCAACCCTTTCGACGATCTCTTTGTTTCTGCTATTTTAGGTCCATTTCTCGCATACTTTTCCTGGTGTCGTTCTATTCCTCTCTCTCTCTCTCTCTCTCTCTCTCTCTCTCTCTCTCTCTCTCTCCGATCTCTTGATCTTTCACTCCCTATATATATATTGTATATATATATATATATATATATATATATATATATATACTTAAGCCGAATTTCCTTCTATGTTTTTCTCTTTTCTCGCCTCGACCGGAGTCGAAAGAGAGAGAGAGAGAGAGAGAGAGAACCAACCTACATACTCTACATTAGTCTTTCTTACTCGCTCTGCTCTTTTTTACCCTCTTGCCCATACTATTTTTTTCTTCAAAAAGAGCCGCCTTTTTAGGTTAAATTGGTATACGCTCGATGAAAGGTTGTGTTAATGTTAAACGCTGCGCAAATATATATATATATATATATGTGTGTGTGTGTGTGTGTGTGTGCGTATGTATGCATGTATGTATCAACACAATGAGCAACAAAGGATCCTTGGTGTGGAGTTGTGGGCGGGGAAGGACGGAGGAGGGGGGGGTCAAAAGCGAACACGCGACCGCGACGCGCAGGCAGTGATAAAGAAATCGGGGACGCGGGTCATTGTCCAAATCGATTATTGCTTTTCTTTTCGCAGCCCTTCGTCGAATAACATGTCGACGCCTGAAATATTGATTATCTTTACGTTATCCTCTATATCTATATATAATATATACATTAAGTTCTAATAATAAACACTAGGAAAACAGACCGCGAAATATCCGCTGCAATTCGACGTCCACTTAGCGTATTTGACCGCCTATAAATATAATAGCAGGGAAAAAGTCGGCGCGTGCGCCTAATTAACCGAGGCTGCGACGCACCATGGCATTTAAAAACGTGTATAATATAATTTAAAAACCTGGGCTTGCCCCCCTCCCCCCACTCTTCTGTTTCTCTCTCTCCAGCGGAGAGCCGCTGCACGTGCACGCGGATAATAATATGCGAGAGCGTCGCGACGCCGTCACGCGGCGCTGCAGCATCACCACTATATATATATATATATATATATATATATATATATATATATATATATATATATTTATAACGTGCGCAGCATGCAGCACACACCCCCGAAATCCCCAGGCCCGCCCTCGCACACGTGCGCGCATCAGACCAGACACACGCGTTGCAGAGCGTAAGAGAGAGGTAGAGAGAGAGTGAGAGAGAGAGATAGAGAGATAGAGAGAGAGAGAGAGAGAGAGAGAGAGAGAGAGAGAGAGAGAGAGAGAGAGAGAGAGAGAGAGAGAGCGAGCTGGCGAGCGAGCGAATGAGCGCTAGAGAGGGGAGCGCAGAGCGCACGCACACAGAGAAGGCATCAGGGCCGGGCAAAACACGTCCGTGTAAGTGGGCGCGGAACGAGGGGATTCAGGGCTCTCTCCGGCCTTCGGCGCGACCTAACCCGAGAGTTGGGGTCGGTCGTCTGATGATCCCGTGTAGGTGTGCGCGCGCGCGTGCACCCGTGTGCGTATGTGCATGCGCGCATTATATATCAAGCAAGTGTGCAGGCAGTCGGGCACACGTTGGCCCTGAGCGCTGCAAAGGGAGAAAAGACTTAGAAGACCTGATCAGTGTGAATCTGGAGACGTGTGTATGCGTGCGCGGGCGGGCATGTGTGCGTGCGTGCGTGCGCGCGCGTGTGTGCTACGTGCGCATGTGCATGAGAAACACGGCATGGGTCGGTTGGGTCGGTGGTCGAATCGACTGATGCGGGAACAAGGCATTCCGGTAATTTTTTTTCTTCCCCTTGGTGTATGTGGATGAGGGAGGCCGAGGGCGAGGGCCTCTCTCTTTCTGTCTGTCTCTCTCTCTCTCTCTCTCTCTTTCCCTCTGTAGCATATATATATATATATATATATATATATATATATATATATATATATATATATATATATAAACCAAAACGCGCAAAACACCTCTGTCCTGCAAGGGGGAATATAACCAGCTAAAGCCGATGAAAGCGAAAAAGCGAAGCACTCGTCTTCACTCTAATCTTCGGTTGTGGATTTTTCTGGAAATCAATCAAAAGTGGGTTTTTTGGATTATCACGTCGGGAGAATCCGTGCGCGGTTATATGCGCAATGCCTGTTTCCCTTTTATTTATCGGGAACGCAAGAAGCGTGAACGTTGTATTGATGTGCCGATAACAAGTAACGCGAGCGTCCAACTTAATAAGATGCATTAGAAATATTACAGGGTCCGATAAAGTTTTGTTTTTCTTCTAATATTCCAATTTTTGTATTAGAATTTATATCTTAATATAGTCCTCGGTGTTATTCGAATATTGATTTCAATTTTTTTCTTTTTATCTCAACTGTTAGTCATATGGATTTATTTGATTTATTTTACAAAACCTTTTTTTTCGCGATTGTTGGAAAATGAAGCAGGTGTGCCGTGGTGCAGGTGCGAATAATTTTTTGACGACAAAGAAAACCGTTTTGTAATAGAGGATTTTCAGCGGACTAAATCATCAACATTTGAATGAGTTGGCAAAATTAATTATTGCGGATCCAGGAAAATAGTACTTATTATTCATATCTATCCTACATTGTCGCTAAATTTTATGCAAATGGAATTGCCGTCGGGAAAGATGAACGTTTTAAAATTTTCGTGACGAAAAATTATGAATGAATGCGCAATGAAGATTAGCTTCAACAATATTACGTTAATGTAGAATAGGCGTAAATCAGAGAATGATTAATCACGATAGGTGATAATGTTATATTTTTGTATAATTTACCATTTAGAAACAGAGCACAGTTTACCCAGTCGGTATCAAAGATCACTGGAAAGCTCGTGAAAAAGGCAAAGATCACACGATGCTATTCGATCTAATTCAAGAGCAATAAAATCAATTCAATAAAAGCATTGAATTCAAGAAAACCAAATGCACCAATAAAAAATTAGTTTAATTTTACGTTAAGTTTACGAAGAAAACAAGGTTGGAAAGCATCTGTTAGAAATTGATTCATCGATTCAACAAAATTTAATTAACAAAGACGTTCTGATGAAAATAAAGGAAACTAGTCGATTATTGAATCGAATAAAAGTTTAACGATCTAATAATTTCTAAGGATGACAAATTTTTAGAAATTTGCTCCTCCTTGTACTTTTATTTATGTTTTTACTGCACCGCTCCCATGGCCCTTACGAAAGCCAACTCGTTGCCGGGCTCTGCTCGTGTGTATCGTGCACGCGCACGTGAAAGTGCACGCCGTATTTTGTTTTATTATTCTCCGTGTGAAAAATTGACGGTAGCGGCGAGGAGGGGGGGAGTAGGGTACAGTACAGACGTATATAAGAGCAGCCGTGATTCGTGGAGAAAGTTTATCAAGGATAATTCAAAGTTGAAGGGAAGGCGCAGCGATCCTTGAGGGGCGGGCGGGGGGCATATCGCGGCTGACGCTGTGTAAAGTGCCGATTTCGGATCCTTAAGTTATTCGCCGTTTACTTCGATTATTTATTTATTTGCGCGGATATTAATGCCGATCGAGAGCAAATTTTTTGTCGTTTATTTTACAGAATTCATTTCGAACTCACGCGAACGACTTGTAAGGCGAAGAAAAATTTAATTTAAGGTGGCCCTCACGGATGGATATATTTTCTTTGGAGGCCAGACTTTGAATATATATATACATATACACGTTTCAAATTTATTATAACGCAAACTTCATAATTATTTGTTTTCAACGACTAATGGTATATAAACTGAAAATGAATGTATTTATAAACATTCCTTTGTAGGACAAGTATAATTGCATCATAAACTACATAACGTTTATAGAAAATATATTAAAGACATGGTTGAAAAGTTACTTATATATGAATTTACGTTTATATTTGTTTGAAAATAAATTTCTCGCAATACTAACTTTATGCCTATTAAAAATACCATTCTTCTCAAACTCAGATGGCTTTATAAAGGACTTAGCAACGATTTAAGAACATGTCAGAGTAAAAGCTTATACCTACGTAACGTAGCTTATCATGTCAGAAGTTTTGACGACGATTTTTGATAATCTAACAATTTCTACAATTCAATGATGAAATACAGTTGCTTAGTTGCGATTATACTCCCAAGACAACTAATTATAATTCAACTAATGGTCGTGGAAATGATGAAATTTACAAGTGTAATTTGCGACGCTCGACGTTGGGCATAGAGACACACGTGTCTGCCAAGGACAGATAATCCAACGATATAGTTTGTCCCTGTTTACAGGTGTCTTCATGTCCACCGCGCGTCGAGCCGAACTTCACTAATTACAGTCGTAATTTCCACAACTGTCGTGCACATTATGATTGTTTATCGCGACAATAAGCTCGCTAAACCACCATTGATCACCATTAAAATATAGAAATTGTCATATTATCAAAAATCAGAGTCAAAACTTCTGTCGTGTTACTCCACGTTATGACGGTCACATTATACCCCGACATCCCCTTAATAATCCACTGTTAAACAAAAAAAAGAAACAAAATTTCTAATGAATAATGATACGATAATGTTGTTTATTCATCCTGATCAATCACGAAATGATACTTATGAGCTCATTAGGTTGGCGGTCAGCTTTTACTCCGATATCCCATTAAGATTAACAGTCGGAAGGATCCATATCTTAATAATTTCCAAATGCTTTTCTTGTAGATCGAAGAAAAAAAAACTTTAGTTTTATTTGCGTCGTAATATTTTTATGAAAAGGCGCTGCGGCCAACTCAAACATTGACATATAGGCTTCAGTTGCATTGAAAATCATACGATCAGTTCCGTCTATAAATCAAATAATCCAAGACCTTACGAGAATTGAATCCATGAATACTTGATTTATAATACAGATATAAATGGAATTATATATACTGACAAGGAGTGTCCGAGCTTTGGGTCACGGCTTTTAATGAAATTGTTTACCTGAATTCTTGATCTCTATAAGCAGATAATTCCCAGTGCACAGCTAATCCTGTAATGCTGGAAATTTTCCTAATCAGGCTATATTGTAAATTTTATACATCGTGCACGCTATTTCAATAGCACCTAACTGTTATTAATCCATTTTCGTGTCTCTGCAATCTGCTGCATGGCTTCTACACTTTCATTGGGTCAGTGCGCACTGCGCAGATACATTCAATAAATGAAATAGTATACGTAAACGTAACGTGAATATTAAATAACAATGTAAAGTTTGTTATGCAATTAAGTATAGAGCAGCGCGTAGATTAAAACTTGATTACAGAGTAAACATTGAGGAAGGAAAAAAATTTTTTATCGAATATTCTGATTCATTTACAATCTGTTTCATTTATTGGATGTGTCTGAATTTTAATCTGACACGAGTAGAAACCCCGCAGGGTCATAGAAATGGATTCACCCATAGTTACGCACTATTGGACGAGTGTCCATCATAGAATTCCCGGCAAAACGTATAATTTATTAAAAAAAAAAATTTGATCCTTAAGTTCGCGGGTACTCTACGAATCTTCTATATATATATATATATATATATATATATATATATATATATATATATATATATATATATATGCACTTTATGAAGACAACGCGCGTAAATAATCTCATTAAATTTGTAAAATAGAAAGTAAGGATATACGCTATTTTGCGCGTCACTGTTAAAGCACAATAGCTTGTAATAAAAATTTCAAAAGAAATTCATTCGATATAAAGCAATTTATATAAATGAATTTCTAAAAAAAAAAAATAAATAACATGATCACTCGAGACATTTGTTTCTCAATTTTAACGACAATAATATGTAATATTTTGCAGAATAAACATTTTTTTTCTCAATGAATTGATACACAGCTTAAGAATATCGAGTCTATTTATTTAATTAAATCCTCCACCACTTTTTTTTAAAGCCAATTTTTTATTCGATGAATTTATGAAATTTTTGTGATGAAATTTACGATCCCCAGATTTAATTGTTGATAGTTTTCGACATCGATGCCTGCCAATTTGAGAGTAAAATAAGACTGCGAATAAAATGCATCCGAAAAGAATCGAGTGTTAGGTAATATAGTTGATGTTCTAAATTTACGAATAGAAAAAAAGTGATTGCCATTGAAGGGCTGAAGGAGTTGGACAGCATCGGTTTTCTAAAGAAAGAATACCGATAGACATATGACGGATTATAAAAAGGTCGAAGATATGGATTTGTAACAAAAGGGAGATTCTTTTCTAAAAATTTATTTATTTAATAGTTTTTTATTTATTCGTTGGTAAACGGACTTCAATATCCCGATTCAAAACAATACATATAAGCATTGATAAGCAGCTTTGATAATCACCATAATCTTGTATAATTGTTTAAATTATAAGTCCTTTTAATTATTGCAAATTATTTCTTTTGGAGTAAATCATATTCAGTTTGTAAGAGAATGTAAGGGGACTATCAAGTAAAAATCAGTAATGAAATCGTAACTAACGAAATCATCATTATAAATCTCGTACAAACATGACATTGTTTTACACTTATTAATATTCATGATATAGTTGTATTATAAGACAATTGTTCGAGGAACAATATACCTTACAACAATTAATGATTATTATAAAATAAATTATAAATATTAACATAAATACAAAATTTGTATGTGTAAACAAGAGTATAAATATTTATAAAGTATCCTCCTCGTTTTCATACCTCAATTCAAAGAACTGTAATTCACCTCGCAAGTCGTCGCAAGAAGCTTGTTTTTAGTTCAGGTCGATGAAGTTTTCCCCCATTTTTTTAAATTGCTGTTTACTCGTTAATGTCAATGTTACATTACAGAAAATCTAGGACGTAATTAAAAATTGTCTTGGCTTAAACAGTTGCACGGATTTTACAAGTTTTAAATTTGATCAGTTTTTGACGGGCATAGAAATTATAGGCTGTGCTTTGACTTTACTTTAAGTTGATCAAAGTTAAGATATCGAAATAAAAGACATATTGAATTGAAAAATAAAAACTGCATCTCAATTTTTAATTATGTTCTAGAAAAAAAATTTAATCAAACGGTGAAAATTCTGTAGTTTAGGTGAAAAAAAAATTTTAACTCGATCCGAACATGAGCTCCATACGATGAGAAGTTACTACAGATGTTTGAAATTAGAAATGTTTTCTTTCGCTTCTATCGATTTTCTACGTGTCACATATTTTCCCAGACAAATGCTATATTTGAGCAAAATCAATGACATTTTTTTATCATATGTATCTAACAGGCGAATAACATCTTTAATAATTGCTAATGTCTATTATGTGGGATACCTCAAAACTGTGATCACAGATCACAATTTCCATGGTTGTGAAAGGTTAAAAGAAAAAGAAAATTTTGCAGTAAAACTTTCGGGTACAATTAGTTTTTTGACGAAAGCTAAAGCAGACTTTATACGTTTTAATTAAAAATCTTGTAGTTTTCCTGGTTCCAAGGTAATTAAAAGTTCGGATATAGCAATTGAAACTTAGCAAGATATTCTTTTCTAAAGTTTTATTTCAGATTCTCGCCGATCGATTTCAGTGAACTGACCGCAAAGTTATATGTTAGAGTTCATCTTTAAAACAAAATCCATCGATAAACCATAAAGTTTTACTGATAGAAAAATACGCGCAAAACGTCAAACATGAAAAAAGTTTTACTTTTACAATTTTTTCATTTCTTTTTTAAAGTTATAAAAATTTTGTAGATCCGCCGAATTAGCTTTACTTTCAGATATAAGTGAGCTCTCTGTCTGTCTCTCTTTTTCTTTTGCTCTCTACAGTTATTTGACTTTTGGTTCTTTTTATATTAAAAATGAGGCATTGTATTTAAAAATTAAAAAAAATTGCAGTAGTCGAGACTTTATGTAAACTTTGCCTACCAAATAACAAAAATAATATGTTCATAATGTGTGCGTGTGTGCGTGTGCGTATAAGTATGGACGGTTCGGTCATTTTCACGTAAGAGAAAAATGCAGGTATCGAGTTTTTGTTAAATTCCAATTTTTTTCTGACCTAATTTTACTGGCCGGCTGTTAGCGATTTTAGCTACGAAAGTAAAAGTATGCCAGTTAACAATCGAATGATTTCAATATACGCGCAGCGCAGTTAAAAGGATATTTTAAGGTCTTCAAACGTATCATCAGTACTGTAATAAAATATTACTTCTGAATATTTGTCTGAGCTTTATAATATAGTACTTAAATATAAGTTAAATTTATTAACACCATGATGGGTAATTACGAGTAATGAACAATGTCGTCATAATGTTATACTAACTGTATATTGTGGAAAAAATAGAGAGAGAAAAAAATCATTTCCTTTTATTTTTTACATTTACGCAAATGGCGGGACGCGCATGCGCCTTGCGTGTGCAATCTCACAAATGCGGATATTACACTGTAAAAAGTTATTTAAAAAATGTTATTGCAGTAGAAAATTGCAGGTTTTATATGTATAGTATCCGTCATTTAATATCAGCCCATTATATTAGCAGTTTATTCACGTGGCATTAAAAATTTTTTATTTTAATTCCTTTTAAAATAAGTTTTTAACATATATAATAAAAAGTGCGTGCGTATTAAATTAAAAAAAATGTGGAATAAAAAGTAAGAAACTGACGTTGATTTTCAATAAAGTAAAATTTACAATAGAATTTTTTCTCTGGATTAATCTTTGCGGTTATTCCAAGGTAAAAGAAGAACTCTTTTTTTGAAACCTTGAATGAAATGTATTGACAAATACCGACAAACGTATTCTATACTTTTAATTAAATTTTTTGTTTCCCGTGGTGTTTTTATCTCTTGTTTTCTTTCTTTATCTCGTTCTTTATCTTTAGAAACTATTGAGCAAAAAAACATATAATTTATAGTTTATTTCTACCAAAATTTCACTGTTTATCTAAATCTCTAATGAATTTTAACTATCTATTAGAAATTCAAACTTTACAGAAACACAAAGATCGTGACTGACAAAGCTAATATTTAAAATAGGTTTAGCTAGTTAAGACTTTTTTTCGAAACTGATTAAGAAAAATAACGAAAAGACTTATTCATAAACCTTTTATTAAATAATAAATAAGAGAATCGACTAAATTCAAGAACTTTGTTAATGGCGTATTATAGTTTAATAACCAAAATGTTTCATTAACGTTATTTTAATTTATAGAGTTTCTTTTCAATATATATTTTAGGCTAATCAGAGGAAAAAACTAATTTTAATTTATAAACAAAAATAAAAACTTTCTTATCATTATATATTTAAATACAATATTTAAATTAACAATTATTTCAAAATTATTATTAGTGTTGTAAAAGGATATTTTAATAACATTTAACTAGTTTTAACAATAAAAATTTATTGTTTGATTTTTATTTATTTGAATAATGTTTATCTTTTTTAAATGTACTAATAATAAATTCATATTCGAAACAATGTAGAATAATAGTTGTTGATAAATCATTTCTTTTATGTACTTTTAATATATAATTATTAGATTATGTAATTAATATCCGCGTGATGTAAAAAGAAAAAATTAATAATGATATATTACTTTTTTTGCTAATTAAAATAAACGAGTTCATATAAGAGCCAATAGTAATAAACCATAATAGATAAGTAAATAATATTTTGAAACATTTTATTAGAAAATTTAAGGTGGTTAGCAAAATAGAGGATATTAAAACAAAACAATTTTTTTTTTTTTAAAAACACGAAAAACATGATCGCGATTTACGAATCCCGCGAGAATCATATAAATTAGATTAGTTTATACTTGAACTTAAGGTTAAAGTAAAGGTCGTCACTTATACTGTCCGCTTGATATGTTTAGTTTGTATCTTATTCATAAAAATATTCTTACTTTCATATACTTGGATATATTAAAGTTTAATATATGATAAATGTAAGGAACAGAATTTATATGTAAAAAAATTGAAATGTTAACTTAAAAATATCTTTAATGTACAGATTAACAATAATTGTTGATATATCCTGGCTTTATCATTTATTTTTTTACTATTGTCATAAATATTCTTTTAACTATTTACATTATTGATATCCAATTTTATCAAATTGAAAGAAACTAGAAAAATCGTCTCTTTTTGAAAATACAGAGTATATCGTTATATAAATCTTTAGATAAAGCTTGTAGAGTGGCAATCAATACTGCTGAGTAATGAAAGAAGCTTTTCTCCGCTTTCTTTGTTAAAATTGAATTCTTATAAAATTATTTGTTCTCCAAACATTCCTTGAGCTTTACGGGTTTTAACTTTATTGAAACTATATGTATTTATTATGATTCGAAGTTACAAATTGAAACAGAACAGTATTATAAATAAACTGCAGAGAGAGAGAGAGAGAGAGAGAGAGAGAGAGAGAGAGAGAGAGAGAGAGAGAGAGTATTGTTGACATAATTAAAAAATTTATCTTGATAAAAATTTTCGAAAGTTGAAAAAATAAGTAGTGTAAATTGTAGAACTATTCTACGTTACAGGAAATTTATCCAATTAATGATTTATGAGTCAATGTTTATCAACTTTCTTAGTAATATAAATGATCTTTTAAAATGTTTTAACCCTTAAGGTAACACTCTCTTATATCGAAATGCATTAAATTTGAACAGTTGAAGTGTTTTAATTGTCTATTTTAAATGACAATTGTTTTACCCTTAGCCATGTAATATCATATTTATTGCTGATTCACACGCTTAGATACCTAAACAAATGATTTAGACAAAATTAGGAAAAGAATTTTTTAACTTTTCTAACTAATGCATAATATCGTTTAATAATTCTACGTATATTGAAATTGAAGAATGCCTTTTTAATAAATAAATACAACACTTTTACTTTTATTTTGAAGTTCTACTAATAATTTCGATAAGCAATGTCGCTTGTATTAATTTAAATAAAATATTTGTAAAGTGAATTTTACATTGCCTTTAAGTTTAATTTATATATATATATATATATATATATATATATATATATATATATATATATATATATGTGTGATAAGCGTGCTCATGCACACTACTTCAGCTTGAATTTCTGCTAGAACGAATGTGTGGATTGTCTAGATATATGTATACGCGCTATGCTCCGAATGCTCCTATCAGCAGAGCCTCGACGTGCGCGCGCACACAGACACATACACACGCGCGCGGGACGACGACGACATTCTCACGTGTGCACACACGCGCATCTATATATATATATATATATATATATATATATATATATATATATATATATATATATATATAAGCGAGAGCACCATGGACGTTATATAGCACGACAGACGACCCCCCTCCTCTCTCTTCCAGACTCACCCACACAACTCATTCCCCCCCTGCTACAATATAAAATCCGCACTTTGTGCACGAGAGAACAGGTATATATACGAGCTGGCCTTTATCGCGCGTCCGTGAGCCAAGCGTGTGTAGGAAAACCTATACAAGCGCAGATAGGCGTGTAGCACGTTGATAGCATGTATATAGGTATAGCATGTCGAGACGCTGTGATACAGCAGTGGGAGGGAGAGAGACAGAGACGGAGAGCGAGAAGGCGAGGTAGCGTTGAGCTGGTGGAAGTGCGGAGGTAGGGGTAAACCTCGTACACGGCGCGGTTGGAAACGGGACAAAAGTGAAACGTGCGCCCGTCGTACTGCGCGGCGGCGGCGCACGCGTATTACAGAGAACCCGAGCTCACGGATACTCCTACCAGTTCCTACTATTCTATACGGGGAAGGCGACTTTCGCGCGCGCGCGCGTGTGTGTGCGTTTGGTAGGCTGGCAGGCGCAGCACCGTCAGTTTAGTGCTCGCCGATGCCTGAGTTCTGCTTTTGCCCGAATTCGAACACGCCTCGGAACTTAGTGTTCGAATACTGTACATATATAATTCGTTATAAAAGATCGTTAGTTCGTTGAAGCACGGTTTGAAGTTACGTTAAACTCCGCGCCCAGGTCACAGGCACCTCAGGCTTGTCGTTAACCCAGCCACATTATAGTCTACAGCTCGACCCTACTTTAGGTTTTTGGCCCCCCCCCCTTCTGCTTCTTTCTGCCTCTTCTCCAGGTTTCTTTCTGTCTCTCTTGCGCTCACAGACTTGTTCGTTTCATCGAGAGAGGCCCTTATAGGAGGCGAGTTGATGCAGAAGAAAGAGAGAGATAGAGAGAGAGAGAGGGAGAGAGAGGGAGAAACGGATCGGAGCGGCGAAGTCAGTTCAGTTTCAGTAGTGTAGTAACAGCAGTAGGAGTAGTTTCAGTGTTGCCCAGTGCGTATATATCACGAGATATATACATATACATGTACAAAATTCTCTCTCAGCTCTGCTGCTGAAAAAGCAGTTTCCCCAGTCTTGCGTGTATAAATGTATATATATATATATAAATAAGCTACTGTGCACGCAGTATAATAATTAAAATATAGTGCGCGTGAGTGTGTATGAATGCATATACGAAGGGTATAGCGATTTTATATACACATATAAAGCCTCCAATTGTGCAAGGAGAGACTCGAGAAAGTGCGCGTTTATATATATACACGAGGAAAAAAGGAGAGCGAGAGAGAGGTCGACGTGGTTGGTCGTTCCTTGTTCGTGCGCAGGCCTGTGTCTGCCTCTGTCCTCGTCGTCGCCGTCCTCACTGTCCTCGCCGCGAGCCTCAAAGCTCGGGGTGGTGGCCCCAGGGGCGATGCTTCGAGGAGGACTATGCGCTTCCTGTCATTCAGGTAATTCTACGTGTAGCTTTTTATACTGTGTGTGTGTGTGTGTGTGTGTGTGTGTGTGTGTGTGTGTGTTGATGAGTGTGGTACGGCTGTACTTCACTTTCTCTCTCTCTCTCTTTATCTCTCTCTTTCTCTCTTTTTATCTCAGGTGCAGCATGCATAACGTACTGCTCCTGCTGTTTCTGACCTCCCCCCCCTGTGATTCATATAATATTTCTGTGTCTGTCCTTCGGGCACGTGATGATGCGATGAGAAATCGAAATTGGAGGACGATGGAAGGATCTGTTAAGTAAAATTTCGTCTGCCTTCTTCCCCCTTCTGTTTCACGCATTGAATACATTTCTCCTTGTTACTTGCCTTTAATAATATGCCTAAGTATATACATATTTATATATACAACGCTAAAAAAATTTATTTTAATATTCTTATATTAGGTACTCTAAAGAAAATGGGAGTTTTATATATATATATATATATATATATATATATATATATATATATATATATATATATAGGATAGCGACAAGGGGGGTGAAAACTGATGACTACGTCAGAGGGTATCGACGGTGTAGAGAAAGAGAGAGAGAGAGAGAGAGAGAGAGAGATCCAATGCTGGACGGGATATATATATAGAGCTGTGCATGAGTGCTACTGGGCAAGAAATACGTATAGATATATATAACACACGCTAGTTGTGTCTTTCTCGGCCTCCATTGCTCGGTGGAGAGCAACGGAAAGCCAAGTTATACATGGGCGGTCGTTGAAAGAAAGAGAGAGAGAGAGAGAAAACAAATATATATATATATATATATATATATATATATATATATATATATATACTTATCTCTTTTGCTTACGTCTGTATACAAGGGTCCCACGTTGATTTTTAATAGTGAGAGAATGTTAAGATATTAGAGATATATTGTTAGATTTACCCTTCATTCGATAATAATTTTTTTCTGTTTCAAATGTATAATATTGTAGGTAGAGATAAGAGAAAGAGCCTCGAGCTGATTGTGAACCAAATCTCTCCCGCGACTATAACCTCAATCGATAAGGTTTGCAACGTTTTATAAAATCAATGCTTCGACGCAATATACATTTTATTCTTGTTATCGTTTCTTTGTGAAAATTTGCGTTACAAAACTACACATGCAGAAGGCATGAGAAGAAATAGGCAACATAACAAAGTCTCTCTCTCTCTCTCTCGCTCGCTCGCTCTCTCTCCCTCACTCTCTCTCTCTCTCTCTCTCTCTTTCTCTCTTTCTCTCTCTCTCTCTCTCTCTTTCTCTCTCTCTCAAAGAGAAAAGCTGCTAGGTAATACAACTTTTCTTGTTTTTGATTTTTTATATCAACTTGGCAAGGACATTATATAATATCTACGATCTAAATTTTTTTCAAATTTCGCTAAATAATCTCGAAAGGTCGAAAGACGAGACATATTACAGTTCTCTCCACAGCAGGTATAATAATCTGAGAATATCAGGTAAAAGGTTGTAAAATGGCATTGGTATATAGGTAGGTAGGTTGTGGGTGTATTGGTTCGCTCAGTGCATTAGTGTAAATATATGTACCGAAGAAAGAACACCATTGCGAGGGACTGTATTATATACGTGTGTATGTACAGTCGTATATATATATATATATATATATATATATATATATATATATATATATATATATTATATATATATTACACGCATTTAAATGTGCGCATTATATGCATTTGACGGATATATAATTTATTATATTCTCTTTGATACACTACACAAAGGCACACATCGACGCTGCAAATATATATATACGTTTATTACACACTTCCTCTTTGTTATATATAGATAGACACATACCATGGTGTTTGTCGTTTGTAGTTATGCATAAAATGCTCTCTCTCTCTCTCTCTCTCTCTCTCTCTCTCTCTCTCTCTCTCTCTCTCTCTCTCTCTCTCTCTCTCTCTTTCCCCATGAAATTGACACGGATACAACGCAGTTACGGTATGTACAAGCTGATACAAGATAGTGAGGGAGAGAGAGAGAGAGAGAGGGAGGGAATAAGATAGAGCAGCGATAGATACACCCGACGGTCATTTCTCCCTTGTACAACCCCTACATAGCCCCCTCCCCTATGGCATCGTGGCTTCCTATTCCCTCTCTTCCACCCCTCTTCTTCTTTCTCTCTCTGACACACACACACGCTCGTTTTCTCTCTCTCTCTCTCTCTCTCTCTCTCTCTCTCTCTCTCTCTCTCTAGGCTCTGAAAAATCTCCCTTATCCCCCTGAAAACGGCGACGTGTGCTATATGGTTGTGATCAATGGGAACTCCGGCATTATGGGAAATAGACAACTATATATATTTATATACCCACGCGATATGGTCGGTTATAAAATTGAATATTACATGGGATTTGGTTTACGGTTAATTAGAGACTCTTGGGAATTTTTTAGTTTAAAAATTACGTTTTCTGTGCACCTTCCACAAGCGATCGCAACGCGACGAAGACGACGGTCGATGGCGACGACGGTTTTCTTATCGCTCCGGCAAATCTTTTCTCTCTTCAGTTATACACCCTCTCTCTCTCTCTCTCTCTCTCTCTCTCTCTCTCTCTCTCTCTCTCTCTCTCTCTCTCTCTCTCTTCTGTCTCTCTGTCTCTCTCTGTGTGTGTGTGTGTGTGTGTGTGTGTGTGTGTGTGTGTGCACGCTTCTTTCTCTTCTCTTCTCCCTTTCTCTCTTTTCTTCACTTTATCTCTTCTGGCCTCTGTTGTATCGCGCTGCGTTCTGGCCAGAGGCAACACAGATAGTCTCTCGTTCTCTCTCTCTCTCTCTCTCATCACTCTCGTTCTCATTCTGATTCTCATTCTCGCGTATAGGAGTGTAGAGGTTACAAGCTTTTTCTCCTCCACACTCTGGCGCAGTTGGTTGCCACAGTTGGTTGCCATACAAGAGCAAGCCCCGCTTCACTTTACTCAGTTCTCTCTATATCTTATTACGAAGGAAAAAGCCGACGAAAGAGAGAGAAAGAGAGATAGTTAAAACGTTAAAATATTAATCGCCTGCTGTGACAATCATACCACGCTACTCGCGCGTCGTTCCATCATTTTTAAACAAAACTTTAATATTAAAAAGTGAGGGAGTAACAATTTTCTTCTCCCCAACGTCACCCCGAGTGAGTATTTAACTATACAATATCATAGCTTTAGAACGAAAAAAAAAAAAAAAAAAAAAACAAAACAAAACTAATGTACAATCCGATTAAACTCCGCGCAATAACGCCGCGGATTAGAATAATATGCGCACGTGCACGCGGGCGCTTCTTCTACGTTCGATCGATTGTTCTCTGCACTGGCGCATAATGAATTGTACCTATAAGAAATTGTCTGAGCGAGCATTAAATAGATATCGGTTGCGCGTATGTAAACATTAGAATCGACACGAGTAGCGTGCAGGGGGGGGGTGTAGCTCGAAAAAAATAAATCGCAGGTAGACAGTATAAAAATATTAATATGTGTAGTATGCGTTCATTTTTCTGTTTCTATTTTTTGTTTTTTTTTTGTTTTTTTTTTGTCTTTGTTGTTGTTGTTTGTTTTAAATAGGAAATTTAGATTACCAAAACTGAAAATGCGATATCGGCAGTTGAGATCGTATTTGCATGTGTATGTGCTTGCTTATGCGTATAAGTGAGTGTCTGTTCTGTTCGTCGTAAGACTGGACATAATAATATATCTGATATATCCAAATCGAAATTGGTATATTTTACTAAATTCATTGCACTTTTAATATATAATTTGACGATTCCTGATGTACAGCCTTGATTATATTAATATTATTTTCTATATATATATATATATATATATATATATATATATATATATATATACATACATCAGACGAACGAAAATATCCTAATATCTAAGTCATTAATTAAAAGGTTGAACGAGCGGTCTCCCGAAATATACTATCTTATCAGTCTATGTTAATAATATTGAAAGCTTCTTTATTTTCATTTAAATTTTTTCAGTTGATTTAGTGCGTAATCAATATATACATTCCTATTGCCGAAATATCTGTTCAATTTTTTTTTCTCAGAAAAATTGCCGACAATAATGAATTATATTTTATCAATAAGCATAAGTGGGGTAAAAAGTAAAAAAAAATTTTATCGTTCATTTTAATTAGGATAGCCATCGTGCATTAATCCATTCAAAGCTTCTTACTGATGAAAATTTAAATATACTTTCGTCAGTAAGAATATGGTAAGAGTACATCGCATTTTATATAGTTTAGTCGTGAGTATAGTATAAGCCGAAACCACGGCCCAAACACACTGTGATCAGCTGATGTGCGAATTATTCGAATATATATAGTTTTTGTTCTTTTCTCGTGATTGCGCATGTGCGAATCGTATGCCCCCCTCCTCTTACTCGCTCTCTCTATCCATCTATCTATCTATCTATCTATCTATCTATCTATCTATGTATCTATCTATCTATCTATCTATCTATCTATCTATCTATCTATCTATCTTGATCTATATATACACTGTCTATATTATATTTGCGCTTCCTTTTGCCTTTGCTGCCTGGACGACTGCCTGACATCGGATTAGTCAGAATTCTTGATGTGACGTCATAAAGCCATATACCAAAAGTGGAAAGCTTCTCCAAAATACTTGAGATGGTTCATGCCTTATCGTAAATTGACAAAACGTTACGAAACTAATTCTAAATAATTTAATAAATTTAAGTTTTACTTTTTGAAGAGAAAAAATCCACTCGAGTTCGACGAATAAATATGTTAAAACGTTTTGTTGATAGATTTTGTAACAAGCCCTATGTAACAACAAATGATGCTGCAGTTTTCATAACAAACTATATATATATATATATATATATATATATATATATATTTATTTATTTATTTATTTATTTATTTATTTCATTTGGTAGCAAACCTTCACATTGAGAGCATCTGAAACTAACTTTAAATATCAATATTTATAAAATATTGAACGTAATTGTAGATAATTAAACAAATCATTAAAGTAATTTTGTAATATTGTTCATTAACTATATCGTAGACGCATAAATAATAGTTAGAGCATCATATTTATTTCGTGCTAGTTAGACTCGATTTTATTTATTTTTTTTATTTATTATAAATGGCATCGGGATTACTCCAATTTTAGCCAGTGTTCCTTCAGTGTTAAATATCGAACTGTATGGAGAAAATAATCAAAAGAGATATTCTTGTCGAACTCGCGATAACAGTTTTTATTGCGAAAAAATATCACTTCATTTTTTTTTTTTTTTGCAAAACCATTAAAAAGAATACATAAGACCTTTCAAATTTTCTATTTATTATATTCCAACGTATTCAAACGAATTAGTGGCTGCAGTATTTAGCTTAGCCTTGAATAGATGACAATTAGTTGATAAAATTAGTTGATAATTTTAATTAATTAGTGATTCAATAATTTACACCATCGTTACGATTAGTACGCTACAAATATTTCTACATGCATTACATCTTCAGATTCTGTTACAACAAATCATCAATTCTGATATTATTCCTATAATTATATTGTATGGATGTGGTCTTATGATGTAATAAATTGAAAAAATTATAAATCAAAAAATTTGAGGTTATAATATGTATTGTATATATTCTCAATATCAAATATAAAAATCTGTAACCGTGCAAAACTTTCACCTACTTCACAAAACGCATTTCTATGTTTACATCGCTTGATTAAATAAATCTTATACTATTTCTATGCTTTTGAGTTGAGATTACACTTTTGAAAGACTTGTTCTTTCACAGTCAAAAACAGGAAGAACTATACCAATGATTCAAGCGTTGATTTTGGAATCGTTTATTGACTTACATGGCTCATCTTTGTCGTTATAAAAATCAGGACAAACTTAAGTCCTTAATTACTTTATCATAGAGATGAAATTGGGAATTATTTATCTATATTGTTTTATGTAGAAAAGGGAGAGAACATATTCGTTAAGTCGCTTGTCGATAATAATAATAATCCTTGCGAATGGCACCTCCATTCCGTGAATCGACAAATGGACGCTGATGTGAACTGTGCTCATGGCTGTAGGTGGGCGAAAGGGGAGGGGCGAGGGGAACTTAAATTTTAGTGACAAAGTTTTAAAATATGTGCGCATAATGTGTAAACAATAGGTATACAGGTATACCGAGCGTTGGAGATGCTATAGGAAAGTCGGGGTTGTTTGGTAATCGTCATAGCCATTCGAAATTACACTCAGTACGTTGTGCATAGTTTCTAAAGTAAACTTGCGTCGATGTTGTAAAGTGATCGCGTGTGTCGGTTTACTTCGTTGACGACTCAATTTTACTGTAATTGTGATTTTATTCCCTTGGTGATTATTCGACGTGTACCTTTTTTGGTTAGTTTTTTTATTCACTTTTTTAAATAAACTAATAGATTTTGGTGATTGTATTTCGCGAATTTTTAACGTTAGTATCTTTGCAGTTTATTTATTAAATCTATGCAAAGAATTTCAGATGCAAATGATGAAATGATAAACTTGTTTTTTTTATTATAAAGCGTTTTAGAACAATATGTCTGCAATAGGCTCATTTTTATTTTCTTTTAAATTATTTTATCAACATCTCACCTTTTTCATAGTGGTTATTTTTTCAATTGATGAAAACCGCGTGAAAGAGTTGAATATTTTAAATAATCATTATTGTGTACTGAATCTTGCTATAAATTTGAAGGTTATGTAAGGATTAATATTATAAAACGTAATATTTCTAAACATTCATTATGGAGATATGATGATACATCAATAGTATATTTAAAATTATTTTCAATATGATCTGAAATCATTAATTAAACGAATTATCATATTTCATTTTATTTTCTAACGAATCATAAGAACTTACAAACTTTATATAACTAAAATGTCTTCGATACATTTGAACAATATTGCAATAAAGTTGATCTAATAAGCATTTCCACACCAGTTAGTAAAGAATGATTATTAAAAACATAATAAACATTATTAACTTAAATTGGATACAAAAATTTTCAGAGTATTTTGTCTGCTCCACTAGAAATATAAACAATAATTTATAATTTCATCAACATTTATTTAGACGATCTTTATTATTTCTTATAACAAATAAATAGAATACTTTTTTTTATCGTGTTCATTTCTATATTAACTTTCGAAAACATTAGATTCTAGATTGTACATTAATAGGTTGATAAATCAATAAGTAAGAATTAAAATTTATTAGACATAAAGACATTTTAATTTCTTTGGTTATAGATAGAATAGTGGCATGAGTCGATTAATCTATGGCAGATCAACAAGATCAGTCGTCGTCTGGGGGGTCTGTAGAGAAGGCTAATGCTTCAACAGACACCTCTAAAGTCAAGGGGAAGAGCTTGACCAGTGGTGGAAGTAGTGGATACAGGAAACGACAGAATAACAACACTGTACAATTTACTCTGGAAGAAAAACGACGTAGACAAGCCATTGGTGATCCTCAACCAAGGCAGGTGCCAACGTATAAGCACCAACGTCCAGTAGAGCTCTCTAAAGGAGAAGGTAGAGCAAAGAATGATCGTCGAAACAATGGAGCTGGTTTAGAATGCTTATTCGGTAATTCATACAACACAAAAAAAATTAATTTTTATAAAGTCTTAATTTTATATGAGTTTTTAAATGTATTTTATAGATAAGAATTAATTAGCATAATTAAAAAAATATGCTACTGCTTTTGTTTATTTTTTGTTAAATATTTAAGTGTTTTTTGAATTTTCACAAGAAATTTTTAACGATATTAGTTTTTCGCATAATCTAATATTTATTATTACGGTGCAAAAAATACAAAAATATTTTTATTTCTTATTTTAGTTAATTTTCTAATAATCATTAACAATAAAAAAAACTAGATATATGCGTCACTGCATTCTCTTATCAACTCAATAGATACAGATTGGAGACAGCAGCAAAGAACGCACCAGATTAATTACAATTCCAGTGGGAACAATACAAGAATACGTAGTTCAAGAAGTAATTTCTCAGAATTAAATTCAGCGCCTATTGATTGTGTGGCATCACGGACTAGATCCCGCACTCCTCAAAATCCACAAGTTTACACACAGGGAATCAATAGTAGTTTTGACTCTACATTGTCCAGTGGTTACGGAAGTAGCAGTAGAAAATCATCTTTCTCTAACATAACTTCAACACCCAGCACTCCACTCACGAGTCATCCCTCCACGTCTAAGGGTAGCAGAGGTTAGTCAATATTTTATTTATTGATGACATTAACAATTTTATTAATGCTGTAATATTTAAGTAATTCAAAATCAGTTGAATTAAAAATAGTTAGATTACACATTATAGATTGCTTGTTTATAATATTATAATTTCTTCTAGCAAGAACTAATTTATTTTAAATAAATTTTTTATGCATTTTTGCATTCATGCATCTTTTTGAATGTAATTCTTTACAAATGTTTAAATTTCTAATTAATTGTATTTTTACTTCTATTTGTTTATTTTCAAATAAGTTTCAAATAAAATTATTTTGATTTACTAAAAAATTACAGTTTAATTTCAACTTGATTGTAAGAAATGGTGGTAGTGGGATCATCTATTAATACAACACAATTTCTTTCATTACCCTTCATCATTTGGGCAAGCATGATTTCTAGTAATCAAAAATTAGCTGTGAGGAAAGTTCTTATCAGCTTTCGTTAATATTCTAAATAGCAATATATCACGCCTTTTTACTAACCAAAACTTAATCTAAAAGTGCAATGTCAAAACAGTACGTTTAAATAAATGCAATTCATAGGTAGGTAGAAAATTATTGTTAGTCTTAGCGAATTGATTATTGGTGCTTTTCATGCATTGGGAAGTTTTGCGATATCACTTCCAGCACCTGAGATTCCATTGCAAGCAAAAATCTTTCATTAAAACACTTAGTACTTACATTGTAATTTGTATAAACTTATATAAATTAATCGTATGTACAGTATTCCATATTTTATAATTTATAAAAACAAGCTTCAACTTTGAAATGATTTGAAGTTATATTTATTGTAAGCAGTTGTGGTCACAACCTAATTTAAAAATGTATAGTTGCAAAAATTCAAATGCTTTTAGGAAATAAAAAAAATTTAGATTGTAAAATATTAGTGGTAGGATTACTTAAATAAATTAAAAAAAAGTCAAATCAGAATGTATCACATTAGGCACGAAGATGAGCGAATGTCTGGAAGGATTTGTGTCCGCTGTCAAAGCGCTTTTTCCAATATCAGCGCAAACTTATCATCAAGAAGGTAAGCCTGCGGTATAATTTAATTCATAATCGCATTTTTTGCTCTATATTTCTCCTTCTGCGTTTTGTGAGTAGAAGTTACAGAACAAACAGAATGCTTACACATAAACAATATTACAATTTAGTATATATCCAGATTTTAATGAATATTATTATCTGTGTATATCCAGACATTTCATTAGCTTGTAAAGACAAATTCAACTTAAAGACATTAGTATTTGAATTCTAAAGTATATTTTTATATATAGTATATATGCATGATATTAAACAATAAAATTAAATCATTTTTAATAAACAGACCAACTAATGCAAGCCATTGCTATGTATGCCTTGAAAATATCTATGAAATTATTACATACAAGCTTATTGAGATTAAAATTATCAAAAAATAAAATGTTTAAGATCGTTAAATTATAAGTAATTTGAATAGAATTTTGATTTTTATACCATTCATGTTATGCAGTTTGTAATGGAATTATTAACATATATTCAATTTTAAAAGAATTTTCATAGGTTATCATTCTTTTAAATGTATTCCATGTAAAGAATGCATATCATATTGTTTAATTATAAGAGATAAATTTTAACGAATGTTTAAAATTTAGATTTTTACAGATTCTTTAAAATGTAGTTTATGAAAACTTCTATTAATAATAAAATGATATAAAATATGGGTATAAATATCTGTTTTGAAAGCTGTGCATTGTTAATATTCAAATATTGAAAGGTAGTGGTCGGAATACGATTATTGTATAAATGATTTATTTGTGTGTATTTATTCATCGTATTTCTTGAATGTGATCACTGACATCAGCATTAACTTGTACACGTGTATGTCTCATTGTGTTTGAATTGCATGAAATACTATAGGAATTACCACCTGAACAAAAAAAATTTTCTGTAAAGGTTTATTATATTTAGTTTCTTATTTGTAGTTAGACATTATATACATACATACATGTACACAGTTAGTTTGTGTATGCGTGTGTGCGCGCGCGCATATATATATATATATATATATATATATATATATATATATATAGAATGATTAAGATGTAATGATGCAATTTCTATAGACTCAATAAATAAATTAGATATAAAATTATATTTTGATCAATAATAAAGGACAGTAGTACAAAACAATCAAATAATTTGTAATATTAGCCTTAATCTAATTTATATCTTCTTTGCATAAATATTACTGCTGAAGTGCTATCTATGAAATTGTTTTTGCATTATTATCTAAATTAGAGTTCAAGAATAAAATCTTTTAATAAGATGCATATGAATAAACATCGTTTAATTTTAGCTCTAACAAAACTTTTTATGAAGATTCCATTATTTATAATCACAAAATTTTCAATTGAGCTTCAATTGATGACAATTGGAATTAAAGTAGAATTTATAACTGAGTACAAAATTCAGGAATTATGAATATATTATACATCAGTTACTTTATGATAATATAATAAAATATTAAATTATTTTTAAATTATTATACATTTAAAAACTTTGTATTTGTACTGATTTTATGAAAATTAAAGTGGAGAAAATAAAATTTCACGAATTTAAATTTTCTACTAAACTATACTAATAATATTAATAAAAAACAAATAATTTTCAGAAAATATAAATTTATATTAGCATAACACATGTAGAAAATCATGAAAAACTTGCGTGATATTATCTCTAATAGATATATTTAATTTGTCTGTTTCTTTCATAAATCATTCGAATTTCCACCTCGCACATTTTCATTTGTACACAATTACAAGAAATAAGTGGCGCAATAATTACTACTATTACTACTATTACTATTATTATCATTATTATCATTGTTATTGTTGTCGTTGTTGTTGTTATTATTATTATTATTAACTTATTAATAAATTTAGAACGCATAATCAATAAATTAATAAATAATATTTATAAAAGAAGATATTTGGTATTTTCCATGAATTTATATAGATAATACATACACATCAAGGGTCGTTTTATATAAATACTATTGCATGTATCAATAAATTTGTAATTCCGTAAATCTTTTATATCAGGTAACTAAAAGTTCTACGCGTTCAAAGTTCTTTTATACTTAAATTCGTAAAAACTTCCAAACAGATAATTGCGCCACGTTTATTTCAGCCCTATATTTAATAAAAACTGGCTCATCCGACTCTTTCGCTAATAAACGCTCTGCTTTTTCTTCCTCTCTCTGTTCCCTGTGCCGATCTAGGCTCTAAGGTCCAGGGTGGCAGCGGCTGCGTCAGCACCAGCTCAGGCGCGCTCGTCGGTCTCGGGGTCGGCGGTCCCGGCGGCGTGGGGGTCAGCGTCGGCGGTCCTCCAGCCCTCGGTGCTAAGGCCAGCATCAGAGTGGGTAACGCAACCAGCAATTCGTCGGCGGAGAGCGGCGCCGGGTCACTCGGAGCAACGGCCGCGCATGACGGCGTAGGGGGAGGACCTGCGGCGGTGGCGGCGGCGGCGGCAGCAGCAGCGGCAGCGGCAGCGGCAGCGGCTGCCAGCACCAGCGGGTACACGGGCCCGAGCGGCGTGGCCGGTGGCGCCAGCGGCAGCTTCGCCACCACCACCACCTCCAGCACCACGTTCAACAGCGGGACGAACGTCACCGCCGCCGCGGCCGTCGCTGCCGCGGCAGCCGCAGCGGCCGCGGCCACCGCCAACAGCGCGACGATGAACAACGGTGGCGGCGGCGTCGGCGACGGGGGCGGTGGCCAGCAGCAGCAGCAGCAGCAGCAGCAGCAGCAGCTCCACCACCACCACCACCACCACGGCCACCATCATCATCACCACGGCGGCCTCGGGGGCACCGCGCTCGCCGCGGCGAACCTCGCCACGGCGGCCGCCGCCGTCCACACGACCACCGCGGGTCAGCACCACCCGCCGCCCCAGCACAAGCACCTGCTGCGCTCGCGCGTCAAGCTCAGCAACGACCAGATCAAGGACTTCGCCAGCGGCAAGCCCCAGGGCAAGTACCACAAGAAGGACATCTCGGCGAACTGCGGCTCTACCTCGAGGTGAGAGCAGAGAGAGAGAGAGAGAGAGAGAGAGAGAGAGAGAGAGAGCGAGAGAGAGAGAGAGAGAGAGAGAGAGAGAGAGAGAGAGAGAGCGAGTGTGTGTGTGTGTGAGTGGGGAGGCTCCTCCCAGCGTCCTCCCTCCCCCCTTTTTTATTGTGTACACTGTTACTTATGTAAGTTCGATCTTGAGTCGGAGGGGGCTCGCGATTGATGCACGAAGTGAGAGAGGGCCATTTCTGAGAGGCGACCGCGTGCGCACGATCGTCGGTACTACGAAGGGCAGTGAACGATAAGAGCGAAGCCTATTATTAGTTTATGAAAGTGTACGGGTAGAGCGTTAATTTTCAGTGTATCCAAAGTGTTATATATATATATATATATATATATTTTTTTTTTTTTTTTTTTCATAAGTGTTTTATATAAATATTTTCTTTAGATATATATATATATAAAGGGAAAAAATTCCGTCTACGTTTTGTATCAACAAAATTAAAGCAATTACTCGGTGCATTTGCTGCCCGACAAAAGATCCGTGAATCGGTTTATTTTAGAACTCGTGCGCCTCGTGCGCATGTCAAGCGAGGAATTGGCAACACTTGCCCGAAGTGCAATGTGGAGTCTGGTTAGACGTTAGTCCCTTTAAACGTTGGCACCTCCAACGAGTGCGACCTGTTCTAAAAGAGTTTGATAAACGGTTGCGATTGCGTTTGTACGCCGAATGATTACTGTGAATTAAAAAACGCCTTCGTCGAATCTATTCATTTCAAGTTTTCAAGCTGCGTTTTGGATAAAGAAAGGTGCTTTCATTGTTTTCGCAGAGTGCAAGTTACTAATTTTAAAGAGATTGCTATTTTTTGATGAAATGGTATGTATTTTATTGAATATCGTAAAAAATAACAAATGGCTTTCATTGATTTTTACGTCAAATCTCGCGGTAAAAGATTCATGAATTTTTATCTAACAGATGTTAGATATTAACTTCGTCACACTTTTATGATTTTTTTCTTTTTACATATCACATGTCGTTTTAAAAACTTGCTAATAAGTCCATAATCAATGAAACCTTATAATCTTAAAATTAAAATTATTTATCGGATAAAATATAACTGTCTTACCTCTACCGCACTATATAAAACAATAAAATATACCTAAAGAATTTCAAATGCATTTGTTAATCTCATTATAGATCAAAGATTACGCACTATTTATTTTTAGTACAAAAGGTCGTAACTAATCGATAATTTAAATGTAATGAAAGCAAGATAGATAAACAATGTATATTGTATTCTTATGAACCATAATTTAATTTCTAATAGCGTTAATACATTTTATTATAGCGACCGATTTTTTTTGTTTCTTGTTTAAGTTCAAGTTCATTAAGACTGCTTAATATTGAACCTGATTAAACTAGTTTTTTGTTAAACCAATTAATGAATCGAGATAATTTATCGAAAATCATTATAGGTAATTTTAAAATAATTAGTATTGTATCACACTTTGAATTTTGAAAATTTTAAATAAATTTATTAGATTATTAAACGAATTCAATGTAATTTTATATAATGCATGATTTAAATAATCCGATAAGACAACTGCATAGTTGAAAATTTTTAATTGTATCAGAAAAACTTTGAAATAAACTATAAAATTGTATAAAAACTGTATATTAAAATGTTCTTTGTTCTATGTTTATAAATAAATTCAAACTAAAAATAAATCTGCACGATACTCTTTGTTCGGGAGAAAATGAAGATTTTAAGTAAGAAGAATTATTCCCTAATTTTAAGAGATTTTCAATAAAATTATAAAATTCAAAGCTTTTTCAATTTTATAATGAAAAATATCATTTTTTTCATCTTCTTTAAAGCTTTAGTATTTAAATGTGATAGCACGCATTAGTGTGAACAACGTTGCTCTACTTGACCATGATATTGAATCAATAAAAAAAAAAAAATAGAATTATATATTCAGAGAATTGTTAAACACTGTTCAATCGTTGAAGAAGAAAAAAAAAGATCAATGTAAAAAAAATGCAAGTAACTTACGTCATATTTAATGATTTTCATTTTCATTGCAGACATCGTTCATCATCGCGAGCCAGAAAGCCGGTGATTGAAACCAGTATCGGTGTCGGCGGCATCGGCATCGGCTCGAGAGGTGGCTTCGTAATGTCAGGCAGTGACCCGCTCACGAGCAACAGCAACAGCAACATCGGCGCCGCGATACCCGCGCCCGTCTCGTCGTCGACGGTGGCGCCGAGCGGCCAGATAATACCGCCCCCCTCGTCCGTGCCCACAGCCGGCAGCGGCGGCGGCGGCGGCGGCGGCCCGGTGAACGTCGACGAGGACGCGGCGATATCCCAGGCGACTCTCGCCGGCGTAGGAGGCGGCACCGCCGGCGGCCCGTCCGGCATGTCGGGCGGGACTCCCGCTACGGCCGCCGACAGCGAGAGCGACGACGGCGAGGTCGGTCGGCTGCAGGCCCTGCTCGAAGCCAGAGGTCTGCCGCCCCACGTGTTCGGCGCCCTCGGTCCCAGAATGCAACACCTGCTCAACAGAAGTATGGGGGCAAGTTCCGGTAGGTTTGACAATTCTTCGCTTTGCGTTGTTTTAGAGGGCTAATATCGGCACTCGACATTGGTAGCTCAACTGAACAAGCTGAACACCTGTTTCGGTACAAAAGCCGGCATACATTTCAAATGGGATTCAAAAAATTCATCTTCATTTGAATTTAAAAAGGCATTTAAAAATTTTATGGTAATTTTCGTAATTGTTTGCTTTGACTTGGAAACGTTGTATTTGAATTCCAAAAGAAAGAAATGATGCTTGAGCTTTTGTAAACTATTAGCAAGCCTCATATCTCACGTAAGCTCATTTATATGTACACACACGCACACAAAAATCAAGCCTATCATCATTTTTTTCTTCAATTTGTCACTATTTAGGTATTTACATGTCAATTTCAGCTGCGAAAGCTCAGCAGCTTTTAGCCGGTCTGCAAGCCGTTGACGACGAGGGCGAACAGCTCCAGGCCGTTATCGGCATGGGCGAGATACTGGTGATGGGTAACGAGGACACGCTAACGGGTTTCCCGGTGAAGCAAGTCGTGGCCGCCCTGATCAGTTTGCTCAGCATCGAACACAATTTTGTAATAATGACCCACGCCTGCCGCGCCCTCACGTACATGATGGAGGCACTGCCACGATCATCGACCGTCGTTGTAGACGCGGTGCCCGTCTTTCTGCAGAAGCTCGAGTCGATCGAGTGCATGGACGTAGCCGAGCAATGTTTAACTGCGCTTGCAATGCTGTCACGAAGACATAGTAAAACTATCCTTCACGCAGTAAGTATTTTTTTTTTTTTTTTTACAAACAGTTTTCGTACTTTGTCATTCTGTTACATTTTTTATTCAAATTTAAATATATGTACGAGTAATACTTGATGACTCATTCAAAGGAGAACATTATTTTATCTTTTTTTACAGGGTGGCGTATCAGCCTGCTTAAAATTTGTAGATTTCTTCAATATCACCGCGCAAAGAGCAGCTCTTACAATCACAGCGAATTGTTGTCAAAATTTGCATCCCGATGATTTTCATCTTGTCTCCAATAGTCTGTCACTGTTGACAAACAGACTGACTAATCAAGATAAAAAGAGCGTGGAATGCGTATGCCAGGCGTTCAGTCGATTGGTGGATAGTTTCCAACATGACGAAGTGATGTTGTACAAAATCGTTAACACTGAATTATTGCAGAACTTGCAACAACTGGTGAGAAGAAAAAATATTAGCAATTAGAATGTACAAATAGATAGTGAAAACAATCATCTATTATATTTTTATTATTATTAAGAAGCAAAAAAAATTAGTTAAATCAAATGTTTTTATTAAATTTTATTTTCTAGTTGATGATCACACCACCAGTTAATAGCATTGGTAACTTCATAACTGTACTCCGTATGCTTTCTGTGATATCTAATCGCTGCTCTGACCTGGCGATATTGCTTCTCCAGCAGAATATAGCATTTACTTTAAGCTATCTTTTGACTGGTTCTTTAGATGTTAAAATAGAAGATGTAGAGTTGGTACCACGTTCGCCGCAGGAATTGTTTGAAATAACCTGCCTCATAGAAGAATTAATGCCACCATTACCAACTAATGGCATTTTTAATGTAGATAGTTTACTCGATAGATCTAATAATCAACAGGAGACCGTGCAATGGGAATGGCGTGATGAAAGACAATGTTGTCATCCATTCAGTACTATTGATTCCAAAATAATAGAGGTAATCTTCCGAATTAAATTGTTAAATTTGGTTCTATAAGTGCTTATAGTAATTCTTATACTAACACAATTAAACGTTCATCTGAATTAATTGCAATAATTTTTTTTAATCTTTGTAGATGGCTTTTCAAAATGGAGAGGATGAAATCTGCCTGTCCACTCTTGGGCGAACTTATACAATAGATTTAACTGTGATGAAACAAATTAATGAAGATATTGGAGTTGCGAGAAGTATTTTCCGCAGAATTAACACTCAACCCACCGAAGGCGATAACGTACCGTCATCGTTAAAGTATGTACAATTCAATATACTTTGTTTGAATAATATTGCCCATAATCCAGATGCTCGTGTTTTACATACTGAGAATTGCTTTTATAAATATATTCTGCACAGCTATTTTGTTAGAATCAATATTGAGGAGATTCTGATTGTGTAAAGTGAGAATGTATCATACAACTACATACTGCATAGGGATATTAAAAAATTAATTAATTTTGTTTATAGTAACACGTACGTTGTACCCCTGGTAGTCAAAATTAACGAGTGGGTCGTCAGTTTCATTCAGACATTGTTCTCAGTGTTATACGAAGTTTACAGTAGTTCAGCTGGACCAGCTGTTAAATGTAAATGTTTACGAGCATTACTTAGGATGTTATATTATTCTTCAAGCGATCTCCTAAAGGTTTGTAGCTTTTTAAATGTTTCTTAATTTATATATGCTTCATTCATTATTTTCAAATAATTGATGTTATACAGGAGATGTTAAAAAATCAAATAGTTTCGTCCCACATAGCGGGTATGTTAGCTTCACAAGATTTAAGAATAGTTATCGGAGCTCTTCAAATGGCAAACATTCTAATGACGAGGCTTCCTCAAGTGTTCAGAGTTCATTTTCATCGCGAGGGTGTCTTGCATCAAATACGTCAACTAGCCGATCCAGATATTCCTCTTGGAGTATCACCACCCAAGTGCCCTTCTGGTAAATTTATTTACTATACAAAAAATAAATATAATTTCATACTTTATTTAATTTAATATTTCATTTATATCTTTTGCAGGTACAATATCAAGTCCACAACCAGGACCATCGAGTACACCGATATCTTCCACCATGACATTGTCTTCTAGAAGTGCCACATCTCCCATAGCTTCTCCAACAACGAATGGAAACATTATGTTCGGTACAATAGCTACCAGCCAAACGAAGCCAAATCTTTCTGCTACCATGGAGACTCGCAGTAGAACCGATTTAAGTGTTAGCATTGAAGACTCAACAACACCTCAAAATGCTCATTCGTATGTATTATTTATAAAATAAAATTCATAAAAATAAGCATAATTTCTAATGAAAGAAATACGCATTATTTAATGATTTCTCTAAATTTATAATGCGTTAATATATAATTACACTAATCAAAATTTGGGAATAAAAAACATATACAGCATTCAATTATCTTTATAACTTAAGGCAAAATGTAATATTTATTTTTCACCATAAAAAAAACATGCGAAATTCCTCCATAAAAAATTCAATCCTTATAACTTCGTTGTAATTTTAATTTTTATCTACTGATAGTGCTTTCTATGAACTAAATTTCACAATGTAGTCTTGTGACTTTTGCATTATAATCGTTTATTTTTCAGTTAATAAGTCGGTTGGTTACAAATGAAGTAGCTTTGAAAGTCACTGCTCTGAATCGATATAGCCAGCGGTATAATTTAAATTATCAAAAAAAATTTTACTAATAAAACACTCTGTAAATAGTATTATGATTTTAACAAATTAATTTATTTAAATCGTGATAAAAAGAAACCATGTCTTCCTTTTATTATTATAAATTTAATAATTGTTAAAATAGAGAATAAACACGATTGCCTGTCATGCTATCTAAATTTAATTAACTTTTGAAGATCTAGATGACTGAAAATTAAACTGTTATTTTTAGACGAATTGGCGAAGTATTAAAAAAGAAGCGTCAAAACAAGAAGAGCAGATTTCCACGTTTGGGTAGCGGTACTTCTCAACAGGCACAGCAGCCAGAATCAACGACCCTGTTCACCGGGTTTACGCCCAAAAATAGCCGATTTCTTGAAAATCTTAATCCAGCGCGCTGGGGCAAAAAGTCATCGTCGACGAACAACGCTGCCGATAAGAACGATTCGCACTCACCGACGAGCCTATCTAAGCCACCTAGTAATCCCAGTCTTACGGGCAGTAATCGTGAAAAGGCCAAGGCCTGGGTAAGAGACGAGGCACAACTATTCTTAACGAGATATCAACTCGACACGCCTTGCACCCATCCGGCCCTTAGCGTATTGTCTAGGCTCACTACAGCTATCCAACATTTGCAGTCCAATGTAAGTAATCTGTGTCTTTCATAAAATTGAAATTCTTTCGTTAAAATTTTTAGATAATAATATTTTATATTACTTAAAATAATATAATAAAAAATAGGTATTTGTAACACGAAAGATTATTAGTGTGAAAAAATCAAATTTATAAATGTTGAAGATATAGTTTCTAGATAGTTTAAACAGTAGCTATTGTTTCCAAGTTCTTTCATCTACAATAAATTATATATTAGTTTTACATAATTTATATTTTTATTATTATTTAAAATTAGTTTTGTATTTTCTACAACAGAAATGAATAAGTTAACATAAAATTTCATATAAGAATTAGACATCTGGGCAAGTGTAATCAACTTCTTTGAGAACAGTTTAAGGAAAAATATTTTTAATTACTATTTGATTTAATTTTTAAATTACATTTTCTATTTTAATTTACTGACTAGCTACATTTGGAACTTATCCCATAAATTTAAAAAAAGCACCTTGTACTTTGGATTATTTATAGCACAAAAACAATGTTTTTTATTTTATTACAATAGCTGTTTATAAATGTTAGGTTGAGCCAAATTCTTACTCAAACTTTTGATGTAATTATTTTTATCATCAATTGCTATAATCGATTATTTAATAAAATAGGATATGAACGAGATGTATTCTGCACTTTCTGAACTACGGGATGTTGTGTTGGAAAGTGATATTTCACCTTTTGAAATGAATCACAGTGGATTGATCAAAGTTTTGCTTAACTATCTGACTGTAACAGATGCACCGGGTCATCGATATGATCGTTTGAAATTGTTTTGGAAATTATTTGCCGAATCTACGGTATGTACATTGTGAATAAATTTTAAGCCATTCAGAAAATTCGTATTATAATAAAAGATTTTCTAATTGTAGATTCAAAAGGATAATGCTATTGATTTCCATCCTGGAGCATTTGGCGCTTTAGTATCTAAATTAAACAGTTGTGTTTCTCAATTAGAACAATTTCCAGTAAAAGTGCACGATATACCGGCTGGATCTGGAGCCGGAAGAGGTGGTACAAGTGCATTAAAATTCTTTAATACCCATCAACTTAAGGTATTTTTTATGTCTGCTTGTTATAATAATGCTAATATTTGTAAGCTAATAATTTTAATTTATTGTTTAGTGCAATCTTCAACGTCATCCAGATTGTAATAATCTCAAGCCATGGAAAGGTGGCTCTGTAAAAGTCGATCCATTAGCTCTTGTACAAACTATTGAACGTTATTTAATGGTTCGCGGTTATGGAAGAATAAGGGATGCCGAATCTATGGTCAGTGATGACGATAATAGTGAGGACGATATAGATGATACTCTCGTAAGTGATCGTTTTCCCGTATGTATCTAAATATCTTTAATTTTGGATACCTATTTTATTTTTAATTATTTTATCCTTGTTTATTAAATGAGGCTGATCACAATCTTTTTTTTTTATAAATAGGCGGCTGTAGTCAGTAGTCAAGGATCTGCAAAGCACAAATTACAATTTTTGATGGGAGATGAAATTCTTCCATTTAATATGACTGTATATCAAGCCGTTAGACAATTTAGTTGCTCAGGCATTGATCACTCAGAAGCTGATGCCGATAGTGAACCGCCTCTCGGTCACGATGCCGTATGGGTGCAAACGCACACGATATATTACAGGTCAGTTTTCTTTTAAATTATTAATATAATATTTCAAGCGCCTATTCATAGTAAAAACGAGTAAAATATATTATTGATGTAACTTCAATAATTCTTAAAAATATATTATTTGTAAAACTAGACCAGCGCCAGAGGAAGAGGCATCAACATCATCAAAGCCAGGTTCAAGTTCACAGTCCAGTAGCCGTAAAGGCAAGGGTAAAAGTACAAAGATTAGTTCAAAGAGAAAAGAAGATAGCCTTTGGCTTGAGGGGGCAATACCTCAGCAACGTTGTCCGTTGTTGCAATTCCTAAATCCAAGTCTACCACCTACTGTGACTATTTCCGATGCCTCGCTGGATGGCTTGTGTTTATTACGCCTTCTGCATGCTCTAAATCGCCACTGGGGCGTGCTTTTCCCGCACACAAAAAGCATAAGCCTTTTAGCCTCGCAAACGTTTATTAATAGTAAAATTGCAGCAAAGGCTAGCAGGCAATTGCAGGATCCATTGGTCATAATGACAGGAAATCTGCCGTCGTGGTTACAGCAAATTGCTACAGTGTGGTAAATATATATATTTTTAATATATATTATCCTTTTCAATTAGAATATTTGAATCATAATAAAAATAAGAATTTTAATTTTAATAAGTTTCTCAAATGATTATTTTATTTTATAAATTATGGTATTATTATTTAAGTTTTGTTAATACATTTACTTGAATTTCTTGTAGTCCATTCTTGTTTCCGTTTGAAACAAGGCAACTACTATTTTACGCAACATGTTTTGATCGGGATAGAGCTTTGCAACGTTTGCTCGATTCTGCACCAGAATTAAGTGGCTCAGATAATACGGAGCGTGTGACTCCAAGACTAGAAAGGAGGAAACGCATGATTTCAAGAACTGATATTTTGAAACAAGCTGAACAAGTTATTCAAGACCTCGCGTCGAATAAAGCTCTATTAGAAGTGCAATATATTAATGAGGTAAGAATTCTGAGATTTAATTATTCTTCCTTAATAAAATTATGAAATATTATACTGATTACAAAATAATTTATTCATTTCATTGCGTTTTTAAATAATAGTATTTAAATAGTTTTCCATCATAAATTTATGTATTTCAGGTTGGAACTGGCCTTGGTCCGACTTTAGAATTTTACGCTTTGGTTTCACGAGAACTGCAACGCGCTGATTTAGAATTATGGCATGGTAGTTTTAATGCTACAGAACAAGGCTATGTACATATCAATCAAGGATTGTTCCCTGCTCCAATTCCATGGAATACAAAAATTGCTCACCTTGCCAAACTTAAAACGAAATTCAAGTTCTTAGGAAAATTTATGGCTAAAGCTATTTATGATTCAAGAATGGTAAGTTATTTAAATGATTTTAAATCTTTACTTGAGCATATTAATTTCTTATTATTGTAGGTCATAAATTGAAAACTCCCTTTTTCTTTATCAAACATTTAAAGCTAAACATATAATATCTTTTCATGAACTCAATATTTTGAACTTAAGATAGCACAACTTAATTTATAATAAATAATGTGAGCTTAAAAAAGGATGATTATTTTTCTATATCATACTACCGATGATTTATTTATTTTTTCTAAATAGAAGTTTTTACAGTCACTGTTAGGTTTATTTGTAATTTCTTATTATTATTGCTAGCCCAAATTAATCTTCATGAACAATATCTTTTGTTATTTCAGTTGGATCTTCCATTCAGTTTAACCTTTTACCGATGGTTATTGGGTGAAGAACACGCGCTTACATTATCAGATCTTGCTTTTGTGGATCAAGATGTATATCGCTCCCTTTGTAAATTACAAGATGTCGTTAGGCGGAAAGAAATTATTGAAAATGATCAGGCATTAAGAGCTAATGAGAAAGCTCAAGTAATTGATTTGCTTGATTTAGAAGGTTGTCGAATTGCCGATCTTGGACTTGTCTTTCAACTTCCTGGCTATGACAATATTGAACTACGAAAAGGAGGAAGTGATATTAATGTTACCATACATAATTTGGACCATTACCTAAAGGTGAATAATTTGATTTTAACTAGATTTTCTATTATTTTCATTTTAATTTTTCACCAATAATAAATTAAAATCTTGATATCTTCTTTTACAGCTTGTTGTTCACTGGTATCTCCGCGAAGGAGTATGTAGGCAAATGGATGCTTTCCGTGAAGGATTTGAATCAGTTTTTCCACCAACACAGTTACAGCTTTTCTTCCCAGAAGAACTAGAAGCAGTATTCTGTGGTCATGCACAAACTGGTGGGAATTGGGACATAAAAACTTTATCCGAATGCTGTAGAACAGATCACGGATACACACCGGATTCACGAGCGATTCGCTTCCTATATGAAATCATGGCAGAATACACAAGCGAAGAACAAAGACAATTTATTCAATTTGTCACTGGATCACCAAGGTTACCTGTTGGTGGTAAGTTTCAAATTTAATTTAGTTATATACTCATTTTAGTTCATAGCAAAAATTTAAAAGTAGTAAATATATTTTGTTTCGTTCAATTGTATGCATACTGAATCAGTAATAATTATTAGTGGAGTTTTTTAATTACATCTACAAATAAATTTTGAAATTAACAGTTTTAATACAACACTATCAATCAAAAATTTTGAACAAAAATTTATAATTAATATCATTTTCAGGCTTTAAGAGTTTGACACCTCCATTAACGATAGTACGCAAAACGTTTGATGTATCGATGAAACCAGACGAATTCTTGCCATCAGTTATGACTTGTGTAAACTATTTAAAATTACCTGACTATTCGACTATGGATATTATGCGAGAAAAGCTTCGGATAGCAGCACAAGAAGGCCAACATTCGTTCCATCTTTCCTAGAAATGGACAATCGAAATGAAGTTTATTTTTTTATTTTCACTTTTGGCTCTGCCTTGTGAAAAGCGTAATAAGCAATCCAACAATAAAAGATTGAACTCGAAAACAGCAGAGACCATACAGGAGACAATGAATCTTTTATACAATTTACAAGAATTTTTTTGCTTTTGAAACAAATCAACATCTTCGTACTTCAATTTTATTTTCTCTACAATGTTTTATTTTAATGAATTTCAATTTAGTGTTCATTTTTGTACGAATAACGATTTGGAGTTGTGATATACAATAATTTTATCCGACAAGAGCGAATGAAGTGGGAGAAGATAGAGAGAGAATGAAAGAGTGAGAGAAAGAAAGAGTGAGAGAAGAAAGAAAGTGAGAGAAAGGAGCAAGGAAGAGTACGCTTGAAAGGGAGAGAGAAATTGAAAAAATATGTCGATAGCGAGTCAGATAAATTTGATTAGCGATCTAACTCTAAAGGCACAGATTTATCTATGATGTGAGATAGAAAATGCGTTGCAAGTAAAATAAAAATATTGAAAGCAACAAAAGAAAAGTTGTACATATGAAGTATATTATCTCGACATAGTTTGATATACACAAGTCTATATAAATAAATACTTTATATAATAGTGAACGAAAAAACAGAAGAAAACGGTACCACTCTATATAAATCAATACTAATTGAACCTTAAGCTAAAAGTCAGAGAGGACGTTCGCTAGATGTAAGTAAATAAAGTTTTATATCGTCGATGCATCTCGCATCTCCGTGCATCATCGCCCATCTCCCCTGCCTCGTTGAGCGATATGGAGAGAAAAGCGTTCTTCGTGGTAAAAAAAGAAGAAAAAAAAGAAAAAAATGAAAATTGTTAGTTAAAGTATGTGCTACATCGACTTAGTGCATAATTCGAAAAAGGGGTTGGGAGAACGACCAAACCCAAACGTACATAATATAATTATATATGATAATGATATCGTATTGTTCGTTGTTTTGTTCTTTTCCGCCTTTCTTTTTTGTAATCGATCTCTTGCGCATACGTCGTCGTTGATTTCTCCGTGAACGGCAACATAACACACGATGCACAAGCCGAAGTGCAACACCACTATATTTAATTTTATTCTGTGTAGCATCCTAATTATTATTTCTATTGTAGGTCAGATATTAATTAATTGTGTAAGCGTGCGGCCAGCATCACCAGACCACGTGTTTTATTGCGCTCTGCAGCGAGTTTACATATTTTTTTAAGCTTTACATTATTCAATATTGAATTGAAATTTTTGTTAGATTGAGTTAATGTATAACATGTGTTTAAAGGCGAAACTTTTGTTTTAACTCAAAGCCAATTATAATGCGTCACTTTGAGTTTTAATGTTACTTTAAAAATGAATTGGCAGTCACGTCTTTCATATGCTTATGGTCTGATGATGTATGACGGTGTTTATTACACTTGGCAATGTTAATAAATATGTTATTGTATAGCCATTACAAAAAGGGACATTCAATTATTTTTATTACATTCTAATCAGTGAATACTACAATACAAAGGAAGTCGGATAGGTCCGAACTTGAGAGGAAGGTGAAACGCGACCATTATATGAGAAAAAATTTTTTTAGCTAAAGTATAGATTCACGAAGTTTACGTCATTTAAGTACGTGTTGATTCTGGATTCGATCCAAACCCAATTCATCAATTATAAACGAAAGTTATATTTATATTAACCCTTTAGCATAAATGAGTTTCATTTTATTTAATTGGATTTTTTATTATTAATTTGATTCCTTTAATAATTACCTTTTTGCAACAACCGTGGATACACATTTTTCAGAATGTTTATTTATTGCTGAAATAGTGTATTATTTTGTGATGATTTTCAATTTCTTTTAAATTCCTGTTATCTGACTAACTTATGCTTGTTTATTAACTGAAAATATTTGATCAGTAAAAGTACTGACCTACACGAAATTCTTTGGTAAGTATAAAACTACAATAAATGAAATAATAGTGATACGTTTTTAAAAATCTTATTGAAAGTTCATTCGTTTAAAACATATCAAATCGAATAATTAAAACGGTTTATTATTAGATAAGTAGAAAGATATTTGAATTTTATAAAAGCAAAAACTGATAATAGAACTATGAACGTTTTTTGTTACATTCTATGCAAAAATAATTTTATTTCTTATGTCTTTTCGGATTTTATATTATTTGCCGTGATTTATGTTTATAACGCATTTATTTACGTATTCATAAACTACTAAATGTTGAACTTTTAAACTTATTAATTAATATAGTTAGAATTATAAATAATGTTTTAATTTCTTATAAATGTATATGTATATAAATTTGTCACCAAATATAATTTTTAATGTACAGTAAAGTATTCCAAAATAACAATAGATTCTTTTATATGTAATCGATTAATAATTTTGTTTTCTTAACTATTTATACAATACGATGTATATATTACCTTAAATATATTATTTATAGATATTAAATTTCTGCCAATATTGAATATTAATATTATAATATAACACATATTATAACATACTAAGTATGCACATAAGTATTTTATTATTTTCTAAATCTTATTACATTTCACTTTTTATTTAAATTATCAATAACAATTATTTTTCAGAAATTCAAAAGTATTATTGATATTAGGTTTTCATCTAAAAAGTGTTGGTAATTGATCGATATGCAATAAGCTAATAAATATTTTTATCGATCTTAAAATCTTTATACAATAATCTATTATAATAATATGACAGTCGGACTGTCCTTGTTTATAATTATCCCCTTAGAATCTAAAATGGAAATTACTACTAAAATTAAAAATTCAATTCTAAATTAATAAAAACTAATAAATTAAAAATAATAAAATAAATTATCTATACACTGTGTTCGTAAAGGACAACTTGACTGTTCTCACCACCTAAATTTACTTTTTATGTTGTCCGACGTTTCGAAACATTTATGATATGCAATAAGATCTGCGCTACTTAAAATATAGTTTTTTTACAAAAGGTAGTATTACTTTCATTATTATGTAAAATATTTTTATTAATTATTGAATATCAAAATTATTATTGTCAAAAAACATTTATTCTTATATAAAAATTCATTGAAATAACGTCTTCAATGATAAAACAATATAAATATTTGTATAAATGTTTTTAATATATAAAATGCATTTTTTTTTTTTAGTAAAAAAGGAAAAAATTTGATCACTGTTTTTTGGGAACAAGTATTGTTTAATTAATTTTTGAATTTAAAATTTGTTTCATAAATAACATTAGCCACCACAAAGGCCGAATTGTTTTCATAATTTACATTCAGAGTAAAAATTCACCCACTATATTTAGTCTTAACATAATCTTAATTTTTATTAAACATTCATCTAATTTTTTCTCATAAAAAAAATCATGAATTATGATAACCAACTTAAGTATTTATATTTTTTTAGAATGTAAAATTAAAATTTGGATAATGTTAATAATAAAAAAATTAAAAATGATTTCTTTTGTAATGAATACATGTAGGAGGTTTGATTAAAATAATTTTTGATCCACAATTTATTATTTTAAAACGGGAATATTGACTATAATCTGCATACTTTTCTACATATAGTAAAATATCTTTAAATTCTAAACTGAAAGATTTAATAGATATCATCCATAATACATGTACTAATTTCAATATAAGGGTTCGAAAATGCTCAGGAATTTGTTACTATGAGCAGCAACTGTATACATATTTAATGATAATTAAGAATATTTAGGAACTAAAATGCAAATGACTAAATATTAAAGTTTTTAATTTAATCATGCATATTTGTCGTTATTTGATGTATGTTATTTTAAATAAATTACAAAGAAATCTTCATGTGTATATGGAAAGATGAATATATTAAGATGTCAACTGCTGTTTCATACTGATTGTGTAAAAAGTATATTTCAATGAATATAATCTGTAAAGATTAAATTATAAAAAGCTAGTCAACCCTGTTCTTGATTTATATCAATTTTATGTTACTGTAGAATTTTAAGTAGATTCGTCAAGCTTTTAAAAGAACGTTTTTAAAATGTCATAATCAACAATTATAAATAAAATTTTAAAAACATTCTGATTTCCATATGGTTTTGTGAATCTGTTTGAAACCTAACAGTAACGTAGAATAATAATATATAAAAGTCATAATTAATTGACGACTGGTAAAAATGGATTTCGACATCCTTTTACAATTAATTTATAAAGTAATAGATACTTTAGAACTGAGAATAAGTGAAAAATATATTGCACTCTAAATGAGTGAAAAATATATTTATTAACTCTGTAATTATTTGCAAATCAATATAAAATTTTCAAGATAAAACTAGTATTGTGCTTTATAAATATTTTACAGTTTTTATAAAATTGTTGAAATCCATCCAATAATGAAGCATATGCTACCGATTTTATTCAACATTTTCCTTAAATCATTGTATTCTTGTTTTTTCGTTATTACATCATGGTAGTGAGTTCCACAATAGAATACTATTCCTGCTGTTATACAAGTCCCAGTCTAAAATAAATTTTTCTTATTCATTATTGAAGAAATATAAACTCTGTGTAATTTTTTAAAATTAGTTATGTAAGCTTTTTGATATTTACAATTTTCTAAATTTATTATTGACGCAAGAATAATATATTTTATAAAATAAACGTTTTGGGTTCAAACTTTTTTTTTATTTAAAATACATTATTTTAATAAAATATAAATATATTTTACCAAAATAGGCCTGTGACACATGGGTAATGCAAAAAATACTAAAGAATGTACTAAATGATGATGTAAAGCAGTATGAAATATTTCCTTCTCTTCACTGGATTTAGTTTTTAAGAAATTTTCTAAAATTTTAACAAAATATTTTATTGATTTTATTTAGATCATAATTATATTATAAAAATGTTCATAATAAATTATTACCACTCGAAGCATACATTCCTAATGAAATAGCTGTAACCCCACTGACTGCAGCTAACAAATAAAAAGGACCAGTTAGCCTGGCTATTTTCCATAATGGTTCTGGTGCACTTAATTTTATTGCTTCTACTTTTTTAGGCTTTAATCCTACAGATTGAACCTAAATATTCAGTACAGTATTCAGAAAATACATTAATAATTTTTAATTATACAGACTGTGGAAAATTTCTATATGTCAAAATAAATATTCGTTATATGTGTAAGCAACAATAACAACATAAATTAATAACATTTACTTACTTCTTGTATAAAAATACATGTATAAACAACTTATGACAAAAATGTGATAATATAATGTAAATTCGAAACTTACAGTGTAATCCAAAATATTATATGCAGTAGCAGGAGCAGTGTAAATAACATAGTTGAATACATCGTACATTCCCATGTTTTAAAAATTACTTAAATAATCTATACGTAAGCTATATACGACTATATACGAAGTATAAAATGCAATTGATAATCTAAAATTTAAATTTGTCAATTGTTTTAAGTATACCGGTTTGACACACATGAACGAGCGTAAAATGCTGCCAGAAGCAGAATACCTGGAATTATATACTTGATACCAATAACGTGATCAGTGTTTATAAAATAAGAGAAAAAAACTATTATCTGCTATTATACCACCACCCTAAGAGATGATACGATTACAAAATCATAAATTACAAGTATATGTAAAATACTTTTATTAAAAATATATATTATATATACAATTATTCCACAACAATTTGATTATTCTTGAAAAAATACAACAATAAATTAATGTAAAATTATATAAGGTCAAAGACAAAGAAAGACAAGATTAAATGAATTGTATATTCATAATTTTACGATCAGATTATATAATTATGAAAATTAAGAAAAATAAGAATAAATAATAAAATTTTGAATAAAGTTGTAGATTACGTTATAGATTATTTATATATTAATAAATTTCATTAAATATTTAAAAATGACTAGAGCGCTACAAGAAACACCATCATCGTCGTCATCATTAGCACTTATACGATTGGCTATTTCCTATAGTGGCTAGGTTACGCTGCTGCACTCTATCCGCATACACAACACGGATAAACATTCAACGCCAGCAGCGAGGCAGCGACACGATCAGATGACCAGCTAACACCAGCTAAGACGCCACATTGGATAACCTGGGTTAACTAAAGGATAACTTGACAAGTGATAGCTGGTGATAGAAATGGCGTTGTTTTCTTTCTATCAACAACTTGCTCGGGAGTTTAGATGTATTTATTGTTGATGTACTGAAAAATTTAGATTTTTCTGCATCAGCATTCAGATTTTCAGATTCAGTCTTTTTAGAGTCATTGTTAATCTGCGGTCTTCTATTCGTCATTGTATTTTGAAATAAACTGATTAAGGAGGTTAGTTTCTATTGCATTATATTTATTTACAGTATATATTTTTAAATATTTGTTTATTTAAGAAAAGTTTTATTATAAAATGATTATAGTTTTAATAAAATTTATTCAATCTTTTATATTAAAATATATATTAAGTCAATAATGTGGCAAGTGATCAAAATAGTTATAATGTTACTATAACACATTTTCCTCTAGAAAATTTAATGTTTTGTATATTATTTATGTATTATGTTAATTTGTAACATTAAGTTAATTAAATAACTATGATATAATTAATTGTTATTATACTATTTTCAGAATATACAGCAATTTCAATATGTCAATTAATCGCAGTACTTGTGATGTTTTGTTGTCAGTTGTAGATGACATTGAAATCATATCTAAAGAATTAATTGAAAATATAATTGCTCAAAAACATATGAAATTATCTACGACTGAACATACTCATTTGATAGATCTTCTTGTTAGTAAAGATAATGAAATGAAAAAAATTTTGGTTAAAGCTGAGGAACAAGCTAAAATAAATTTGAAAATGGAGGCGTTGAAAGCTGAAGTTGATCGTCAAGATCAAGATATTCAACAACTACAAAGGCAGCTTAAAGAAGCTGAACAAATATTAGCAACAGCAATTTATCAAGCTAAACAAAAACTATTATCTATTGCAAGAGCAAACAAGAGACCAGTACCTTCTGAGGAACTGATTAAATTTGCCCACAGAATTAGCGCATCCAATGCTATATGTGCTCCTCTTACATGGCAACAAGGTGATCCCAGGCGACCTTACCCTACAGATATTGAAATGAGATTAGGTTGCTTAGGACGTTTGAGTGATCTTCCATTAAATGGGCAATTATCTGGGACACCTAGTATATCTTCAGACTTACATAGGGCTGGTCATACTACAGAATCTTTTACTGCACCTAATAATCAATTTGCCTGGCATCCATCAGGTGAAATACACATGTCTGTTGGTCAAGGCACAGTACCAATAAATACGCATAAACAAGAATCAGAAGATGTTGAAGTCATGTCAACTGATTCTTCAAGCAGTTCTTCTAGCGATTCTCAGTAAATAATATTTTATTTTTTCTAATCAGAGTTGTATCTTATGTATATTTATATATGTATAATAAAGAATTTCTTTACTATAAATATATTAATTTTTATTTCAAGGTTTTGCTATAATTAAAAAATTTATTTTTAAATTATATGTAAATCAATATGAATATATATGTTAAAATAACTATAAAGTGAAAAATATATTTAAATTTAGAAAATATTCCGAGTCTACATTAATGTTTGATTTCGGAATACGTAAATAAAACTGTCAAAAGTTAGGTAAGAACATAATTCTTACAAAATTTAAACACTAGATTCCAACCAAACCTTAACGGTTTGGTTGGACTGGCGCACGCGCGTGTATAGGCAATAGATATGATGCTGGTAGTATAGTATTAGTATAGCATTATCACAGCTTAACAGTTAACATCAAACCTTCGCATATTTTTGTTTATATGCCGAGTGCCGACGGCCGAGTGCCGAGTACATAATTCATTCCTTTAGCGGCTTTGCAAGGATTTGTATATTATATATGTTATACGTCGAAATTGTTGCTTTCAGAAAGCACTACTGTGCGATAATAAAATGTGAACACAGACGTCTATGAGTAAAATAGCGATATAATTATATATAAAGAAAGAGAGAAGGATATAGTGAAAGAAAGAGAGTGCAGGGAGAAGAGCAAGGGTGGAGCGAGGAGAGAAAAGATGACGGAAAGGGCAAGGATAACGTTAATCCTGGAGGACAATCGCTTTCACGTTGATAAGCAGAGGATCGTTGAAAAGAGCCGATACTTTGAATCGCTGTTCTCTCACAATTTCAGTGACTCCAAGGACAATGAGCAGACAGTTCATTATAAAGTAACACCTTCAATTTTGCAGGTGATGTGTAGCATTATAAATCCAATTATATATACATGTATGTATGTATATATATATATATATATATATATATATATATATATATATATATATATATAAATTACTGATATGTTTATCTTTATGCATGCGTTCAAAACATCACCATTACTCCGATCTTTATTTATATTGTTAAGCGTTTTTATCATTGTTATTTTTAGAGTTTTCGAAATATCTTTATCTTATTAGAAAAGTTTAGCATTGACAAATCATGAGAAATGACATCACTATATAACCAAACACTAAACACTAATAATATAATGTTAATTAACTAGTAATAAAAACAACGCCAATATGATTATTGATGATAATCATTAATAATAATAACAAATATTAAGCTGTAACTTAATTAATTTGATTATAATTTCAATTTCTTATAATTGTCCAAGTTTTAAGTAATAAATTTGCTTATTTTAGACTTTTTTTATATAAACGATAATAGGTAGTTTTTTCAACTATCATCATAAATATCTGAGTCATGCGTTTATTTAAAGATAGATGATGAAAAAATAGTTTTTGAATTTAATGATTGCGCCGGAAAAAATTTAAACTCTTGATACAGTTAAGTCATTCTAAAAATTAGTCATGACGATTTATATTTAAGCTCATCCTAATGGTTCATCCTGATTATTCGTAACATTATAATAATAAAGCATGAATAAAACAAAATAAAAATTGACCGTTGGCACATGGTAGTAGACAAAGTGTATAGGTTCATCTCCCCTCGAGACTTTCCCCCTAATCTTTATGGGATTATTATATCGTATTTCACTGAACAGCGCCTCCTTTACAAATTCGATTGAACTATATATGACATGATCTATTATGTTTGCACAGATATATTTTATATCGAAGGTTTTATGAGAGCTAAAAATTTTACAGAAGATTTTAGCGGATAAATAAATAAAAAGATTTTTTGTAAGAATTTTCTTAAATACAGTGTCTATTTTTTTATATAATTCTATTAAATGATTTTTTAAATTAAAAAATTGCAATATATAGAGAGCGAAATAATGCGAGAACGACATTAATAACGTTGGACTGATGAAGTTGCGTACAGTTTTTCTGATGCGTTTTCATTCTCGCCACTAGTTTGCTTCTATTATACTACCATTGCTACCAGTTACTATGAACATCATTTTAAAATTGTCCGTTTAATAGTATAGTTCAATGACGAATTTATTTTTCAGGTTAGCCAATTTTTATCTAACGGTCAATCCCACACAGCTTGCCCTCGTCATATACATCCGCCCTAATATCCCATATAACCATAAAACACGACAGTCTCCCACCCACGTCCATATATATATATATATATATATATATATATATATATATATATATCTACATATACTTATATGGCAGCTATCGCTACAGTTTTTATACAAATTACTTTTTTTGTTGTTGCAAATATTCTGGATTTCTGTTATGTAATATTATTTGACAAATTCTCATATTTGAAATTAAATTTTATAAAATTAAATTAATTTTTTTTTTTTGAATGGGATATTTTGAAATGCAAGGAATATTTCATGGTGTAAACGAAAACGTCTGTTCTTTCCATATAGAATAGAAAAATCTGTTTTTGATAGAGTAAACATTAAAATGAAATCTTCGCAAATAATTTAATAGCCTGAAAGGAATAATATGGATTATTGATATAATTTTTTACACATAGAAACAGCGTAATAATTAATAATTTTTTTTAAAGATGACACTGTGCGATCACAATTATCAGCTGTAATAACTAATTTATTTATTAATAATTTATATATATATATATATATATATATATATATATATATATATATATAAAACGATTACTCGAATTTTTAGGATCGTTACTGAAATTGACTATACAAGCATGTGTTTAGCTTGAAATTTCTTATAGATTATATATTCATCGCTCTGAAAAATAACACATTAAGGTTTGACGTGTAAAAGATCCTACAACTAATAAGTTATATAATATGAAAAATGGTCGATTCTTCAAATTCATCTTTTTAATTCTGATAACTTTTATAGCAGATTATAAGATTGACATGCAGTGATTTTATGTATATTTTCAAATATATTGGGTGTGTAAGTAAGTTGTCAGAGTTTTTTTTTTTTTTTCAAATGTGAGGGTTTATTATAAAAGCATGGTTACTATCCTTTATTTACAGTATCGTCCATCGAAAGCTATAACTTTTTCCCATTTTCCTGTCAATTTATGACTCCGGAGCAAAAACTTTCTAATCTTTCAAGCCCAAGAACGTATCGAGTCGATTTTTGATTTCCTCTACTGAACTGAAGCGTAGTCCCGTAAGAGCGTTCCGCATTGATCGAATCAAGTTGTAGTCAGATGATGTCAAGTCTGGACTGTAAGGCGGGTGAGGCAGTATTTTCCATCCACTATTCTGCAAATAGTTTTTGACCGAAGCCGCAACATGTGGCCGAGCGTTATCGTGACGAAAAATGACAGACTCATACCTGGTCTCATATTCTGGCGTTTTTTTCCTGTAATGCTCGCCTCAAACAAATAAGTTGGGTTCGATACAGTGGCCCTTTGATGGTTTGACCACTCGAAAGTAGTTCATAGTATAGGACATCCTTTTGGTCCCACTATATGCAGAGCATGATCTTATTTACGTGAATATTTCGTTTCGGCGTCGATTGGGCTGGCTCGCCTGGGCTTTGTGTACGATTCTCTGAGTTTACAGCTGGTATAATAGATCCATTTTGATCAGCAGTGACAGTAAGACGCAAAAATGAGTTATTTTTATACCGCTGAAGCAACATTTCGTACGTGCAAAATCGCCTTCGACGTCTCTCGGCTTCAATTCGTACGGCACCCAGTTTCCAACCTTGCACGATACTCAATGATGCAGTAAGTTCCTCTTGAATCTGACACGGATCTTCATCCTTCATCCATCCAGCCGTCTAATTTCTCGTCTTCAAAACTTTTCGGCTTTCGGGAGCGATTCTTGTCTGCAACTTCCAAATCGCCAAATTTGAATCATTTCAGCCAGTCGCGGTATGTCGATTCACCAATACACTCCGCCCCACAAGCTTCCAAAAGCAAACGATAGGCCTCAGCTGCGTTTTCCCTCGTATTAAAGAAAAGAAGCAGCGCTTCCCACAAATGTAGTTTATTTGGCTGGAAATTTGTCAAGATTTTGCTCGATAAAATAAACAACACCGAAAGAAATGCTCGAATGTATTGCTGTTAAGTTGTCGATAGATACGCAACCTACAAATATAACAATGTGATCTGACATTTCTACCCGGAATCTACTGGTGATGCCATTTTTTGACGAACGTTGGAAACTTACTTGTACACCCAATACTAAAAACTAATTTAATTTATTAAGATATATATAGTTATAGATTTATAAACACCACCGTCCAAAAGTTTGTAAAGTTATATAGATTAAAGTTATTTGTTTATATATCAGATATTTATCAGAAATAATTTTTTTATAATATGATACTAATGATATTATTCGTAATTTGAAAATGAAATAGGTATAATTTTGAATATATCGTGTTAGTACTTTATAAAATAATCTGATGAATCGTTGATTTTTTTAATCATATCAATGTATCAGTACTATTATATATAATAAATTTGCATGTTTAGGTAGATATCACAGTATTTGTTCTCTTTTGAAAGTAACGTGTAAATTTTATACAAACATTTTTTTTGTACAATTTTACTTAGAAATATCTTTTTACGGTCTGTTATTTCACCTGTCGCATATTTTGCTATTTTCGTAAAAGTAGCCAAACGACCGGAGGCCAGAACAAAAATTTTATGCGCGATTTTATGATTATGTTGGTTGCTTGAATAGCTCACGTATTCAGATTTCTTTAAATAATTAATGTGTTTTAAAAATTTTCTATCACTTATACGGCAATTGTAAGTTTCAATTTAAGTTTTAATTAAATGAATGAAATTATTTTTTTATATTTTGTTCAAGAAAATTCATTGCACAAAATTTTCTTATGCGCGTTTTTTGTAGTAATAGAAATTCACACTATATACACGGTATAAGCTGGTATAATCTATCTTGGTCATGGCTTTCCGCAACTACATAAAACGTCCCATTAAACAATGAATGATTTTTTACTATCACAATTGCGTGTAAAGAGTTACGAGAAATCTCTTATTAAAAAAAAAAAAACTGCGCTTGGAATTAGGTCAAGTTCATAAACACAGATGAAAAATTGGAAAACTGTTTTTATTTTTTATAACATAAATCAGATATTTTATTAGTCTTATCAATAATTAAGAAATACAGCTTAAATACTATACAAGTGTATAATAATTCATAAAAGTATATTTATTATTTGTAAAGGAAATTTTTTCTAATATTAACAGCTTATTAATAATTTACACCACGATTATAGTTACCAATTGTATAAGTGAAAATTTTTTTTCGAAATTGAAATTAATAAAACAAAATTGCGATCTTTACTTGAGTGAATACAACATAGATTCAATAAATTAGTCTATTTATTACACTTCGTATTCTGAAAGACTTTGATGGAAACTAAGAGCTGTAATATAATAGTATTTTTTTCACCTTACATGGATCCCCATCATAATTTGTATATGTATCGGATTTTAACATATAGCTTAGTACTTAGTACATATATACATACATACATACATACATACATACATACATACATACATATATATATATATATGTTAATATATATATATATATATATATATATATATATATATATATATATATGTTAAATAAATGCGTGTTTCTCTAAAATAACAATTTTTATAGCTTTTAGAAAATGACTATATACGTAATATTCTCTTCATGCTTTTACAAAGCTTTACAATGCGCATAAAATGACTAAAAAAATAAAAATATATATACCCGTGTTTTTGATCACTTAATTGAAACCCTTCTGTAAAAAAAATAAATCAAGCGCAGTGTTAAATTATTTTATTATTTAACAACGCGCACCGTTTTAATAATTTCGTTAATTATACCATAGGTAATGCAAAAAAGTATTTTTTTATTATTTTTTAAAAACAGTCTATGAATAGAAATAAAAGCAAAATTTCTATGTGTATGTAATAATATTTCAAGATTTTCAATTGTGAACGAATTTTACAGGTTATCATAAAACATTTGTTACTCCTTATCTCTAATTCGAGGTAATATTTCATTATTTACATTTTAGCTGTTAATAATAAAGCAATTTCACATTGCGCCGGTCGAAATTCTAAATTTTTTCACATTTCACATTTATTTCAAATAATTATTTCACATTTCTTGTCTTCTTATCAAGAAAAAACTTTGTATTCCTTTATATAAGAAAGAGAGAAATATGGCACGATGAACAGTCTCGAATGATGAAAATTTCATTGTTGATTCCTTTACCTTGAAAAAAAATGTACTTGATTCGGGCAAATCTATTTACTAAAAATCAATTTACTTGATTCAAATATATACGTACTTCACAAAAATAAATGAATTTAGATTTAAAAAATTTTTTTTCCGAACAAGTCAGCTCATTTTCTTAAATTTCATTTATGTGAATCAAGTCACTATGAATTTAAATTAAAAAACAATTACTTTATTGAAGTAAATTATTTTCTTAAAATAAGTGAATCAAACAGCCACGTTATAAAAAATATTAACTCAGAATCACTTTTTGAGCTATGAAAATCTAAAGAGTAATTACGATATAAAATATAGCATTGGTTACCAATAGTTATCTATAATCAAGCTAATATTTGCTTAAATCATTACTATACTATAAATATATATAAATCACTAGCATACATAACCATCCTTACTATAAATAAATATAAATCATTACCAATAATAATAATTATTTGTTTCAAGTAAATATTTTGGCCTTGTTTAAAAAATTTATCACCATAATATGGATGCATGATTTTTATGACACTCGCATAAAACACAATATCCTTTTTGTTTATAATATAATGAACCCATAATGTTTGTATCACATGCAAGTTCAAGTAGAAGAGTGCTTAAAACCGAATTGCATTGCATTGCATTCTATGTGTGCATGTGTTAAAAGTTGTTAATATATATGTACGACATAATATTAGGTTGTCAAATATCTCCCTTCCGCCTTTTTGTCTTATGAATTTCGCGGCTATGTACAAAGCGCTATAGAGCTCGTATCTGGCAACACTATACATCATTTGAAAGGTCTTGACATAGCGTATAAAATGACGTTATGCATGATTAGTTTGGATATTGCGTTCAAAAGTTATAGACGTGTAAACATGGAGTTGACTAACGCGGCAATTCGCGCTATTTTAAAGTTTTCCTTCATCAAAGACAAATCCGCTAGAGAAACGTTCCGTGTAATTAATGGTGTTTCAGAGGATGGTACGCTACCAATTCAAACCGCAGAGGAATGGTTTCGACGATTCAGAGCCGGTGAAAACGACACCATGGATAAGCCAGCCGGCAGCAGACCTGTGACGACGAATACCGATCAAATCATGGAATTTATCGAGTTAGAACGGAATATGCCATCTCGTGACATCGCCCAGGTGATGAGAGTTAGTCACCAAACCGTTTTAAACCATCTGCAGAAGGCTGGATGCGAAAAAGCTTGATGTTTAGGTGCCGCATGATTTCACGCAAAAAAACTTTCTGGACCGAATCAATGCCTGCGATGTGCTGCTGAAACGGAACGAACTCTACCAGTTTTTTAAACGGATGGTGACTGGTGACGAAAAATGGATCACATACGACGATATCAAGCGAAAACGGTCGTGGTCCAAGGCCGGTGGGCCGTCCCAAACAGTGGCCAAGCTGGGATTGACGGCCAAGAAGGTTTTGTTGTGTATTTGGTGGGATTGGAAGAGAAATTATCCACTATGAGCTGCTCCCTTATGGCCAGACGCTTAATTCTACGATCTATTGTGAACAACTGGACCGCTTGAAGTAGGCTATCGACCAGAAGCGTCCGCAATTGGCCAACAGGAAGGGTGTAGTATTCCACCAGGACAATGCCAGATCACACACTTCGTTGATGACTCGTCAGAAGCTACTGGAGTTCGGATGGGAGATTTTATCGCATCGACCATATAGCCCGGACATTGCGCCAAGTGATTATCACCTGTTCCTGTCCATGTCGAACGCCCTTGGTCGTGTAAAGTTGGACTCAAAAGAGGCTTGTGAAAAGTGGCTGTCCAAGTTCTTCGCAAATAAGGAGAGCGGTTTCTACGAGAGGGGTATTATGAAGTTGCTGTCTAGATGTAAACAGATTATCGAATAAAACGGCGCATATTTGAAGTAAAACCGACCACTGTAACACTTTTTATAAAGCATTGAATGAAGAGCAAAAAAGCGGAAGGGAGATATTTGACAACCTAATATATAGTAGGATAAAACCGATGTAAAAACGTATATGAAAATAATTATAACAATGTTAATCCTATAGATTAAGTACCAATAACATTAAGTGAATGATTTACTTAATTTAATTTAATTTAAGATTATTCAACTGACTGATGTTTCTTTTTTCTCTGAATTGCGAAATTAAAACAATTTTTCTAAAAAATATTTACTTGAGTCAAGTAAGTATTTTTTTAAATCACAAACCAAATTTCTTAATACGCAATTTGATTTTCTTCCATCACAATAATGTTTACTTGATTCAAATAAAATTTCCTTAGAATTAGAACATTTTTTTTCAGTATAACTCTTGAAAATTGAAATATATATAATAATTTATAACTGTATTTGTGTATTATTTACTTACGCAGGATTTTTGCGACTGGATCGAGGAGGATCCGCCGCTTGTGCGGGCCAACGAGTCGCACCAGATAAAAATCTCCCTCCAGAAATTCCTCTCGGACAGCTTCGACTGCCTCAAACAGCTCCTCGAGCTCAGCATCATCTATTCCGTGGAGGAGCTCAGCCAGGAGCTGACCGACATCATTATCCAGCACTGGCTCAAGCCCGAGCTCCTCATGGACATTTGGAAGTTGTCGCGCGACCTCAGTCTCACGGCCCTCATCGACGTCACGTACTCGGCCTGCCTCGACAGATTCGCGGAGGTACCTCTCGACGAGCTCATGGCCCTGTCCAACAGCGACTTTCTCCAGCTCGTGCGCAACGTGAACGTCGTAGCGAGCGTCGATCATCTGGCCCGCGTGATCGAGGAGAGGCTGGCCAGGGACGCGGGCGGGGCCCCGATCGACGGCCTCAGCAGCGACGGCAAGCAGATGGGCCTCCAGCTGACGAGGCTGCACGAGAAGCTGGGCAGCCAGGAGCGCAAGCCCGCGCTGATGCACTGCTTCTTCGCGGAGGCGATCAAGACGGAGAGCGACGAGGATTGCAATACGCGGGTGGTGTACGGGTTTCAGCAGAAGGTGCCGGCCAAGTTCGGGGAGATAATCGAGGTCTGGCGGATGGAGGAGCACGGGAGGGATCTCGCGGGCATGGGGGTCATAGGGAGAGGTAAGACTCTTCTCTTTGCAAAACTCTTTCGATTTGCAATTTATTCTTATACGCGCGGACGAACGAGCTGTAAGATTCTTATTTCATTTGGACGGGGTTGAATGGCTGGAGGTGAATTTGCAGAGTCAGTCTTTAGAATATTTTTTTTTTTTTTTGACAACAAACTATACAAAAAATAAGGGCTGACCAGCAGTTTTTTCCCTCTCCATATAATAACGCTGCAAATACGGCAGTCGGATAATGTCGATAATCTCCGATACAATGAAACATTTTCGAGTATAAATAATTTTTATCTCATTGCCGAGATGCTGAGAGAGCGAGTCTGTTTTACAAGTCCGTACTTTAGTTCTACGCGATTTTATTTCAACACATTTTACACGGAAAACCTTACTTGGCATTGGCCAGGCGCCTAGCACGCGGAACGAAGTAAAATTTATTTTAACAATGGCTTTCGACGTTAAGAATTTCGCTTTTCAGTTGAACGTCAAAAGCATTGCGTTAAAAGTGTTACGTTCATATTTCATTCATATTCCATAAGCAATTATGTATTTTTGATTATTTATTTTTATTCTATGGAGAAAATCGAAGATGTGAGATAGCATTTTATAAAAGGTTTATAATTTAAATGCAAAGAATCCACGCCAGGATTTTATTTGAAGTTTTTATAAATTTTCAATCAGATATTTTTATTATTAAAAATTCTTTCGGATGAACATATAGTAATATAACACCTTGTTATTTCTTAAACATTTTGAACAAATATTTCATTATTAGACTTACTTTATAATCTAAACGTTTGCTATGTAAAATTTACAAGACTTTTTAATTTACAAGACTTTTAAATTCTCCAATACGCAATAAATTGGGCGACGATAACTTCTTAACCATTATGAAGCTAAAGGATTTGAAAGTATTTGATTATTTTCTTAAATTGATGTTTTTTTCAAAATGAAACAAAATTTTACATCGGTTTAGTCAATTAAAATTTTCTCGTTTTGAGAAAAACGCGTTCAAAGTTCACATTGATAGTTAGATAGTTAAATCTAAAGACTTATTAATCTTTTATTTTCTCAGAAGATTTTTCAAATTTTATTCTAGTCAGTTGTGAATTACTACGATTTTAGTTCTACACAAGTATAGATAAAAAATGTTGAAGAAACTTGCATGGAATATTCATACATTGAAAAAAGTCTGTTATATCAAGTAACTATTTTCTTATTTCGTTCTAAGTGAATCAATTTTTTAAATTGAGAATGTATCTTCTTAAATGATGAAAGTATTTACTTGATGCAAGAAGTGACCGTTTCAATCAAAACACGCCGTTTGAAATCTAGTGAATATTTTGTTAATAGAAAATGTTTTACTTGGTACAAAACATAAAGATTTACTTGATATCAGAAAATTTTTTTTTCAGTGTATAGAGCTTCGATACATTTTAAAATATTTGAAAAATTCATTATGCTATTATAGTATTTTTTGCAATTTTTATTATTTTTCATGGGACTGTTACGGAATAATATGTATAAATTGTGTAACTGTCTTATGAAATTATATATTTAAACATAGAATGTTTGATTATAAATCAATTGATTTAAATTATTTTTTCGCTTGCATTTAGTTCATAAAATTATTTGTAAATTTCTTTGTTCAATAACAATTTCATCGTACACGGTAACTGAAAAAAATTAAAAGTAAAATATATTTTGTAACTATCTTTTGGAAATAATCTACACGATATTACTAGACATATAACAAATTTGAGAAAACAATAAAAAAAATATATAACGAATTCACTTACTTCTTTTGTTAATATATATTGCACATTCTAATGCTGCATATTGTATTAAAATAAATTTCTATGAACTTGTTTTTTTTTTTAATATAACAGATAATCTTTTTTACTATAATAAAATATCACTTATGCATACCATTGGTTTATTTTTATTACAAATTATTTTATTCATTTTATGATGTATAATACTTAAAATAAGACTTCTAAACTTAAGTTCTAATAAATATTATGCAATAGGTTTATGTTTATTTTCTTTCATTAGATTACTTATTTTAAAGCTTTATTGATTATTTTAATTTGTTAATATAATTGCGCACACGTATAATTCATAACCATCAGTTATTACTTGTTCAATTGGCTTGATATTTTCGTTCTTGCAAAGAGTAGGATTTTGTTCAAGTAGAGAAATGACTTATTGGTCAGACACGAACAATCAAGCTTTTCGAGATCAGAATAATAAAATGAAAAAAAAAATGACGTTTCAGGCTTCAGTGTTTACAAAATCGGCGGAGAACTACGACTTGGTTCGTGCAATTTTCACATGAACGTCTGGCGCTACTGTCTCATTTCCAAAAAGTGGTATTATTTGGCAAGGTATGCAAACCCAATTACAGAGTGGAATTTTCGTTAAAATAAAACGACGGTCGTTCAATTTCTTTCTTTTCTTATTTTTTGTTTGTTTGTCCACTTGTTTGCACTGCGATTCGTCGAAATTCCTCAAGACTGCGCAAGGCGCGGAGGCACATGGCGTTGGCGATAGTCGACGACAAGCTGATACTGATCGGGGGCGTGGGCCGCTACCGCCTCAAGCTCTCCTCGGTCGAGATCCTCAATCTCAACACCGGGGCCTGGATAAACGCGCCCGACATACCCGAGACGTTCACCGACGTCCCGCCCACCTGCGTCATCAACGGCCTGGTCGCGCTCTGCGTGTCCAACATCTACATGTTCAATCCGGGCTCGAACTCCTGGATCAAGGTCGATCATAGCTTCGACTCGAGCGAGTTCTGCGGGATCAAGTGCCTGGCAGCCTACAAGAACACGCTGTATTTGGGTAAGTTGCTGTATGGTTCACCGTCAAAGGCTGATTTGCGATTGGTTTTTCCTTTTTTGCGCGCATAGAAAATTTCGATTATGCTCTAATCGATGTCAATTTTGGTTTAATAAAGCTCCGTCTTAGCATAGAGAGGTTTCTTTGATGACGTTTCGGTTAATTTTTTTTTTTTTTTTTTTTTTTTTTTTTTTTTTATTGTAACTTGATTCATATACACCATAGTCACTAAGGCGAGGGGATATTTTGATATTTTTATCTTTAGCTCTTCTATTTCGCAAGTCCAAACGTAAATTTTTTTAAAATTAGTGCCACTTCATTATAAACTAACGAAAAAAATAGATAGTCTGTTTTTTGAAGGTTGTTCAGATAAAAAAACAACTAAACGTCTCCGCTGTCTAAATTCTGATTATTAATATAATTGTACGATGTTTCGGTCAGGTCATTGTACTGACTATAGCTACATTCTGATTTTTTGGATATTCCTTCTAACTGGGTCGCAATGTCCAGAGCTTTAAATATAACAAATTAAAGAAACGAAATTTTAGAAAATCTATCGATTTTTGTCGTTATTATTACAAAATAATAGACGATGTTTCGGTCAGTTTTTGGTGGCCCACTTCAATCCAACGAGTTGTTTTATATAATAATTGATTTGCTAAACCGTACAAATTATTGTGCTTCGTATAGGAGTTATTAAATCATAAAAACGATTACTTGAAATTAATAGACGTAGGCAGCATAAGATTATACGTTATACGTTCTTTACAACCTTTACTACGTGCAATGCATTTTATTGATCATAATGATAATGATATGTGATTAGCTTTAAACATATTGCCTACTGAGTCGATTGATTTTTTATTATGATGCTTTATCTGTTTTTAATGTTTAAACAATATAATTAACTGTTCAATGGTCCAATCATTGTACGATCCCGTACGAGTGTAGGGAGATTTGAATATTGAAAGAATTCACTAGTACCAGACTATGGAATGTGATCACTATCAATAGCGAGTTTATAAATAAAATTAGACGATTCTACAAAAATCAACCAAGTGAATGCAACCGATAGTTCTGATGATTGAAATTCTGAAATTATAATTTTAGCTTAATATTTATTATATAACATTAATAGTTGTTTATTTGAAGGAGGACCTATTTAGGTCCGTTAATTGTTTAAACAAATAAATAAACATAAGCGAAAATATATATGAGAACATTGATGTCAATGTATATAAATATATAAAACAACTCACTACAAACTTAAAAATGGTCATAAAAAAGTGACCTAAACATTGTCTGTATTTTTATTAGATTGTTAGATATATTAGATCCATTCAATATTATATCATTGGCTATTTATCAGTTTAAGGCTTTATCAAGTGAGTACATGCAACGAGAAAAATTTTCCAATAAAACTTACAGTACTGGCCGGTATTTTGATCAAAGATTGCAAAAGAACTAAGAAACTACGATGCGAATAATTGAAAATGTACAGATTGCAATGGTAAAAATAGGTTAAATTCTTGCTTTGTCTTTTACAGTCTGTACATCGAATTACTGCGTACTCGATTAATTTTTACTAGAAAATTTTTCTTCGCGTACAGAATTTGAGATATCGAGAATAATATCCTTCAAATTTCGATTATTCAAGGCAATTTAACCCCAATTTTTTTTTGTCTCTGTTCTTGCCAAATTTAAACTCGCGCATAAAAAAAAAAAGAATCGATTACTGCCAAAAGAGCCGGTTCCAGCTTGCGTAAATACCGCGGAGAGCGCGCTATCAGTCTCGTCCCACTTACCGAGCCTCATAATCCCGCCGCGGTCGACGCGCGTTTACTTCCAGGCAAGGAGGGCGGCACCTTCGTCGGCTACGACGTCACCTGGGACGCGAAGGTCTGCCCGGGCCAGTCGGGCCCGACTGTCGTCCGCGGTGCGCGCATAGCGCGCTCGGAGCGCAAGCAGTTCCGCAGCCCCTGCGAGAAGATCCTGATCGGCGAGGACTCGCGGGTGATCGGCATCGTCTACGCGTTCGAGAAGATCACGGTGGAGTGCGGCAGGCTCGAGGTCGACGAGGACGAGGACGAGGAGGAGGAGGAGGAGGACGAGGAGGAGGACGAGGCGGACGAGGACGAGGAGGAGCAGGAGGGGGCCAACAACGGGGCGGGCGCGGCCCGATACAGCTCGCGGATGCACAACTTCAGCCTGCCGGTGGCCTCGCTCGTGCCGGTCAACTGCTTCAATCTCATCGATCCATCCACCCTGTACAAGCAGTTGCTGCCGTGAAGGAGGGGCGCACGGCCGCGAGGGCAGCTAACCGAAGAGACTGTTTTCTTTTTTTTTTTTTTTAATTTTTTTAAAATTATTATTATTATTATTATTACTACTTGGAGACGGCGCTGAATCGGGAGCTGTAGTAGTTTGCTTGGAGCCGCGCGCGAACGTTTGTTAAGAGTACAGAGCAAAATAATCGGTTGCTAATTGTCGCCTGTAGCAGGGAACAGTGGCTTTATTTAAGGAGTCGCCAACCTGACGGTCCACGTTTTCCTTCCCAATAACAGATTATGAAGTATACCTATATAAATAATACATATTGAAGATATATATCCGTGATTTCTTCTGTTTCGATGGGAACGAAAACTCGCGCTGGCCTTCGCACCCTGAGCAGCTGCTCGCGGTGCCTTTATGAACGAGGAGCATCGCCGGGAATAACGATGAATTTTTGTATATTATAATTTTACTTACCTCGGGGGGAGTTTTATCATTTAGATTTTTCCGACGATTTGTACATTTGCTATTTTTATAGAAGTAGCGTCCACATTTAGATAAGACTATTTTCTTTTTATTTCTCGTTTTATTTGTTTTTGTTTTTTTTTTTTTTTTTTTTTTATAGACATTTTGCCATTTTGCTGTCTACGTCGTTCTCTCCTTGTTCAGAGCGTATAAGAAACAGCATGGAATTCTTCATCGCTTCGCGTCATAAACGTATTTTGGAAAATTTAACATAGAACCAAGTGCGAAATATACGTTTTCTCAATGTCAATCTATTTCAACATTTCGTTTTATGTCGACCAATTTTCAACAACTAATCCTATGAAATTAGTTGCATTCGTTTGTTGGTAATTTACAGCAATTAAGAACTCGTCGTTCAGAAAAGAAAAAGAGGCAAACGTCTCTTCATCTTGTTTTTTTCAATTGATAAGCTTGTTAAAATGTTATGGCATTGAAAGATTTTAAATTTCAGTTTTATATTACATTTGTGATTTTTTACGTTTCTCTCGCAAAGCAGAAGAAACGACGCAGCCATCTGAATAAATTCATTCTTTGTAAAGATTGTAATTAAAATAGCAGTGTAAATAAGTTTGATGGGTTAATATCGTAGATTATCATTCAGTATTTTATCGGTAAAAGAAGTAATAAAAACAAGCTGTCCGTTATATCAACGATCGCGAACAAATTCGTTATTTGCCGTCGGTAATTATTGTGTAGATTTTGATACGAGTAATATATAAGGTAAAATTGATGCGCTTAGAATAAAGCCTAAATGGCGTAATACTATGCAAGGAATTGAAATCGAATCAATTTTTAGAGTATAATAATAGTATTTAGTTTATTTATTAATTATTTATTTATAACTACTGTGTACACATTTGTATATATTATCTGTAAAAATGCCAAATATTTTCATATTCCATGACTCATGATAATTAACGTAACTTATTTATTTATATTTAAATTGTCAAAAGAGTCGATTACGAGCAATTCATAAGGAAGTTAGTTGTCATAGAAAGTTTTGGTTAAACAATTAAAACGTCAACTTTCTAATTTTAATGCTTCTATAGATCTACTCCCGTTCAAAGGCTTTTATCAACATATATTCATAGACAAACTGAACAAAATTTGAACTGTAGAAAATCCTCCACTGCCTCTCTTGATCTCTGTCGTCTTCGCAATAATGTATTGTAATGTATTTATTATATTTTTCCGGATTGTCATTTGAAAACTCAAAACGCCTTTTGATAATTCCTCGATTAAGACGTTCGGCTAATATGGAACGTAACTATTAATTCTCCCCCGATTAAATCTGAAATCTTTTCAGTTTCCTTAAATGAAATAATATAAGGAATGCTCGGAAAGTACGAGAATAGATCATGACTCAGGACCATTAAATACTAAGTACAGGCACGATATAAGTATATTCAAACAGCCTATTGTTATAAATAGTTATTAAACAATTCCTTCGCACATTAATACAATCGAAGATATCCGGATAACGAACGGCGATTAACCTTTACGCCACTCGCGTTGTAATTTTTCAGATTGGAAAAACGCTGTTTTTAAAATCGCATACTTTGGTCTGTACTCTTCAGCAAAGGTTCCCCCCCCCCTCCCCGAAACGATGTATCGAGTGACTGCATAACGCCACGGACGAATGTACGAGGTAAAAGATATTTTAGTCGGGTTAGGATTGCAGCGCGAATAAAAGTAACACGGAGTGCCTTTTTACATGCCAACAGATAGACACGTAACGCGATGGATTTTTTTTTTCCCTTCGACGGCTTTTTCATCGGTATTTTTCGTGGATACGTTCAATTAGAGCTTTTACGTATGACAATGTATAACTGGGACTTTACCGAGTACTCGAATAATTCCTATAAGCGTAGTAGTGGTAATGAGTAACAATAGCTTTAGAGTAATAATGCGTAAGTGAAATAAGACGTCGTTGTACAGAGTATTTTACATTCAGAGAAGAAGAAGAAGAAGAAAGAAATACGTCATATACGAGCTAAATATTAGAACTTTTTCATCATCATCATTATTATTATTATTATTATTATTATTATTATTAGTTTCTTTTTTTTTGACGTTATTCAAATAAAACGCTGCGCGCTTCTCTATCGCGAAGAGCAATAACGATCTCTCTACGAAAGAATACTTGGATATCATACATCTGTAATATTATATGAATTATACACAGAGTGGAGGGGAAAAAATGAAAAGAAATGCCAAATGATCAACAAGTCAAAGTAAAACTATTTACAATTATATAATAAATTGTGTAATGACAAGCTTGCTTTACAGACAAATCACGAGCTTCTTATTTAATTTTTTTAACAAACGCTTCCTTTGTAAAATAATGACTTATATCTCCGGTGTTCGAAGCTAAGAGAGAATGGTATATATATTGACGAATTCAGCGGAACGCGCGCATTTTAAAACGTGCCATCCATAATCAAACATTTCCAGCATCATATATATGCGGATTCCGTTTCATTTACCAAAATTCTCTCTTAGCTTATATATATATATATATATATATATATATATATATATATATATATATATGTATGTATGTATGTATGTATGTATGTATGTATGTATGTATGTATGTATGTATGTATGTATGTATGTATGTATGTATGTATCAGTCAAAAACGGTAAAAAGGTAGGCAATAATCTATTACAAAATATGGCTTATATAAATAGCGCTCATATAGAGCGCGAACGGACTCGAACGAGCTTTCCTTTTCGTCCTTTTTGTCGACCTCGCGTACGCAGTTTATATATACGCTATTATTTCCGCACATTCTATATATATATATAATTATATATAAATAATCGTCGTTATATCGTCTCCGCATCGCCGCCGTCGTCGCCGCCGCCGCCGCCGCCGCCGTCCCCCTCGTCAGGCGCTCGACTTGTGAAGCGCGTCCGCGTAATCGACAACGAGGCGCCGATAGGTCAGGTCGCTGATGTTCTTCGACATCTGGCGCAGGACGAACCAGTCGCCGAAGCTGAGGCCGCGGGCGAGGTCCATTATCGTGCGGGTCGACAGGCCGCGGAGGCTGGCGCGCAGCAGCAGGACGCGCGCCCACGGCTGCGTCAGCACCACTATCCTGCGTATGCCGACGGACGTGTATATATATATATATATATATATATATATATATATATAATTTTTATAGACTAATATATTTGAAAAACGACAAAAAAGAAAAAAGAAAGAAAATTCCACTCTGTTCTACCTGGTTTTTATAATACGACTGGCGCATATATATATATTTATATAAATATATCAGCAATTCTTTCGGATTGTAAAGAGGAGAAAAAAAAAGTATTGAGCGACGACGTCATTTGTTCTGACAAGGGGAACGTTTAAAATATACAATGTAGTAAGCTCTTGCGCAGATTACAGTTTCCGCCCGAAAGTTTAGCGCGGAGATTTTTTTTTATTTTGTTTTATTTATTTTTTTCAACGTTTTCTCGAAAATTTTCAGTACACCGCGATCTAGGGCACGGCTTTGCAAGGCTTCGCCCCGCTCGACCTAGTCTCTTAAAACTCCTCGCGATTATCAAGGACGCAACGGGCTTTATCGAGAGCTTCCAATCGATATTTTTTATATAAGACGAAACGTACCATCCTTTATACAGAGTATATTGCGGGATTCGCATTGAGTAATGCTTCAGCAAAAGTTGTATAACTTACGACGCGTGTAATTAATCAAACGAGCGTATGAATGGAATTTTTTGTAAAACGGCTTTTAATGCGAGAGATAACAATAAAGGCTCATGCCAATTTTTCTGTATAAACAACCATCCCTTTTCATTGTGCCTTCCTTTTTTACCAAGCGGACATTTGTGTTTGGGCGTAATTTTTTCGATTTCGCGCGGCAACTGTCGTGTCCAATAATCGTTGCAAATTTTTCAACGATTTTGATTATTGCAGAATAATAAAATCGTTCGCGTTTATAATACGCTACGTGCTTTAACGTAACGAGATGAAGTATTAAAATTCTGATACATTTTTCATGATCCACCCGATAATAGTAATTTGTTCTGCAGAAAAAAAATCTAGCTTTTGATAACTTAAGTGTCCATCGTCATTTTTAGTTGTATTAGAGCATTGAGAAAAAAAAAGAAGGGAATATAATGCAAATTCAGACGTCATTGTCGAGCATCAGAACTCGCTTAAGTTTTGCGAATTATCGCTAAATGATTATATTACTTATTAGCCAACTCTTCGTAAACCTTAGGCTTATGTTTTAGTGTTTTTTCATTAAGAGCTCATAAATGTTGAACAAGCAAGTTTAAACATTTTTTTATGTTTGAAGTAGATCTATGCTTATTCATTTCTCAAATAAAAAATAAAAAAGAATAGATTCTTAAAGAAATTGCCAGTATAGGAATTTGTTATCTTATAATTTTTTTTGTATTAATAATACTATATAACATATATTCCGACTGTTAAAATCAGTAAGGACAACTCCGTTAAAACTTTTATCTTGTCATTTTCAAAATTTATAATTCTTATAAAAATCCGAGAATTTGCCTATTGAACTGTATACATGAGAAAAACTTACATCATTACCTTACATCATTATCTTACAACACGGTAATGATAAATGTATCCTAGCAGAACAAAAATATTTTCAAAATACATTGTTTCTTAATCAAATATTTATATACTCATTACAGGAAAAGTTTTAAAACATTTTAAAAATATCTGAATTCTTTATGATTTTTTAGAATTATTAGATAATTATATGATAATACATTAATTATTAAATAATATTAATAATTATTATTATACTATTAGTTATAATATATAATAATTATTAGATTCTTTAGATTTTTTAGATAATATTTAGACTAATTTAGAAATGTCCTATGACAAAAACATATTGTGAAAATACTTAAAATAAATATTTTAACATGACTATGTTAAATATTTCAGAAATATTTAACATAGTTAAATAAACATGCTTTACGTTTGAATCATTAACAAAGATACTTTATGAAAATTTTTTTCAAATATTTAGTAAACGTTTAGAAATAAATATTTTCAAATATTATGTTCTGTTTGGGATGCATTTGTGTATATTAATTTTCAAATCGCACTATATGATAAATCATATCATCCGCGGAAAGTAGAGGATGGATTCGAATAATAATATAATATTTATGCACGCCAAAAATTCGAATTCCGAATAAATTGTATATATATATAAATATATATTGCTCGGCTTACCTATAAAAAAGTGCGAGCGCCCCCATGCCCGCGAGGAACATCAGCCAGAACCAGAGGAACACGAAGATCTTCTCGTTGACGACGTTCAGCGGCAGCACACAGAGGGCGTCGTGCGTCTGGCTCGAGCCTCCCGCCCCGAAAGTGTGCATCGTGCATTTGGTCAGCTTGGGGAAGAGCCGAGCCATCGGGTCGACGCGCTGGAACGGCCTCGACTCGCTCGCCAGGCTAGCGGCCGAGGGCCCGTAATGGGCGAACTGGCCCTCCAGGAACACGTCCAGCATGTAGATCTGGCCTATCTGATGTCAGAGCCAATGTAGCGTCGGTGTGTGTATGATGACGTGGTTTTAAAAAATCAACGAGACCATTATTGTGAGAAGCGTTGTTAAACTGGAGTGTATGGGAAGTTAGGGCAAGGAGACGTCCTGCACAATCAGGGAGCATTTATCAAAGTCCGAGTAAGATGTGGATCGAGGCCAAGGAAAAAAGTCGAATTGACGTAGATTGAAACCCTCTTTTAAATGTAGACGAAGATGGATAAGAACGTGTATGTACACAAAGACGTCATTTCGAACAAAGTTTGCAACACTTTGATACATTTTGATAAAATTGCATATTATATCTTGATATTTATTTCTAAAAATCAAAACATATCAAAACCTATCGTAGATTCTATTGAAATGTATCGAGTGGTAAGAAACTACCAGAATATTAAAATATATGAATATATGAATAAAAAAATTTCATATCGGTAATTTTTGATTAGCGTTAACAAAATATCGGTAAATTTGATCATCATTACAAATATTCTTTTAAATTAAAACTTATTCTTAAGGATAACTATTCTTTTACGTTAAACGTATGAAAATATACAAGTTTAATTGTCGTTTAAAGTTTAACATACGAGCCTGCAGTACTATAACTTTATTAAAAGGATCAAAATCTGATGGTCACCGCAAGTTTCCGTCCACTATGGTATATTTTGATACAATGTTTTATATCTTTTGATTAACAAATTTGATTTGTTTTAATACACCTCGAGATATTTCAAAATGTTACCAGCAGATATTAAAACAATTTCACGTAGCATTGATATGGATGAAATTGGTATACAAGATGTCTATAAATTTTAATTCATATTTATCAAACCTTTGGAGTTTTCTGATCAGATGAAAAAGCTTGGGGATGAAGAATTATTAAACGCAAAAAGAAGACGCTACATCGATGGGAATAACACGCCAAGCCATTTACAAAAGTCCAAAATGACTGAGATTAATTTACAAGTTAGATTCATTACGCCAAAAAATGACGAAAATTGTCTTTTTACTTGGAGATTTTTTTCTTCAACGCATAATCATCGCGGCCACAATAAGAAATCCACGTAAATAGGCTAATTCTCTGTATTTGCTCAGATCCGAAGACTGTGGTCTACTATGAACTGCCGAAAAAGAGTCCAACAGTAGATGGATCATTCTACCGAACATAATTGATGCCTTTGAAATGAGAATTGCGAGTAAAATAGGTAGAGTGATAGGCCAGATACAAGACATTGATTTTCGATCATAACAATGATCGGACACCCGTCCATTATTGAATGAAAAATGATTGGGATATCAAAAGGATGGTAAATTACGTCCCACCCGTCTTACAACAGAGACATTGTTTCTTCTGGATACCACTTGTTTCTATAAATGCAGAATACTCTCACCGACTTAAGATTCACTTCAACATAAGGTATGAAACGTTTATCAAAGGATATAAATGTTTGTGGGAGGAAATTAACGAATTGCCTAGATTCTGGGCAAAGGTCCTTGTTAATCATGGACAATATTTAGAATAACACATTTTTTCATTTTATTATTGAAAGCCCTAATATTTATCAAAAATTCGAAGATCTAATAATAAGAATATTAATAGACGTATGGAAAAATCGGATTTACTACATTTAATAAATATCCTTTCTAATTGCGCATATAAAAAACTTTACTACTTGTTAAAATTAGCAATCGATTTAAATCACATTTAAGTAAAATTTCAATGGACTGAAACGTAAATTGGATCGATCGTTCCTTTCAGTCAGATTAAATCCACATCAATGGCATCAAATTTTATCGTATTTAAATTGATGTTTTTATTACGATTCTTGTAAATCGAGACGAATCTGGCTATATAATTATGCGAACGTATATAGACGTTTCTATACATGGAGTTTCCGTCCCAATGTCAAGTCTTCGGTTTTTCAAAAGCTTGACATACATATATTCAACGACGCATTATATAGGCATCAATCTGACAGCATTTAATAATAATGTCCCGTTGCGCTAACCGTATTGGCGAAGTTCAGTATCTCGCAGCTGAAGTACTTGAGGGCGTAGATGTTATGGCTGTACACCCCGGGACCGGTGAAGTACTGCATTATCTGAAGCCGCTGCTCGGCGGTCCAGGGCGTGAGACTGTAGCGGGGCCCGAGGTCCCGGCATAGCGTGCAAATTGTCCCGTCCTCCCAGATCTGCCAGAGGACACGCGGTGCGTGGAACATCGCGGCCTGGAGCAGCAGCACGAGGCAGACCTTGTTACGGACGTAGCGATTAGCGGTCGGTTTTGCGACTGGATAATGTGTAGACATATGTAGATGGATAGAAAGAGCTTTAAAATGTATAGTGTCTATAATACGAATAAACAATCGGTTACTGTAAATTAACCGGTCCTGTCTATATCTAAATTCAAGACTGCAGTAAAGTTTAACTAGAATAGGTAAGTGTTCTATTTTAGATAGTTAAGAAATGTTGGAACTGTTATAATTACGATTAAACATCAGATCAGGTCAGATCAGATCTAGCGGGTCTATTTCACGAGATCTAACGTATATTTTTCTCGAACAATCCCAATAAATAAATTGTTAAATGTTTGGATAAAAGAGACTTATTCACTTGGTATTCTAATCCACATTAGATTACAAAGAACAATACCACAGCAATGCCTTATAGGTCAGACCAAGACCTGAGAAATAAGAATATTGGCCTTGGCATGATTATTTTACTGTTTTTTTTACTACTTGCGAGAATAATCGCGATCCTTGGCTGCAGCGCGGTTTCTTTAATCTGTTAATATATTATACGGAAACTTGAATGAAATTTTACTCATCAGAGATTCTAAAAAATTCTTTACAAGTACAACTAAAAGTCCTTTAATAATGTCTTTTTTCAAATTGCTCAAAATTTAAATGTTAATAAAATGTAAAATAAAAATAGCCACGGCAGCTTTTTAATAAACTAAGTAAAAATTGTTTCTAAATTAGTATATGGTTCAATATCAGTATACTTTTATTTTAAAAAGTTTTAAAAAACCATTGGTTTTTACAATTTTGTCAAATTTTTATGAGCGAAAATTTGAATTTTTTCATCTTCAACCATATGTAAAAATGAAAAAATGAAACTGATACTATTCGTCGATCCTAACGAATTTTTCAGACCCAAGCATCATAATCGCAAATTATAGTAAAACATCAAATTCAATAGGAGCTTGACTGTGTATAGATTAATGGATAAAGAATAGATAAAAAATTGATATTTATATATGTGCACCAGTTTAATACGACAAAATTATATTTATACACCTTACATTTTATTTAACTATTAATAATTTTTGGTAATTTTTTTAATGTTTTGTGGTCTCGGCATAAACATACTATATAACTTCATGAAAATGTTTTAAGAAATGTTCGACTAATTTTTCAAATCAAGACCAATACTTCCATATCATGATCCAAGGCCAAAAGAAACAATTCCAAGAGTCGTACAGGTCGAAGACAATAATTGAATTATCAGAGGAATATTTTTCCGTTTTGCCAATGACAATACATTACGACAAAATCTCGGTTTGCCTTAGTATTGGTGAAGTATTACTCTCCTAGCTAGTTGTATCAATTACGTTATACTTGACAATCTTAACTTTATTCTTCAAATAATGTCTACTTTAGCTTACATACAAATGCCGCAATCAAATCCCTTTAACATATCACGCAGTTTAGTTCAATTTTGTCAGTTATCTAATTTAACCTAAATGCCAGAAAAGAAATGGAAGAGATCGTTTTGAAGGCAAATTGAAAAAAAAAAAAACAAATATTATTTAAGAATGACTGTTTCAAATTACGTGAATACCTATATATATGGATATGATCAGAAAATTGCATTAACTTAAATCGAGTAAGTGTATTTATATATCTGTATTTTAATAAATACCACGGTTTAATTGTTAAATCAAACTGACCCACTGATAATATCGATGATAGACGAGCTCGTCATTGCCGAGAGCCTGGGCGACCCCGGGGCCCACAACCTGCCGACCCGGGATCCCTCGCAGGTGCCTCTTAACCGTGAACGTACTGTAGATCCAGCAATAGGCGTTCATCGTTTCCGAATCTTTAATACATGAAATTTAATGTTTATTATGCTATATTTTTCCCGAGATCACTGAATATATAATATACTGGCTCGTTAATAAAAGATCAACACATTATATATATATATATATATATATATATATATATATATATATATATATATATAAATTTGCTTCCGCACCGAGGGAGCCGTCGGCGATGCAGGTGATCGGCTCCCCGAAGAACTGCTTGGCGGTGACCAGGACGGCGCAAACACCCAGCACTAGGACGGTCAATCTCGAGTGCAGCCTAAAGATGAGATTGTCGACGCAGAACGGCTCGTCGCGTATCAGCTCGCGCACCGGCGCGAACAGCTCCAGCATTTTCTTAATATGTAAATATATATATATATACATATATATATATATATATATATATATATATATATAATATATATACCTATAATTAATACATATATTTGTTCCTCTTTCGGAAGATCTGGACCCTCGGTCGATTACGGCGGAAGCGCGCGTTCGCGTCGACCGTTATTTTTTCTTAACGTCGCCCCATCGTTGTACGCGGGATACAAAATGTAAGAGAGGTACTTAGTGTTATTTATTCATATAACCGCGGGCACAGTTTATATAACTAACTTTTTAACCTAATTTTTTTGTTTATTTAGTTTTCTTTTTGCGGCACGGACTACGCCTTCGCTTGTTAACTTTATCACTGTTATTGATACATATATATATATATATATATATATATATATATATATACTATGTCAAATTAAAGACGAATTGAGATTTTTTGGGGCTCGGGGTTGTGAGAGGCACGAGACTCCTCCCTCGTCCCTGAACTAAACGTGATTAAAATTTAGCCTACCTTAATTATATATATAATATAGGCTGATATATTTAATACATGTATAAGATTTATTAAAAAATTTATTTGCGAAACATTGTTTTCATTCATTTTATTTAAAGTAATACTTATTTTTATCGGTCTTGCATCAGTATTAAATGAAATATTGAAAATTCAATAAGTAAATTATGACACTCAATCTGTCCTTGTTTAGTTACCCCCGTAGAATCAGAAATAAAAATTAACTCACTTAGTAAGGGTCAATTTTATTTTATTGAAGCTTACTTATAAGGCCTATTCGGACCCTTGTAATATAAATGTTCTATAATAAGGCACATGCTGTATAACATCATCTCTAAATAAACGAGTATATATCATAATATTACGGTACAGAGTATATCATAATATTAAGGTACGGATTATACATCACAATATCAGGTAAGCTACAAAGTTATCATAATACACTTATCAAAAAAGCAAGCTACAAATTTTCTTACATTTATAATTTCTCAATTTTTTTTTGGAGATGCAGGATTTTTTTTTTATTAATACATTTTAAGTAGCGTTCATAAATAATGAAAAATTCCAAATTTGTCCTTTTTACCAAAGAAACTTGACACTTATGAGTAGTTTCGCAAAGAGACGTTTTAGATCGATAAGTTTTCGAGGCGTTTAAGCCGAATTTGATGACTTTGTTTTATAGGAATTGTATGATAGGAAAAAATTCTTTTGAAAGGTGAAATTAACATTGGGAATAATTTTTCTAATGTAAAGCATTGATTTTTGAACGATTCAAGTGTCAAGATTCTTTGAAAAAAGCAACACAGGTTGAACTTTACTATTTAAACTTGTTTCACTATGTGTTATAGCGTATTTTTTCAAACTTTTGCTTTGGTTGATGCTTAAATTATTCCTCTTCTACCGTTCCATAAGATTTTATTTAAATATTTAGCTCGAATTGTTCGGGATATTCCGAAAATTATTTCGAAAAACTTTAAGTTTAGTGTAATACAGCTAGAAATATAGAGATACGAGTTGTAATTTGAATATGCCCATATTATATTATGATTAGAGAATTGCTGTTTATAGCCACCTTATTTGACAGTGTTTATATTTCAAATCACTGTAATGATGGGGATAGATTAATGATGTGTGGATCTAGCCCTGTATATTAATTGCCGTTATCTGATAACGAGAAAGATTTTTCCTATACCTGTTTTACCGAGTTATTAATGCGAGTTGTTGCGAATGTCTATGAAAATTTTTCGGTAGTCGGTAATTCAAATCTCTTGAGATTCAGTAATTTTACAAAAAAATACGAGCAGTTAAGTCTCGCTCAAGCATCGTGTGAAAACCCGGTAATGACTTCCCTCTAGATCTACACATAAACATTTTTTCGTTTAAATATAGTGAATACGACTTTTCCATTTCACGGTTAGCTTCTCCAATTATCGAAGACAGTTGTCTGTACGCTACTATGCAAACATTTTTAAAATTACCTACCAATAGGGTTCATAAGCATCCGCTACATACTTTATATACTTCGATAAGTACAAACCCATCACCCAGACTATTTGAATAGTCTTCTATAAATTATGTTTCCATATACTCTGTCAATAAACTTTATTCGATCATCATTCAGGTATGCAAGTTGGTATTCATCATCTGAATTTTCAAATCCATTTCTTCAATTTTTGATTTAACTGCTATCCGAACAGAAATCCAAAAACAACCTGTATAACCTAACTGCACATTTTTCACATGATTTTTTACCGTGAAATTCAGATTTGCTGAGATTTTTGTTCTAGCGGACCAGGAGTTTTCTGACGCATTCACATAAACAACTCAATGGCAATAGTTCCAAAGAGGCGTCTTCGATACCATTCGCAAACTGACATGAACCCTAGGAAACTGTAAATCCACGAGTCGCAAAACGTCGTTAGTTTCTTTTTCTTATGAAAGTGAAAACGATAAGTAAAGTTATATACGCACTCTTCTATTTTATAAGTCCATCTGGCACACGCGAAGCCCGACGTCCTAGCATCTCCAAATTTGATCTGACACTTTCTGAATTTACATGCATACATTCACACGAAATTTTGAAAATATAAGTGAAATGGAATGTGAAAACTGTTTTGTGTACCGGATTATACAGCGATATACGCATAAGAAACAAGAAAATAGGGAATTCAAAAACTGAAAAAATGTTAGTTGTTTATCGATGCAATAGAAGGGACATTCAGGATTTATTTTTTGCTTATTAATGATCCTTAAATATAAATTTGAAACTATTGAAAATACTTGTTTTATATCTAGTTTTAATCAATTCATATTTTTGTATCACTACATGACTTCCGTTTTTTGGTTATATGAAAATATTTACAACTTTCAAACGCGTTAAAAAAAAAAAAGAAGAATTCTGGAAGATATCATAACTGGCCCTGATATTTATTTTAAAGGTATAAATATCCGTTAAAGTCGAGTCGAATTAATTTTAAAAATAAAAAATTTATATGAGTCTTGATCTTAAATTATTTACTTATTATTATACAGTTTGTATATTTCTTCCTGAAACTCATCAGATCGTCGATAGAAATATCAGACAATCATGCTAAAATATCTAAATTATAGTATTTATAGAGATTGGCAATATCGGCGACATCATTAGAAATTCTTATTTATCTTTTTAATTTTACATTATAGATTTTCAAGATTAAAAACAAGAAATTCCTGTTCAATAAATATTATAAGTACATAAAAAGGTGTTTGAGGATAGTCAGAAGAAAATAGGATAAATGCCATAGATTTGTAATTAACTATTTACAAAAATTTAAAAGAAATTACAAATTTTTTGCATTAACAAAAGAATTAATCATTTATTTACTAAGTGTTAAAAATACAACTTGATTAACTGATTAAGAAATTTTGTTTCGTAAATTTTGTTTAATATAAGTTTAAAAATTAAAAATTTCAATTAGCTATATAAAAAATAAACTTTTTATTCAAAGACCGCTTAGATCTACTGTTTGATCCAGTTTCATTTATCAATTACAAGTAAGTATATATAATACGAGTATAATATTAAATTGATATATTTTTATTGAAGTTTTTATTTATACGAATCTATGTGTAGGAAATCCGTTTATATTATCAAGGAATATGAATAATTATCAATTGAATTAAAAGAGCTTTATCTGTCTGATACTGCTTATAAAAAAGCAATGTACAATATTAAATATTTATATATATAATAGTTTATGGAAGATTTTATTGTAAGTTATCATTAGACTTAGTCATAAATCAAATTTTGTTCAAATTCACATTCCACGTTAGAACGTAAAGCAAGATATTTCTTCTAATAATGAAGTTTAAGTAAAATCTGGTCTTTTATTCAATAACAATAATCAATCAAATATGTTTGAAAACAAAAGTATAACGACTTTTCTCTAAAGTTGGACCAGTGAAAATCAGATTGATAATAAAAAACCTTGACGGGCCGGGATTCTTGATAAACCAATGATTATTCGCTATTTATGTAGTATAACATGCATACTCTCTTAACGTAATAGCATACATGCATATTGAACTTATTTTTGCTGATAACAAGAGAATCACATATTTCGGTCCTAGATTTGGTTGTAACTCACAGATCTTTTCTAATAGACCCCAATAGAACATCTGTGCAGTCATTCTTTCTAATTTCTTCCTGGTTTAAGGCAAATTTTAGAATTCAAATTTTAATCGAATGCGTACTCTTGTAAGACTTAATGTTCATAGAAAATTGTATTTTGTTTTTTAAAATTCCACTCATTATTGGTAATTTTTACAATCGAAATTAATGATTGATAAGAATGAATAATCCTCACGATTTGGGACAATATTACAAACAATGCATGCATATGAAAATATTACTGCCATAATTATTAAATTTTGGCTGAAAAGTCAATTCAATAATTAACCTACTGTAAAGGTATCGAGCTTAATTTCTATTCTATATATTTGCTATAATTGTTTCTATCAATATATGCCCGGATTTGTATAAGAATAGAATTTTTGGTTTGAAAATTTTATACCTTCGAATAAAAAAATATAATTGTTCCAGTGAAATAAAGTGCTGTGTGATATACGCAGTGAACAATATGTTTCAGAAAATTGAAATTATTTATTTAAGTACAAAATTCATTCAAATTTGGTCAGTCTAGAAGTCTTTGGGCCAAATTAGCATTGATAAGAAAGTCCGCACAGATGTTCTATCTAGGTATATTATGAAAAATTCCGTGAATTATATCCCAATCCACCACGCAAACACGTGACTCTTCTGGTAGGTCATAAATTTCGAGAGTATGTAATAGATCATATTAACAAGATTTTTCTAATCTAGGCGTTAATCTAGTTTCAATCTGAAAAGGCGTCCTTGGCTATTTAGTTATTTGCAGTTGAAAAACTTTATTTTACATTCTTATATCATGGGAGTAGCTTCTAATTAATCACTGAAATCCAGTATAGATATACGTTAAAGCGTTAGTAGTTTCAATTCATTCAAATTTTGATAAATTATAATTCTTTTGATAAAAACGTCCAATAATCCAAAATAGTATTCTGAAAGGGTTCCGAAAGAAAATTTAGACACTGACCAATTCCTTACAAGGGTACTTTCACAAATTATCAGAAAAAGAATTCATCGAAGCAAACTAAAAATCATTATGAAATAATTTGATGAAAGGATTCTATTCTAAAACATTTACTAATGATGCGAAAATTTTTTTAAAAAGTAAACTGGAGAGGCTCCTTTAAAAGGATCCAACGACTTTTTTTCTTTTAAAATTCTTTCAAGTTTCTATTTTAAAAGGACTCTCGTCTTCATTCAGAAAGCATTAGATGATCCAATGCTAAGAATACAAAAAGACTCTGTCAAGAAAAAAGCGCTCATAACAATCTTTTTAGAGTTTTTTCATCGAATGCTTCTTGTAAGTTTCCTATTCTTTCATAGAATCCTTTCCAAAAACCTTTCAATGACAGGATATTGGCAGAGTATTAGAATTTATTTTGATAGGAACAAAACGGATATATGAAACTTTTAGAATACTTTCATAGAATCCTTTCCAAAAACTTTCAATGACAGGATATTAAATGATTACTAGACTTTTCTGATCGGAAAAATAAGAATATATGAAATTTATAAGCCTTTTATTGAATGATTTCTGAAGACCGCTCTCCATTCCCAGATTCCTATCATAAACTCTGTAAAATCCTTTCATGCTCTGCTCGCGTTACCGCTGGCGCAACGCACAGTATTATATTACACGAAAATCGAAACGACAATTGGGCTCTTGGTATCCAGCACAAATGATATATAAATATATGTATAACAATATAATAATCTACAAGCAACTTTTCAAGTCTTCGGCGAGGACGCGCTCGACGCCGCAGGCGCAGCTGTGACCGGACGACGACGACGACAGGCAGAGCTCCTGGCAGCCCCCGTTGTCGCCCGCGCACGGATTCGCCATCGGCGGCTGCCTGGCCGGGTCCAGGAGCCGCATCGCCCGCACCTCGAGTCCCTCGTAGATCCGCCGATAGGTGGCCGTAATCGCGCGGCCCTCGCCGTCCAGCTCGACGCTCGCCACCAGGCGGCGCGCCTCGTCGTAGAAGTAGAGCCGGTCCCCGAGCACGGCCAGGCAGCCGGGGCTGGCGAGGATGCCCTGCCGACTCCTCGACGGCTCGGCGTCGTCGTCGTCTGCGCCGCTGTCCCGATAACGGGCCTCGTTCTTGGCGACCACCACGTAATCGGAGCCGTCGTAGTTGGCGCGCTTGATGCGGTGATAGGACTCGTCCGACCAGTAGACCCGCCTGTTGTCCAGGTCGACGGCCACCGATTTTATGTGATACCTGTCGTGGCGGATTATCGCCCGTGGCTCGCTGCCGTCCATGTTCGCTCGGATTATCTGGATTTTTTTTCAAGGGATATAAACAATTATTATGATGTATTGGATGTATTCGCGAGTATCGTCATGTGATAAATCACAAATTATGATTGTATTATGATTGTTATTAGCAAAAAAATACATCAACGTGCTAAAAAATTAATTTCCATTTATGATGTTAAATAAATATTTTCTTGTTTTGTAGCAAGAAATCCATTTACTTAAATTGAAAGAATATTTGCTGAATGAATGTATATGGTTGATCTCTCTTTTACTTTGAGCTTGATAGATATGTAGTGATATACATATAGTAATAATATATATATATATATATATATATATATATATATATATTGTGCATATGCCTAGAGATTTTCTATTACGAAAGTTTGAGTGAAATATACTTTAATATTTCAAATGGATGGATTTCTTTATCATCTATATATAGAATAACTGTAATATTGAAAAAAAATTTTTACTTCTAATTTTCTTTTACTGTAATAAAGAAAAAGCAGATGTTTTCCTTTCAACAATAAAATCTCAGCTTGATACTAGTGCGTTTCTTCATTATTGAAAGCTTACAGTTCTCCAATAAGAAGAAAAAATAGCTCAACTTAACCAGTTTACGCCCAAGCTGACATAAAATTTCGTTATTTTTCAATCGCTATACTCCTTAGATAAAATTTATTAAATCATAATGAAACTACGTGTTTTTTTTGTATTTTTTTCTGCGCTTTTCGAATTCGTTCTCGGATTGGCGATATTTACCGTCATTTTTAAAATACGACTGTTTAAAACTAAAAAACAGTTATAAACCTGATATTTTTTTCGACATCATTGTGAATCTGAACAAGAATCCTTTATGGGAGAGCGCTCAACCTCTGGATCGGGTGGAATACAGACTTATACTAAAATATAGGGTAGAAAGTTTATTGAAATTCAAAATGGCGATCATCGAAACAGCTGTTTTTCTGCATAACTGTATTAAAAAGCTTTAGAATTATTTTTCTCAATAAGTATTAACTTTAACTAAAAATTTTATAGAACAAAAAATGCTCGGAATTAGTCAAGAAACCGTGTGATTTTTTTCAGAATTGTTTGAATGATTTTTTATTTTTTTGATTAGTCCATTTTTTGAAAAATACAAAAATCGTTTGAAAATTCTGAAAAAATCCACACGTATTCTTTGACTAATTCTAAGCATTTTTTGTTCAATAAAATTTTTCGTAAAATTAATACTTTTCGAAAGAAAAGATCACAAATGAATTTATACTGAAAAAAGGACAAATCATATCTCTCGATAAGTAATTAGTCAAAGAATACGTGTGCATTTTTCTCAGAATATGTTCTAAATTCCAGAACGGATTCGGAAAGCGCAGGAAAAAAATACCAAAAAACCGATAGTTTCATTACGATTGAATAAATTTTATCTAAGGAGTATAGCGATTGAAATGTGACAAAATTTTAAGCCAGTCCGAACGTAAACGAATTAAAAAAAAAAAAAAAACAAAAAAACAAAAAAACGTGCTGTAAGCAGATGAAGAAGGAACCGATCCTTCCATCCTGGGAAAGATCGAGAGTTCCCTCTGCCGCCTGCTCGCCACCGTCTAATGTCGAAGCGAGCCCGCGACCCCCGTTCCCAACCCACCGCGGTGCCGTCCGCCACGAAGATGAGGCCCTCGCGCGGGTCGAGGGCGACGTCGAGCGCCGCGCCGAGCGTGCCCCCGTCGAGGACGACGGCCCGTCTGCCCCGGCCGTCCAGCCCGAGGGCGTGGATCCTGCGCCTGCGCGAGTCCGCCACGTAGAGGACGCCGGCTGCGTGGTCGACGGCGAGCGCCTGGGGCCGCCACTCCTCGGGCCCGAGCTCGGCGAGCTGCTCGACCGCGTAGGCGGCCTCGCGGTCCCGGGGCTCGAGCTCCGCGGACTGGAGGCGGCCGGTCGGCCGGTCCGCCCAGTAGATGCGGCCGCCGGCCAGGTGGTAGTCGAGCCCGGCGACGTAGGACTCGCGCACGACCAGGCGCCGGGTCGAGGTGGCCACGTTCAGCCGGGTGACGGCGAAGGGCTCGGCCAGCAGGAGCTCCGGGTAGGCGATCGGCGAGGCGTTGTACGGACCTGCGGGTGAAAATGCAACGCAAGGAAATTGTATTGTTTTTTTTTTTTTTTTTTTTTTTGTTTTTTCGTTTTTTCTTCTTAAGTTATTTTAAGATTTTTATTTGTAATTTAATAGGGAGGTAAAGCATCTTAGACTCGGACGCTTTTAGAAACGCAATGTCTTTAAATCTCACTTTTATTACGAATATTTTGTGTTTTTTTTTTTTTTTGATACAACTGTACTATTTTTAACATCATTTTAGTTTATTTTAGGAGGATGAACCGTAACGGTTCGAAAGGTCGAACACCAAAGGTGAATCTAAATTTAAGGTGGTAGGATCAATCAGGTTATCCTTTACGATCATAAAATATTGTTTTATTTTTATTTTTAATGATTAATATAATTTATTGTAGTAATAAGTTTTATTTTCAGATTCTTCGGGGGTAATTAGAAACAAGGACAGTGTGACTGTTATTATTTTAGCTAATATATTATATTATAAAGACTGTAAGACCGATAAAAGTATTTATTAATTTAATTTTAGACATTATTATGTAGTATTTTAACAAAATCAGATTAAAACGTAAAGAAAAAACGTAAGAGTAGTAGGTTAAGAAAAAAAATTTCATTGTCGTTATACACTCGGACAGGACTTTTTGATTTACCTCTATACTTGGACATAGTGGAGGTCCACGTAAATGAAAATTTTCCAAATGCAAGATTTATATAAAATTGCAGAATTTATCTAGTTTTAACACTTGAACACAAAAAAATGTGTATTTAGGTTTTATTTTGAAAGGAAAGGTAAGTTCCTGTGTAACTTACAAATATTATTTACGATTATTTTTAATTTTCATCAAGATTCATACGACCCGTGAAACTTGTCAAAGTTGAATTTTTTTTCTTGATTTGAAATTACGATGATGGAGAAAAAAATAAATTCATATTCGCGCTTCGTATGAAAAAATTCGATATCATCGCGTTACGTATGACAGTACTAACATATATACAACATTCTAGACGGATATAACAACGGGCATTGAAATTTTCGGCTTTGTGAATCCTATTTGCTCGTTGTAAACTGAGACGTACTTAAATCATTAAGGGCTGTTAAGGGATAACATAGACATTATAAATTTTCCTTATTTTTTAACTTCGCATGCATTATGTAAAATTTGTATTTTCCTCAAGCTGTATGTATTAACATTTACATGTTATTATTTATACTGTTATATATTTTATATTCAACAAATATTATTTTGGGAATAATGATTTTTATATGTCGAATATTTATTACCTAACCTAAATTCGAAAAAAAACCGTAAACCGATCTAAAACGAATTTTCACAATGAAAAAGTGAAGCTATAGGTCATTAACGAATATGAAGTAGCTTTTTTTATATATAATGTTATTAAAAAGTATATAATGTTATTACACGATTCAAGAAAAGAAAAATCTCATATTTACAAAAAGGGATTTGAACTCGGACAGTAATGGGTAAACTCGTCCGAGCGTACAGATGCTGCAAGGATAAAAAAGTGGCAGCCAACAACCGGGTACATCTAATTTTCAAGTTACCAACGATTGTAATGATTAAAATAAAATAATAGATTTTATTCATTATGATATTATTATTTATATACAATTGGCCTATAGTACGAGGTATAGTTCCTTTATATGCTTCTCATATATGCCGCGATAATTAAAGCAGCTTGAACACTATTAACGAAACGTAAATGTTTGAAATTTCGATCTGCCAGCGTATAAATCAATCATCCAAGCAGATAATATTCATCGTTATTTTAGAATTTTCAGCATTCGCATCGATGATAATTTTAATTCTCTGTCACCACCCGAGTACACCGGATTCAAGTTTTGTTCCGTCCGACTACTATATAGCCACTTAATACCGTTAATATATTGCGCACACTGAATTTCAGCTTAATTGCAAATCCAAGCAAGTACGTTTCATTTTTAATGGAATTTATTCCCGCATCCTCATGAGCTTCCATGCGCGTTTTTTATACGCATTTTGACAAATCTAACGTTTTGCCCGAGAGCGTCCATGGCCTCGTTTACTAGTTTTACGAATGGTGGAAAAACAGATCAGAATAAGTTCAAAACGCTTGTATTAGCGGCGAAATCTGCCGTGTAAAAGGACGTTCTTAATTAAACCTCGTCATTATCGACCGGTTCGCAAGCCCATCATCCATGAACTTTCGTGAAATCAAATAAATCGGAAAAACGACTCGAACTGATTCGGCAGAGGACAGCTTCTTCGGTGGTGTACTTTTATTTATTTTTTTTTTTTTTTAACATTTAGATAAAGATCTATTCGGAATCGAACGATGTTATATATAATTTATTTCGAAACTTTTCGTTTCTTGGGAATATATGAATTGTTCGGCACACGTACGCAGCCCCCCGCTATGATTTTTCTCGTGTATCATAAGCCGACGAGGAAAATTGATCAATTTCAAATAAATATTTCTCATGTCTCGTTTTCCTTATCGGCGTAGCATTTGTCCATGAAAGTTATGCGGATGGGCGTCGGTGGATCCAGACAGAAGGAATTGGCCAAGGCTAGCCTACTATGAAAAATCAAAAGAACGCGATAAAGATTTATTTTTAATATTACAATTTTATTCCTTTAATAAATGGCTATAAATTTGTGTATTTATAATTATAATTTAAACCACTTTTGATATACATATTTGTCTGGAATTTTCACGCGCCTGGTGCAATTCGCGGACTTTCGATATTTTTTAACAAACAAAAAAAGTATATATACTATTCTTCATTTAATTTAAGCGATTAAAAAATTGTATAGATGTTTTTTTTAATATGATAAATTTTATCAATTTTGTTTTTGTTTTTTTTTTTTAACAGTAGAAAATAAAAGAAAAAGGGGTTATATTTGAATGCTGTATATTTACACACATATATTATACTTGTTTATAACACTAATTATATTATTAATGATAAAGAGTAAAATTAAATTCAAATACTTAATAAGTAATTAATTTGAAAGAAATTCTCGTATAACTGATATTATCGATTTACTGTATAAATTTACTTGAATTCGTTTTTTTTTTTTTTTTTTTTTTTAACGAACGATGCGTGAATCACTCATATTTGCCCAATCAATTGGTTCTGTCTTTCGATCTCTTCTGTCTTATTTTTTCCTTAATTTTTGCACTGTCAATACGCTTGGGTCGTGACGAAAACAAAAAAAAAAAAAAAAAACATTTCATCTTTCGCAAAGTGAATTCTGAGCATCGCGCACCGAACGAGAAGGTACGCCCGTTCCGCCCAAAGTATTAATATATCTATTTTCTATTACGTACACGGCATTG